>CM069145.1:2516075-3116075 GCA_035221665.1 Okamejei kenojei
AAACGGGAGTAGAGCGAGTTTTCACAGATTTCAGCTTTTATCAGAGAGGGGAAATTTGCGGTGTGCTTTCTGCAAGAGACGCATACCATCGTTAGTGTCGAACCCACCTGGCGACTGGAGTGGGAAGGGGGACTACATGAGCCATCTCATCTCGAATTCAAGTGGGGTGGCCTTTCTGTTGGCCCCGAATTTTCTGCCAAATGTTTTAAAAGTGCAAGAAGTTGTGTCAGGACGTTTGCTCCATCTGGCCGTGAGCCTGGATGGCATGCCGTTGCATTTCATTAACGTGTATGCCCCTAGCTCCGGAACGATTCAGGCCGGCCTACTTCAGGAGGTGACTGCTCTGTTGAGCACGATTGATAGGGGAAAGTGTGTCTTCCTTGGTGGGGATTTTAATTGCACACTTGAGGCGCGAGACCGTTCTGGTACTCAGTGTGCCCCTGCTGTAGCGAAGAAGCTGAGAGGGTTGATTGACTCCTTTGAGTTGGTTGATGCGTGGCGGAACCTCCACCCGGATTCCACTGCTTTTTCGCGGAGGTCTGAGGGTGGTGGTTCCCGCATTGATCGAATATATATTTCCCGAGCGTTTGTTTCCCGTGTCTCGGCGGCATCAATGCGGCGGGTGCAGTGCTCGGACCACTGTCTGGTGCGTGTGGATTTCAATCCAGCGCGCGCTTGGGCTGGGTCCGCGTACTGGCACTTTAACAACAGGCTGCTCGAGGATCGGTGTTTCCGGGAAGCATTCAGTCGGTTTTGGGTGAAGTGGAGAGAGAGGCAGAGGTGCTTCTCTTCCCTTAGGCAGTGGTGGGATGTGGGGAAAGCTCACATCCGTCTCTTTTGTAAGGATTATACGTGGGGGTCGACCGGAAGGCGGGACACAGCGGTCGAGAGGCTTGAGAGGGAGATACTGGACGCAGAGTCTCGTCTGGGTTGGTTTGGTGAAGACTCCTGCGAATGGGGAGAGTTTCAGAAGAAGAAGGAAGCTTTGAGGAGCCTGCTGCTTGAGCGGTCCCGAAGCGCTTACGTGAGGTCGCGGGTCCAGATGCTGCACGATCTGGACCTAGCTTCGCCTTTCTTTTTCTCTCTGGAGAAGGGGCGGGGAGCTCGCAAACAGCTCGTGGAGCTGCTCGCAGACGACGGCTCCTCTGTCACTGATCCAGAGAGGATCAGTGCCGTGGTCAGGTCCTTTTATGGGTCCCTGTTCTCTGCGGAGGGATTCAGCAGGGAGGCTCAGCAAGAACTGTGGGAGGGTCTACTGACTGTAGATAGGGAGGTGGCCGATCTTCTTGATGGCCCCTTATCTTTGGAGGAGTTGACTCGTGCCTTGCATCAGCTCAGGAGGGGTGAGTCCCCTGTGCTGGATGGGCTGACGGTAGTTTGTCAAAGCTTTCTGGGATATCCTAGGGGGTGACTACATGTTGGTTCTGGGGGAGAGCCTGGCGATAGGGGAGATGCCCCCCTCGTGGCGTAGGGCTGTTGTCGTCCTGCTTGTTGAAGAACTGGCGCCTGGTCTCTCTCCTATGTACAGAGTATAATGTTTTTGCACGGGCAATGGCAAATCGCCTGGGCTCCGTGCTGTCTCAACTGATTCATCCTGACCAGTCCTATACAGTCCCTGGCAGGTCCATTCAGGATAACATCTACCTGGTTACGGACCTGATTCATCTAGCCCAGGGCACTGGTCAGTCAGCTGCTTTTCTGTCTCTTGATCAGGAGAAGGCTTTTGATAGGGTAGAGCATGAATACCTCTTCGGCACATTGCAAGCGTTTGGGTTTGGACCGCATTTCGTGGCCCGGGTCCGGCTTTTGTACACTGCAGTGGAGTGCCTTGTGAAGGTTAATGGTGCATTGTTGTCTCCTTTTCATTTTGGGAGGGGGGTCCGTCAGGGGTGCCCCATGTCGGGTCAGTTGTACTTGGTCTGTGTGGAGCCGTTCCTGTGTCTTCTTCGGAGGAGGTTGACAGGCCTGGCCCTACCTGGCCCGGGGGTGGAGGTGGTTTCTTTCGGCGTATGCCGATGATGTACTCCTTATGCTCACTGATCCTGGTGACCTGCGGAGGATGCGTGACTGCCAGAAGGTTTTCTCGGCTGCATCTTCTGGTAGGATTAACTAGAGTAAGTGCTCTGGACTTTTAGTGGGTCAGTGGCAGGTAGACTCCCTGCCGTAGGAGATGACAATGTTTGCGTGGAGTACTACGCACCTCCTCTATCTGGGGGTGTACCTGAGTCCCACTGAGGATGCTTGGCCGGCAAACTGCGGGAGTTGACGAAAGTGGTCGCTCGGCTGGGGAGCTGGTCAGGCCGGCTTGGAGTTCTTTCCTTTCGGGGGAGGGTGCTGGTCGTAAACCAGCTGGTGGCCTCCATGTTATGGTACCGGCTGGCTACTCTTGTCCCGCCCTCTATCTTTGCAACTACTTTACAGAAAAAGCTGGTGGATTTCTTTTGGGAAAATAGGAAACACTGGGTTTCCGCGGCGGTCCTGAGTCTCCCGTTAGAGGAGCGCGGCCAGTCCTTGGGATGCGTGCGTACCCAGGTGGAAGCTCTCCGCCTCAGGACTCTGCGGAGGTACATGTACGTAGAGAACCCACCCAGATGGCACGCTCTGGCCACGTATTTTTTCCGTTTGGGTCGTTGCCTAAAGGGGGTCTCACGGCTCCCGGTGTAGGGTATCAGTCGACCCGCCCTAAGGGGCTTGCCTGCCTTCTACCGGGATGTGCTAAGAGTGAGAAATTTGGCTGTTTTCAGCCAGCGTGTTGCTCCACGAGGGGAGGGTGTTGTCGTGGCTGCGGGAGTGGCCGGTCCTCACCCTGTCATGGTGGGTGTCGAGGAGAGGCATGCGCCTAGAGTGGTTCTGATAGAGCCTACCCCCGCTCCGTCAGATCTGCTCATCGGGCCTAGGCTCCGGGATATTTCTCGGGTACCGGTTCCACACAATCTGAGCCGCCTTTCTGAGATGACCAGCATGCCATTTCATGATGCAAAAAGACGCACACTGTACAGGATGCTCCTGCACATTCTGCACCTCCTTGCCTTCGTCTCCCGTCCCAACACACCATGGCGGACGGTGTTACCACCTGAAGGCGGGGGAGGTCCCCAGTGGGGGTCCTTCTATAAGCGAGTTGTTCCCCTTTACATTGGGGACCTGGGGCGGTGAGTGTTGCACAGAGCGGTGGTGTGTAATAAACTTTTGAGTCGGTTCACGGGCTCGTCCGCCGCATGTATTTTCTGCGGCGAGGAAGAGACCGTGTTCCACGTGTATATGGAGTGCGAGAGGTTACTGCCCCTGTATCAATATCTGAAGGGGTTGTTCCTCAAGTACTGGTTGCATTTTAGTCCCACAATCCTGGTGTTCGGATACAAGGCAGGGAGCGGGGAGAGTCGAGTGGGGGGGGGGGGGGGGGGGAAACCTCCCTGTCGGTTTGCTCCTCGGCCTGGCCAAGATGGCCATTCGTGGGTCCAGGCAGCGGGCGGTCGATGGTCAGGCTAGAGTCGGCTGCCTGCCCCTCTTTCGGGCCTACGTCCGTGCACATGTGTCCCTGGGGAGGGAATACGCGGTGTCTATGGGGACTCTGGAGGCTTTCCGTGGGTGCTGGTCACCCCGTGGGGTTGAGAGTATTGTAAACAATAAATGTAATGTTGTACTATAATGATTTTTTTGATATAGTGTAATTTTTGATTATGTTTTGATGTGTTATATCATTATGATTGTGTCTAATAAAGTTTTTGAAAAGCAAAAAAAAAGAGAGGGGGTAGAGAGAAGGGGGGGGGGGAGAGGGGGAGAGAGAGAGGGGAGATAGGGAGCGGGGAAGAGAGTGGGGAGAGAGGGGCAGAGAGACAGAAAAGGGTGATGAGGGGGGAGAGAGAGAGGTAGAGAGAGCGAGGGGAAAGAGAGAAAGGGGGGAGAGGGAGAGAGAGAGAGAGAGAGGGGGAGGGGGGGGAGAGAGAGAGAGGGAGAGAGGGGCAGAGAGACAGAGAGGGGAAAGAGAGAGAGAGGGGAGAGAGAGAGGGGGAGAGAGAGAGAGGGGGAGAAAGAGAGGGGGGAGAAAGAGAGGGGGAGAGAGAGGGGGGAGGGAGAGAGAGAGAGAGAGGAGAGGGAGAGAGAGCGAGGAGAGGGAGAGAGAGAGAGAGAGAGAGAGAGGAGGGGGGGGAGAGAGAGACAGAGAGACAGAGGAGTGCAGCGGGGTGGCAGGTCACGGGGGCCCAAGCAAGGCATGGAGCGATCCGAGGACCATAGATCCTATAGCGCCCCAAAAGCAGTGGATGACCAGCCGATCGTGGCGTCCGCTAGCATTACAGACGTACAGGCTGCGGACACGGAGAGGAGATGGACCCCTGTGACGGGTAGAGAGGGGAGAGAGGGAGGTGAGAGGAGGAGGGGGGAAAGTGGAGGTGTGCAGGGCAGCAGCAGCCGTTATCTTCGCATGGGGCACGCGATGAGAAGGTGGCCCTGGCGGCCATTACTCCCTCAGGATATTTAGTCCGCAGCACAGCAGGAGGCGAAAAATGATTTTTAAAGAAACAGTCCTTTTTGTGAACAACTTTATTAAATATCTGGGGAACTAATTGATCAAATTTAGAGAGGAGTCAATTTCGGAAATCATAAGTTAAATCGCTAACGAAATATGTAATAATCTCTGCGTATTGCGAGAAAATACGTTTCAAATGCAAAATGACACACACACGTGTTTAAAAGTATACTAGACCAAGTGCAGACCCATTGGGTCTGTTCCCCCAACGTGTGGTTGCGGGGGAGGGGGGTGTGCTGGGGGCGGTGGCATGCGGCATCACACACACTAACTACCCCCCTTGATATTATATTAATATTATTAATTTGTTCCTGCAATGCCCGGTTGCGGTGGAGAGGCTGGGGGCATGTGGCGTCACACGTACTAACCACGCCCACACACATGCAGCAGCCGTTATCGTCTCATGGGGCACGCGATGAGAAAGTGGCCCTGGCGACCAATACTCCCTCTGGATCTTTGCTCTGCAGCACAGCAGGAGGCGAATAAATGACTGAGTGGGGGGGGGGGGGGGGAGAGAAAGAGAGAGAGAGAGAGAGGGTGGTGGAAAGTGCGCCTGTGCGTTGGGAAGATCTGCTTTAATCAAGAACGGGGGAGGGGGGAGGGGGGAGGGCGATGCCGCGAGCAAGGGCATTGTGACGTCCGCAGCTGCCTCAACGGTTTGATTTAAAAAAAGACTTTTTTGTGGACAACTTTATTAAAAAATCTGGGGAAATAATTGATCGAATTTAGAGGAGTCGATTTCCGAAATCATATGTTAAATCGCTACCGAAATATGTAAAAATCTCAGCGTATTTGCATCTGGTTTTCGAGAAAAAAACGTTTCAAAGGCAAAATGACACCCCCCACACACACACACACAGTTTTAAAACAATACTAGACCAGATACTAGAAAGGGGGGGGGGGGAGGGAGAGAGGGGGGGAAAGGGGAGGGGGGGAAAGGGAGGGGGGGGGGAGAGAGGGGGGGGGAAGAGAGGGGGGGGGGGGGAAGAGGGGGGGGGGAGAGAGAGGGGGGGGAAGAGAGGGGGGGGGGCGAAGAGAGGGGAGGGGGAGAAGAGGGAGGGGAAGAGGGGGGGAGGGGGGGAGGGGGGGGGAGGGGGGGGGAGGGGGGGGGAGAGGGGGTAGAGGGGGGGGGGAGAGAGGGGGTGGCGAAGAGAGGGGGGAAGAAGAGGGGGGAAGAGAGGGGGGGGGGAAGAGGAGGGAGGAGGGAAGGGAAGAGGGGGGGAAGAGGGAGGGGGAGAGGGGGGAGAGGGGGGGGGGAGAGGGGGGGGGGGAGAGGGGAGAGGAGGGTAAGTGGGGAGAAGGGAGGGAGGAGAGGAGTAGGGCCGGCCAGCAGCAGTCGGCCTCAGTCTCAGCTCCTTGGTCTCGCCAGCCGGTGATCTCCGGGTCACAGAGGCCTGATTCCCGAATACTTCAGACCGCGAGGGGGGAGAGAGGGAGAGGTCCCGAGTGAGCCTGCGGGCCAACTGTGAACAGTTGACGACGCCGCCGCCGCCGCCGCCGCCGCCGCCGCCGCCGCCGCCGCCGCCGCCGCCGCGCAATGTTCTAGAAGCCAAGCCAGAGCGCGAGTGGACCTGATGCACTAAGTACGCTCGCGCCGCGCCTCCCACAGCTGGACCCACAAAAGAAGTCCGCTCACGTGGGGCGCAGGGATCGGGAGGGGGAGGGGGTGACTCAACTCCTGCAAAACAACAGATGTTTAATCCAGAGCCGGGCCAGGAGTGGAGAGGGACACAGAGAAACAATAAAATTCAATGGTATGAAAAAAAAAAAGAAATAAACAATGCATTAATCCACCGCGGGTCTTTGCTGCAGAACGTTCTGCACCTTTTGAAGAACAGCAGCTGGCGGGCGGGCGGGCCAGGAGGCATGTGGGCATTGTGACGTAGCAGTTGGCAAGCGGCGATTATATTTAAAAAAGTGAGTTTTGTGAACAACTTTATTCAAAATATGTGGAAATAATTAAGTGAATTTAGAGAGGAGGGCATTTATGAAATCCTAAGTTAAATCTCTACCTCCACGTTTGTACGTCCGGTTTTCGAGGAGATACGTTTCAAAGGCAAAATCACACACACGCACACACGCACACGTTTATTTATTTATTTTTTTATTAGAAGTAATGTACAAGAGTATAAACCAAAAATAACATAATACATTTCATGTACCACTTCTTGTTTTAAACTTTAATCAGAAAACGTTACAGAAGCAAGAAAAAAAGAGAAAGTTAGATAAAATAGTGATATTAATAGTAAGTGAAAAAGTGGAAAGAAAGAGCCCATAAAGACATAGAGCACGAGAAAGAGTAAAAGAAAGAAAAATATAAATAAAAAAGGAAAATATAAAGAATATAAGATAAAAGGGATGTACCTGCTTCATATCTTTACACACCCCTCACCAGGTCCTGAAACGGTTTATTTCCAGAGTTATGTTGCACCTTATGCTTGTAATAAGTCAATAAATGGAGACCAAATATTTAAGAATTGGTCTGATTTGCCTGCTAGGACAAATCTCATGTCTTCGAGGTGTAACATTTCAGACATATTTGAAATCCACATTTTTAACATTGGTGTGGGAGCATTTTTCCAAAATTTAAGTATGTTTTTTGCCCCTATGAAGCCATAAATAAATAAACTCTTTTGGAACAGTCAGCTCAAAGCCGACTTCCATTCTTCCAAAATAATCAATTCTGCATTAGGTTTCAATTTTATTTTAAATAATTTTGTAAAAATGTCAAACATTTCATTCCAACATTTTTGGATTTTTATGCAAAAAACAAAGGAATGTGCTATAGTTGCATCTTGAGATAAACATTTATCACAAATAGGGGAAACATTTGGAAAAATTTTATTTAGTTTATTTTCGAATAATATAATTTATGTAGAATTTTGAATCGGATTAAGATATGTCTTACATTGATCGAGCATTTATGCACATATAGCAAGTATTTATCCCAACTCATTTTCGAGATTTTTATAGATAGTTCTTGGTCCCAATCTCTTCTAATTGTATCAGATGATGGTATTTCTATATTTAGGATGATATTATACAAGTATGATATTAAGTTAGATGAGTCCGCCTTTCACGCAGAGAGTTTTAAAAGTATACTACACCAAGTGCAGACCCGTTGGGTCTGTTCCCCCAACGTGTGGTTGCGGGGGAGGGGGGGGGCTGAGGGGGGCAGTATGCAGCATCACACATACTAACTACACCCTCCCCCTGCACGCATGCTAACTACTCCCCTTGTTATATTAATATTATCAATTTGCTCCTTTTACCCCATAACCGCCCTATCCACTGACGCATAGCCCCATCTCACAGGCGGGTCTAGAGAAGGGGGGGGTAGAGGGAGAATGGGGAGAGACAGAGAGAAAGGGGCAGAGACAGGAGGACAAGAGACAGAGGGAGAGGGGGGTGGAGGAGAGGGAGGGTGGTTGAGGGGGGAGTGGGGGAGGAGGGGTTAGAGGGGAGGAGAGAGAGAGAGGGGAGGAGAGAGAAGGGGAAAGTGAAGGGTGAAGGGGGGATGGGAGGGGGAGAGGTGGGGGGAAAGGGAGCGGGAGGGAGGGTGGGGAGAGGATGGGGTGGAGGGAAGGGGGTAGGGGAGGGGAGGGGGAAGAGGGTTTAAGGAGGGAAGGTGGGGAGAGCAGGGGGGCTGGGAGAGATTAACAGGTAGTTTGTATCACACATTCAGAATGTTCTGGAAATGAAGCATCCACGTCTCATGCATGAAAGCTGTTTGGCAGATCTATGGAAATCAGGGGAGGACCCCCCCCCCCCCCCCCCCCCCCACTCCCCACTCCCCACTCCCCACACACCACACACACAGCGGGTCCGATCTAAGCTGTCAATGAAGACAGCAAATTTATTTTTTGAAAAACTGTCTTTGAAATTAAAAGTTAATGTTAAGAATTGATGATGTTAAGTGAGAAATAATTCAATTCAATTCAATTAAAAACAATGGAATCAACAACCTGGCAGGCTGGGTGGCCAGGCAGTGTGGGGCCAGGAAGCAGTTGGGCCAGGTGCAAAGGCATTGTGAGGTCAGCAGCTGGGCAACCTTAATATTGTCTAGTGTTTTTTTTAAATGTCAGTTTGATGATAAACTTTAGTAAATATCTCAGGAAATAATGGACCAAATTTATAGAGGATTGGATTTTTGAAATCATAAGGAAAATTTCTACCAGAAGATATAAAAAATTCACTGTAATTGTAATGTTAGCAGCTGGGCAGTGGTCAGTTTAAAAAAAAGGTCAGATTGGTCAACAATTTTAATAAAAAATTCAGAAAAATAATGTCCAGAGGCATGGATTTCTAAACTCACAAGGAAAATCTCTACAGAAATATGTAAAAAATTTCCCATTTCGGCATCTGGTTTTCGAGGAGATACGTTTCACATGCTAAATGACACACACACAAACACACACACACACACACACACACACACCACACACACACACACACACACACACACAGAGTTTTAAAAGTATATAGATAGAGAGATTGGAAAATGATCACCAATGCGTCCACGATTTCTAGAGCCACTTCCTTAAGTACACTGGGATGCAGACCATCTGGCCCTGGGGATTTATCAGCCTTCAGTCCCATTAGTCTACCCAACACCATTTCCTGCCGAATGTGAATCTCCTTCAGTTCCTCTGTCACCCCAGATCCTCTGGCCACTAGTACATCAGGAAGATTGTTTGTGTCCTCCTTAGTGAAGACGGATCCAAACTACCTGTTAAACTCATCTGCCATTTCCATGTTCCCCAATAATAAATTCACCCTTTTCAGTCTTCAAGGGTCCAAATTTTGCCTTAACTAGTTCTATCCTCTTCACATACCTAAATTTTACTATCCTCCTTTATATTCTTGGCTAGCTTACCTTTGTACCTTTAATCTTTTCTCCCCGTATTGCCTTTTTAGTTATCTTCTGTTGCTCTTTAATCATTACCATATAACCATATAACCATATAACAATTACAGCACGGAAACAGGCCCTCTCGGCCCTTCCAGTCCGTGCCGATCATTTGTTTTCCCCTAGTCCCATCTACCTGCACTCAGACCATACCCCTCCATTCCCTTCACGTCCATATACCTATCCACTTTACTCTTAAATGTTAAAATCGATCCTGCCTCCACCACTTCTGCTGGAAGCTGATTCCACACAGCCACTACCCTCTGAGTAAAGAAGTTCCCCCTCACGTTACCCCGAAACCTCTGTCCCTTAATTCTCATGTCATGCCCTCTTGTTTGAATCTTCCCTACCCTCAATGGGAAAAACGTATCCACGTCAACTCTGTCTATCCCTTTCATCATCATTTTAAAGACCTCAATCAAGTCCCCCCTTAACCTTCTGCGCTCCAAAGAATAAAGACCTAACTTGTTCAACCTTTCTCTGTTAACATAGTTGCTGGAACCCTGGCAACATTCTAGTAAATCTCCTCTGTACTCTCTCTATTTTGTTGACATCCTTCCTATAACTAGGCGACCAAAATTGTACACCATACTCCAGAATTGGTCTTACCAATGCCTTGTACAATTTTAACATTACTTCCCTACTCCTATATTCAATGCTCTGATTTATAAAGGCCAGCACACCAAAGGCTTTCTTTACCACCCTATCTACATGCGATTCCACCTTCAGGGAACTATGCACAGTTATTCCTAGATCCCTCTGTTCCACAGCATTCCTCAATTCCCTACCATTTACCATGTACGTCCTATTTTGATTTGTCCTGCCAAGATGTAGCACTTCACACTTATCAGCATTAAACTCCATCTGCCATCTTTCAGCCCACTTTTCCAAATGGCCAAATCTCTCTGTAGACTTTGAAAATCTACTATCATTATCCACTACACCACCTATCTTAGTTCATCTGCATACTTACTTATCCAATTTTCCACCCCATCATCCAGATCATTGATGTACATGACAAACAACAGTGGACTCAACACAGATCCCTGAGGCACCCCACTGGTCACCGGCTTCCAACCTGACAAACAGCCATCCACCATTACTCTCTGAACATCTCCATTCAGCCACTGTTGAATCCATCTTGCTACTCCGCCATTAACACCCAAAGATTGAACCTTCTTAACAACCTTCCATGGGGAACCTTGTCAAAGGCCTTACTGAAATCCATATAGACCTTACTGAAATCCATATAGGATTACCCAATCCTCCAGCTTCCTGCTCATTTTTGCCATACTATATTACTTACCTTTTATTTTTATAGTCTCCTGACATCCCTTGTCAGCCACAGTCGCCCTTATTCCCCTTCTGAATCATTCTTCCTCTTTGGAATGAGCTGATCATGCACCTTCTGTATTATTCCAGAAATACCGGCCATTGTTGTTCCACTGTCATTCCTGCCAGGGTATCTTTCCAGTCAACTTTGGCCACTTCTTCCCTCATGGCTCCATAGTCCCCTTTGCTCAACTGTAATACTGACAGCTCCGATTTACCCTTCTCCTCTTAAATTGTAGATTAAAACTTATCATATCATGGTCCCTACCTTTGAATGACTCCTTTAACTCGAGTTCCCTTATCTAATACGGTTTATTGCACAACACGAAATCCAGAATTGCCTTCTCCCTGGTAGGCTCCAGTACAAGCTGCTCTAAGAATCCATCACGGAGGCACTCTACAAACTCCGTTTCTTGGGGTCCAATTCCAACATGATTTTCCCAGTCTACCTGCATGTTGAAATCTCCTATACAACTGTAGCATTACCTGTGCGACATGCCAATTTTAACACGATTCAATTTGCAACCTATATCTAGGCTACTTTGGCGAGATGAGTCAGTTGAGTAAAGTTAAATTCTTTATTTGAAAACTGCAAACAAAGCGAGTAACTCAACTGTGTTCTGGATCAGCCAAATAAAATGAAGCTCCTTCTACACAGGTGAAGTTTGAATGACTGTTGAACCAAAAACCCATGAAAACACACCAGCGGTCACGTAACGGCGCCAGCCAATAGCGAGGGTTGATAATGCCCCAAGCCACCACTGGGTGCCGCTACAGGACCCCGTCCCAGAACCTGAGGCACGACACCGAGCGGGAGGCCGAACGAGGCGACCTGACCGAGTGGAGATGAAGGGCACGACCGGCAGTACAGGTGGGACTGACGGAACAGAGCCAGGACACGTTAAAGGCGTAAGGGAGACAGTGACAAGAGGTGCCACCGGAACGACAAGCGGACAACCTCTACACCGGGGTTGAGCCACCACCACCGGGCTATCAACATCCAGGTGGGTGGGCTTGAGGCGAGCAACCGAGACGATCTTCCTCTTTGTCCCGACATCCAACAGGAAAGTTGCGACGCCGGGGCGCAACACCCGGCAAGGCCCTCATAATCCGCTGCAGCGGTGACCGGTGCAAGTCCTGCGGAGCAATATAAACAGACAGTTATTAAGTTCCTGCGGTACATACACTGGAGCAGTCCCATGCCGCGAGGTGGGAACAGGAGCCAGGCCGCTCACTCTCTCCCGCAGACTCGCCAGGACGTCCGGCTGCCCTCGAGCCGCAGGAAGGAAATCCCTGGGTACCCGCAGTTGGGAGCCGTACACCAGTTCAGAGGACGATGTGTCCAGGTCCACTTTTGGGGCCGTACAGATGCCCAACAACACCCAAGGCAAGTGGTCGAACCAGTCCGGGCCAGTGAGCCGAGTCTTCAGAGCCAATTTCAGATGCCGGTGGAAACGCTCCACTAACCCGTTGGTGTGAGGGTGAAAGGCGGTGGTGTGGTGCAACTGCGCCCCGTACAACTGCGCCACATCTTCCCACAAAGCTGAAGTGAACTAGGGTCCCCGGTCAGTGGAAATATCCACAGGCACACCAAAACGAGCAATGGATTGAGCCAGGAGGGCTCGAGAACAAGACGTGGCAGAGGTGTTGGTCAACGGAATTGCCTCAGGTCACCTCGTTAAAATGATCCACGACGGTGAGCAGACCGTGAGGTGGCGGCAGTGGACCCAAAAATCTGCCAACCACGGGGACAATAGTGGGGGTGGTCTCCAGCAGACACGTCACATAGGACTGACACCCCTGCTGGGCCGAAAGGGACATCGGGCAACCTCAACCCGGAGGCAGGCCGTCCAGTAACTGTCCATCTCACCACCTCTGTGTTGCGCTTCGGCGAGCCTCGCATAATCCACGCTCGGGTCTACGGCCGCCACAGCCGGGAGGGAGGGTGAGACAAAAAAAACTTGACCAGGTTGAGCTTGCCGGCACATGCTGAACGTCCGTGATGAATTCGGACATAAAAGCCAGGGGCCACTGTTGACGTGCGGACCAGGTGTCGGGCACCTTGGCCAAGGCGAAACAATCAGGGGCTCGTGGTCAGTGAAGGGCCTGCCCTCGAGGAAGTATAGAAAATGGTGGTATGGCAAGGAGCTCCCGGTCGAAGGCGCTGTAGCAGTACTCCAGGGGTCGCAGGTGATGGCTAAAAAAGGTCAGCTGCTGCCAGCGGTCATCGATGAGCTGCTTGAGCACCACTCCAACAGCCATATCAGAGGCATCCACTGTTAGGGCGGTCTGCAGCAGCGGCTGCGGGTGCACCAGCATGGTGGTCTTGGCTAATGCCTCCTTCGCACTATCGAACGCAGCCACCACGGCCTCGTCAGTCACCACACGAGGTCCCGTGGTTCACCGGCGAGGCACTGAAACAATGGGCGCATGATTCTGGCAGGTCGCCGGCATGAAACGATGGTAAAAAGTTCACCATACTGACAAACTCTTGATGGTGACTGGAGGCGAGAGAATGGTCGAATGGCTCCATTTTAGTGGGCAGCGGGACCGCGCCCTGCAAGGTGACATGATGCCCCAGGAAGAAAAATGAGCGCAGGCCAAACTGGCACTTGGCAGGGTTGATGACAAGCCCGTGATCTTGGAGCCACTGGAAAAACAGCACCCGTAGGTGTGTACAGTATTCTGTTGGGAGCGGCTGGCGACCAGAATGTCATCCAGGTAGATGAAGATGAACTCTAACCCCGACCCACCATGTCCATGAGTATTGGAAAGCCTGCACGACATTCATTAACCAAAACAGCATGCGCAGCCATTCAAAAAGGCCAAACTGGGTGATAGGTAGCAGTCTTGGGCACGTTTATCGGGGTGGATGGGAGGTCTGGTGGTAGCCCAATTCCAGGTCCAACTTGAAAAAAAAAAAAGGTTGGTTGCCCTCCAGATGGGCCGGAAATCTTGATATGCACAGGACCAGGTAGCAGTCCGCAGTCATGACGGCGTTTAAGCACTGATAATCCCGCCACGGTCTCCACCCCCCAGATGCTTTAAGAACCATGTGCAATGGGGATGCCCACAGGGCTGTCGGGAAGCACCACACAATTCCCATGTCCTCCATCTGGCGGAACTCCTCCTTATCGATCTGCAGCTTGTCAGGCGGGAGCCTGCGCACCCGTGCAAGCAGTGGAGGGCCCGCAGTAGGGATGTGGTGCGCCACCCCGTGCTTAAGAGCAGTTGCTTGAAAACGGAGGGGTGAGAAACTCCGGGGAACTCGGCGAGCAGGGGGAGGCATATGAGCCATCCCCTTCAGCCACTGTGCCCAGCTGCGGGCTGGGAGGATCCGTGAGGCCGTGGGGTTGCGGGCCTGGGACACTCCAGTGGAACGAGGCGCCTGGCCCGCATGTCCCACCCAGTAACAAAAAGGCCCAGAGGAAATCAGCGGCGATAAAAAGTTCGGGCGTGAGTTGAAGATGAGGGAAAGAGTCCGCAATGCCGTACATACGAATGGGGCGACTGTTGACGGCGGTCCAGGATGGGGCCATCGCTTACCGCAAGGATGTCCAGTCCGGAGGGGGGAGGATGCTCTCAATAGCCCGGGATGTCGACGAAGAAACGAAGCCCGGAGCAGTGATCCCATAGGTAGAGGAGGCGATTCTGGCCGATCTTGATAGCCTGTACTGATGATCGGCAGAGGCATTTTCCGCAAATGAACTGGGGTCGCGGCATTGGCACATGGCACTTACCACGGTCTATGGCGGGCTTCTGAAGTGCGGCGACGGCAGAGGAGGGTTGGGCGTCTCTGTGGAGCTGCTGGTGCATGGGCGTGGACACCCGATTGATCGACCCCCACCATCTGCTGCTTTGCGAGCCACAGTGCGTCGGCCTGTTTGGCGAGCTGCAGGGGGTCGGCAAAGTCCGAACCAGTGAGGAGCAGGCGGATGTCATCAGGCATCTGCTTCCATGGAAGGCCAGCTCGAAAAGCAAGCAGGGCTTCGTGGCCATCCATCGGAGCGAGCATCTCGCTCATCAGCGCAGACGTTTTTTGCGATCGCGAGGCCGTCCACGTGGAGAAGGCGGGTGGCGTGATCGCGGCGGGCTGAGCCCGAATGTGCGCAACAACAGTCGCGTAGAGGCCCTCATACCTGCCGATCGCAGGTGGATCCTGTAGCTAAATGCAGCAGACAGGTGGCAGTCTCTTGGCTGAGTGCCCCAACATGTAGAAGTAGCAAGTGGCAACTGCGACTATATTACGGAGTTCGAATTGGGCTCAATGTGGGCGAACCACACTTGAGGCTGTAACGCCCAGAAAACGCGGCAGTTTTCAGGCCCACGGCATTTTTGCTGGGCGGGTTGGACGTCGAGGTTAGCGGCGGTATTCATGGTTGAGGTCCGATTAACGTATCGAACGGTCGGATTCACCACTTTGGCGAGACGAGAGACGAGTCAGTTGAGTAAAGTTAAATTCTTTATTTGAAAACGCAAACAAAGCGAGTAACTCAATTGTGTTCTGGGTCAGCCGAATAAAACAAAGCTCCGGCTACACAGGTGAAGCTTGAATGACACGAAAACACACCCGTGGTCAACGTGCCGGCGCCAGCCAATAGCGAGGGGTTCGTAAATGCCCCAAGCCACCACTAGGTGCTGCTACACTACCGTTTGGGGGCCTTTAGATTAATCCTATTAGGGTCTTCCTACCCTTACAATTCCTCAGTTCTATCCATATTGATACTACATCCCTGATTCTATGTCACTCCTCGCAAGGGACTGAATTTCATTACTCATCAACAAAGCTACCCCCACCCCCTCTGCCCACCTGTCTGTTTTTCGATAGGACGTATACCCTTGAATATTCAGTTCCCAGCCCTGGTCCTCTTGCAGCCATGTCTCCGTAATTCCCACAACATCATACTTGCCAATTTTTGAACTGAGCTCAAGCATCATCCACTTTATTTCTTATACTTCGCACATTAATATACAACACTTTAACCGGTATTCATCTCCCCTCTCCCAATGGTCACTATTGCTGTGACTGGCTTCATCAGCAAGTACGGAGAGGAGTGTGTGCCGATGAAGATAATCGGACTGTTCCACAATCCATGGATGAACCATGAGGTACATTACCAGTGTGAAGGCAATGACCGCTACGTACAAGTCTAATGATCCTGAGCACTACAAAAAAAGCATGCTACAATCTTCACAAATCTGACTCCTCTGTCAAGCTTCTCAAGTTTGTGGATGAACACAACCCTGATTGGACTGATCCAGGATGGGGAAGTATCTGCTTACAGACAGGAAGTGATTACAGCTGGTGTCCTGGTGCCATCACAACAACCTGGAGCTCAATGCTCTGAAGACAGTGGACTGATTGTAGACTTTAGGATGAGCTCCCCCTCCCCTCACCCCCCCACTCACCATCAACAACACCACAGTCACATCTGTGGAGTCTTTTAAGTTCCTGGGAACAATCATCTCCAATGATCTTAAATGGGGGGGCTACCATCGACTCCACTGTCAAAAAGGCACAACAGAGGATGTACTTCCTGCGGCAGCTGTGGAAGCACAATCTGCCACAGCCAATGATCGTCCAATTCTACACGGCCATCGTAGAGTCTGTCCTCACCTTCTCCAATCATGGTCTGGTTTGGCTCAGCCACCAAGCACGACAAACCTGGAGGCTGCAGCGAATCGTCCGATCAGCTGAGAAGATTGTTGGCTGCAACCTTCCATCACAGAGACAATACTGGGACAAACTTGAGTGCCAGTATAATTCTTCATGCACCCTCAGACTGAATACTATAAACTGGCTGCCAAGCAAAGTCAGGCAACATCACTGGAGATAGTGTGGCCCTACATGATGAACATTATGCATTTATGCTTGCTTTGAACAGAAGGCCAATGACATCTGACCCTTCAGACTACAGTGTGCCTCTCCCCAGGGTGACTGTAGCCGAGGATAGATCAGCCTTTCTGAGGGTAAACCCACAGAAAGCAAACTGGCCCAGACAGTCCTTGGCTGTGTCCTTAGGAAGACTGCAGATAAACTCGCAGGCAAATTTGCAGACATCTTTCTTTCTACTCTATTCTGAGGTACCCATCTGCTTCAAGAAGACCACCATCATCCCAGTGACAAAGTAAATGACTACTGTCTAGATGCCATTGATATTAACCATCATGAAGTGCTTTGAAAAGCTAGTTATAGATATGCATCAAATGCAGCCTAGCAAGCAAGCTAGATCCACTGCAGTTTTTCATACCGCCACGACAGGTCCCTGACACGGACACTCGTCCATGGAACACCTGGATAAGAGAGAGAGACCTACGTCAGCCTTTGATTCATGGACTACAGCTCTGCTTTTAATTCCATTATCCCCATCCAATGCTCATCGCCAAACTGGTGGAACTTGGAATCGGCATTCACCTCTGAAACTGGATCTTCAACATCCTGACCAGCAAGATCACGATCAGTGAGGATCGGGGATAAATAATCTTCTCTGATAATCCTCAACACACTGGTGCTCTGCAAGGATACGTTCTCGGCCCCCTTCTTTAATCCTTGTACACCCACAACTGTGCAACCAAATACCAATACAACTCAATTTAGAAATTCGCCGACGACATCACTGTAGTGCGGCGGATATCAGTAATGACGAGGTGGAGTACAGAAAGGAGACTGAGAAGCTCATAACCTGGTGCAAGACAACAAGCTTTCCTCAATCTCAGTAAGACAAAGAAGATTGTGATCGAATTCAGGAAATAAGGTGTAAAGGGCCTGTTCCACTTGGGCCGTCACTTACTCGACAGGCTGGTAGTGACGGTCGCGCGATGGTCCCGTGAGAGTCGTGCACGTCATCATGCGCCTGGAGCACATCATTTGAAGATGAATACAAAATGCAGGAGTAACTCAGCAGAATCGGCAGCATCTCTGGAGAGAAGCAATGGATGATGTTTCAGTGTCGAGACTCTCTTTAGTCCGAAAGAAGGGCCTTGACCCGAAACGTTACCCATTTCCTTCTCTTCAGAGATGCTGCCTGTCCTGCTGAGTCACTCCAGCATTTTGTGTCTACCTTCAATTTTCTTGGCCCAACTCTGGGAGTAGAATGGGGACAGATCCGGTTCCACAACGTCCGTGAGCCCCAGGCTGAGTTCGATGATCGTTTGCCTGTTTCTGCTGCTGTTGAAGGTGAGCCGTTTGCGTCGCGCTAGGGTCTTGGGCCTGTTCCACTTTGGCCATCAGTTACGAAACAGGCTGGTGGCGCGCAAAGATTTTGTTCAGGACGAAGTCCACACTCCTCCACGCCACTCCGCGCTCCTCCACACCACTCCATGCGCGTGTCCCCACGCTACCCACACGCCAGCAGGTCGGGTAAATGGCGCGCGAAAGACAGCCACGTGGAACAGGCCCTTTACACATTGACAACGCCAACAATGAGATGGTTGAAAGATTCAAATTCTAAGGTATAAATATCACAGGCAATTTGTCCCGGACCAGCCAGCTCAAAACAATGGTGACGAAAGCACATCATCACCTATACTTCCTAAGGATATGAGAAGGTTCTATATGTCCCAATAGCCCTCACCAAACTCCACAGGATGCATCACAGCAGGAATTGAGTACAGATACAACTGTGGTTCTGTGTGGCGGGTGCCTTGTGGCTGCAGCTCACCTGCAGTCCGTCTGTCTTTTCTTCCTTTTTTTTGTCTTGTTAGAGTATTTTTTTGGTTTATTTTTTAGTTGTTGTGTATGTGGGGGTGGGGGGGGGGGGGTGCGGGAAACTTTTAAATCTCTTCCTTTGAACGGAGACGTGACCTTTTCCTTGTCGTGTCTACCGTTTTGATGGGGATCCCCTGACATCGTGGAGCTGGCGGCCTCCAACCGGAATCGACCCGATGGCTCCGGTCGCAGGGCCTGCAGACTCACCTACTCACTTACCATTGGACTCACTTACCATCACGGAGCTGGCTGACTCGGTGGCTGAGGTGGCGCGGTGGCGGCGACCCGACTGCGGAGCTCTGGAGGCCTCGGCCGCAGGCCCTGTGGGAAGGTATAGAATCGGGAGCTCGCAGGTCCTGGTGGGTGACCGATTTTCGGAGCTCCTGCAAGGGCAACTTCACCCACCCCGAATCGCGGGTTTGAATCGGCCCGTCGCAGGGCCTTACATCGCCCGGTGATGGCTTAATCAGCTGCGGGACTTACCATCGCCCGCCGGGGGCTTTAAACATCAAGAGCCTCTTTCACCTTGATGCAGGAGAAGAGATAAGACATTTGCCTTCCATCACAGTGAGAAGGTGTTTGGAGATTCACTGTGATGGGATGTTTGTGTGAAACTGTGCTAATTGTGTGTTATGTTTATTTTACTGTTATGTCTGCAGGGAACAACATTTCCTTCAAACTGTTTGAATGACAAATAAAGGCAATTTGACTTTGTATCATAATCAAGTCCGTAAGAAATAGCAAAGGGGTTGTGAACGTGGCCCAGACCATCAGGACAACCGACCTCCCTTCCATTGGCTCCATTTACAGTTCATGCTGCCTCGGCAAGGCCAGCAGCATCAAGGATGAGTCTCACCCCCGGTCACTCCCTCATCAGGCAAGAGTCAGAGAGTGATTACTGTGTACAAACAGACCATTTTTCCCCAACTTGCCCACACTGGCAAATGAGTCCCTGCCTCAACTACTTCCTCTAGCAGCTTGTTCCGTTATCCACATCCATTGGGGTGAAAAAAGTAACCTCTCAGATTCCTATCAAATATTTTCCCCTTCACCTTAAAACCTATGTCCTCTGGTACTCAATTCACCTAATCTGGGCAAGAGACTGTGAATCTATCCAATCTATTCCTCTTGTGATTCTTATACACCTCAATGATGTCACCCCTCATCCTCCTGCACTACAAGTAATAGAGTCCCAGCCATCTCAACCTCTGTCTATAGCTCAGACCCTTCTAGTCCTGGAAACAGCCTCGTAAATCTTCTCTGCACCCTTGGCAGCTTGACTACATCTTTCCTACAACAACGGTTCCCAGAACTGAACACAATACTCTAAACGCTGGCTTCACCAACGTCTTATTCAATTGCAACATGACTTCCCAACTTCTATACTCTGACTGATGAAGGCCAATGTGCCCAACGCCTTTTTGACCACCCGAGCTTACCCATGAGTCCACCTTCAAGGAACCATGCACCTGTACCCCCTTGATCCCTCTGCCCTACAACACTCCTCAGAGCCCTTCCATTCACTGTGTCGGTTCCTGCCCATGGTAGACTTCTCAAAATGCCACACCTCACATTTCCTCTGCAATTAAATTCCATCAACCATTCCTTCAGCCCACCTGGCCAATCGATCAAGATCCTGCTGCAATTTTTCACAACCCTCTTCACTACCTGCGAAACCACCCTACTTCTGTAATAATCTGCAAAATTGCAAATCTTGCCGTGTATGTTCTCATCCAAATCATTGATGCAGATGACAAACAGTAACGGGCCCAGCAACTCAACCCTGAGGACACACCACTAGTCACTGGCCTCCAGTCCGAGAAGCAACCTATCCACCATCACCCTCTGCTTCCTTCCATGGAGCCAATTTTCCATCCATGTAGCTTGGATCCCATGTGATCTAACCTTGCAGAGCAGCCTATCATGTTGAATGCTTTGCTAAAGTCCATATAGACAACATCTACAACTCTGCCCTCATCGACCTTTTTGGTAATTTCTTCACAAAACTAAATCCAATTTGTGAGACACGACCTCCCACATACAAAACCATGCTGACTATCCATAATCAGCCCTTTGTCTGTCTAAATGCCTGTTTATCCTATCCCTCAGAGTATGCCCTAGTAACTTTCCTACAGATGTTAGTCTATCGCATAGTTCCCAGCATTTTCCCTGCTGCCCTTGTTAAAGAAAACTTTAAACCTATCACAAAATCGGTCAAGAGAACCAAGACTTTATTCCAGAGTGCCAAATACAGTGATCAAGTGGGAGCAATTGTAGGAGATTGCTCAACGAACAAAGATTCATCTATTCCTTATATACAGACATTCCTTTTGAAGTTCTGTTTAACATAGCAAGCACCTTAGAAACTTTCCTTCTTCCCAAATGGTTTCACATCCCAATGGTTTCACATGGTTTTGGTCGGCACGGACTGGAAGGGCCCCGAGAGGGCCTGTCTCCGTGCTGTAATTGTTATATGGTTATATCCCTCACAGACCATTTACCTCCAGGAAACACAGAACGCAGCCAAATCAGGGTTCTCGCTTAACTTTTTTTCCCTGTTGCCAGCCGGGCAACTTGGCAGCTTTTTAAGTTGCCAAATGACAGTTTAGCGTGGTTATTTAAGACGGCTTGCAGATGATGCGTGCGATAATGTGCTGGACAAAGTGCGTAGTTACCAGTCGGTGGAATCATGATGTGGGGGGTGGGGGTGGGGGGAGGAGGTTTGAGAAGGGAATCAGGTGCAGAATGGATGGATTGAAAGGCAGGGGGAATTAGTGCGTGTTGGTTGGAGTTAGGTATCAAATTGTGAGTGGGGGATGAGAACTCCCCCCCCCCGCCCCCCACCCCCGGGGGGGGGGGTGTGTTGGGGGGTTGGGGCTGGGGATGGGGGGTGACGGGGTTGAGGGTGTTGGTGGTGGGAGGGAGTGGTTGTGATGAATGGGGGGGGGTTCTAGAGTGATGTGGGTGAGTGGTGGGGGTGGGGGGCGGGGGGGGGGGGGGCGGGGTTGGTGTGCGGGTGGAGGGGTGGGGGGTGTGGCATGTTGAACTGACGGGGGGGGGGAGGAGAGGGTGACGAGTGGGGGGGTGGGGGTGTTTGGGCGGGTGCTGTGGTGTTGAATGGGAGATCTGTGCAGGTTGGAATGGGGAGGATGAAGGGGTGGTGCAGTGCAGGATGGCATGGTGTGGGAGGGGGGGTCCATTACAGGATCAATTGGATGGAGGAGGGGGGGGGACAGGTAGTCTGTGGCCCTCTCGGGATGTCAGTGAGGACTAAGGTTTGAATAGAGGAAGGATGTCGCGCGCATGAGGATCATCAGTGCGGGATTGACAGGAGGGGTCTCAGGATAAGGGGGGTGGAGGCGCTCTATTAGGGGGTATCGAGAGAGAGAGTGAGAGAGTATTACAACTCTCACTATAGAGAGAGAGAGAGAGACTCACACATCCCCCTGCGACCATCCACGAGCGCTTTGGAGGTATCTGTGACAAGGTAATTTCAGCTCAATTCAGCGCTAAATGCAGCTCAACTGCCGCTGTCTCGCCTGGTCATGCTTGGACTGATGACATATTTCCCGTAAATGCAGGACAGGGATAACCTGGCGGGACAAGCAGAGTTGAGCTGGGTTTAGCGCTGCTTCTCTGCGCTGGCTGTGGGCCTGGGGGCACCGCCCCCGTCTGGCTCCCAACGTCTCTGACCACCTCCAGGCGTGGGGGGGGGGGGGGGGTAGCGCTCTCGGGCGGGGATCCTCTCAAAACAAGGGGGACGTGTCGCCCCTGCCGCCTACCCCCCCCCCACCCCGGATCTCCACCCCTGACTGTCCATCGCCAAGTGCCGCCAGTTGCCGCCGCCAAAGGGGGAGGCAGTTGGGGTATTCCTCGCCACCGCCTCCCCTCCTCCACTTAAACCATACAGGATGGTGTGGTTGCCGAGCGGTGCAGACGCTTCAGATGGTGGAAGGGGGCCTCACCCTGCCTCTCTCCCTCTCCTCCCGGCCTCGGCATGCAGGAGGGTTTTGTTTTGAAGGGTGGTTGGCGGAGAAGGCAGGCAAAGTGGCCGCTAAGTATTTCTAGGCATCTACCCATCCCTGTCCCTTGCTGTCTTGGTTCTTGGTTCTCGGTACTTGGTCCTCCAAAATATTCCAACTGGAATTTCTAAACTGGAGTGGTGAAGGGAGGGGTTAGCCAGAGAGGGTTATTGGGAAGAAAGTGCCACTTTAAATTTAGTTGCATCTGGCTGGGCAACCGTGATTTGGTGGAGATTAGATTATTCCATGCTTTAATAGTGCACAGGGGAAGAACGAATTGCTGTACATCATCTGTCTTTGTGGCTGGGACCACAAATTGGATCGAATTGCCCTCGTCTGCTCCTAATTGGATAGGGGTTAGGTGTAGGTTTGTGATCTATGTCTAGCTGACCATTTAAACATTTTGTAAAAACAGGTCTAACGGTGAGCTTCACGTCTGTCTTGGAGAGGGATCCACCCCAGAGAATTCAGAAAGTTTGGTGACACTCGCTTCTCTCTCGTAGGTGTCAATAACAAATCGAGCGGCTGTCTTTGGCTACACGTTCGATGGATGAAATGTGTATCTGTGTATGGGTCCCCAAGCTGCAACAGCGTATTCCAGATGAGGTCTAACGAGGGTGAAATACAGCTTCTCCTTGACAAGAAGCTGAACAATGATGGAAGTTGCGCCTCAGGAAGTTTAGGACACCTGTTGCTTTCACTGTTGCATGATGAGTCTGACTGTTCCAGCGTAGATTATTCTGCAATTTGATGCCAGATACTTGGTTTTGTTTGGATTTCTCAAGGGTGACACCAAGTATGTTGTAAAATTGTGACTCCTGGATTCCTCTTTCTGGTGACATGCATGGTTTTTGCATTTGGAAGGGGTTTTGAACTGCATGCCCCATTGTTGTGACCACTCGACCACAATATCAAGATCCTTTTGGAGAGCATTTTCTCATCATCAGCTGACTTAATTGGACGGTACAGCAAACAATTATCAGCGAATAGTCTGGTTGTACTTGCGACTTTTCTTGGATGTCATTGATGTAAAGCAATAACAGGTGTGGGCCAAGTACTGTGCCTTATGCTGGGGTGTCCCACTTAACAATGGGTGCCAATTGGAGCTCTTTCCGTTCACACACACGCAAACTGAAGACGTTTTGTCAGGAAACTGGAAATCCATCATTTCGTGTTGGATACGAATACCGAGAAGTCAAGCTTCCAAAGCAGTATCTGGTGTGGGATGATATCCAAATGCTTTAGAAATGTCCAGTACAACTAAATCCATGATAACGTTACTGTCAAGGTGCTTGGCCAGGCTCTTCTTGAAGCCTTAAAATTTATCTTTGTCAACCTTCTTCAATAGAGGCACAATTCACCATCCTCCAGTCTTCTGGCACCTCTCCTGTGTTTAAAGTTGACTCCTAAAATTTCAACTAGTGCTCCGCAATTCCCTCTTTGGTTTCCCACAATTTGGGGGTCCTGGATATATCTGATCGGGCCCTGGAGAGTTGTTTTACCATCATGCACGATAATATCTTTGACCGTAACACTGACTAGTCTTAAGACATGTATAACACAGCAAAGATTAGTGGGAAGCCAGAGGATTGGGGAAACCTTTAAGGAACATACAGAGGGTAACGAAACGGCAATACTGGGAGAAAAGATGAAATACAAAGGTAAGTTAGGTATAGGTAATACAAGTTAATAATATAAAAGGGGATAGCAAGAGTCTTCAATTATATAGAGCAAGAAAGAGGCAGGAGTGGACGTTGGACCGCTGGAGAATGATGCAGGTGAAGTGATCATGGGGAATAAAGAAATGGCAGAGGAGTTGAATAACTTTTTTGCATCAGTCTTCACAGTGGAATACACTAGCAACTTTGTGCCTGAAATTGAAAGAGAGTCAGGGGTTGGAAGTTAGTGGAGTGGCTGTTACTAGGGTGGTTGGGAAGCTGAAAGGGCTGAAAGTGGATAAGTCCACCTGGGACCGGATGGTCTGCACCCTAGGGTTCTGAAAGAGGCGGCTTTAGAGATTGTGGAGGCATTGATAGTGATATTTCAGGGTTCACCAGAGTCAGGTGTGGTCCCAGATGATTGGAAAATTGCCAATATTACCCACTGCACAAAAAGGGAGCAAATATTGGGAACTATAGGCCGGTTAGTCTGACTTTGGTGCTTGGTAAGCTTTTAGAATCCATTATAAAGGATGAGGTTATGGAGTACTTAGAGGTTCACGCTAAAATAGGCCAAAGTCAGCATGGCTTTGTGATGTGGAGGTCTTGCTTGGCAAATTTGCTGGAATTCTTTGAGGAAGTAAATAGTTGGACAGACAAAAGGAGAGTCAGTAGATGTTGTTTACTTGGATTGTCAGAAAAACCTTTGATAAGGTGCCACACGTTAGGCTGCTTAGGAAGATGAGAGTCCACGGTATCAAAGGGCAGATACTAGCATGGAAAAGCAGGTTGGCTGGAAGGCAGGAGACACAGAGTGGCAATTAAGGGGGCTCTTTTCTGGTTGGCTTGCAAGTGACTAGTGGGAGTTTTGCAAGGGTTGGTGCTGCGGCCGCCTACTCTTCATGTTGTATATTCATGATTTAGACGGGCTTGAAGGCTTTGTGGCAAAATGGTGGTATCGTCTGCAAATTTGAAAATGGGGGGATCTCTATGGAAATATATAAAATTCTTAGAGGATTGGAACAGGTAGATGCAGGAAAAATGTTCCGATGATGGAGGAGTCCAGAACCAGGGTTTACAGTTTAAGAATAAGGGGGTAGGCCATTTAGGACTGAGTTGAGGAAAAACGTTTTTCACCCAGAAAGTTGTGAATCTGTGGAATTCTCTGCCACAGAAGGCAGTGGAGGAAAATTCACTGGATGTTTTCAAGCTTTTCAGGCTTAGGGGAATGAAGGCATATGGGGGAAAAAGCCGGAAAACAGTCGGTACTGATATTTGGACGATCAGTCATGATCATATTAAATGGCGGTGTGCTGACTTGAAGGGCCGAATGACCTACTCCTGCACCTATTTTCTATGTTTCTATGAAGCAAAAGTGTCATTTATTCTTCTAAGAACCACATAGGTTTAGTATTACAACAAGGTCATCTTTAAAAATGACACCTTCATGAGTACAGTTCCCATTTAGAGAAGGTGAGAACAGAATATAATTGGTAAAACAAACACCTCACTCATTCTTTTCTCAGGGTCAGATGAAATTATTGCAGCTTTCAAAGTTCATGATGCTCTTCAAACGAAAGGCGTAATTCACAAAGAGCACTGAGATATTCTACATTGCTGGGATCAAATTCCAAAGCCTTTTCAAAGTCTTCAATAGCTTCAGACTTGTGCCCATCCATCCTGATGCAGAAATCCCTTGACACCAAGGGCCTTGCTGTCATGAGCATCCCTGCAAAGCTTCCCGTTTAACCCACTTGTCCAAATTTGTATAACATATTTTCCAGCATTTTGTCTTCTTTTTAATTTTCAGTCCTTTCTGGAACAAGTTGACAGCATTTAAATCAGACTTTCTTTCGGTACATTTCAAATATGCCAGCCTGTAAATATATTTTCTGCATATTTTCTGGACGAATGCCCTCCAGCTTCAGCAGTTTGCTGTAGACCTCTGCTGCTTCAGAATGCTCTCCATTTTTTATACAGATGTCTGCATAATCTAGTTGTGATTTAGTAGCAGTCTTTGGGCGATGTTCAGATGCCTTTCCAAAAGTGATGCTTAGCAATGATTGATCAACAACATTTTCTGTTGAAATTCAGGATATTGTGGGATCAGAGCACAATGGATTTTTGAACAGTTCAAGTAGTTGCGCTCTATAGCACATACCTATTTGGTCGTTGAAGGACACTGCTGTGTGGAGTGATTCCTAACGCTTTTTCCAGCAGCTCAATTGCCCTTTTACACAGCTTGTTCTAGTCTGTAAAATTTTGCAGCATTGCGAAGCACTTTCGGAACATCAGGGGCTTTTCTGTAAGGCTCGTTCAACTAATTCATTTGCTTCCTTCTTTTGCTTGATCTGTTGCAGTTTTAGGGCCAACATCACCATGGCCAAAGATTCATCTGGATCAAGCTCCAGAACCACGTCGCAGATGATTCATGCTCAGACTACTGTTGCATTTTCTCTGGGGTTCCAGGAATTGCTTCCAGACGAAACAGAAGCAGTTTGCTTTTGCCTCATGGACCCATTCCGTATTGTCAGGATCTTCCTCCAGAGCTTTCTCAAAACATTCCACAGCCTCCTCATAATATAGAGCTGCTGATCTCAACAATGACCATCCCTTCTCCCCATACACTTCAGGTATCATTGCTGAATATATTATAGCGAGGACCAATCAGTGAGCGGTTTACAGATCATCTCCAGCTTGTCGAGGGTAGGACTGGGCCTTGGCCAGTTGTCCCATGTGGTAATGCACCCAGGCAAATAGTTTCATAGGTGATGATGCCTTCTTCTTTTCAAATGCATCTTTGTGGTTCTCCCTCTGAATCCTTTCAGCCTCTTTAAAGTTTTGAATAGCTTCCCTCACAGTTGCCTTGCAGCAGTTTAATGAAAGCGAGTTAGGTTGTAGGACCTGGCCTTATACTTCAAATTCAGATCTATAGAATCTTGTAATCTGTACATCATATCATCCAGGTCAGCGGTCTCCTTCTGTGGGCCCCACGTGAAGTGACACTGAAGCTGATCGAGCTTCTCCTTTAACAAATCCCTCACTGTTTTGCTGTAAGAGAAGAAAACACATGGACATCAGTCTCAGAACACATCTAACACATCAAAGGCCAAATGGCCTATTGCAGGACCTTTTTTTTAATGTTTCTATGACAGACAGGAAGCAGCATGTGTGGCTGGGAAAGTACATCATGGACCCACTGACCCTCAGCGTTGGAGCACCGCAAGGCTGCGTACTCTCCCCTCACCTCTACACCAACGATTGCACCTCCACAGACACCTCTGTCAAGCTTCTCTAGTTTGCGGATGACACACCGATTGGACCAATCCAGGATGGGGAGGTATCTGCCTACAGACAGGAAGTGTCACAGCTGGTGTCCTGGTGCCATCGCAACAACCTGGAACTCAATGCTCTTAAGACAGTGGAATTGATTGTAGATTTTTCGAGAGCCCCCCCCCCCCCCCCCCACCCCCTCCCTCCACAACCGTGGAGTCATTTAAGTTCCTCAGAACCATCATCTCCAGCGACATTAAATGAGGGGCCACCATCGACTCCACAGTCAAAAAGGCACAACAGAGGATGGTCCAATTCTATATGGCCATCGTAGAATCTGTCCCTCTCATCCTGACCACAAACTCTTTGTATCACTTCCCTCTAGGTGGCAACTCCGGTCTATTAAAACTGCCACAGCCAGACATAAAAAGAGCTCTTTTCCCACGAGCACTAGCTCCAATCAACAGCCAAAAGTCTGTAGCATCTTTTTACTCTGGTACTTTATTTTCACATGTTTAAATTATGGTTTATAATTTAATTTTGAACTTGTCTGCTGTACATTGTGTTTTTATCTTTTAGCGAGCAAAGCACCAAGGCAAATTCCTTTTATGTATACATATATATATGGCCAATAAAAATGTTATTCATTCTTTATTCATAGTCGTTCACTAAAGTCCTTGATCCTGTTTTCCCATGGGATGATAGGATGGAGAAATGCACTGAAGGAGGTGGTAAGGTAAAAGGTTTTTCCCTCAGTCTACCCGTAATTAAAACCCCAATAAGATTTTTTTTAGAGATTTTAGTCCAAAAGATGTTTTCATCTACCTGGACTTTTGATCACCCTTAATCTAACAGTTCCTGTCCAGGTGCTATTAATACTTTACGGCAGTAATTGGTCCCAAACTACTGGTGCACCTGAGAAGGCAGTTATGCGTCACATAGAGTTTGACTACATTGAAAACAGTAAACAAGTCCATAGAAGGGTCCCAACCTGAAATGTCAGCTATCCATTTTCTGAAGAGATGTTGTCCGACTCGTTGAGTTACTCCAGCATTTTGTGCCTATCTGCGGCCTATCAAATATAATTATTTGGAAACCAATTGATGGTGGAAATTAATTCCTGGGTTCTATTGATAAAACCTAAAATAAATAAGATCGGGACAAGCCATCAATTATTGCAATGTATGTAATTGGGTTTGTTTGTTTGTTTGTTTGTTTCCTTCTCTACCTATCTACTCAATCCATCCACCATTTTTAAAACTCTGATCTTGCATGTGGGTGTATGTGGGTGTGTGTGTGTTTATTTGTGGATAATTACATCTTTTCAAAAAATTTATATGGTAACGATAAAATTCTTACATATTCCGGTAGAGAATAATTTTTTTCCCCTGGAGTCCAAAATTGCCTTATCTGAAAATTGCAATAATTTCAGTTATTACTGAAAATGTTCAAAAATCTGACAAAACTATGAAATAAAAATGACTGTCTTTCGCTGATGACATCTGGGTCTGCTGTGCGCGCCGTTCTTGTTCGCGCTGCAAGTGATGTCACCCCCCAACCAGTCCCCCCCATCCCGTTATTCAACATATGCAGAAAGAACAAGCCCTGTACTCGCCCTGGGTGGGCGCATGGTGGGGAGGTTGCTACCGCAGGAGGCCGAGCTCGAGCCCGGCGACTGGAGCTAGGCAGGAGCAGAGCCTGGAGCCAGAGACTATTGTGTTCGGAAACCAGCCCTCCTCTGTGATGCCGCGCCACCCACCCACCCCTCAAACTCTACCCCTCCCTCTGAACCTCTCTGCTTACCTCTCTGCCCCACCGCCCCCTCTGCCTCTGCCCTCTGTTCTCAG
Organism: Okamejei kenojei; assembly: GCA_035221665.1. Classification (NCBI taxonomy): domain Eukaryota; kingdom Metazoa; phylum Chordata; class Chondrichthyes; order Rajiformes; family Rajidae; genus Okamejei; species Okamejei kenojei. Next base: position 2,545,350 of record CM069145.1, read on the forward strand.
CATTAGGCCACAGCACTGGCGGCAGCGGGTAGTCAGCGGCTGGGTCGCGCGTAGCGGTAGCAGCAGGCAGTTGACAGTGGTAGGCCACGACAGCAATAGGCCACAGCAGTGGCAGCAGCAGCAGCAGTGGCAGGCCACGACAGTGGCAGGCTACGTTAGGGGTAGGCAGCGGTAGGCTACGGCAGGGGTAGGCAGTGGCAGTGGCAGGCCATGGCAGTGGTTGACCACGACAGCACCAGGCCACGGCAACAGCAGCAGTAGGCCACGGCAGGAATAGGCAGCAGTAGGCCGCGGCTATAGGCAGCAGCAGGTGTAGGCAGACGTAGGCAGTGGCATCGACAGGCTACAACAGTGATAGGCCATGGCAGTGGCAGCAGCAGTTCATGGCAGGGATAGGCAGCAGTAGGCCGCGGCAGGAATAGGCAGCAGTAGGCCGCGGCTATAGGCAGCAGCAGGTGTAGGCAGAAGTAGGCATTGGCATCGACAGGCCACGTCAGCGGCAGGCCACGACAGTGATAGGCCATGGCAGCGGCAGCAGCAGGCCATGGCAGGGATAGGCAGTTGTAGGCCAGGGTGGCGATAGGCCACGGCAATTGTCGGCCACTGCAGCGGCCCCCAGCAGGCCCCGCCTGAAGCCGTACCCCTCCTCGGTTGCAGTCCATTTGGCCCAAAAAATGTCCATTCAGCCCACAATGTTCTACTAGCCCTAGTTCCTCTGGCCCACAACACCTGTACTAGCCCAAGAAAAGTCCCTTCGGCCCATGTCCCTTCACCCGTTGTAGCCCTGCAGAAAGCCCTCCCCTGGCCATCGACTGAACCCCTCCCCCGGCTGTAGGAAGCACCCCCTCCCCCTTCGGCACCTGACAGCCCTCACCCAAAGCCGTTCCCCCTCCCCTGGCTGTCGGACGCTCACCCCCCACTAGCCCCCCATCTGTAGCTGTTCCCCCCCCCCCCCCCCCCCCCCCGTCTGCGGTTTGCACCCGCTCCCCACCGGCCCCTCACCGACCTCTGCCTGAAGCCGTCCCCCGGGGGCAGTGTTAGGTGTGAGTAGGATGTGTAGATGATATGTGTGTACACCGGTGTCTGTGTACCCACTCTGCAGGATGCTAGGAGACTGCAAGGTGACTTGGATAGGTTGGGTGAGTGGGCAAATGCATGCCAGATGCAGTATAATGTGGATAAATATGAGGTTATCTCTTTGGTGGCTAAAACAGGAGGGTAGACTATTATCTGAATGGTGGCCGATTAGGAAAAGGGGAGATGCAACGAGACCTGAGTGACTTCCAGTCATCGGAAGTGGGCATGCAGGTGCAGCAGGCTGTGAAGAAAGCGAATGGCATGTTAGCATTCATAGCAAAAGGATTTGAGTACAAGAGCAGGGAGGTTCTACTGCAGTTGTACAGGGTTTTGGTGAGGCCACACCTGGAGTATTGTGTACAGTTTTGATCTGCAAATCTGAGGAAAGACATTCTTGCCATAGAGGGAGTACTGAGATGGTTCACCAGACTGATTCCTGGGATGGCAGGACTTTCATATGAGGAAAGACTGGATAGACTTGGCTTGTACTCGCTAGAATTTAGAAGATTGAGGGGAGATCTTATAGAAACTTACAAAATTCTTAAGGGGTTGGACAGGCTAGATGCAGGAGGATTGTTCCCAATGTTCGGGAAGTCCAGAACAAGGGGTCACAGTTTAAGGATTAGGAGGAATTCCTTTAGGACCGAGATGAGGAAAACATTTTTCACACAGAGAGTGGTGAGTCTCTGGAATTCTCTGCCACAGGAGGTAATTGAGGCCAGTTCATTGGCTATATTTAAGAGGGAGTTAGATGTGGCCTTGTGGCTGAAGGGATCAGGGGGTATAGAGAGAAGGCAGGTACGGGATACTGAGTTGAATGATCAGCCATGAACATATTGAATGGCGGTGCAGGCTCGAATGGCCAAATGGCACCTATTTTCTATGTTACAGGACACTCCTCCCCACCCCTACCTCAAATCGTCCCCGGTTACAGGACGTGCCCTCCACACCGGACCCCACCAGAAGCGTCCCTTTCCCAGCTGCAGGATGCCCCCCTCCCCCCACCGGTGAGAGCCGGTGGGGAGCAGCAGCGGTGGGCCACAACACTGACAGCGGTGGGCCACGACAGTGAATCTCTCCCCCCCCCCACAGACCCTGCGTGAAGACGTCCCCCTCCCCTGGTTGCAGGATGCTCCCCGCCAGCCCCCCCGCTGTAGCCGCTCTCCCCCCCCCCCGTCCCCCGGCTACAGAACGCTACCGCAGGCCCCTGCGTTGAATGTACACCGTACAACACACGTACTAGCCGAAGAAATGCCCATTCGGCCCACAATGTCCATATTGGCCCTCCGGAAAGCCAGTCCCTCCAGCCCACAAAACACCTGTACTATCCCGAAAAGTCCATCAACCCACAATATCCGTGTTAGCCCCTCCGGAAACCAGTCCCATCGGCCCACAACCCTTACTAGCCCTCCTGGATTCCCCCCCCCCCCCCCCCCCCACCGGCCACTGCCTGAATCCCTCCCCCTCCCTCGGATGCAGGATGCTCCTTCCCCCCTCCCCACCGGCCGCTGACAATCCCCGCATGAAACCGTCCTCCTCCCTGGCTGCAGGGCGATGCCCCCCCACCGGTCCCGCCTGAAGCCGTCCGCGTCCCAGCTGCAGGATGTTCCCCACCGGTAGTGGTAGGCCATGACAGCAATAGGCCACGACAGTGGCAGGGGTAGGCAGCAGCAGGCAGTGGCAGGGGTAGGCAGCAGCAGGCCACGGGAGCAGTAGGCCACGGCAGCGGTCCGACCCTTCCCCACCGGCCCCCGCCTCAAGCCATCCCCAGCTCCCCTCCGGTCCGTGCATGAAGCCGGTGGGGAACGGCAGCGGTAGGCCACAGTAGTGGTAAGCCATGGCAGCAGTAGGCCACGTCTGTGCTCACCCTCTCCCCACCGGCCCCGCCTGAAGCCATCCCCCTCCCCCAGCTGCAGAATGCAACAAGAGGCACAACAAGAAAGAATGGACTGAATAAATCGCATCGTTAATTTGTTGCCATTTTTTAGGAGTTATTCACATTTTAAGCTTTAATAAATCCCTTTTCCATTTGCCGTGTCCGTCCGCTGCGCCTGCGCAGTAATACCTGCGTGTTCTATGGAAACCCAATAGGCGTGTATGGCTGAGGCGCCGGAGAGCCACTAAGAGTGGATGAGGGGGCTAGAGGGGAGATAGAGTTATTGTGTGTATGGGGGGGGGGGGGGGCAAGGGGCAGAGTGGAGGTGGGATGTGGAGAGGAGGGTGGGGGATCAGGGGTGTCACAACGGGAACCCGTCAGCCACGTCTGCACAGTTGGGGGCTCTGCATGAGTGGTGAAATATTGCCAATCACGCAGAGTGGAATATGGTGAGTTGGGGGACCAGAACACCCATGTGACAATGGGACCCAACGGGTCCCACCTTGTCTAGAATTATCATAAAAAAGGCAAAATTCAATTCTCCCCAAAACAATTGATGTGATATTTTGGAAGATATACGAATCAATCCAGCCCTACATTGACAGTGCTCACTCCTATCATGCTACCTATGTGACTATGTGGTTCACTCGAAATGTCTGATAATAAAAATTGTTCAGAAAATCAGCCACATTTTGAAGTTTATAAGGGAAGGGTCTTGGAATAATCTTTTTAGTCAAATTATATCGCTCTCAAGACAAATACGCATCCCTCTCTGAAGTAAAAACTAAAGTTGATGTAATGAAAAATATACGTGGGCTTTATCTGCGTCCATAATGGTCGGAAAAAAACACAATCAAATCAAGAAAATAGTTCGCAATATTACTGTTAAACTGCATTATTTTCCCATCGATCTTTCCTCAGTAATTATACTGAACCAACACACCGTTCTTGCTTCAACAAATTTATTCGTCACCTTGAGGGACTTACACTGGTCCACAGCCTCTGACTCCCAAGGAATCCGAATTGTTCTCCAGAAGTTGGATTACAATAGGCATAATACAAGTATATAAGCAGTAGCAAACAAAAGCAAATTTGCCACGCTAGCTTGGTCCTCCAATCATATCATGACACGGTGTGTGTGTAAAAGCAAAGGTCAGTTCCTGAAGACAAGTGAATCGCAAGTGCATGATCTCATTATCACAGTCAGGTTCCTCAAAATGAGTGACTAACTTCGTTATCACAGCTGCAACAGAAGCTAGTATTTTCCCACTCAACGCTGTAATTTTCCACTAACTTACACAGCAAACACCCAACTGGTCATTACTAGAGTAACTGAGTTTACACAGCAAACTCTGTCCTCAGTGATCAAGTCCAGCCTTATCACAGATGGCAACATACAGGTTATTGCTGATCAATAACCACTTCAACAAATGGCTACCCACCTACCATTAGGGCAGTTCCCTTCGGATTTCCTCTCATGTCCAATCAACAGACACATAGGCTCAAATAAAAACATGTAAATCATATAAGAGCTACCTCCATAAGATTGAAGATGTGTTTATTAAAAGTTGTATGAAGTAAAACTATCTTTGTCTACCTGCCATAAGATTGAACACTGTTTTGAATTGGAATAGGTCTGAATGTACTTAATTGAACAAAGCAAATTACAATGTCATTAGGCAGGAGATAGTGAGGGTAGATTGGGAGAAGTTGTTATTGGGTAAATCCACAGCTGACATGTTGGAGGCAGCTGATCAAAGTGCAGGGTTTTCATGTTCCAGTAAGGAGGAGGGATAAGGATGGCAAACTAAGGGAACCTTGGATGACCAAGGAGGTTGTAAACTGGGTCAGGAAGAAAAAGGGAGCGTACGTCAGGTTTAAGCAGGTGGCATCAGACCTATTATGGGTGATTCTTCAGTAAATGTCTACTTTTAAGTTTCTGGAAACCCGAAAATGAAACTTACATTTTTGGAACTTTGAATGTTGTTTCACATAGATGAACATCTCTACTGTGGGAAAAATATGTTTGGCGCAATCATTTAGAGAATTAAATTTAATTTTCTTATTCTTTTTCAAGGCTGCCCATTGCATTGTCATATATGTGTCATATCTTTATGATGAACAACACTGCAAAATATAACTGATTTAAGAATATAAAATCAGTTTTTTGATGCAGTCTTTCAAATTATATAGTATCTTCCTCAAATAAAACACCAAAAAATACTTTTTCAGTCTAACGCATTGATTTTAAACCTTCGTAAACAGTTTACTGCCGAAAAAAGTGATTTTCAGCAAAAATGATAACATTCACATAACTTTTCACCAACTTCCTCTAAAACAATATTAACTTCAGATGGTAGACAAAAATGCTGGAGAAACTAAGCGGGTGAGGCAGCATCTATGGAGTGAACGAAATAGCCAACATTTCGGGCCAAAACCCTTCAGATGAACAGGCAGAGGCATACTGTTCATTTATCAATGCCAATTGATATTATGGTCATTATTGTATTGTTTTACACATAATGAGCATAAAATACTCGTGTGACGGATATGACTCAGCATGGTGGAGATGATCAGGTTTGGGAGCGTCACGTGATGGAGATGATTTTACTTCAGAGTCACGTGAGTGACTACGTGAAGAAGGCCTTCAGACGTCATGCGCGTCATTACGTCTGAAGCATGCGCCAACGATGGACTGGCAGGCGCGATTGCGTCTCTCCAACGGTAAGTTTTAAAAACCGAGGTAAGTGTTTTAAATTAGTTACTTACGGTCGTTGTTTGGTGGGTTTCGGTTGTTAGTTTCTCTATCAACAGAATCAACACCTACCATGTCGAAGGTGTGGAGACGGTCTGCGAAGCCTGCTGCGGGAAGCGGACGGCTGTCCGAGTCACCTTCAAGGCCACCGTTGTTGGAACCAGCGGCAGTAGACTTGGTGCTACAGGAAAGCACTGTGGCAGCCCCGCCAGGGCGCAAAGCCACCCATAAGTCTGCCAGACCCGTAGAGTCTGATGCCCGGGCCGAAGGAATGATCGGAGGAGACCACTGGCCGCTACAGTACACCTGTCAACTGTGCCTCCCTCAGTGTGCCAGCTGTTAACCACGCCATCTGGGGCCATATTGGGCCAGGCGTAAGAGCCCAGGAGGTAAAACTCCAGAAAACTCTAAAAATACTGGCCTTAGGGGTAACGGCTTTAGCCAGGTCTATAGATGGTGGGCCACTAACGGAGACACAACAGGATGCAGTGGGGCTCCTCTGCAATGCCCTGTTTGAAATAAACTGTATGCGCAAGAGTGCAATACGGCCGGCACTAAACTTGAAATTTAGCCAGCAAAGTACAGCCGGCCAACTATTTGTTCGGGGCAGACCTGCTGAAGCAGGTACAACAGCTGGATGATGAGGCCAAAATTCTCCGCCTCATGAGCCGGGCCTCCACCCAGGGGCTCATCGCCACGAGGCCACCCCTATGCCACCTTCCACAACAGGCACAGCCAGCCTAGGAGCTCATGGACAGGAAGAAGAGTCCAGCAGTCCCAAGGAGCGAGGCAGGAGGCCAGGACCACACAGGCTGTAATACTTAAGGTAGGACTTTCTAGTCCCTTGTGGGACAAATCACACACCTCTAACTTACAAGTAGGGGGAGGCTAAAACATTTTTTGAATGAATGGATTTGGATTACAGCAGACCCGTTCACCAAGCAAAAGAAAGATGGAGGGAATCGTATTATTCTAGACTTGACGGAACTCAATACCCATGTGCAGTATAAACATTTAAAAATGGACAACTTTGGTACAGCTATCCAGCTGGTTTCCAAAGGATGTTATATGGCTTGCATTGATCTAAAAGATGCCTATTACTGCGTACCAATACACAGGAGATATTTGAAATTTAACTGGATGGGGCAGATGTGGCAATTCAAGGCATTGCCAAATGGGCTGATTTCAGCACCCAGGCTTTTTACAAAATTACTAAAACCAGTTCTGGGACTGCTACGAGCTCAGAACCACATTATGTGGCTTATTTGGATGACATTCTAATAATTGGCAACACAAAGGAACCAGCAATAGCATCTGTTTCAGCTACCAAACTCATGTTTGAGAGGTTGGGATTTGTAATCCATCCAGTTAAGTCCTAAATTGAATCCAATCAGGGTAATTGATTACCTAGGGTTTTACAATCATCTCAAAATCAAATGTCAGTGATTCTGCCAGCTGGCAAGCAATCAGACTTGAAGGAAGCCTGCAATAAGCTAATTGCTAACCAGCGGCCAACAATCAGACAAGTAGCAAGCATAATTGGTAAGCTTGTGGCAGCCTTTCAAGGTGTACGCTTCTGACCTTTGAGGGCCCGTTCCTTTGCACCAAAATTTACAAAGTGCAAAGGAACGGGCCCTCAAAGCTCACGCAGGCAAATTCGGGAAACATATGCAATTACCACCAGACGCTATTGCGGAGTTACACTTGTGGGCTACCAATATACAACACTGTTCTAACAAAATTCAAATTGACACACCATCGGTAATAATACAAACCGATGCGAGTGGCCTGGGCTGGGGGGCAACAGACACCAGCTCCAGCTGCGGGGCCAGATGGAATGTGCAGGAGTCCTTAATCCTACAGCAATTTGGCATAAACTACTTAGAATTGTTGGGAGCACTCTATGGCTTAAAGGCTTATTGCAGCAATATGCATCATGTGCATGTACAACCTCAGATTGACAACACCACGGCAGTGGCTATGTCAATCACATGGGTGAAATAAAATCTGAGTCATGCGATGAATTGGCAAACCTCCTTTGGCATTGGTGTATTGCTAGGAACATTTGGGTCACGGCTATCTACCTGCCAGGTAGATATAATATGGTGGCGGACACTAGATCACGGAAATTCAATGATAACATTGGACGTTGAATCATGTAGTGTTTACTGACATTGTTGGCCGATATGGCACGCAGGATATTGGTTTGTTTGCCTCCAGGTTGAATCACCAGTTACCCAAATATGTCTCATGGGAGCCAGACCCAGGGGCAGTAGCAGTCGATGCTTTCACACTGCATTGGGGAGGAATGTTCTTGTATGCTTTCCCTCCCATTTTCCCTCATCAGCCGAAGCTTGGTCAAAATAAAGCAAGATAATGCCACAGGCATTTTGGTAGTGCCAGATTTACCTACGCAATCTTGGTTCCCACTTGTCCTGGGAATCATGACACAGCCTTTGATGGCTGTCCCCAACAGCAGGGAGCTGCTGGTTACACCCGGTAATGGGGGGGCCATCATCCGCTACATGACCAAATCAATTTGTTGGTTTGCAGATTCTGAGGACACCTTTCCTGGGGACTCTGACTGGCTGATCGAACGGTGGATGTAATAACAGCGGCCTGGAGGGGCCAGCACACTAAAGCAATATGTCTCCCACATCAAAAAGTGGGAGACATATTGCCGGGCATCCAACATCACATATGACACTGTGGGCATCACGGACACATTAGAATTCTATCTACCTTATATCATGACCAGAAATTAGGCTACAGTGCCATCAACAGTGCCAGGAGTGCACTTTCCTCATACATAGTACTGGGAACGGGGACTCTACCGGTGTGAAAGCATCCCCTTATTACCAGATTCATGAAGGGCATATAAAGTGGCTTGCAAAAGTTTTCATACCCCTTGAACCTTTCTACATTTTGTCACGTTACAAACCATAAACGTAAATGTATTTTATTGGGATTTTATGTGACCAACACAAAGTGGCGTATAATTGTGAAGTGGAAGGAAAATTATACATGGTTTTCAAATAAAAAAACTGAAAAGTGTGGCGTGCAAAAGTATTCAGCCCCTTTACTCTGAAACCCCTAAATAAAATCCAGTGCAACCAATTGCCTTCAGAAGTCACCTAATTAGTAAATAGAGTCCACTTGTGTGCAATCTAATCTCAGTATAAATACAGCTGTTCTGTGAAGGCCTCAGAGGTTTGTTAGAGAACATTAGTGAACAAACAGCATCATGAAGCCCAAGAAACACACCAGACAGGTCAGGGATAAAGTTGTGGAGAAGATTAAAGCAGGGTTAGGTTAAAAAAAAAGATCCCAAGCTTTGAACATCTCACGGAGCACTGTTCAATCCATCATCTGAAAATGGAATGAGTATGGCACTGCAAACATACCAAGACATGGCCCTCCACCTAAACTGACAGGCCGGGCAAGGAGAGCATTGATCAGAGAAGCAGCCAAGAGGCCCATGGTAACTCTGGAGGAGCTGCAGAGATCCACAGCTCAGCTGAGAGAATCTGTCCACAGGATAACTATTAGTCATGCACTCTACTAATCGGGCCTTTATGGAAGAGTGGCAAGCAGAAAGCCATTGTTGAAACAAAGCCATAAGAAGTCCCGTTTGCAGTTTGCTACAAGCCATGTGGGGGTCACAGCAAACATGTGGAGGAAGGTGCTCTGGTCTGATGAGGCCAAAATTGAAGTTTTTGGCCTAAATGCAAAACGCTATGTGTGGCGGAAAACAAACACTGCACATCATCCTGAACACACCATCCCCACTGTGAAATGTGGTGGTGGCAGCATCATGCTGTGGGAATGCTTTTCTTCAGCAGGGACAGGGAAGCTGGTCAGAGTTGATGGGAAGATGGATGGAGCCTAATACAGGGCAATCTTGGAAGAAAATCTTGTAGAGTCTGCAAAAGACTTGAGACTGGGGCGGAGGTTCACCTTCCAGCAGGACAATGACCCTAAACATAACAGCCAGAGCTACAATGGAATGGTTTAGATCAAAGCATATTCATGTGTTAGAATGGCCCAGTCAAAGTCCAGACCTAGATCCCAATTGAGAATCTCAGGCAAGAGTTGAAAATTGCTGTTCACAGACACTCTCCATCCAATCTGACTGAGCTTGAGCTATTTTACAAAGAAGAATGGGCAAAAATTTCAGTCTCTAGATGTGCAAAGTTGGTAGAGACATACCCCCAAAAGACTTGCAGCTGTAATTGCAGCGAAAGGTGGTTCTACAAAGTATTGAACTCAGTGGGGCTGAATACTTTTGCACACCACACTTTTCAGTTTTTTATTTGTAATAAAATTTGGAAACCATGTATAATTTTCCTTCCATTTCACAATTATGCACCACTTTGTGTTGGTCTATCACATAAAATCCCAAAACACATTTACGTTTGTGGTTGTAACGTGACAAAATGTGGAAAAGTTCAAGGGGTATGAAAACTTTTGCAACCGGGCCTGGGGCTGGGGCTGGGGTTGGGGCTTGTGCTGGTGCTGGGGCTGTGGCTACGTACCACCGATCTCCAGCTCCAGCAGCTCCAGCTCCTCTCTTAGCCGGACACAAAAGCTGTCGCAGCCATCTCATCTTCCCATGACCAGATGTCCCTCTCCACTCCCGGCCCCCTTCAGCCCTTGTTCCTGGTGGGCCAGGCGTGGAAGAGGTCATAAATATTTTAATTATTATTACCTACAGTTTAAAAAGTATTTTCATTTCAGATAGATCCCCCATTAAATAAATATGCCGACAAAAATGCTGGAGAAACTCAGCGGGTGCGGCAGCATCTATGGAGCGAAGGAAATAGGCAACATTTTGGGCCGAAACCCTTCTGCGGCCCGAAACTTTGCCTATTTCCTTCGTTCCATAGATGCTGCCGCACCCGCTGGGTTTCTCCAGCATTTTTGTCTCCCTTCGATTTTCCAGCATATGCAGTTCCTTCCTGAACAAATAACTATGCCGACTTAAAATTTCACTAGTTACAATGGGGACATGCGGTTTGGGGGGGGGGGACATTGAACATCGGGAGAAAAATTACAAAAATAACACTTTATTCATTTAGTGTTTAATCTTTATTTATGAGGATTATGTTTATTAACAATATAGAAAAAGAAGAAATGGGAGAATTATAGATTTTCCTTATAAACAGCATCAAAGTAGTGGGACACCAAAGTAGACACTTACTGAAGAATCACCCATATAATATTATAATCAGGCATATTATGAGGAATATAAAGCGAGTAAGAAAAATCTCATCCGTGTGTTTCGAAGGGCCAATGGTCCCATGAAATGTCATTGTATGTCAGATTAAGGAAAATCCCAAAGCTTTTCATGATTATGGTAAAAACAAGAGGTGATCAGGGAGAAGTAGGATGTTGAAGGATAAAGGATGTTATCAATGCCTGGAGTTGGAGGAAAGAGGTGAGGTGCTAAATTACTTCACATCTGTATACACCATGGAGAAGGACTTGGTGGATAGTGAGATCAGGGTGGACAATACAAATATGCTGGGGAGATTTGAGATTGAGAAGGAGGTGCTGAGGGTATTGAAGAGCATTAAGGTGAATGTCCCAGCACCAGTTGGGATCTATCCCAGGTTGTTGAGGGAGGCAGGAGAGGATCTTTGTTTCTTCTCCAGCCACAGGCAAGAACCTGGAGCACTGGGGAGCGGCCAATGTTGTTCCTTTGTTTGAGAAGGAAAGTAGAGAGCATCCAGCAAATTATAGACTGGTGATACGCACATCCGTTGTAGGGAAACCTTTGGAGAGAAATCTTTGATATTCCCATTTGGAAGAGATCTGCTAATTGGGGTTGGAGCATGGCCTTGTACTCAGCAGTTTGTGTCTTACTATCATGATTGAGGTGTTTGTGGTGATGAAGGATATTGATGAAGGTAGCGTGGTGGTTATTGTACACATGGATTTTAGTAAGGTTTTTAATAAAATCCCTCAGGTTAGGCCAATGCAGATGATTAAATATGCACGGGATTCATGGTGATTCAGTTGTATTTTTTTAAATTATGAATTATCAAAGTTGGGAGCATAGATATTCACCATAGTAAGTGGGGTTGAATATATCTCCCCAGATACTATGACGTACCTACCATCTTTATCTGCTATGGTGGTTTTATGTTTAAATGGTATACCCTTATGAATTATAATTGCAGTACCTCTGGTATTAGAGAGAAAAGACAAGTGGTATATTTGACCAATCCAGTTAGCCTTTAGCCTGATATGAGCTCGATCTTTGAGGTGCGTTTTTTGTAAAAATATTATATCAGCATTAATCGCTTTTAATTAGGCAAGAACCTTACCCCTTTTAATTGGCTCATTAACATCCTAATATTCCAGCTACAAAATGTAATTCCTCCAGTTATCTTCAGATGGTCATCTTGCATTATAGCTTACATGGATTCCCTTGTTTCAGATGGGGCAACACAATAACTCAACCTTCTGGTTGGTGGGTGGGTGATCCCAATTGCAAAACCCTGCTGGTATATCACAAGAAAAAGTGCCTTGAGAAGAATAAGCGAAGAAAGTGCAAAAATAACATAATATAATACATAAAAATAGTGTTTAAAGATTCTGTGCGTGCAGCCCACCCCCTAGTGGGATATTTCGTGTGAACTTCCGTGGATGTTAATTACAATTAGTTCTGCCCCTTATAAAGTAATATTGTAAACAAAAGACGGACTAAACAAGATATTATGTAAACAAAAAAAAAGAACAGACTGTAAATAATTTCCTCTAAGAGAGTTACATTTCTTCTTATAGCTTGCCTCTAAGTGGGTATTTACTATTTAAATACCCTATTTAAATTACAAAATGTTGCTTATTGATATTCATATGTTAGATACTTAACCAGTTAAAAACCGTCAGGCTTGAATGGGTTAATTAGAACGTCCCGCAATCTCTGTAATAATATTTTTATTAGAAAGTAATCCATCATAACAATGGTTATAACAACTTTTCAAATACACAACCAACTTATTTTCATTATAATTATAATTTAAAACTTATTATAATGTTACAAATAATTCTTATAAACTTCTATTTTTTAGAAAGTAGAAAAAGAAAATAGATTTTAATCAATAAGAATAGTGATTAAATAATAATTTTGATTATATAGAAAGAGAAGAGAGAGAAAAAAAATATATGTATATATATTCTTGTTATATATATTTAATTAAAACAAAGTATTATATATATATATATATATATATATATATATATATATATATATATATATAAGAGATTATAGTATACATCTTAATAGTGAATAACACAATTTCAAATAGCGATATCAATAGAGACATGTATACAAATTTTAAAAAAGAGTTATTTTCATCTAATCCTGCCGGGTACTCATTGAGTTGTGATGCCAAGAACAGCTACCCATTCAAATATTCTGTATATGGAGACCATATCTGTTCAAAGAGTTTGTATTTGTCCATTAGGACAAAAATGATTCTTTCCAAATGCAACGTCTCCAACATTTCCACTGTCCACATTTTAATTGTGGGGGATAATGTTCCCTTCCAAAATTTCAATATTAATTTTTTCCCTATTATCAAACAGTAATCCAAGAAATTTCTTTGGTTTACTGTTAATATTAGATTTGAATCCGGAACTCCTAATATTATTAATTTTGGATCTGGGTCCAGTTTAATTTTAAGAACTTCAGAGATAACTCTAAAGATTTCTGTCCAATAATAATTAAGTTTTATACATGTTACAAAACTATGCGTTAAGTTAGCTTCCAAGTTCTGACATTTATCACAAATAGAAGAAATGTTAGGATAAATTCTATTTAATTTCGTTTTTGAATAATGTAATCTGTGTAATACCTTAAATTGTACCAATATATGTCTAGCATTCAATGAGCAACGATGTATACGTTGTAGGCTTTCTTCCCAAATTTCCTTCGTTATAGATAAACCTATTTCATTTTCCCATGTTTGTCGATATATTTCCGAAGTTGGGATTTCCCTATCCAAAATAGTATTGTATATATACGCTATTAATTTTTCTGTATTTGGGTGTTTATTAAACAATTCATCTAACAATCCTGGTTTTCTATTTTTATAGTCTTGCGTATTTGATTTAATATAGTTTCTAATTTGTAAATACCTAAATATGTTATTTGACTGCAATCCATAGATATCCTGTAACTCTTGAAATGAAAGAAATTTTCCTTTCTTGTAAAGGTGTTCTATCCTTTTAATTCCTAAATCATTCCAGTGTCTAAACCCCTTGTCCAATACAGAGGGCCTAACAAAGGATTATTCATATTTGGCAAACAAAGTGACAAATTATCCATATGTAGGGGTCTTAACTATTTGTTGCCAAATGCGTCCATTGCTATGAATTATAGGGTTGTCACCATACTTTTTTTTTGTACTTCCCTTGGTGCAAAAAGAATCGAACCTACATCAAAAGGCAAACAGTCTTCCTTTTCCATCTTTAGCCAGCTTGGCTCATGATCTAAATTTACCAACCAAAAATTAATATTCTTAATCTGAACTGCCCAGAAATAATTTAAGAAATTTGGTAGTGCTAGTCCCACTATTTATTTTAGATTTACATAGATGTTTTTTACTTATTCGATGATTTTTATAGTCCCAAATAAAACTATTAACCAAAGTATCTACTTAAAAAAAAAAACATTTTAGGGAGATATAAAGGGATGGCTTCAAATAAATATAACAATTGTGGCAAAAAAATCATTTTTGTAGCATTTATTCTACTGATCATTGATATAGGTAGTGTTTTCCAAGATAAAATATTTTTTTTAGTTTATTTAATAATTGAGGGTAATTATATTTAAATAGACAATTATAGGACTTAGATACATTAATTCCTAGATATTTGAGTTTGTCCGTGACATTTTAAGTGGGAATTGTACTAATATATTTAATTTTATTCCAGTTATAGGCATAATTTCAATTTTATTCCAATTAATTCTATACCCAAAAAATGTGCTAAACTTAGTTTTAACATTAAATAGATTGGGAATACTAATCTCCAGTTTTGTGATATAAATTAAGATGTCATCTGCGTATAGAAATATTTTATTCGTTGTAGTTTTGGAATTATATCCAAGTATTTCTGGTTCTGATCTAATCATTGTGGCTAATGGTTCTATTACCAAAGCAAATAGTAATGGTTATAACCGGCATCCTTGTCTACAACCCATAAAGATATTACATTTTGCTGATAACATTTGATTTGTTAATATTCTTGCAGTTGGATTCGAGTATATGATTTTTACCCATTTGGAAAATCTATCCCCCAGTTGAAATTTCTGCATTATTTTAAATAAATATGGCCATCAACCTGGTCAAATGTCTTTTCAGCATCTAAGGATATGACAACTAGTTCAATATCATTCACTCTTTTTGAGTACATGACATTGAATAGACGTCTCAGATTATAGGATGAATAGCGTTTTGGAATAAAACCTGTTTGGTCATGATGTATTGTTATTAATCACTAAATTTAGCCTCCGAGATATAATTTTAGTTAGTATATTTTGATCAGTGTTTAAAAGAGCTATTGCTCTGTATGACCCAGGGTCTTCCAAATCTTTATCAGCTTTAGGGATAAGTGTAATTGTAGATTCATTTAATGATTCTGGTAACTTTCTTTGTTCATAAGCATATTTGTATATTGTATGTAAGCGTGGAGAGATCAGATCATAAAACTTTTTATAAAATTCAACACTTAAGCCATCAGGGCCTGCGGCTTTTCCATTATTTAATGATCCATTTGATTCGTCAATATCTTTTACTGATATATCAGCATTTAACAAGTCTCTACCTTCCTGATCCAAACTGTTAATATGACATTCTTGTAGGAATGTTTCCATTCCATCTGATTGTCCTGCTAGTTTAGACGAGTAAAGATTTTGATAATATTGTAAAAATGTATCATTGATATCTTTTGGTAAAGTCAATATTTCTCCTTGTTCAGATCTAATTTTACTTCGGAGTCACGTGAGTGACTACGTGAAGAAGAGCCCGCCTCACGCTGGTAACGGCATGACGTCGACGCTGACGGCAGAAGGTGGAGCTGCAGTAAGGAGCAGCTCCTCGCAGCGGTCGGAACGGCCCGCAGGTAAGAACAGTAAAGTTGGGATTTCTTAGCGGGCGCTGGGTAGGTCCAGCAGTATAGGAAATATATTAAATCAGGTCAGAGTCATATTAGTGCTGGTTAAGCACAGATGATGAAGTAAACTTATATTCGCGGGTTAAATGCTTCCTGGGGTGAAAAAAATAAATATACGGGAAAGCTAGTGCGGAGCCGGTTCCGATACCGGTGGCCGCAGATATACCCGTTAGCGAATTAGTTTACAAAATGATAACCACGGAGAGAAATGCTCCCGAATATGAAAAATGGAAAATAAAATAAAATAAAAAATCTGAGAGGGCCCGTGGTTCTGATGACTCTGACATTGAAAAGTCCTCCAGATAAGTAAACTATGTGGAACTGATTATGGAGCATATGGAGAAAGTTCTCCAAATAATTATGAGACTAGGGTCAAAGTACCCTGAAGGTTCCTAAAAATTAGCCCTGAGGGGTTTAATTATTCTGAATATGGCCATGGGCCTAATTGGAAGTTGGAAACTCCGAACCCAGGATTTGGGCCGGAAAGAAGTCTCATGGGATGAAATCCCAATTGATTTAGGGCTGCAGAAGGCAGACCCTGTTGATGGTGATTTGCATTTTGAAAGCACACCACAAAATAAAATGAAAAAATATGAAAAGAGGCCAAAGATGCCTGGAATAGCAAAAGGTTTTGCTATATATGAAGGAAGTGGTGAGGCTATGGAAGAAAATCCTAGCTGCCAACATATATATATGGTATCTCACCAACTTCATGATTTTGTGATGATTGAAATATTAAAATTGCACAGCACAGGAAATTGTGCCTCATTGGAAGAGCCTACGGTTTATCCGTTAATATGGGCATCCATGACTCCAAATATGAGAGCGTCAAATAGTGAGGTTTAAAAATCCTCACAAATTATTCTGCTGCTATTATGGCTTTTGGGCAGATGAAAGGAAAACATAAAATAAAGACGCTATTGTGCAATTCTTTCTATGAAATTTTTATATAATATAAATGGCTATTTGGCCCATTTTTTCACCCAAGGTTGCATACCTGTGTCGAGCAAGTGGTGTTTAAGCTCTTGGTTATCTGTTTGGAATAATCTGCCTAACTTATTGAAATTGGATGAAAAGCTAAATATTTTAGCTGCATGAAACCTTCGTCTTTGGACGAAAAGGTATTTTTGCCCAGAAGGGGATTTGATATTGGAAATAGAGGCAGAAATATGTCAAGGAAGTTTTATTGTATTGCACAACCAAATACTTTACCCGAATTCAGGGGATAAGGAGACCACCACGCTCATATGCAGAGGAATTAAAGACTTGTTCCCTGCTTAAAGAAACTGCGGATTAATCTCCAGTTAGAGGGAGATTACAAAAAGTTTATTAAGACTGGCTTACTATTATTTTTGATCAGTATATTACGAGCAGTTTCATTAACTACTATTACTTTTAAAAAAAGAGGTTAATCCTCCTGTACAGAATAAACCTGCTTATGTTTCGTGTTTTCTGCAATTGAAAAAGCAGAGATTTATGTTCACATTGCCTAATTATCTGGAAAAGAGGTAATGGAAAAGATTTTGAACACAAGCATAAATTTGTCTTTAATGTTAGAAGGCATTACAGATGATGGTTGCAGAAGTATTCTGGGACCTTACAGGTCTAAATAAGTTTGTAGAATACAAACATGTTCAAATGGAGTCATTGAATACTGCAAAATATTTAATTCAGCAGGTTGTTATATGGCTAAGATTGATGAAAAGACGCCTATTATTCTGTACCTATGCATCAGGTTTCGGTAGTACTTAAATTTTAATTGGTTGTGACAATTATGGCAGTTAAGCTTTGCCAAATGGACTGAGTTCAGCTTTTTACTCTTTACGAAACTGTTGAAACCAGTTTAGCCCAATTAGAGCACAAAATGCACATCATTATGGCTTATCTCAATGACATTCTGGTCATTAGTGATTATCAGGAGTCAGCTGAGGACTCAGTTTCAGTTACTAAAGCTTTGTGGTAAGCTAAGGTTCTTAATTCATCTAATTAAGCCCCAGCTGCAGCCAGCACAAACAATTTACTTTTGGGGTTTGTAATTAACTCAGTGACTATGTTAATACCTTTACCAACAGTTAAAGTCGATGATATTTTGGTAACTTGTCATTATCTCATTCAAAACCTTATCCTTCCATCCGAGAAATGGTGACAACCATTGGTGAACTGCTAGCAGCATTTTCCTGCAGTAGAATTTGGTTCATTACATTTATTGATATCTTCGAAGGTACAAGATACAAGCTCTCAAAGAGAAGGCAGGCCATTTGACAGGCCTATGTAATTAACAAAAGAAGCTGTATTGGAATTTACAATGGTGGGTTAAAAAAGGAAAATGTCCCACAAGCTGCTAATAAATATTATGATTAAACAGCCTGAAATGGTTTTTACATACAGATGCTAGTGCTCTCGGATGGGGGGCCACAGATTTATCCTCCAGTTGTGGAGGTAGATGGAAAACTGAAGAACAAGTGTTTCTCCAAGAGTATGGTATTAACTATTTGGAGTTATTGGGGGCCTTTTATGGGCTTAAAGCATATTGTTGTGCTAAACAAGGTCTGCATGTGTTAATACAATTACACAATAAAACAGCTGTGGTTTACATTAATCACATGGGGAGAGTTGGATCAGTATCATGTGATTGTCTGGTCAATGAGATATGGCAATGGTGTATTGGTCGGCAGATATGGATTGCAGTAAGCTATACTCCAGGTAAAGACAATGTGGTAGCAGATGAAAGGTCCAGGATTTTTAAAGATAATACGGAATGGATGTTTAAGCCAGCAATATTTAAGAATATTGTTCGACGATTTGGGTTGCCAGAAATTGATTTGTTTGCATCCAGGCTTAATCATCACTTGCCTCATTATGTGTCTTGGGAACACGATCCGGACGCAGTTGCAGTAGATGCATTTTTATTACACTGGGGGAAAAATGTTCTTTTATGCTTTTCCACCATTTGCTCTGATCCAGAGATGCTTGAAGAAAATAGAGCAAGATTCAGCTTCCGGATTGTTGGTAGTGCCAAATTGGCCAACTCAACCTTGGTTCCCAGTTATGCTGAATATGATTAAAAAAACCGTATATGCAGATTCTTAACTGTAGTGATATCTTGACTAATCCAGTAACAAATGAAGATTACCCATTATATGCATATATGAATTTGTTAATCTGCAGGTTTTGACCAGACCACTACAGGAACTGGGATTGTCGGACCAAACTTGACAGTTATTGGCGCATCATGGCGAGATAGCACACAGAAACAATATATGACACATATTAAGAAATGGGAAGAATTTTGCACACAGTCAAAATATTTCTGATGATTATGTGAATGTTACTCATGTTTTGGAATTCCTTGCCAATTTGCGCTTTGGCCAACATTTAAGTTACAGTGCCATTAACACTGCACGCAGTGCCTTGTCGTCCTATTTAGGACTTATGACTGGTGAGAAATCAATTGGGTCGCATCCATTAATATCACGATTCATGAAAGGAATTTTTCACATGAATCCGCCAAAACCTAGATATACAGAGATTTGGGATGTGAGCATAGTACTTGCTCTACTTAGAGAATGGACGCCAATTGAAGGGTTGTCATTGGATAGGTTAACATTGAAATTGGTCATGTTAATGTCACTGGTCTCAGCCCAAAGAGTGCAAACTTTACAAATGTTGCGTTTAGACTGTATGCATGTGACTACAGATAACGTTGTATTCTATGTTTACGATCTGATCAAACAAAGTAGACCAGGGAGATCTGGAACAAAGGTAACCTTTCAAGCTTTTCATATTGAGCTTGCTTTGTGTGTGGTTAGACATTTGAACCAATGTATTAAAGTGACGGACACTTTTCGAGGAAACGAAAAGACATTGCTGCTTACGCACAAAAAGCCACACACAAAAGCTTCAGTTCAAACTATCTCAAAATGGTTGAAACAGGTGTTGGTTTTAGCGGGAGTAGACACTGATGTCTTCAAATCTCACTCCACCAGGGCGGGCAGCTACGTCCGCGGCGAAGGGGCGGGACGTACCTCTCGAGCATATTTTTAAAAAATCGCAGGGTGGAGTAAAGAAGAAACTTTTTCAAAGTTCTACAACAAACCTGTTCACACTATGACAAGCTTTGGACACGCGGTGTTGGGAGCACTATAATCACCTGCTTTGTTTGCTATTAATTGCTATAATCAGTTGTGTAGTCACTGATATCTTTTGTCACTTGTAATCATTTTTCCCTCAAATATAAGGAGGGTATTATATGGTTTTTCAGCCATTAAAAAACTTAATTATGAAAAGATCTAACATTTGTGTGCTTTCTCATGTATGTGTTTACTTAGCCGGACTGTCGTACGGATTAATTCTACGACATAAAAAACACAGAAAGCTTTAAAACTCTTCACGTAGTCACTCACGTGACTCCGAAGTAAAATAGTAAGATTAAACGAGAACTCACCTGTTCGAAGTTTGATCGTTATTTTACGAGGAGTTACGATGAGGGATTACGTGCCCTCCACTCCCACCCTCGTAAAATAAATGATCAAATGGTGGTTCTAAGTCTTTTTATGAGCCTTACTATGTTACTCCGGCTTTGGTGTTCTGTGTTTTTCATGCCGTTGCTTTGAAGTATGCCGTTACCAGCGTGAGGCGGGCTCTTCACGTAATCCCTCATCGTAACTCCTCGTAAAATAACGATCAAACTTCGAACAGGTGAGTTCTCGTTTAATCTTACTATTTTATGTATCATTTTCTCCTCATCTAATTTTCTAAGCTGGCGTGCCAGTAATTTTTGTGGTTTATCCCCAAATTCAAAGTGTACTTGTTTAGTCTGTTGAAAAAGTTTAATAATCTGATTTGAGTATATTTTATTTAGCTTGTATTTTAATGATGCAATTTTATTACTTAGCCCCTTTGAAGGGGATATTGCATTTTCAATATCTAATTGTTTTATTTCATTTTCCAACTTTTGAGTCTTTCGATTTTCCTTATTAAAGTATGCGTGTGCTGATATTATCACACCACTCATAAATCTTTAAATGTATCCCAAAGCAGTGATGGTGAAATTCCAGGTTTGTCATTAGTTTCAAAAAATAATTTAATCTGTTTTACCAAGTAATCATAACAAGCCCTATCATTTAATATTTGGGGGTTGAGTCTCCAGTTAGAGGTTTTAATAGTCATTTCTTTTAATTTTATCTTAAATGTTAATGGAGCATGATCCGAGATAATAATATTATGATATTTTGTGATATGTAAATGGGATTAGTTTTGAATCTATTAAAAAATAGTCTATCCTTGAGTACAGGGATACAAGGATACATGTGTTCCAAATACAGGGGAAAATAATGAATATTCTCGACCAGATGGGTTATCTGTTCTCCAGATACCCTTAACGTTTGCTGTGTTAATAAAATAATTTATAAGTGTACTTGACTTAGAAGTGGTTTTCCTTTTCATTGATGATCTATCTAAATAATTATCTAAGGTACAATTAAAATCACCTCCAATTATTAGATTATGTTGAGTGGATATAGGGATATTGTTAAATATTTTCTTGAAGAATAATGGATTATCAAAATTAGGACCATATATATTCATAAGCATTACTTTTTTAGAATATAATTCACCTGTAATTATTATATATCTACCCTCAACATCTTCTATTATTGAGCTTTGTTTAAAAGGTATACCTTTACGAATAATTACTGCTACCCCTCTAGACTTATGTGTAAATGAAGAGTGATATACTTTGGAAATCCATTTTGCTGTTAATCTATACTGCGCGTCTTTTTTAAGGGGTAGTTAATACAAAACTATATTTATTAATAATCCATCCATCCCTCCTTGACCCCAAGATAGAGTCCATGTCCATTGTTCCTCCTCCTTCCCTGCGGATCCTCCTTCAGTGTGAATCCTCCTCCTTTTCTGTGGGTGGGCAGTATCATCAGGTAAGTGATCAATAATATTCAGTGTCCTTCATCTTGATCTGCTTCTTCCTCTACTTCTTCCTCTTCCAGTTTCTTCTGAATGTTTCGAGCGAATTCAAGAGCTTCTGTATGTTTGGTGAAGTGGTGCTCCTTGTTATCATAAGTTACGCATAATGTTGTGAATAACCCCTTTTACCCCCGTTTTTAATACAATTTTTAGCGGAGCTGAATGGCGCGAGTTCCACTCACTCCGTAGCGCCACCGGAAGTCTCACCTCCCGCAATCTCAGCGGCGGAACGAAAACTCTCTCTCTCTCCTCCCCTCTCAAACCGCCATCAACAATCCCACCACTTCCTTATTAGTCTAATACTTTTTCTAAACCTCCTCAGCTCATACTACCACTTACCAGTACCCATCTACACCTGCTTGACCCCTCTTCCTCTGCTAGAGCCAGCTTACGACTTGCCCCCGTCTCACATCTCCTTCCTCTGCGCCCTACCTCCCTAACTATTGATTCCTTTACACCTCCTCAACCAGTTTTCTAACATATTCCCTCTCGCTCTGACCTGGTAATTGCTGGAAATTCCAACCCCCCCCAATCGGGTGGATAATAACCATATTTTAAATATAAACCGATACATTGACCGTTACCTAGAATTATTAAATATCATAACTATTATGTATTAGATTAAAATAAACGGGTTAGTGTTAGGTATTAGATTAAAATAGATGGTTTAGTGCGTTTGTTAGTATTTTATGTGATAATAATAGCTTTAATTATATATTTTGTTAGTGTATTATATCGTAACCATACATTTAAATTGTTTTCAATGCTGAATATTTCAAAGTTCTTGAACGCTCTCCTCGTAAACACGGGGACCTTGAACAATCTGCCCGCTTACGTTCCAATCTATCTCTGATAAGTATGTCTAGACTTAACCGCCTGTGAGCCTGTCGACCATCTTATTTGCAGGTTTTTATATATATTTTTATATTAAAAAAAAACAGATTATATCAGTCTACCCCTTATAAATATATATAAAAGGTGTAAGTTAAACACACGCTTTAACAAACAGGTTCAGTGAAAGTTCAGTAGAACATAGCTCTGCTAATCATACGGAGCTATGCTGATTATTTCTTATCTACTTATCCCTTTATGTCCTTTTTTAAATCTTGCGCATAAATGCATCTTCTGGGTCGATAAAGAAACGCTCCGATCCTCTGTATGTGACACTTAATTTGGCAGGATACATGATTCCATATCTTAAGTCTGGGATGTCTTTGAGAATAACACATGTCTTGGTGAAAAGTGCTCGCTTCTTGACAACCTCTGCTGGATAGTCTCTGAAGATTCTTATATTTTCTCCTTCAAACGTCAGGGTTCCTGCGCTAGTCACTTTCTTCATGATATCTTCGCGAACTGATAGGTCGTGCAGTTTAAGAATACTTTGTCTTGGTGGGGCTCCAGCTCCTGATCGGGCTCTCTGGACTCGATGTGCTTGATCAATTTTAGGTCTCTCAGGCAGATTAAATACCTGTTGGAGTAAATTGGCAGCGAAGACCCGAGAATCTTTTCCAGTTTCCTTCCGTTCCTTCACTCCAACAATTCTTAAGTTTTGGGACCGGGCTTCAAGAACTAGGCATTTGTCGGTCATTCTGGCCAGTTGCCCAGAAACACAGTCTAGATCTATCTTCAGTCTTTGCATTGTGTCAGACATGTCCGTAGTGGTAACTTCAAGTTCTCTGACAGCGTCATTTTGTTTTCTTGAAGTGAGGAGAATGGGCTTCAACTTTTTGCTAATATTTTTTTCGACCCGTTTATTTTCTCCTTTCAAAACGGTGTTTACCTCTTCGATGCAAACTTGTAGAATTTCAATGTTTCCACAAATTTTTTATTTCCACCATCAGGTTTTGTTTTTAGCTTTCCAAGCTTTTCAGTCAGAATTTCACCAAAGTCTTTTGCCATAGCCCGTCTTAAAGTTTGTTCTTGTTCTTGTTCTTGTATTTTTTTCCATGGTAGAAATAAGTTCTTCTTCCTCAGATTCTCCAGAAGATTGTCCAGAAGTTTCTTTCTCTTGCAGAGCCTGCAGTCGGGTTCTTTGTCTGGTCTGGGGTTGAGAAGGCAGAAACTGTTTACTCATTTAAAATACTGGTATCCAGTCGGTATGCATCGTTTTCATAAAAACATAGAAAATAGGTGCAGGAGTAGGCCATTCGGCCCTTCGAGCCTGCACCACCATTCCATATGATCATGGCTGTCCTATTGACGTCACTTACGCGACGTCAGGCATCTGCCGGTAGGTGTTTTTCATTCGGTCCGTTTTTCTTTTCAGGTATTTTAACGCGTTTTAACGCATTTTTTGGAGCGGAGCTAAAAGAAGCGCCTCTTACTGCTCCATGGCGACACCGGAAGTGATTCGGTTGTATGAATGCAGAACTGGCTTATTCATAGAAGACAGGGGGTTGTGGTGAAAGGAAGATTTTCAGGCTGGAGGTCTGAGCAGTGGAGTTCCACAGGGACCTCTTCTCTTTGTGTCTAAGGGTCTCAATACAAAACGCCACTTATTCCTTTCCTCCAGAGATGCTGCCTGAACCGCTGAGTTACTCCAGCATCTTGTGACTACATATACACACACACACACATACAAATGCACACACACACACATATACCAACAACACCAATATTGGAGGAGTAGCAGACAGTGAAAAGGGCTGTCAGAAGAAAGAGCGGGTGTAGATCAACTGCAGAAATGGGCAGAGAAATGGCAGGAGGAATTGAATCCGATCAAGTGTGAGGTGCTGCACTTTGAGAGGATGATAAGAGGAGTATACAGATAATGGCAAAACACTTACAGCCTTGATGTGCAGAGGGATTTTGGGAGTCCAAGTTCATAGCTTCCTGAAAGTGGCAGCGTAAGCAGGTAGGGTGGTGAAGACTCCTTATGAGGTATAAGGAGTTTTTCTGAGTTGGTTCCATTTAACTTAACTCCCCCAAACCTTCCTTTGTTTCTAGTTATATCTGTTTCACCAATGAAGCATGAGGATTGCCAATGATTATTACAAATTATACTTTGAAAACCACATTTTCATAAATAAGAGCCACATTGATGAAAGTGCTGGCAGAATGCATGAACTGAAACTGAATCTGCATTGTCCTTGGACTCAATATAAGGAATGTATCTTTGAAGAATCAATATGCTTAGTTTAGGTTTGTTTAGTTTAGAGACCATGCATGGAAACAGGCCCTTTGACCCACACGGACCATCGATCACCGTAAACAAATTCAATGTTAACCCAGTTTTGCATCCTACCCAATAGAGACAATTTACAGAAGCCAATTACCTACAAACTTGTGCATCTCTGGAATGTGGGAGGAAATTGGAGCAACCGGAGAAAACCCATGCAATCACAGGGAAACGTGCAAACTCCACAGATAGGGTGCTGTCAGGCAGCAGCTCTACCGCTTCTCCACTGTACTGCCCCTAATGTTCCTCAATGGAAAGGCGTAATTTGCACAGAGCACTCAGATATTCTTCATTATTGTGATCGATCTCCAACGCCTTCTCAAAGTATTCAATAGCTTTCAACTTGTCTCCATCCATCTGATGCAGTAACCCTTTGACACCAAGGGCCATGCTGTCACGTGGATCCTTGCACAATTTCCCATCTGCCCACTTCTCCAATTTTTCATAGCACTTTTTCCGTACTTGTGAGTCATATTCAACCTTCAGTCCTTTGATGAATAGGCTCATCGAATTGGATTCAGATCTTCTCTGGTATTGTTCAAAACACCCAGCCCTGAAACATATTATCTGTACGTTTTCTGGACGAATGTCTTCTAATTGCAGCAGTTCACTGTAAATCTCCTTTGCATTAGAATTCTCTCCATTTTTTACACAAATGTCTGCAAAATCCAGTTGTGATTTAATTGCTGACCTTGGACGGTGTTCAAATGCCTTTCCAAAATGATACTTGCATTGACTGAACAACTGTGTTTTTTGTCGAAATTCAGGATTGCGAGGGTTTTTGCTACGAGGATTGTCGATCAGTTCAACTAGTTTGGTTCTGTAACACATTGCAATTTGATCATGCAAAAAGGCAGAATGTGGAGTTATTTCTAATGCTTTCTTCAGCAGCTGGACAGATTTCTCCAAAACTCCTTCTTTTCTGTAAAATTTTGCTGCATACCGAAGCACATATGGAAAATCAGGGGTTTTCTGCAGCGCTTGTTCAATTAATTTATTTGCATCCTCTTTTTGCTTGAACTCTCTTAGTTTTAGAGCCAGCAGCACCATGGCCATTGAATCATCTGGATCTAGCTCCAGTACACGCCGCAGATACTCCACTGACTGATTCCGTTCATGATTCTCTGGGGTTCCAGGAAATGCTTCCAGACGAAACAGAGCAGTTGCTTTGCCCATGATCCACTCCGTATTGTTAGGATCTTTCTCCAGAGCTTTCTCAAAACATTTCTTTGCCTCCTCATAGTATTGCGCTGCTGATCTCAACAATGACCATCCCTTCTCCCCGTACACTTCAGGTATCATTGCTGTATAGCGAGGACCATCAGTGAGCGGTTTACAGATCATCTCCAGCTTGTCGAGGTAGGACTGGGCCTTGGCCAGTTGTCCCATGTGGTAATGCACCCAGGCATAGTTTCCATAGGTGATGATGCTGTTTCTTTCAAATGCATCTTTGTGGTTCTCCCTCAGAATCTTTTCAGCTTCTTTTAAGTTTTGAATAGCTTCCTCACTGTTGCCTTGCAGGCAGTTTGCAAAAGCGAGTTGGTTGTAGGATGTGGCTTGATATTTGACAGCAATATTGATAGAATCTTTTAATCTGTACACCATATCATCCAGGTCAATGGTCTCCTTCTGTGGACCCCACGTGAAGTGACACTGAAGCTGATCGAGCTTCTCTTTCAGCAAAGTCCTTGGTGTGCTGCTGCAAGAGAAGAAAATTCATCAAACTCCATCTCACAGCAGCTGAGGCAGGTCTGTTTTTTCATGCAGTTTCTATTGCTAAGGTTTCAAAAAAACGTCACATATTCAGGTGGTAACAGCAGGCCAGGTGGGCGTTAACATTTCGGATGAGTAACACAGTGTCAAGAATAAGTGAGTTTGGTATTCCGAAAAACGCAAGGAATCATGGGCTTTGTCAAAGGTCATTTGAGGGGAAAAAATCGAACATGGATTTGTGCCTGGAAGTTCATGTTTGACTAAACTTCTTGAATTTTTTGAAGACGTTACTAGGGAAATTTATGAGGGTAAAGTGGTGGATGTTGTCTATATGGACTTCAGGAAGGCCTTTGACAAGGTTCCACGTGGAAGGTTGGTTAAGAAGGTTCAATTGTTGGGTATTAATTGTGGAGTAGCAAGATGGATTCAACAGTGGCTGAATGGGAGATACCATAGAGTAATGGTGGATGGCTGTTTGTCAGGTTGGAGGCCGGTGACCAGTGGGGTGCTTCAGGGATCTGTGTTGGGTCCACTGTTGTTTGACATGTACATCAATGATCTGGATGATGGCGTGGTAAATTGAATTAGTAAGTATGCAGATGATAGGTGGTGTTGTGGATAATGAAGTAGATTTTCAAAGTCTACACAGAGATTTAGGCCATTTGGAAGAGTGGGCTGAAAGATGGCTGATGGAGCTTAATGCTGATAAGTGTGAGGTGCTACATTTTGGCAGGACAAATCAAAATAGGACGTACATGGTAAATGGTAGCGAATTGAGGAATGCCAGGGCTCGAAATTAGCGGTTGCCAGGATGCCAATGGCAACTCACAGTTCCGCCAGGCAACCTAAAAGCCATGCCATTTTGCCCGGCTTGGCAAGCAACTGGGACACCCATCCGTGTCCAGGTCTCGGCTCTCGGCTCTCCGCTCGGCGCTAGCTCTCAGATCTCTGCTCGGCACAGCCGGCCGCCGGGCACATCATCGGCATGTGCAGCCCTGCACATGCGCACTGCCAAGGCAACTCTTTGGCGTCGGCCATTTTCTCCCTTTGCATTGTGGGAGTTCTGGCCGCCATTGCTGTCCGGTCGCTGCCCCACCGTGACCGCTGAAAACCAACGCAGAATCACTCCCTGGAGCTGGAGTAACTCCCTGGAGTATCTCTTCCTTCTTGGTTTCCAGGTCCTACTAAAATTTTCGAAATGGAATTTTAATTGGTGGACCCACCACCACCAAACTCCAAACTCTGAAAAATAACAGCCTATTGCATTTTATATGTTTATTTATTGTGTGTATATATATATGGTCTGTAGTATATAGACACAGTGAACTTTTATCTCCTGTTCTGTATTATGTTTACATATTCTGTTGTACAGCAGCAAGCAAGAATTTCATTGCCCTATCTTTGACACATGACAATAAAACTCTCTTGACTCTTGACTTGGACTTAAGCAAAAAAGGGTTCTTGGGAAACAAAAAGCTACCTTAAATTTAGTTGCGTCTGGTTGGCACCTATGGGAGGGTGAAGACTATTCCATGCTTTAATTGTGCGGGGGAACTACATGGAGCAGCCAGCATCTCTGGATAGAAAACTTTGGGTGACGTTTCGGGTAGAAATCCTTCTTTACATTTTCTCTGGTTTTATTGTTTTTAGTTTAATTTAAAGATACAGCGTGGAAACAGGTCCTTCGGCCCACCGAGTCCATGACGACCACCGATCACCCGTACTCTAGTTCTATCCCACACATCATTGTGATCAGCCATGATCACAATGAATGGCAGTGCTGGCTCAAAGGGCCGAATGGCCTCCTCCTGCACCTATTTTCTATGTTTCTATGTACATCAGCGACGTAAGTCAAGAGTGTTTTATTCTCTCACGTCCTAGTTAGAACAATGTAATCCTTACTTGCAGCAGCTCAACAGAATATGTAAACATAGTACTCTGTAAACAATGTTATAAACGAGAAAACAAAACTCCATACAGACGGCACCTATATTCCGGATCAATTCCGGGTCTCTGGCAATTTTAGGCAGCAAATATATGGCCAATTAACTTCCCCAATAGCCTTGAACTGAATTAAAACATACAGTAGCTGTAAAGGGGGACATAGCGTCACTTAGAGATTTAAGACTGAAAATGGATAGTTTCTTTTTTTTTTTAGTAACCAAAATTATCAACGTATATTTTTTTGTGTGTTGGAAAATAAAATATAGTTGCATAGCTGGTGGACTTGCTGCCTCACACGCCAGAGATCTGTGTTCGATCCTGTCTTTGGGCACTGTCTGTGTTGAATTTGCACATTCTCCCTGCAAGCGTGTGGGTTTCCTCCCACATCCCAAAGACGCATTGACTTTGTAGGTTAACTTGTCTGTAAAATTGCCTCTAATGTACAGGGAGTGGGTGAGGAAAGTGGGATAACAGAACTGGTGTGAATGGGTAGACAAAAATGCTGGAGAAACTCAGCGGGTGAGGCAGCATCTATGGAGCAAGGAAATAGGCGACGTTTCGTGTCGAGACCCTTCTTCAGACTGATGTCGGGAGGGGTGGGAGATGGGAAAAAGAAAGGAAGAGGCGGAGACAGTAGGTTGTGGGAGAGCTGGGAATGGGAGGGGAAGGAGGGAGAAAGCAAGGACTACATGAAATTGGAGAAGCCAATGTTCATACCGCTGGGGGTTAAACTACCCAAGCAAAATATGAGGTGCTGCTCCTCCAATTTCAGGTGGGCCTCACTCTGGCCATGGAGGAGGCCCAGGACAGAAAGGTTGGTTTTGGAATGGGAACGGGAGTTGAAGTGCTGAGCCACCAGGAGATCAGTTTGGTTATTGTGAACTGAGTGGAGGTGTTGTGCGAAGCGATCGCCAAGACTGTGTCTCACAGAGGCTGATCATACGCCGAATAACCATACTTTTGTTTGGAAGTGGAAAGAGATAATAGAACTTGCATTCATTGTAACGTGTAAAAAGAGATGAGATACTGTATTTCAATTTTGTTACACGTCATTGTGGTATATATCATGTGTTGATTGTTTAGTTTGTGACGTTATTTGAAGCGGAAATAATATGTGAATGTTTCATTGATCATAATTCCAACTGGCAACTACGCACGTCGTCCGAGCACATTATCGCACGCGATATGCAAGCCGTCTTAAATGACCACATAAACTGTCATTTGGAAACCAATAAAGCTGCCGAGGTTGCCCAGCTGCAAACAGGGAAAAAATGTTAAGTGAGAGCCCTGAATGCAGTTGAACAGAAGGATCTAGGAATAACTGTGCATAGTTCCCTGAAGGTGGAATCTCATGTAGATAGGGTGGTAAAGAAAGCTTTTGGTGTGCTGGCCTTTATAAATCAGAGCATTGAGTATAGAAGTTGGGATGTAATGTTAAAATTGTACAAGGCAGATGGAGTTTAATGCTGTTAAGTGTGAAGTGCTACATCTTGGCAGGACAAATCAAAATAGGACGTACATGGTAAATGGTAGGGAATTGAGGAATGCTGTGGAACAGAGGGATCTAGGAATAACTGTGCATAGTTCCCTGAAGGTGGAATCGCATGTCGATAGGGTGGTAAAGAAAGCCTTTGGTGTGCTGGCCTTTATAAATCAGAGCATTGAATATAGGAGTAGGGAAGTAATGTTAAAATTGTACAAGGCATTGGTAAGACCAACTCTGGAGTATGGTGTACAATTTTGGTCGCCTAATTAGAGGAAAGATGTCAACAAAATAGAGAGAGTACAGAGGAGATTTACTAGAATGTTGCCTGGGTTTCAGCACCTAAGTTACAGAGAAAGGTTGAACAAGTTAGGTCTTTATTCTTTGGAGCGCAGAAGGTTAAGGGGGGACTTGATAGAGATCTTTAAAATGATGAGAGGGATGGACAGAGTTGACGTGGATAAGCTTTTTCCATTGAGAGTAGGGAAGATTCAAACAAGAGGGCATGACATGAGAATTAAGGGACAAAAGTTTAGGGGTAACATGAGGGGGAACTTCTTTACTCAGAGAGTGGTGGCTGTGTGGAATGAGCTTCCAGTGGAAGTGGTGGAGGCAGGATCGATTTTATCATTTAAAAATAAATTGGATAGGTATATGGACAGGAAAGGAATGGAGGGTTATGGTTCTATGAATGTAGGTAGATGGGACTAGGTGAGAGTAAGTGTTCGGCACGGACTTGAAGGGCCGAGATGGCCTGTTTCCGTGCTGTAATTGTTATATGGTTATATGATTATACGGGTGCCAGGTAGCGGGAGAAACATAAAAACATAGAAAATAGGTGCAGGATGAGGCCATTCGGTCCTTCGAGCCATTCATTGTGATCATGGCTGATCGTCCCCAATCAATAACCCGTGCCTGCCTTCTACCCATATCCCTTGACTCCACTAGCCCCTAGAGCTCTACCTAACTCTCTCTTAAATCCATCCAGTGATTTGGGCTCCACTGCCCTCTGTGGCAGGGAATTCCACAAATTCACAACTCTCTGGGTGAAAAGGTTTTTTCTCACCTCAGTCTTAAATGGCCTCCCCTTTATTCTAAGACTGTGGACCCTGGTTCTGGACTCACCCAACATTGGGAAACATTTTCCTGCATCTAGCTCGTCCAGTCTTTTTATGATTTTATATGCTTCTATAAGATATCCTCTAATCCTTCTAAACTCCAGTGAATACAAGCCTAGTCTTTTCAATCTTTCCTTATATGACAGTCCCACCATCCCAGGGATCAATCTCGTGAACCTACGCTGCACTGCCTCAATCACAAGGATGTCCTTCCTCAAATTAGGAGACCAAAACTGTACACAATACTCCAGATGTGGTCTTACCAGAGCCCTATGCAACTGCAGAAGAACCTCTTTAGTGCTATACTGAAATCCTCTTGTTATGAAGGCCAACATTCCATTAGCTTTTTTCACTGCCTGCTGTACCTGCATGCCAACTTTCAGTGACTGGTGTATAAGGACACCCAGGTCTCTCTGTAGCTTCCCCTTACCTAACCTAACCCCATTGAGATAATAATCTGTCCCTTAATTTTGCCGCCAAAGTGGATAACCTCACATTTATCTATATTATACTGCATCTGCCACACACCTGCCCACTCACTCAACCTGTCCAGGTCACCCTGCAGCCTCCTAACATCCTCTTCACAGTTCACACTGCCACCTAGCTTTGTGTCATCCGCAAACTTGCTAGTGTTGCTCCTAATTCCCTCTTCCAAATCATTAATATATATATGGTAAACAGTTCCGGCCCCAACACCGAGCCTTGCGGCACTCCACTTGCCATTGCCTGCCATTCTGAGAGTGGGGTGTAACAGTGAGTGAGAGAGACAGGGTAGATGCGAGTGGGAGATAGTGGGAAGAGACTGGACAGGTGGAGAGACGGTGAGAAGAGAGAAGCGGGTGAAATACGTGCGTGTTTGTGTTTTGCTCACAGATGTGTTTAGTTTAACATTCTGCGGGGAGTGCCAGAGTTTGCACATTGGTTGCAGAGGTGGGTAATGTCCCCCAGTTCCTCCCTCCAGTCCGGGGGGGGGGGGGGGGGAGGGAGGGGGGGTTGTGAAGATGGGGGAAGGATTGTCCTAGAACCGGGAAGTTTTTGTGGAGACGGGGAGTCCGGGATCTGCACTGATGCCGCGATAACGAGTTTCTCTCTCCCAATCCCTCTACCTGTCTCTCCCTTTTCAGAATGGCAGGCTGTGACTAGTGGGGTACCGCAAGGCTCGGTGCTGAGACCCCAGCTATTTACAATATACATCAGTGATTTAGATGAGGAGATTCAAAGTAACATTAGCAAATTTGCAGATGACACAAAGCTCTGTGGCAGTGTGAACTATGAGGAGGAAGCAGGAAACATGTTGGGGGAGTCCAGAACCAGGGGCCATAATTTAAAAATAAGGGGCAAGCCATTTAGAACGGAGATGAGGAAACACTTTTCACACAGACAGTCGTGAGTCTGTGGAATTCTGTGGAATTCTTTGCCTCCGAAGGCCAGTTCTCCGGATACTTTCACGAGGGAGCTTGGAAGGAGCCAGGAACAGGGTACTGATTGGAGATGATCAGCCATGGTCACATTGAACCCGGGGGGGTCCAGGGGACACACAGTGGGGGTGGGACTGATGATCGAGGGCGCCGATTGGACGAGAGAGACGGCAGTCAGCATGGAATGCGGGGGTGGGGGGGGGGGATATGATGATTCAGCGCGATGATTAAGCTCGAGAGGACGGGACGTGGTGAACACATGTCGGAGCAGATGAGTGTGAGGCTTGCAGAATGTGGGAGCCCAGGGACACAGATGGAGCCTCTGGCTGCTACAACTGTGGCAAGTGCGTCCAGCTTCAGCTCCTAAAGGACCGTGTTGGGGCGCTGGAGAAGCAGCTGGATGACCTCAGGGCCATCCGGGAAAACGAGTGTTTCCTGGACAGTGAGGTCGTCACGCCAAGGATACGGGAAGAACCAAGGTGTGTGACGGAGAGAAAGGGTGGAAATCGTGGAGTGGAGAAGACCGGGAGGCTGTGCCTAATGAAAACAGGTACGCCCTCTAGAGAACTGTCCGGGGAGACGATGTTTCCAATTCGAGCGGCGAACGTCGGTGGCTCCAATCCTAGAGATGGGACTCGACCGGCGAGACCGACATTGGGCAGAGCCCTAGTGGTGGGTGACTCCATTGTCCGAGGAGTGGACAGGAGATACTGTGGTGGCAGACGAGATGCAAGGATGGTCTGTTGCCTCCCTGGTGCCAGGGTTCAGGATGTCACGAGAGACAAGGTGAACAACCGGGAGCAGTTGTGCACGTAGGCACAAATGACATCGGGAAGAAGAGGAAGGAGGAAGGAGGTTCTCCAACATGACTTCAGACAGTTGGGAAGAAGACTGAAAAGCAGGACTTCTAGGGAGGTTATTTCTGGCTTGCTTCCAGTACCTCGTGCTAGTGAGTACAGGAACAGGGAGATAGGGGGTCTGAATGTGTGGCTGAGGGGCTGGTGCAGGGAGCAAGGATTTACATTTATAGACCACTGCGATCTCTTCTGGGGTAGGGGTGACCTGTACAAAAGGGACGGGCTACACCTTAACTGGAGGGGGACCAACATTCTGGCAGGCAGGTTTGCTAGGGCTACACATGTGGGTTTAAACTAAATAGTGGGGGGGAGGTATTGACAAATTGGGAGTATAAAGATGGAGTTGAAGGGGAAGTGAGTACAGGAAAAATTGCAAAAGATTCTCGAATTAATGGGAAGGAAAGCTCGAGAATGGACAACAGAGTAAGGTCAGGGCCAATTGCGAGGGGGAAGTGAATACTGAGGTCAAAGTGCTGTACATGCATGCGCAATGTATAAGGAATAAAGTGGACGAGCTTGAGACTCAGTTAGAAACTGGCAAGTATGATGTTGTGGGAATTACAGAGACATGACTGCTAGAGGGCCAGGGCTGGGAACTGAAAATTCAAGGGTATACCTCCTATCGAAAAGACAGACAGGTGGGCAGAGGGGGTGGGGTAGCTCTTTTGGTGAGGAATGAAATCCAGTCCCTGGCAAGGGGTGACATTGAAACAGGAGATGTGGAGTCAGTATGGATAGAACTAAGGAATTGTAAGGGTAAAAAGACCCTAATGGGACTAATCTACAGGCCCCCAAACAGTAGCCTGGACATAGGGCGCAAGTTGAATCAGGAGTTAAAATTGGCAATGTAGTAAAAGTAATGCTGCGGTTGTTATGGGAGATTTCAACATGCAGGTAGACTGGGAAAATCAGGTTGGTACTGGACCACAAGAAAGGGACTTTGTAGAGTGCCTTCGTGATGGCTTCTACACTACTGCCTCAATAGCAAGAATGTCCTTCCTCAAATTAGGAGACCAAAACTGCACACAATACTCCAGATGAGGTCTCACCAGGGCCCTGTACAACAACAGAAGGACTTCTTTACTCCTATACTCAAATCTTCTTGTCACGAAGGCCAACATGCCATTAGTTTAATTAACTGTATTGTATTGTATTGTATATCTTTATTATCATTTTTCCTGAGTACTTACATACCCAGAGGAAACGAAAAAACATTGCTCAACCAGTGTCCATTCAGTGTGCGGTAAAAAATAAATAGAAATAAAAATAAAAATACATATATCATGAGTTCCAATCGGCAGCGGCACGACAATGTCTGCTGAACCTGCAATGTTTACTTTCAGTGACTGGTGTGCAAATACACCCAGGTCTCATTGCACATCCCTTTGTCCTAATCTGACACCATTGAGATAATAATCTGCCTCCTTGTTCTTGCCGCCAAAGTGAATCACCTCACATTTATCTACATTGTACTGCATCTGCCATTCATCTGCCCACTCACTCAACCAGTCCAAGTCATCCTGCAACCTTCTAGCATCTTCTTCGCAGTTCACACTACCACCCAGCTTTATGTCATCTGGTCAAATTTGCTAATGTTACTTTTAATATCATCATCCAAATCATTAATATATATTGTAAATAGTTGCGGCCCCGGCACCGAGCCTTGCGGCACTCCGCTCGCCACTGCCTGCCATTCCGACAGGGACGGGTTTATTCCTACTCTTTGTGTCCTGTCTGCCAAACAATTCTCTATCTATGTCAATACCCTACCCCCAATACCATGTGCTCTAATTTTCCCCAGTAATCTCTTGTGTGGGACCTAATCAAAGGGTTTCTGAAAGTCCAGATACACTACATCCACTGGCTCACCTTCATCCATTTTACTTGTCACATCTTCAAAAAATTCCAGAAGATTTGTCAAGCAGGACTTCCCCTTCATAAATCCATGCTGACTTGGACCACTCCTTTTACTGCTATCCAAATGTGCCGTTATTACTTCTTTCATAATTGACTCCAGCATCTTCCCCACTACCGATGTCAGGCTAACTGGTCTGTATTTCCCTGTTTTCTCTCTCGCGCCTTTCTTGAAAAGTGGGACAACATTAGCTACCCTCAGGACTGATCCTGAATCTATAGAAGATTGGAAAATGATCACCAATGCGTCCACAATTTCTTGAGCCACCTCCTTGAGTACCCTGGGATGCAGACTATCAGGCCCTGTGGATTTATCATCAGTCTACTCAATACTTTTTCTCATCGAATGCAAATTTCTTTCAGTTCCTCTGTCTCCCTAGATCCTCTGTCCTCCAGTACATCTGGGAGATTGTTTGTGCCTTCCTTAGTGGAGACAGAACCAAAGTACCTGTTCAACTCTTCTGCCATTTCCTTGTTCCCAATAATAATTTCACCTGTCTCTGCCTTCAAGGGACCTATATTTGTCTTTACTAGTCTTTATCTCTTAACATAGCTAAAGAAGCTTTTACTATCCTTCTTTATATTCTTGGCCAGCTTACCCTCGTACTTCATCTATTCACCCAGTATTGCCCTTTTTGTTACCTTCTGTTGTTCTTTCAAAGTTTGCCAATCCTCTGGCTTCCCGCTACTCTTTGCTATGTTATACAGCTTTTCTTTTAGTTTTATTCTATCCCTAACTTCCCTTGTCAGCCATGGTTGCCTCTTACTCCCCTTAGAATCTTTCTTCCTCTTTGGAATGAAATGATCCTGCATCTTCTGGATTATGCCCAGAAATTCCTGCCATTGCTGTTCCACCGTCATTCCTGCTAGGATCCTTTTCCAGTCGACCTTGGCCAGCTCCTCTCTCATACCTTCATAGTCCCCCTTGTTCAACTGCAACACTGACACTTCTGATTTAACCTTCTCCCTCTCAAATTGCTGAATAAAACTTATCATATTATGCTCGCCACCTCCTTGCCGTTACTTTAACTTGTGTTCCCTTATTAAATCTGGTTTCTTAGACAACACTAAATCCAGAATTGCCTTCTCTCTGGTTGGCTCCAGTACAAGCTGCTCTAAGAATCCATCTCAGAGGCACTCTACAAACTCCCTTTCTTGAGGTCCAGAACCAACCTGATTTTCCCGGTCTACCTGCATCTTGAAACCTCCCATAACCACAGTGGCATTACCTTTGTTACATGCCAATTTTAACTCCTGCTGCAACTTGCACCCTATATCCAGGCTACTGTTTGATAACTATATCCAGGCTACTATAGATAACTCTCATTAGTGTCTTCTTACCTTTACAATTCCTCAATTCTATCCACAGTGACTCTACATTGTCAGTCCCTATGTCACCCCTCGCAAGGGACTGAATTTCACCCCTCACCAACAGACCTACCCCACCTCCTCTGCCCACCTGCCCGTTCTTTCCTCTGCCCACCTGCCCGTATAACCCTGAATATTCAGTTCCCAGCCCCGATCCTCCTGCAGCCATGTCTCTGTAATCCCCACAATGTCATATCTACCAATCTCTAACTGAGCCTCAAGCTCATCCACTTTACTTTTAATACTTCACGCATTCACATATAATACTTTTAATCCATTAATCGCCTCATCTTTCACATCGATTCCTATTTCATTTGGCCATACTCTCTTTTCCCTTCGTGAGCTTTCCGCCCCATTAATTCTGGGGCCTTTCTTAACTGTTCCTAGACTCTCTTTCCCTTTAACTCCATTGTCAAATTGTCACCTCCCAAACTTTACAAGCTCTTAGCAGTGGCAACCATCTTTTAATAAAGATAAGAGCAGCTCAAGAAGGAATTTGTTATTACATTAACACCTTCAAGCACCGGCTACATTTTCCTCAGCACTGAGGGGAAGGCGTTAGAACCGCCGGAGGCTCCGTCACTGGACAGTCCATCAGACGGCAGAAGAGCTGAAACCGGGCGCATTCACCGGGCGGCTGGACTCGCTTGGAGGCTCCTTGGACGCGGAACCGCCCGCTAGCTCATCGGATGTGGAATACTAGGATGGAGTTGCTGGAGACATTGGGCGTGGAGACCAAGGGCCGGTAGGAAGGTGAACGGGGTTAATGCCTCCAGTGCCTCGAAGGTAGGCTGCAGGAGGTTGCCCCCGGGACATAAGATGTCCGGCGAGGAGATGAGAGGGAAGACGGTTCGCGGGCCGAGCCGGTCGTGGGCGGCGGAGAGGATCGGGAGTCACCGGTAGAACGAGCACACGGGAATCCTGACGGTGAACTCAATGAAACGGCATCCCACATGCTGGCACCGGCATTGTATGCAAAATGAATTTCACTATGTACTGGTTATTTGCATTTGTGACAATAAATATCCATTGAACTGGTATCAAATAGGATTAGTGTAGATGGTGGATCAAGAAGCCCACTTTTGTCTATAGAACACATATGACCACAATGACAGAGAAACTATGACACATGCAAGTAGTCTGAATAACAACTAAACATTTGCTTTCTGAAG
The DNA here is from genome assembly GCA_035221665.1 of Okamejei kenojei. Classification (NCBI taxonomy): domain Eukaryota; kingdom Metazoa; phylum Chordata; class Chondrichthyes; order Rajiformes; family Rajidae; genus Okamejei; species Okamejei kenojei. The sequence continues at coordinate 2,583,387 of CM069145.1, forward strand.
TTTGGCTGTAAGTTTGCCAGATAGGAGATAAGATGTTGTTAAATTATGAATATTAATCAGCTTGAAATAACTTTCTTTCTACACGTGAACCTACATTTAATGATGTATCTTTGAACATAAAGTACCAACTACATGCATCAAATGTAACGTAATGCATTACACATACTTTCAAACCAACATTGATTAACACATCAACTTAATACAGAAGGAATTAGTGTTCTCTACCTCATGGTGTTCATTAGATACAAAGCTCTTTGAATTTCTTTTCACAGCTTTAGCTGCTCTTTTACTGTTGTGTCGATTGAGAAGGTGCTGCAGGCAATGATTTCCTCACTCAGTCTTTTCCTGATGCTGAATAGAAACTCAACTTCGAAAGTGAAACTAGCTTTTGCAAGAAATGACGGAAATGATATTCCAGTGTGCCTGAGGCGCAACTGACCTGGATCCAATACAAGCCCAGAACAGGTTAGCAACAGAATCACTGCATTCATCAGACCCGGCCTGATTGGGTGATCTCTTCTCTGCCTGTTTATCATGTCTGTCAGTTATCACCAAAGATCCTATAGCGAGCAAGATGGTCCACTCGACGAAAAAGACGTAGTGGGGTCATGGGCAGATTCTTGGGACGGGACTGGAGTTGGCAGGGAAAGGAGGGGGGGGGGGGGGGGTGGGGGTGACAGTACGGGAGAGAATAGTTGCCGCAAAAAAAATGTTGTGTGAATCTGGTATATCTGGTTATTGAAGGCGCTTCTGGTCTGCAGTGTGCAATAGTCACCAAAATACACTGCATCTTTCGAAAGGAAAAATACAAAACATGCAATCCCACTGGATAGACCTTAGTCATGGTGCTGTACAACACGGAAACAGGTCCTTCGGTCCAGCTTGTTCATGCAGTCAGAGTTGGCGTCTTGGGGAAGTCCTATTTGCCTGCATGTGGCCCATAGCCCTCTAAACCCTTCATTCATCTGTCGTTAATAACCTCAAGAATATATTAAGCCTGCTTCAGTTTCATGGGTCCAATTCAGAGAGAAGTCTCCCCCCTTTCCAGGGTTAATCTGGAAATAATGCTGTTTATAATGCTCTCTGCATTATGAAGTCCTCAACAGTGAGCCCCATGGCCAATCACTACCAAAATGTCTGCCCACACAGTCAGTACACCTCTCCTACACTTGTCTCCCATAAGTCACCCCAACTCCCTACCCTCCCCACCTTGTCCTCCCAACTCCAGTCCCGTCTCGATCCCCAAGGAATCCACAAGGGACCGACAATCAACTGCCACGGATACAAATAATGTCATACACAAGAAAGGGCAGATGCTGGTTGACAAAAATTGAACACACGGTGCTGGAGTAACACAAAGACACAGCAGAGTGTAACCCAGAGTCATCCCGTAACCCATTCCTTCTCTCCAGAGATGCTGCCTGTCCTGCTGTGTTAAAGATTGCCCACGGTAGACTCACGAGTCACTACGTTAAACTCACGGGCCACTACGTTCTTACAACGAGTTTAAAAGTTTAACATTTTTACTTCAAGAGTAAATTTGACTCATGGAAATCTTTCATCATGTTGAAAGATTTTCAGGAGTTAACAAGTTTCCCGAGTATCTGCCGTTAGCGTTACGAGTCGCTAAGCAACGTCCACGAGTTCCGACATTCCCGCTATGTTAATTCTACGTGATTACCACGAGTTTGATTTGTTTTAAACTCGGGATCACCCGTGGGTGGACTCGCACTGTGAGACAGGGGTTTTAGAATGAAGGGGTAAGCAGGCAAATGTAAGGAAGCTTGGCTGACAAGGGAAATTGAGGCGTTGGTAGGGTTGCCAACTGTCCCATATTAGCCGGGACATCCTGTGCATTGGTTTGTCCTGTACGGGACCACCCTCATCCCGTATTTGACTGCTACTACTCGGGTCGAATGGACTGTCAGGTCAGAGCACCACGTCCAGCCCCGTCTCACCCGTCCTGACGTAGTCCAGCCCATGGAGTGCAGCAGCAGCGCCTCGCCCGTGGCCCCGTCGGTCTGCAGCCCGGCCAGCTCTCCGACCATCGGACCATCGCTTATCGCTGACACCACCACCCCTCGTTTTCATGGCCGAACATCGGTTCATGAGTTGGACGGGGTGCCGGACTTTGCGGGTGACGTCGTCCGGGCCAAAACTCCTCATCTGGCCCGCCGGCTGGGCTTTGTGTGCAGTCCAGCATCCAGGCCAACCCATCACTCACCCAGTCATGGCCAAGTCGGTCAACGAATTGCCGTCAGAAATTTGTTCCGTATTTTGACCGTTTGTTCCTTATTTGGGAGTGAGAAAGTTGGCAACTCGAGGCATTGGTCAAAAACAAGAAGATTGCATTGGACAGTTATAGGCAGCTGGGATCAAGTGCATCCCTGGATGAGTTTCAGGAACTAAGGAGTAAACTGAAAAGGGAGATCGAAAGGCAAAAAGGGGCCAGGAGAAAGCTCTGGCAGGTCGCATTAAGGTAAATCCAAAAGGAATTTATAAATACGTAAGGGGGAAAAGGGTAACTAAAGAGAGTGGGACCTCTCACGAATTAAAGCGGGCACCCCTGTGAGGAGCCACAGGAGATGGGCAAGGTCCTCTGTATTTACTGAGGAGAAAGACGGATGACCTTGGGCCAGACAATGGAAGTAGGTCAATTAACCTCCAATTAGCCAGCAAAGGCTGACTCGCCAACAGTCTGTCTGTCCCTTCTTTGTGTTTTAATAGTATGTGTTAAATGTAAGTTCTTTCGCTTGTTTTATGTGGGGGATTGGGGAATTTTTTATAATGTCTTACCTCGCCGGAGATGCGATTTTTTTCCCATATCATATCTCCATCCGCACTGTGGCCAAACATCGAGGAGACCAACTTTTGAGAGCTCGACCGCGGGGAGCCTACGGGTCTATAACATTGCGAAGCCCATGATCTATTTGCCAGGGATCGTCTGCGGAGCCCCAACCATGGGTGCCTGCGGACTTAACATCACGGAGCTCGCGGTCTCTGGTCAGAGATCGACTTCGGGAACTGCAAGCCGCAGGAAGTTCAATCGCCCCGACGCGGGAGTTTCAATCGCCCCGACGCGGGAGTTTCAATCGCCCCGACGCGGGAGTTTCAATCGCCCCGACGCGGGAGTTTCAATCGCCCCGACGCGGGAACATCGATTGCCCCGACACGGGAGCTTCGACCGTCCCGATACGGGAGCTTCGACCGTCCCGATACGGGAGCTTCGATCGCCCCGATGCGGGAGTTTCGACTGCCCGATGCGGGAGTTTCAGTCGCCCTGCAGAAGAATAAAGAGGAAGAAGATTGGCATTTTTGCCTTCCATCACAGTGAGGAATGTGGGGAATCCACTGTGGTGGATGTTTATGTTAACTTTTATGTAGTTGTGTATCTCGATGCTAGGGTAATTTGCATATCACTGTTCCTTAATTGGTACATGTGACAATAAAAGACCTTTGAAACCTTTGAAGTGTCTTGAGCGCAGTCAGTGTTACCGTCGTACCGTCATGTATGAAGGGAGACATTATGGGAGACAGCATTAGCATTCCCAGCAGTGAGCTCATGAAGGGAGAATCTCCAAGTCATGATCAGATATCAGAACATTGCGGGAAACTAGAGAGGAAATTGCGGGAGCCCTGGTTGAAATTTATGAGTCGTCCTTCAATACAGGAGAGGTGCCAGAAGACTGGAGGGTGGCAAATGTTGTGCCTCTTTTCAAGAAGGGCTGCAGGGAAAATGCTGGGAACTATAGGCCAGTGAGCTTAACATCTGTAGTTGGAAAGTTACTAGAGAGTATTCTGAGGGATAGGTTATACAGGCATTCTGGATGGGTAAAGGCTGATTAGGGATAGTCAGCATGGTTTTGTACGTGGGAGGTCCTGACTTACAAATCTGATTGATTTTTTTGAAGACGTGACCAAAAAGGTCGATGAGGGCAGAGCTGTAGATGTTGTGTACATGGACTTCGGCAAAGCATTCGACAAGGTTCCGCACGGTAGACCGCTTTGGAAGGGATCCAAGGAGAGATCCAAGGAGAGAGAGCTGAATGGATAGCAAATTGGCTCCATGGAAGAAAGCAGAGGGTGATGGTGGAAGGTTGCTTCTCAGACTGGAGGCCCGTGACTAGTGGTGTGCCTCAGGGTTCAGTGCTGGGCCCGTTACTGTTTGTCATCTACATGATTGATTTGGATGAGAACATACAGGGCAAGATTAGCAAGTCACATAGATACATAGAAAATGGGTGCAGGAGTAGGCCATTCGGCCCTTCGAGCAGCCTTCAACATTCAATGTTATCATGGCTGATCATCCACAATCAGTATCCCGTTACTGTCTTCTTCCCATATCCCTTGATTCCGTTAACTCTAAGAGCTCTATCTAACTCTTTTGAATGCATCTAGTGAATCGGCCTCCACTGCCTTCTCAGTTCTAAATGGTCTACCCCTTATTCGTAAACTGTGGCCCCTGGCACTGGACTCCCCCAACATCATGTTTCTTGCATCTCGCGTGTCAAATCCCTGCATCTAGCTTGTCCAATCCTTTTATAATTTGATATGTTTCTATAAAATCCCCTCTAATCCTAAATTCCAGTGAATACAAGCTCAGTTATTCCATTCTTTCATAATATGACAGTGTCGCCATCCCGGGAATTAACCTGGTGAACCTATGCTGCACTGCCTCAATAGCAAGGATGTCCTTCCTCAAATTAGGAGACCACAACTCCAGATGTGGTCTCACCAGGGCCCTGTACAACATCAGAAGGACCTCTTTACTCCTATACTCAAATCCTCTCATTATGAAGGCCAACATGCATTAGCTTTTTTTCACTGCCTGTTGTACCTGCATGCTTACTTTCGGTGACTGATGTACAAGGACACCCAGGTCTCCTACTTCCCTTTTCCTAATCTGACACATTCAGATAATAATCTGACTTCTTGTTCTTGCCACATAAATTTAACTTTCGTGACCCATGTCTGTGATCCACTTGAAATTTTGAACAGTTCTAAATCTGAGCACAATTTCAAGTACATCCCAGACTTGGGTTACGAATTATAATTATAAAAGATACGATACGGACAATTATAAAACATTATTGAGAAGGATGTTATAACTTGTCAGTGCCAAAAGCTGCACATTAATTAATTAAGCTAATTAGAAAATGAGATTGAAAAAGGAAGCGCCATCTAGTGTTCAATGCTCATATTACTCCATTGGGAGCCTAATTCCGTGCTGCTGTCTATTTAAATCATATATTATTCTTCCATATTTATATATATATGACTTGTGAATATGACTGTCATTATATATAATTATAGATAATTATAGTATATAAAAACAATATAATGAATATAATTGTGAGTGGGTATTTTGAATGAGACTGCCGCAGAGGTCCGGCTCCTGAACCAGCCTAATTAATGGGTCAGTACATATCCTGTGGGTTCCCCGTTTACTGAACCCCACTGACTGCCAGTGTGCATAGTGGGATTCACGGCCATAGTGGGACTGGGGCAGTGCCAGGCTGGGGGACAGACCTGTAAGGGTAAAAATTAAGGGTAATTATTTCTGATGTAAACGTCACATCCTGACCAAGAATCGAATAGTCTGATGTTTACTCGATAAGTATTCATTTTAAGTTCCAATGAGCCTATATTTATGTTACAGGTGCCCCCTCCCATGATGCTTTTGCAAATGAGGGCTATTACCTTTCACTTAAAATAACTAAAAAAGTGTTGCATTGTTTGTGTATCTGTAGTTTATGTGTGTATCTGTGTGTACCTGTCAAATGTGTATCTGTAGATGTGTGGATGTGTGAGTGGGTGTGTGTGTGTGTGTGGGTGTGTGGATGTATTTGTGGGTGTGGGTGTGTGTGTGGATGTGTGTGTGTATGTGTGGGTGTGTGGATGTATAGTTGGATGTATGTGTGGGTGAATGTATGTGTTAATGTGTGTATGTGTGGGTGGATGTGTGGATGTATGTGTGGATGTGGGGGTATGTGTGTGGATGTATGTGTAGATGTGGGTGTGTGTGTGTGGATGTGGGGATATGTGTGTGTGTGTGGGTGTGTGTGGGGGGGTTGTGGGGGGGAGAGGTGTGCGGGTGAAGCGGTTTTTGAGGGGAGGGGTGTATGAGCGGCGGAGGGGTGTGTGCGGTCATGGGGGTTGTGGGGAGGGGGTGTTGTGTGGGTGAGGGGGTTGTGGGTGCAGGGGGCCCGTGAGAGAGGTGGGGTTGCAGGGAGGGGGGTTGTGAGGGGGTTGTGGTGGGGGCGGGTGGGGAGGGGGGTTTGTGGGGAGGGGGGGTTGTGTGGGGGGTGTGTGGGCGGGGGGTTTGTGAGGGCGGGGGGTGTGGTGGTATGTGGATGGGGGTGTGTGTGGATGGGGGTAGTGTGAGCGGGTGTGTGGGGGGGGGGGGTGCTGTGGGTGGTGGGGTGTGTGGACACGGGGCAGTTGTGGGGAGGGAGGGGAGTGAGTTCGGAGAAAGGACGGGGCAAGAGCCATTTGGGGGGGGGGGGGGCATCTCGGTGGAGGTGGGAAGGAACCAGCGAGGGGGACCAGAGGGGTAGTGGCTGGAATTGTCGGTGCTATGGGGACTCACAGCGGGCATTGGGCACTGGTCGTTCTCCTCCGCCTGGATCAGATTCTCCGCTTTCTGTTTTGCGACATCTCCGACTCTGGGCTGCTGCTTGGGGCCGGGCTGCTGCTTGGGGCCGGGCTGCTGCTTGGGGCCGGGCTGCTGCTTGGGGCCGGGCTGCCTTCAAAAGTGCAGTTGTAAACCTCCGCATGGCCATCTCGGCTCCAATAAAGACCCGATGGCACAGGAAGGGGTGTGACAGGGGACGAGACTAATCCACGCAGCGCTGAATGGCAAAAGATTTCAACCTGCACAAGCGCGGTTTTTAAGATTTTTAATCTTCGCTAACCTTTACGACATTCAACCGATCGGAACAAAACTTGGTGGACTCGCAGCACATAGAAGCATAGAAAATAGGTGCAGGAGTAGGCCATTCGGCCCTACGAGCCTGCACCGCCATTCAATATGATCATGGCTGATCATCCAACTCAGTATCCTGTACCTGCCTTCTCTCCATACCCCCTGATCCCTTTAGCCACAAGGGCCACATCTAACTTCCTCTTAAATATAGCCAATGAATTGGCCTCAACTACCTTCTGTGGCAGAGAATTCCAGAGATTCACCACTCTCTGTGTGAAAAATGTTTTTCCCATCTCGGTCCTAAAAGATTACCCCCTTATCCTTAAACTGTGATCCCTTGGCCTGGCCTTCCCCAACATCGGGAACAATCTTCCTGCATCTAGCCTGTCCAACCCCTTAAGAATTTTGTAAGTTTCGATAAGATCCCTCCTCAATCTTCTAAATTCTAGCGAGTACAAGCCGAGTCTATCCAGTCTTTCTTCATATGAAAGTCCTGACATCCCAGGAATCAGTCTGGTGAACCTTCTCTGTACTCCCTCTATGGCAAGAATGTCTTTCCTCAGATTTGGAGACCAAAACTATGCAATACTCCAGTTGTGGTCTCAACAAGACCCTATACAACTGCAGTAGAACCTCCCTGCTCCTATACTCAAATCCTTTTGCTATGAATGCTAACATACCATTCGCTTTCTTCACTGCCTTCTGCACCTGTCAATGACTGGTGTACCATGACACCCAGGTCTCGTTGCATCTCCCCTTTTCCTAATCGGCCACCATTCAAATAATAGTCTACTTTCCTGTTTTTGCCACCAAAGTGGATAACCTCACATTTATCCACATTATACTGCATCTGCCATGCATTTGCACACTCAGCCAGCCTATCCAAGTCACCTTGCAGCCTCCTAGCATCCTCCTCACACCTAACACTACCCCCCAGCTGTGTCATCTGCAAACTTGGAGATGTTGCATTCAATTCCCTCGTCCAAATCATGAATATATATTGTAAATAGCTGGGGTCCCAGCACTAAGCCTTGCGGTACCCCACTAGTCACTGCCTGCCATCCTGAATAGGACCCGTTCACTCCTACTCTTTGCTTCCTGTCTGCCAGCCAGTTCTCTATTCACATCAATACTGAACCGCCAATACCATGTGCTTTAAGTTTGTATACTAATCACTTGTGTGGGACCTTATCGAAAGCCTTCTGGAAGTCCAGATATAACACATCCACTGGTTCTCCTTTATCCACTCTACTAGTTATATCCTCAAAAAATTCAATAAGATTCGTCAGAGATGATTTACCTTTTGTAAATCCAAGCTGACTTTGTCCAATGAATTCACCACTTGCCAAATGTGCTGCTATCCCATCTTTAATAACTGACTCTAGCAGTTTCCCCACTACCAATGTTAGACTAACTGGTCTGTAATTCCCAATTTTCTCTCTCCCTCCCTTTTTAAAATGTTACATTAGCTACCCTCCAATCCTCAGGAACTACTCCAGAATCTAAAGAGTTTTGAAAAATTATCACAAAGGCATCCACTATTTCTGGGGCTACTAACTTAAGTACCCTGGGATGCAGCCTATCTGGCCCTGCAGATTTATCGGTCTTTAATCCATTCAATTTACCTTACACCACTTCCCGGCTAACCTGGATTTCACCCGGTTCTTCCATCTCATTTGACCCGGGATCCCCTGCTATTTCCGGCAGATTATTTATGTCTTCCTTCCAAAGTAGTTATTCAATTGGTCTGCCATGTCCTTGTTCCCAATGATCAATTCACCTGTTTCTGACTGCAAGGGACCAACATTTCTTTTAACTAATCTTTTTTTACTCTCCTCTCTTGCTCTTCTTGGCCACTAATAAAGAAGGGAGACAGGCTTCACACAGGGGAAAGGACATCCCTTCAGGCACTTGGCCAATGTAGGTCAGTCTGAGGCCTTCTTCTTCTTTTGTGTGGCGTGCACAGCCTAAAGTTGTTGGACAACTTGTTCTATTTGATCTTCCGTTTGTGCACGTCAAGTTGATAGCATTAATCGAAACAGGGCGGACCACATGAAGGTTGTCAGTCTGAGGCCTGTGTGGAGGGAGGGGTGTTTGGGAAAGGGCAGAGCAGGACAGCCTCACTGGGCTGAGGTTCCAGTCACTAATGCTAATGGGAACTCATGCAAAATCTCCTGTCCAATTAGATTTCCCAGTCTGGAACATAATATTAAGTGTGACGGTTAGACATGCAAACAAATCTGAAATAATTTATTTCTTCATGAACTGCAGATATATAGACAAAAAGGGAGAAAACAAGGCTTCAAATCAAATCACTAGAAAAAAATGGTCGCTGATATTTTTAAACCATACGTTGGTATACTTTAACAATATTTAGGTTAAAATTATCTCATAAATATCAAAATAAATATATAGCGTGCAAGTTGTTCATGTCAGTGTTAGAAACTGATTAAACCATATTTATGCATAATGAAGACAGACTTTTGGCACTGGTTTTGGATAAACTATTGTAGCAGCATGTATATATACAGTACTGTGGTATGAATTATGTCAATGATGCATTTATATCCCATCTCCCATGAATGATGAAGTGTTTGATATGATCGATGTCAAGTGTGATGTGAATGTTGATTGCACAGAGACAGTCTGAAGAAGGGTCTCGACCTGAAACATCACCCATTCCTTCTCTCCAGAGATGCTGCCTGTCCCGCTGAGTTACTCCAGCTTTTTGTGTCTGTCTTCGGTGCAAACCAGCATCTGCAGTTCCTCCTTCCTATACATTTTGACTGAAGACACATTGTGAATAAAGTCTCTTGTGCTGCGTATGATGTACACTTCAATGTGAATGTTGACAAGTGAATAAAGAGGTGTGGAATTCTGTCAGATTAATGTTGTGTGATGTGAATGCTCGCCGTGTTTTTCCTTCTCTAAATCACTCGCATGCATAGAGTCTAGAAGCACCACCCATACCCACTCTTTACCCCACACGATGTACCATAGCTTTGTAAACTCTGAGGTGCTGCTAATCAGTCACCATTCTAACTCATCTGTGATTGTTTCCAAAGAAGAAAATGTTAAAGGGACCTGTAATCCTTCTGTGCCAACCTCTGGTCTATTTTCTGATTGGCCTTGCCACAGACTGCTAATGCAGTCAAATTACCACTTAGAATTCTTCACCTGTTCCCAGAGAAGACTGGAGTTCAAATCTCCAAAGGGCTTACATGTTTGACTTAAATCTGCAGAAAATTGCATTAAAGCGTGAACCATGATGCAGTGCTTCATTCTGCTTCCAATGTACAAAGACCCGAAACGTTGCCCATTCCTTCTCTCCAGAGATGCTGAGTTGCTCCAGCATTTTGTGTCTACAACTATAACATAGATCACTGCTCATATTAAATGAATCTGCAGCACTAAGCCTGGGTGGTACGATGTTGTTGACTCAGTCCTGGGACTTTGCTTTGATCCTGACCTCCAGTGCTGTCTGTGGGAAGTTTGCACTGTCACCACATGGGTTTCCTCCAACATTCCAGAGGTGTGTTGGTCAGTTAACTGGCTGCTCTAAATTACATCTACCATATGTAAATTATATTTAGTAATCACAAAAAAGAATGACAAGGGGAACTTTGTGTGCATGTATACGAGAGAACAAATAGCAGGGGTACAGAGAATAATGGATTGCTTTCTGGCAGCCGCCAATGACGATGGACTGAATGGATAATTTTGTAATTACCGATGAATGCAGGAATGAAGTAGCTATTTCATTAGTCAATACTGCATTATTCAACTATCAATCAACCTTCCGTCAAACCAGAAAATATAGCAGAAATCAGGACCGTCTCAGTAAGTTACACAGACAGTTGCAAGAGAAAGAACATCTTAACTCTGGTATCCCACACCTAAACATTAATGAGCAGCACCAAGAAACAGAAACATAGAAACATAGACAATAGTTGCAGGAGGAGGCCATTTGGCCCTTCGATTGTAATCATGGCTGATCATCCACAATCAGTAACCCGTGCGTGCCTTCTCCCCATATCCCTTGATTCCGCTAGCTCCTAGAGCTCTATCTATTTTTCTTTTAAATTCAACCGGTGAATTGGCCTGTACTGTGCTCTGTGGCAGAAATTCCAACTCTCTGGGAGAAAAAGTTTTTTCTCATCTCAGTTTTAAATGGCCTCCCCTTTATTCGTAGACTCTGGCCCCTGGTTCTGGACTCCCCCAACATTGGAAACGTTTTTCCTTCATCTAGCTTGTCCAGTCCTTTTATAATTTTATAAGTTTCTATAAGATCCCCTTATCATCCTTCTAAATTCCAGTGAATACAAGCCCATCCTTTCCAATCTTTCCTCACATGAGCCCCGCTATCCCAGGGATTAACCTTGTGAAACATCCCAACATTTTTTAATTCCTGCTGACAATTCAACACAATTGAACCTCTTTCTAACTGTTGGCTGTATAGGCAGTAAACTAATGCTTATCAGCCAGCGCTCCCTAGCTCTCCAACTAGGAAAACCAATGAAAACTGTTACACATTAAAATTCATCTCAAAGCAGGAAACTTGCGTGTTTTATTAATATTCCTGCTCCAAATTGCTTACTTCACAAATACACAAGATGTGAACATTTCACACTTGGATATGCTGTAAACATATTCAGCACGGACTGTGGAATGTTAGCATGTCTGTCGTCAGATTTTGGGTGAAGTCACTGTCATTTTGGTGCACAAGCCAGAAATTCCAATCTGTAGATGCGTCAGCTTTGCTGGGGAGTCAGGGAGTGAAATCATACAAGTTTCAAATCAGAAATGCCTCTGCAGAAATGCGGCATTCAATCATGGGTGCAACTTGCAAATATCTATGGATCTGTGGTACTCTGAATACTAATGAAGATAAAGTGGATGAGGTTGCTCCCCTTAAAGTACGTGTCGAGGGGAGATTTGACAGATCTAACCAAAATCATGCTAGTGTCTGATAAGAAAAAAATAAGTAGTTGTTTCTATTAGCAAAAAGATCTACAAGAACAGGAGGCAAATTTAAGGTGACTATATAGTGGAAGGAAACATTTTCCTATGCAGTAAATTATGATCTGGATCATAAAATCTGCAAGAGTGGTTTATGAAAATTCAAAAGAGAAATAGATAGTCAAATGAAAACTACTTCAGCACCACAGGGCACAAGAGGAGGGTTAAAATAATTGTACACTTCTACCAAAGACCTGGCATGACAGGTCAGAAGGTTTCCTTCTGTATGGAGCTATTCCCGATAATCGGAAGCACATGCCTTACGTTACCTGTCAGTACAAAAGGCCAGACTGTTTGGAAAGGTAGCATTAAGATATATTGTGAAAATGGAATGGCAACCTTGAAGCTCCTTAAAACACACACCTTTTCACATGTTTCTATAATTCCTATCTCATCCTCAAGAAACTCCAGGCATTGGAAACTATGAGATTCAAAGAGGAGGAAGTACTGACACTTTTGAAAAATATAAAAGTGGATAAGTCTCCAGGTCCTGACAGGATATTCCCTAGGACATTGAAGGAAGTTAGTGTAGAAATAGCAGGAGCTATGACAGAAATATTTCAAATGTCATTAGAAACGGGAATAGTGCCGGAAGATTGGCGTACTGCGCATGTTGTTCCATTGTTTAAAAAGGGTTCAAAGAATAAACCTAGCAATTATAGACCTATTAGTTTGACGTCAGTGGTGGGCAAATTAATGGAAAGGATACTTAGAGATAATATATATAAGCATCTGGAAAACAGGGTCTGATAAGGAACAGTCAACATGGATTTGTGCCTGGAAGGTCATGTTTAACAAACCTTCTTGAATTGTTTGAAGCGTTAACTTGGGAAATTAATGAGGGTAAAGCAGTGGATGTTGTCTATATGGATTTCAGTAAGGCCTTTGACAAGGTTCCCCATGGAAGGTTGGTTAAGAAGGTTCAATCTTTTGGTGTTAATGGCGGAGTAGCAAGATGGATTCAACAGTGGCTGAATGGGAGATGTCAGAGAGTAATGGTGGATGGCTGTTTGTCAGGTTGGAAGCCGGTGACAAGTGGGGTGCCTCAGGGATCTGTGTTGGGTCCACTGTTGTTTGTCATGTACATCAATGATCTGGATGATGGGGTGGAAAATTGGATAAGTAAGTATGCAGATGATACTAAGATAGGTGGTGTTGTGGATAATGAAGTAGATTTTCAAAGTCTACAGAGAGATTTGGGCCATTTGGAAAAGTGGGCTGAAAGATGGCAGATGGAGTTTAATGCTGTTAAGTGTGAAGTGCTACATCTTGGTAGGACAAATCAAAATAGGAAGTACATGGTAAATGGTAGGGAATTGAGGAATGCTGTGGAACAGAGGGATCTAGGAATAACTGTGCATAGTTCCCTGAAGGTGGAATCGCATGTAGATAGGGTGGTAAAGAAAGCCTTTGGTGTGCTGGCCTTTATAAATCAGAGCATTGAATATAGGAGTAGGGAAGTAATGTTTAAAATTGTACAAGGCATTGGTAAGACCAATTCTGGAGTATGGTGTACAATTTTGGTCGCCTAGTTATAGGAAGGATGTCAACAAAATAGAGAGAGTACAGAGGAGATTTACTAGAATGTTGCCAGGGTTCCAGCAACTATGTTACAGAGAAAGGTTGAACAAGTTAGGTCTTTATTCTTTGGAGCGCAGAAGGTTAAGGGGTGACTTGATTGAGGTCTTTAAAATGATGAAAGGGATAGACAGAGTTGACGTGGATACGTTTTTCCCATTGAGGGTAGGGAAGATTCAAACAAGAGGGCATGACATGAGAATTAAGGTTCACAGGTTTTGGGGTAACGTGAGGGGGAACTTCTTTACTCAGAGGGTGGTGGCTGTGTGGAATGAGCTTCCAGCAGAAGTGGTGGAGGCAGGATCGATTTTAACATTTAAAAGTAAAGTGGATAGGTATATGGACGTGAAGGGAATGGAGGGGTATGGAGGGAATGGAGCAGGTAGATGGGACTAGGGGAAAACAAATGGTCAGCACGGACTGGAAGGGCCGAGAGGGCCTGTTTCCGTGCTGTAATTGTTATATGGTTATATGGTTATATGGTTATATTATAGTTTTTGTACAAATCTGACACATTTGTACCAGTCAAATTAATAATTTGAGTAAACACAGGTGAGTCAATAACAATTCAATCCAAGCTAATTTCTACATGGCAACAATGCAAGCTGATTGAGACAGTCTGTTTTTGCAGCAGATCGCAGCTAATCTGCATCTCATCTCTACACCCTGCTTATCAGAATCTTTTATCTGGCAAAATCCTTTTATTATCATTCTTACAATTGTCCATTGACTCAACATTAACATGTGCAAAGAGAACTACCCATGCACTGACATATACATCTGATCCATTATAGGAGTCACATAGTTATAAATGCACCCTGGTTTGTTTTATAAAAGGCAACAAGAAACCTGTGGAAAGGCAATTCGGCATGTCAAGAGGCATGTGTGGAATGTACGAGGGTAATTAGATAATTTAGAGAAAAAACTATTCTGAATATAAAAATACTTTGGCATTGAAAGATTTAACAAAATATTTACTGATATCGACTCGAGTATAGATTGCCAACACAAAATGGTTTCCATGTTTTGAGGGCCTTCTGGAAGCCACTAACTTGTTACTCCTGTTTCTTAACATACATGTACTCTTGATTTTATATCTGATTGTCTGACGCAGTCTGAAAAGCTATAATGCTGGGATCCGACTCTTCGACGGTAGTTTGAACGTTCGCTGAATTTCTGCATTTCTTCATCCAGTCAATAGAAATGACCAACGTGGAACTGAATATCATCGACAGTCCGCTGACAAGAAACGCTGCAGTATAACTTCCTGTTGTATCCACCAGCCAACCTATGAAGAGAAAATCAGTGGAGCTAAATACATTAAAAAAAACGGCATGACACCCACATCACCACACACAAACACAAGTAGACATGGCTTATCCCTACAAATCTGGTTGCAAACATAGAAAAATAGGTGCAGTCGGCCATTTGGCCCTTCGAGCCAGCAACACCATTCAATATGATGATGGCTGATCATCTAAAATCAATACCTCATTCCTGCTTTTTTGCCATATCCCTTGATTCCTATAGCCTTAAAAGCCAAATCTAACTCATTCTTGTCAATATCATATCTTTGTCAGCAATATAATTTCTTATTATCATGCAAATTGGGGAAGACGCTAATTGATATGCACACGTGGATCTGAGAGGTAATTATGGCGACAATAACCCACAAACGGATAACACAATACGGCCACTGGTGAAACTAGGAGGTAGACACGATTGAGGTTCAGCCAGCAACTATATCAATTCCCCTGCAACCAAGGTTTGAGAAGCTGTGGGAATCACACTAGTTGGCCTAAGTCCCTTCAGAACAGTAACTGCTCCCGCAACACCAGCTTCGTCCGCTGGACTGGAGGGTGGCAGCTTCATCCGCCCCGGGCCGCGGAGTTTGAACCTGCCCGTTCGCGGAGCTCAGATTCGGCCGCGGGAATTACCATCACTGGCGGGGGGCCCAACATCGAGAGCCTGGATCACCTCAATGCAGAGGGAGAACAAGGAAGGAAGAGACAAGGACTTTAAGACCTTTGCCTTCCATCACAGTGAGGAGGTGCCTGGTAGACTCACTGAGGTGGATGTTAAACTGTGTTCATTGTGTGATCTGTTATTTTATTCTGTCATGACTGCAAGGTATGTAATTTCATTCAAATTAAAAGTTTAAATGACAATAAAGGATACTTTATACTTTATGACAAGACCTTTGTCAATGTTTGTGTGATTCTTCAAAATTATAAAAATGATACATTTGGCTGGGACTCATTGAGTTAATATATTAATTATAGGATTCTGAAATACAGGGTTGCAATTCAGTCACACAATTTAACCAGAGTATAGATCAGGTATAAGCTAAACCATAAAATTATTCCAATTTTTCAGTGGAAAGAACTCACTTGGTCTTCTGCACTTAGCTAAAAGATCGGCAATGCTTGCATAGTCATTCTGCTGAGGAATAAGCATTCATTACAATAGACAATAAACAATAGGTGCAGGACCAGACCATTCGGCCCTTCGAGACAGCACTGCCATTCACCGTGATCATGGTTGATCATCCACAATCAATATCCCGTTCCGGCCTTCTCCCCATGGCCCTTGGCTCCGCTATCTTAATGTGTTATATCTAACTCTCTCTTGAAAGCATCCAGAGAATTGGCCTCCACTGGCTTCTGAGGCAGAGAATTCCAGAGATTCACAACTCTGGGTGAAAAAAGTTTTTTCTCATCTTCGTTCTAAATGGTCTACCCCTTATTCTTAAACTGTGGCACATGGTTCTGGATTCCCCTAACATCGGGAACATGTTTCCTGCTTCTAGCGTGTCCAATCCCATAATAATCTTATATGTTTCAATAAGATCCCCTCTCATCCTTCTAAATTCCAATATATACAAGTTCAGTCGCTCAATTCTTTCAACATATGACATTCACTGGAATCCCGAGAATTAACTTCGTGAACCTACTCCCTTAATAGCAAGAATGTCCTTCCTCAAATTTGGAGACCAAATCTGCACACAATACTCCAGGTGTGGTCTCACTCTGGCCCTGTACAACTGCAGAAGGACCTCTTTGCTCCTTTACTCGACTCCTCTTGTTATGAAAGCCAACATGCCATTAGCTTTCTTCACGCCTGCTATACCTACATGCTTACTTTCAGTGACTGATGAACAAGGACACCCCGATCTCGTGGTACTTCCCATTTTCCTAACACTATTCAGATAATAATCTGCCTTCCTGTTCTTGCCACCAAAGTGGATAAACTCACATTTATCCACATTAAACTGTATCTGCCATGCATCTGCCCACTGACCCAACCTGTCCAAGTCTTTATGCATTCTCATAGCATTCTCCTCACAGTTCATACTGCCACCCAGCTTTGTGGCATCTGAACATTTGCTAATGTTACTTTTAATCCCTTCATCTAAATCATTAATATATATTGTAAATAGCTGCAGTCCCTGCACTGAGCCTTGTTGTACCCTACTAGTCATTCTGGAGGGACCCGTTTATCCCTACTCTTTTTTTCCTGTCTGACAACCAATTTCCTATCTATGTCAGTGCCCGACCCACAAAACCATGTGCTCTAATTTTGACCACTAATCTCCTATGTGGGACCTTATCAAAGGCCTTCTGAAAGTCCAGGTACACTACATCCACTGCCTCTCCCGTGTCCATTTTCCTAGTTACATCCTCAAAAAAATTCCAGAAAATTAGTCAAGCATAATTTCACCCTTTGTAAATCCGTGCTGACTCGGACCGATCCTGTTACTGCTATCCAAATGTGCCGCTATTTCAACTTTTATAATTGACTCCAGCATTTTCCCCACCACCGATGTCAGCCTATCTGGTCCATAATTCCCTGTTTTCTCTCTCCCTCCTTTCTTAAAAAGTGGGATAACATTAGGTACCCTCCAATTCACAGGAACTGATCCTGAATCTATAGAACATTGGAAAATGATCACCAATTCAACCATGATTTCTGGAGCCACTTCCTTAGGTACCCTGGGATGCAGACCATCAGGCCCTGGGGATTTGTCACCCTTCAGTCCCATCAGTCCACCCAACAAAACCATGCATAGCATGAATTCTGCTTGCTGAACCATCAAAGGCTGCAGTGTCTTTTCATGCATCTGTCAGCAGGTTTAAAGGGAGACTTTGCAATTTCTTCACTTTTCATGGCACACACATGCAGCTTTAGAACATGCGGTGTGGCTGAGAAGGGTTGAATCATATTGAACAGTAACAAATCATTCCCATTCACAGTCCATGTTTACAAATAAAAACTTGGATGAGGCATAAGACATATTACTGACCTGCTATTGGTGGGCCAATAAGGTAGGGTATCCCATGGATAAAGTACACAATTCCCAGAGCAGAGGAGAGGAAAGCATTTCCTACTATGTCCGATGTTACTACTGGGATGAGGGCAACATATGCCCCATCAAAGTATCCATAAAGTACCGCATAGGGAACCAGGAGTGGGAAAGATCTCAGAATAGGAATGAGGAGAGAGGAGGCGCCATCCAGCCCAATGGTTAAAATATAACAGTATTTGCGATATTTCTTCAACCACCTGTGGATTTAAGGTGAGATGGTCTTCAGAATTATTTTTAAAAATCATCATTTCTGTACATTGGTAAACAAATAAAATCTTTACTGCCTGTTTTTATTCCAGTCCATATTAAATTACTATTTAATAATGATTTAGACTTTTAATATAGAATTGTGGTATCAAAATGTTACAGGAAGAAAGCAGGAGAATGGTGTTGAGAGGGGAAAATAGATCATCAAATGGCAGAACAGGCACAGTGAGCTGATTGGCCCCAGTCTGCTCCTATATCTTATGATCTAATGTCTCCTTACTGAGGTCCATATAGATGACATTTATTGCCTTACCTTCAATCCTTTTGATTACTTAAAATCAAAAGTAAGACTCAACCTTCCACCTAAAATCTTGCCGACAATTCTTAATCATTACTTGTCTATCCAAAGCATATATCTTATCCTTCACAATCCACTCCATTATCTTACCTATCACACATTTAGGCTGTGTAGGAAGGAACTGCAGATGCTGGTTTACACCAAATATAGACACAACAAGCTGGAGTAACTCAGCAGATCTGACAGCATCTCTGGAGAGAAGGAGTTGGTGGCGTTTTGGGTCAGAACCCTTCTGCAGACTGAAAGAAGAGGTTGGGGGGGGGGGGGGGGGGGGGGGGGGTGAGGGGAATAAACCTGAATCGAGGAAAAGCCAGAACAAATCAGGGCTTGAGGCAGGTGACCTGAAGAAGGGTGGAGCCATTAATGGCCCATTGTTGGCTGGGAAACCATACTCCCAATTCCTCTGTCCATGCCGTGCTTGCTCCCAGGATGAGCTGTTCCATATTAGGACATCAGAGGTATCCTCATTATTTAGGGAATGTGGGTTCCTCCCTTCTTTCACAGATGAGGCCCTCACACGGGTTTTCTCCGTCCCCCGCAGCTCTGCTTTTGCTTCCCGTCGCCTAGTTCAGGACAGAGTCCTCATAGTCCTCACCTTTCACCTCATCAGCCATCATATACAAGAGGATATATACATAATCCTCCGACATTTTCACCACCTGAAACGGGATCTGACCACTAGCCACATATTCCCATCTCGACCCCTTTCCACTTTCCGTATAGACCGTTCCTTCCGCAACTCCCTGGTTAAATCATCCCTTCCCACCTCCTCTCCAGGTACTTTCCCCTACAACCACAGAAGATGCAACACCTGACCTTATACCTCCTCCCTCGACTTGGTCCAGGGACCCTGACAGACCTTTCAGGTGAGGCAGAGGTTTACTTGTACCTCCTCCAACCTCATCTATTGTATCTGTTGTTCCAGGTGTGGACTCCTGTATATCGGCGAGACCAAGCACAGGCTCGGCGATCGTTTTGCTGAACACCTTCGCTCAGTCCCCTTGGCCTACATGATCTCCTGGTTGCAAATCATTTTAACTCCCCTTCCCATTCCCACGTTGGCCTTTATGTCATGGGCCCTCTCCACTGTCAGAGTGAGCCAAACACAAATTGAAGGAACAGCATCTCATCGTTTCGCTTGGGCAGCTTCCAAAATGTAGTATGAACATTGATTTCTCTAATTTCATGTAACTCTGCAATCCTTCCCTCCCCCCCCTCCCCCTCCAGTTTTTCTCCAACACCCCACCTCAACTTACAGTCTGAAGAAGGGTTCTGACCATAAATATCATCGCTCCTTTACTCCAGAGATGCTGTCTGACCAGCTGTGTTACTCCAGCATTTTGTGTCTATCATAGATGTTAGGCTCACTAGTTACTGTTTCCAGGCTTTTCTTTGCAGCCTTTCTTAAATAGAGGCACAACCTTGGCAATCCTCTAGTCATCCAGCACCTCACCCGTGTCTAATTCATATATCTTAGCCAAGGCTCCCACAATTTCTCACAGTGTCCTCCGATATATCTGATCAGGCCCTGGGCATTTATTTAGCTTCATATGCACTGGCACCTCCAGTATCTGCTTGACCACAGAATGGACCATCCTCAAGACATCCCCATTAATTGTCCCAACTTAGAGTCATGGAGAGTTATACAGCATAAAAACAAGCCCTTTGGCTCAACATGTCCCATCTACACTAGTCCGACTTGTCTGCGTTTGGCCCACATCCGTCTAAACCTGTCCTATCCATGTACCTGTCTAATTGCTTCTTAAACATCATGATAGTCCCTGCCTAAAAGACCTCCACCGGCAGCTTGTTCCATAGAACCATCAACCTTTGCATGAAAAAGTTACCCCACAGATTTTGATTACATCATTCCCCCTTCACTTCAACCTATGGTTCTCGATTCACCTACTCTGGGCAAGAGACTCTGTGCGTCCACTCAATCTATACCTCTCATGATTATATACACCTCTATATGATCACCCCTCATCCTCCTGTGCTCCAGGGAATAGAGTCCCAGCCTCTCCCTATACCTTAGACACCCGAGTCCTGGCAACATCCTTGTAAATCTTCTCTGCACATTTTCCAACTTAACAACATCTTTCCTATAACATGACCAGAACTGAACACAATATGTAGCCTCACCAATGTCTTCTATAACTGCAACATGACCTCCCAACTCTACAAACCTTCACGGTTTAATATCCTACAGTACCTTCCCCATCCCCTGCAGCTCCACACATTAGGTGACAGTTTTGGGTTCCGAGGAGCCTCATTCTCTCTCTGGTTACCCTCTTTCCCTTGATCTATTTGTAAAATCTCTTTTGATTCCCTTTAAGTTATCTCCTACCCCCTTTTTTAATTTAGTTTAGAGATACAGCATGGAAATAGGCCCTTCGGCCCACTAAGTTTATGCCGACCTGCAATTACCTTTTCTCGTTAGTTTTATATTATTTCACTCTTCATGTCTACACTAGTTGCAATTTACAGGAGCCAATTATCCTACAAGCCCGCAAGTCTTTGAGATGTGAGATAAACCTGAGCACCTGGAGGAAAGCCACAAGGTCACAGCTACAAACTGGAAACTCCACAAAGACAGCACCTGAGGTCAGGGTTGAACCCAGGTCTCTGGCACTGAGAGGCAGCAGCTCTATTAGCTGCGCCACTGTGCCGCCCTCCTGATTGATTTTATAAGCGTGCTTCTCGGTTCCCTAAACTCCTGCAGAGATATACTTGATCCCAGTGTCTGTATCTTCCTACGCCTCCATTTTCCTGAACTGATCGACAACTCTCTTGGCATCTAGACTTCACTTCCAGCTGCCTTGCCCTTCACTCTAACAGGAACACGCATGCCTTCAACTCTCACCCTCACTCTTGAAAATATATCCCACTTTCCAGATGTGCCTTTGGCTGCTAACATCCTACAAACAGCTTTAAGTTCCTGTCTGATACCATCAAAGTCAGCCCAATATTTCAACAAATATTCTAATGAGAGACGGACTTCCATGGTCCAGTTCCACAAATAGAGACATCAAATTTTAAAGTCAAACAGCACAAATAAAGATCCTTTAGCCAACTCATCCATGTGGCCCAAGATGCCCCATCTAAGCTAGCACCATTTGCCTACATTTGGCCAATATCCCTCTAATCTTTTCCTACCCATGTACCTGTCTAAATTCCTTTTAAATGATGTTACAGTATCTGCCTCAACTACCGCTTCTATCAACTTGCTGGCTTCATGCCATTCCAAATTTCCTGAGAGTAGGCCAAGCTTTGCCCTCTCCCTTGGAGTACCCTCTACATATTGCCTGAGGAAACCTTTCTATACACACTAGACAAATTCCACCCTGTCCAACACCTTACTACTATGGCAGTCCGAGTCATATTGGGAAAATTAAAATCCCCTCCTATGACAACCCTATTTGATTAGCAGCTCTCTGCAATCTCCTTGTACATTTACTCTTCTAATTCACATTGACTATTTGGGAGATTGCAGCAAGGTGATCATCACCTTTTTATTTCTCATCTCCACCCATGTATCCTCACTTGATGAACCATCAGTAATGTAATTTGGGCTATTGCCATGACATCCTCCTTTGTCATTAAAGCAACCCCCACCTCTGTCTTGTCTGAAGCACCTGTACCCTGGAACATTAAACCACCAGTCTTGGCTCTCTTGTGACCAGGTTTTGTAATGGCTGTTACATCCCAGTCGCACGTACCTATCAATGTCCTGAGACTCCCCTCCTTACCCATTGGGCCTCTCGCATTTGAAATAAACCAATGCTCCTAAAATAGACACACAATGCTGGAGTATCTCAGTGGGCAGGACGCATAGAGCCATAGAGTCATTGGGTTCAAACTGAGTCTGAAGTTACTCCAGCATTTTTTAATTATCTTCAGTGTAAACCAGCATCTACACTTCCTGGGTTACACAAAAAGCTGGAGAAACTCAGCGGGTGCAGCAGCATCTAAGGAGCGAAGGAGATAGGCGACGTTTCGGGTCGAGACCCTTCTTCAGACTGACACTTCCTTCCTAAACCAATAGACCTGCCTTGCTCGCTGCGATGCTGCTGCCTATTGTGCTTACTGAGATTGTTTCCATCACATTCTGTACTGACATAGTCTCTCCCCACTCTCCCTCCTACATTTTAACCAACCCCCTGCCAATCTAGTTTAAACCCTCCCATGTTGCACTCGTCAACCTACCTGCCAGATTAGTTTAGTTTATAGTTTGGAAACATGCCCTTCAGCCCCATGAGTCCACGTCCACTATCATTTCTTACAGAAGCCAAATGACCAACAAACCTGCACATCTCTGGAATCTGGGTGGGATCTGGAGCACCCGAGGAAAGCCACATGGTCACAGGGAGAACGTATAAACTCTGTGACAGACAGACAGCTCCCATAGTGGGGATGGAAGCTGGGTGTCGTCGCTGTGAGACAGCAACTCTACCAGTGTGCCCTGTGCCGCCCCAAGGATATTGATCCAGGATATTGGTTCTTCTCCACTTCTTGTGCAATCCGTTCCTCTTTTATAAATCACCTCTGCCCCAGAAGAGATCCCAATGTATAAAAATCTGAATCCCTACCACCTGCACTAACTCATCAGCCACAAATTATCCTGTCCTATCTTCCTATTCTTACTCGCATTAGCACGTGACTCTGGCAGCAAACCACAGATTACGACACTCAAGGTCGTGCTTTTTAACCCTTGGCCTCGCTCCCTTTATATATTCTGCAAAATCTTATCCCTTTTCCTACCGAGATTATTTGTGCCAATGTACACAATGACTTCCGGCTGCTCACCCTCTCCCTTGATAATGTCTGCAACTGGTCTGAGAGGTCTTCAAACCTGGCTCTGGGAGGCCACATGTCATCCAGGAGTCTCTATTGCTGCCGCACAATCTCCTGTCAGTCCTCCTAACTAACGAGTCTCCTATTAACCATATAACCATATAACCATATAACAATTATTAGCACGGAAACAGGCCCTCTCGGCCCTTCCAGTCCGTGCCGACCATTTGTTTTCCCCTAGTCCCATCTACCTGCACTCAGACCATACCCCTCCATTCCCTTCACGTCCATATTCCTATCCACTTTACTCTTAAATGTTAAAATCGATCCTGCCTCCACCACTTCTGCTGGAAGCTGATTCCACACAGCCACCACCCTCTGAGTAAAGAAGTTCCCCCTCACGTTACCCCGAAACCTCTGTCCCTTAATTCTCATGTCATGCCCTCTTTTTGAATCTTCCCTACCCTCAATGGGAAAAAACGTATCCACGTCAACTCTGTCTATCCCTTTCATCATTTTAAAGACCTCAATCAAGTCCCCCCTTAACCTTCTGCGCTCCAAAGAATAAAGACCTAACTTGTTCAACCTTTCTCTGTAACATAGTTGCTGGAACCCTGGCAACATTCTAGTAAATCCCTCTGTACTCTCTCTATTTTGTTGACATCCTTCCTATAACTAGGCGACCAGAATTGCACACCATACTCCAGAATTGGTCTTACCAATGCCTTGTACAATTTTGACATTACTTCCCTACTCTATATTCAATGCTCTGATTTATAAAGGCCAGCACACCAAAGGCTTTCTTTACCACCCTATCTACATGTGATTCCACCTTCAAGGAACTATGCACAGTTATTCCTAGATCCCTCTGTTCCACAGCATTCCTCAATTCCCTACCATTTACCATGTACGTCCTATTTTGATTTGTCCTGCCAAGATGTAGACTTCACACTTATCAGCATTAAACTCCATCTGCCATCTTTCAGCCCACTTTTTCCAAATGGCCCAAATCTCTCTGTAGACTTTGAGAATCTACTTCATTATCCACAATACCACCTATCTTAGTATCATCTGCATACTTACTTATTCAATTTTCCACCCCATCATCCAGATCATTGATGTACATGACAAACAACAGTGGACCCAACACAGATCCCTGAGGCACCCCACTGGTCACCGGCTTCCAACCTGACAAACAGCCATCCACCATTACTCTCTGACATCTCCCATTCAGCCACTGTTGAATCCATCTTGCTACTCCGCCATTAACACCCAAAGATTGAACCTTCTGAACCAACCTTCCATGGGGAACCTTGTCAAAGGCCTTACTGAAATCCATATAGACAACATCCACTGCTTTACCCTCATCAATTTCCCTAGTTACCGCTTCAAAAAAAAATTCAAGAAGGTTTGTCAAACATGACCTTCCAGGCACAAATCCATGTTGACTGTTCCTGATCAGACCCTGTTTATCCAGATGCTTATATATATTATCTCTAAGTATCCTTTCCATTAATTTGCCCACCACTGACGTCAAACTAATAGGTCTATAATTGCTAGGTTTATTCTTTGAACCCTTTTTAAACAATGGAACAACATGCGCAGTACGCCAAACCTCGGCACTATTCCCGTTTCTAATGACATTTGAAATATTTCTGTCATAGCTCCTGCTATTTCTACACTAACTTCCCTCAATGTCCTAGGGAATATCCTGTCAGGACCTGGAGACTTATCCACCTTTATATTTTTCAAAAGTGTCAGTACTTCCTCCTCTTTGAATCTCATAGTTTCCATAGCTACTCTACTTTTTTCCCTTACCTCACAGAGTTCAATATCCTTCTCCTTGGTTGAATACCGAAGAAAATAAATTGTTCAATATCTCCCCCATCTCTTTTGGCTCTGCAGATAGCTGTCCATTCTGGTTCTCCAATGGTCCAATTTTATCCCTCGTTATCCTTTTGCTATTAATATAGCTGTAGAAACCCTTTGGATTTATTTTCACCTTTCTTGCCAAAGCAACCTCATATCTTCTTTTAGCCTTCCTAATTTCTTTCTTAAGATTCTTTTTACATTCTTTATACTCCTCTAGCACCTCATTTACTCCATGCCTCCTATAATTATTGTAGATATCTCTCTTTTTTCGAAACAAGTGTCTAATTTCCCTTGAAAACCATGGCTCTTTCCAAATTTTTACTATTTCCTTTCAACCTAACAGGGACATAAAGATTCTGTACTCTTACAATTTCCCCTTTAAATGTCCTCCATGTACGTCCTATTTTTGATTTGTCCTGCCAAGATGTAGACTTCACACTTATCAGCATTAAACTCCATCTGCCATCTTTCAGCCCACTTTTCCAAATGGCCTAAATCTCTCTGTAGACTTTGAGAATCTACTTCATTATCCACAATACCACCTATCTTAGTATCATCTGCATACTTACTTATTCAATTTTCCACCCCATCATCCAGATCATTGATGTACATGACAAACAACAGTGGACCCAACACAGATCCCTGAGGCACCCCACTGGTCACCCGGCTTCCAACCTGACAAACACCATCCACCATTACTCTCTGACATCTCCCATTCAGCCACTGTTGAATCCATCTTGCTGCTCCGCCATTAACACCCAAAGATTGAACCTTCTGAACCAACCTTCCATGGGGAACCTTGTCAAAGGCCTTACTGAAATCCATATAGACAACATCCACTGCTTTACCCCTCATCAATTTCCCTAGTTACCGCTTCAAAAAAATTCAAGAAGGTTTGTCAAACATGACCTTCCAGGCACAAATCCATGTTGACTGTTCCTGATCAGATCCTGTTTATCCAGATGCTTATATATATTATCTCTAAGTATCCTTTCCATTAATTTGCCCACCACTGACGTCAAACTAATAGGTCTATAATTGCTAGGTTTATTCTTTGAACCCTTTTTAAACAATGGAACAACATGCGCAGTACGCCAAACCTCCGGCACTATTCCCGTTTCTAATGACATTTGAAATATTTCTGTCATAGCTCCTGCTATTTCTACACTAACTTCCCTCAATGTCCTAGGGAATATCCTGTCAGGACCTGGAGACTTATCCACCTTTATATTTTTCAAAAGTGTCAGTACTTCCTCCTCTTTGAATCTCATAGTTTCCATAGCTACTCTACTTTTTTTCCCTTACCTCACAGAGTTCAATATCCTTCTCCTTGGTGAATACCGAAGAAAATAAAATTGTTTCAATATCTCCCCCATCTCTTTTGGCTCCGCAGATAGCTGTCCATTCTGGTTCTCCAATGGTCCAATTTTATCCCTCGTTATCCTTTTGCTATTAATATAGCTGTAGAAACCCTTTGGATTTATTTTCACCTTTCTTGCCAAAGCAACCTCATATCTTCTTTTAGCCTTCCTAATTTCTTTCTTAAGATTCTTTTTACATTCTTTATACTCCTCTAGCACCTCATTTACTCCATGCCTCCTATAATTATTGTAGATATCTCTCTTTTTTCGAAACAAGTGTCTAATTTCCCTTGAAAACCATGGCTCTTTTCCAATTTTTACTATTTCCTTTCAACCTAACATGGACATAAAGATTCTGTACTCTTACAATTTTCCCCTTTAAAATGTCCTCCATGTACGTCCTATTTTGATTTGTCCTGCCAAGATGTAGACTTCACACTTATCAGCATTAAAACTCCATCTGCCATCTTTCAGCCCACTTTTCCAAATGGCCCAAATCTCTCTGTAGACTTTGAAAATCTACTTCATTATCCACAAAACCACCTATCTTAGTATCATCTGCATACTTACTTATCCAATTTTCCACCCCATCATCCAGATCATTGATGTACATGACAAACAACAGTGGACCCAACACAGATCCCTGAGGCACCCCACTGGTCACCGGCTTCCAACCTGACAAACAGCCATCCACCATTACTCTCTGACATCTCCCATTCAGCCACTGTTGAATCCATCTTGCTACTCCACCATTATCACCCAAAGATTGAACCCTTCTTAACCAACCTTCCATGGGGAACCTTGTCAAAGGCCTTACTGAAATCCATATAGACAACATCCACTGCTTAACCCTCATCAATTTCCCTAGTTACCGCTTCAAAAAATTCAAGAAGGTTTGTCAAACATGACCTTCCAGGCACAAATCCATGTTGACTGTTCCTGATCAGACCCTGTTTATCCAGATGCTTATATACATTATCTCTAAGTATCCTTTCCATTAATTTGCCCACCACTGACGTCAAACTAATAGGTCTATAATTGCTAGGTTTATTCTTTGAACCCTTTTTAAACAATGGAACAAACATGCGCAGTACGCCAATCCTCCGGCACTATTCCCGTTTCTAATGACATTTGAAATATTTCTGTCATAGCTCCTGCTATTTCTACACTAACTTCCCTCAATGTCCTAGGGAATATCCTGTCAGGACCTGGAGACTTATCCACTTTTATATTTTTCAAAAGTGTCAGTACTTCCTCCTCTTTGAATCTCATAGTTTCCATAGCTACTCTACTTTTTCCCCTTAACTCACCGAGTTCAATATCCTTCTCCTTGGTTGAATACCGAAAGAAAAGAAATTGTTCAATATCTCCCCCATCTCTTTTGGCTCTCTGCAGATAGCTGTCCATTCTGGTTCTCTAATGGTCCAATTTTATCCCTCATTATCCTTTTGCTATTAATATAGCTGTAGAAACCCTTTGGGTTTACTTTCACCTTTCTTGCCAAAGCAACCTCATATCTTCTTTTAGCCTTCCTAATTTTCTTTCTTAAGATTCTTTTTACATTCTTTATACTCCTCTAGCACCTCATTTACTCCATGCCTCCTATAATTATTGTAGATATCTCTCTTTTTTTTCGAAAACAAGTGTCTAATTTCCCTTGAAAACCATGGCTCTTTTCCAATTTTTACTATTCCTTTCAACCTAAACAGGGACATAAAGATTCTGTACTCTTACAATTTCCCCTTTAAATGTCCTCCATGTACGTCCTATTTTTGATTTGTCCTGCCAAGATGTAGACTTCACACTTATCAGCATTAAACTCCATCTGCCATCTTTCAGCCCACTTTTCCAAATGGCCCAAATCTCTCTGTAGACTTTGAAAATCTACTTCATTATCCACAACACCACCTATCTTAGTATCATCTGCATACTTACTTATCCAATTTTCCACCCATCATCCAGATCATTGATGTACATGACAAACAAAAGGTGGACCCAACACAGATCCCTGAGGCACCCCACTGGTCACCGGCTTCCAACCTGACAAACAGCCATCCACCATTACTCTCAGAACATCTCCCATTCAGCCACTGTTGAATCCATCTTGCTACTCCGCCATTATCACCCAAAGATTGAACCTTCTTAACCAACCTTTCCATGAGGAACCGTGTCAAAGGCCTTACTGAAATCCATATAGACAACATCCACGGCTTAAACCCTCATCAATTTCCCTAGTTACCGCTTCAAAAAATTCAAGAAGTTTTGTCAAACATGACCTTCCAGGCACAAATCCATGTTGACTGTTCCTGATCAGACCCTGTTTATCCAGAGCTTATATACATTATCTCTAAGTATCCCTTTCCATTAATTTGCCCCACCACTGACGTCAAACTAATAGGTCTATAATTGCTAGGTTTATTCTTTGAACCCTTTTTTAAACAATGGAACAACATGCGCAGTACGCCAATCCTCCGGCACTATTCCCGTTTCTAATGACATTTGAAATATTTCTGTCATAGCTCCTGCTATTTCTACACTAACTTCCCTCATGTCCTAGGAATATCCTGTCAGGGACCTGGAGACTTATCCACTTTTATATTTTTCAAAAGTGTCAGTACTTCCTCCTCTTTGAATCTCATAGTTTCCATAGCTACTCTACTTTTTCCCCTTAACTCACCGAGTTCAATATCCTTCTCCTTGGTGAATACCGAAGAAAAGAAATTGTTCAATATCTCCCCCATCTCTTTTGGCTCTGCAGATAGCTATCCATTCTGGTTCTCTAATGGTCCAAGTTTATCCCTCATTATCCTTTTGCTATTAATATAGCTGTAGAAACCCTTTGGGTTTACTTTCACCTTTCTTGCCAAAGCAAACCTCATATCTTCTTTTAAGAGAGCCTTCCTAATTTCTTTCTTAAGATTCTTTTTACATTCTTTATACTCCTCTAGCACCTCATTTACTCCATGCCTCCTATAATTATTGTAGATATCTCTCTTTTTTCGAAACAAGTGTCTAATTTCCCTTGAAAACCATGGCTCTTTCCAATTTTTTACTATTTCCTTTCAACCTAACAGAGGACATAAAGATTCTGTACTCTTACAATTTCCCCTTTATAAATGTCCTCCATGTACGTCCTATTTTGATTTGTCCTGCCAAGATGTAGACTTCACACTTATCAGCATTAAACTCCATCTGCCATCTTTCAGCCCACTTTTCCAAAATGGCCCAAATCTCTCTGTAGACTTTGAAATCTACTTCATTATCACACAACACCACCTATCTTAGTATCATCTGCATACTTACTTATCCAATTTTCCACCCCATCATCCAGATCATTGATGTACATGACAAACAAAAGTGGACCCAACACAGATCCCTGAGGCACCCCACTGGTCACCCGGCTCCAACCTGACAAACAGCCATCCACCATTACTACATCTCTGACATCTCCCATTCAGCCACTGTTGAATCCATCTTGCTACTCCGCCATTATCACCCAAAGATTGAACCTCTTAACCAAACCTTCCATGGGGAAACCTTGTCAAAGGCCTTACTGAAATCCATATAGACAACATCCACTGCTTAACCCTCATCAATTTCCCTAGTTACCGCTTCAAAAAATTCAAGAAGGTTTGTCAAACATGACCTTCCAGGCACAAATCCGTTGACTGTTCCTGATCAGACCCTGTTTAATCCAGATGCTTATATACATTATCTTCTAAGTATCCTTTCCATTAATTTGCCCACCACTGACGTAAACTAAATAGGTCTATAATTGCTAGGTTTATTCTTTGAACCCTTTTTAAAACAATGGGAACAACATGCGCAGTACGCCAATCCTCCGGCACTATTCCCGTTTCTAATGACATTTGAAATATTTCTGTCCATAGCTCCCTGCTATTTCTACACTAACCTTCCCTCAATGTCCTAGGGAATATCCTGTCAGGACCTGGAGACTTATCCACTTTTATATTTTTCAAAAGTGTCAGTACTTCCTCCTTCTTTGAATCTCATAGTTTCCATAGCTACTCTACTTTTTTCCCCTTAACCTCACCGAGTTCAATATCCTTCTCCTTGGTGAATACCGAAGAAAAGAAATTGTTCAATATCTCCCCCATCTCTTTTGGCTCTGCAGATAGCTGTCCATTCTGGTTCTCTAATGGTCCAATTTTATCCCTCGTTATCCTTTTGCTATTAATATAGCTGTAGAAACCCTTTGGGTTTACTTTCACCTTTCTTGCCAAAGCAACCTCATATCTTCTTTTTAAGCCTTCCTAATTTCTTTCTTAAGATTCTCTTTACATTCTTTATACTCCTCTAGCACCTCATTTACTCCATGCCTCCTATAATTATTGTAGATTATCTCTCTTTTTTTTTCGAAACAAGTGTCTAATTTTCCCTTGAAAACCATGGCTCTTTCCAATTTTTACTATTTCCTTTCAACCTAACAGGGACATAAAGATTCTGTACTCTTACAATTTCCCCTTTAAATGTCCTCCATGTACGTCCTATTTTGATTTGTCCTGCCAAGATGTAGACTTCACACTTATCAGCATTAAACTCCATCTGCCATCTTTCAGCCCACTTTTCCAAATTGCCCAAATCTCTCTGTAGACTTTGAAAATCTACTTCATTATCCACAACACCACCTATCTTAGCATCATCTGCATACTTACTTATCCAATTTTCCACCCCATCATCCAGATCATGATGTACATGACAAACAACAGTGGACCCAACACAGATCCCTGAGGCACCCCACAGGTCACCGGCTTCCAACCTGACAAACAGCCATCCACCATTACTCTCTGACATCTCCCATTCAGCCACTGTTGAATCCATCTTGCTACTCCGCCATTATCACCCAAAGATTGAACCTTCTTAAACCAACCTTCTATGGAACCTTGTCAAAGGCCTTACTGAAATCCATATAGACAACATCCACTGCTTAACCCTCATCAATTTCCCTAGTTACCGCTTCAAAAAATTCAAGAAAGGTTTGTCAAACATGACCTTCCAGGCACAAATCCGTTGACTGTTCCTGATCAGACCCTGTTTATCCAGATGCTTATATACATTATCTCTAAGTATCCTTTCCATTAATTTGCCCACCACTGTGAGACGTCAAACTAATAGGTCTATAATTGCTAGGTTTATTCTTTGAACCCTTTTTAAACAATGACACAACATGCGCAGTACGCCAATCCTCCGGCACCTATTCCCGTTTTCTAATGACATTTGAAATATTTCTGTCATAGCTCCTGCTATTTCTACACTAACTCCCTCAATGTCCTAGGGAATATCCTGTCAGGACCTGGAGACTTATCCACTTTTATATTTTTTCAAAAGTGTCAGTACTTCCTCCTCTTTGAATCTCATAGTTTCCATAGCTACTCTAACTTTTTCCCCTTAACTCACCGAGTTCAATATCCTTCTCCTTGGTGAATACCGAAGAAAAGAAATTGTTCAATATCTCCCCCATCTCTTTTGGCTCTGCAGATAGCTGTCCATTCTGGTTCTCTAATGGTCCAATTTTATCCCTCGTTATCCTTTTGCTATTAATATAGCTGTAGAAACCCTTTGGTTTTACTTTCACCTTTCTTGCCAAAAGCAACCTCATATCTTCTTTTAGCCTTCCTAATTTCTTTCTTAAGATTCTCTTTACATTCTTTATACTCCTCTAGCACCTCATTACTCCATGCCTCCTATAATTATTGTAGATATCTCTCTTTTTCGAAACAAGTGTCTAATTTTCCCTTGAAAACCATGGGCTCTTTCCAATTTTTACTATTTCCTTTCAACCTAACAGGGACATAAAGATTCTGTACTCTTACAATTTCCCCTTTAAATGTCCTCCATGTACGTCCTATTTTGATTTGTCCTGCCAAGATGTAGACTTCACACTTATCAGCATTAAACTCCATCTGCCATCTTTCAGCCCACTTTTCCAAATTGCCCAAATCTCTCTGTAGACTTTGAAAATCTACTTCATTATCCACAACACCACCTATCTTAGCATCATCTGCATACTTACTTATCCAATTTTCCACCCCATCATCCAGATCATTGATGTACATGACAAACAACAGTGGAACCCAACACAGATCCCTGAGGCACCCCACAGGGTCACCACCGGCTTCCAACCCTGACAAACAGCCATCCACCATTACTCTCTGACATCTCCCATTCAGCCACTGTTGAATCCATCTTGCTACTTCCGCCATTATCACCCAAAGATTGAACCTTCTTAACCAACCTTCTATGGGGAACCTTGTCAAAGGCCTTACTGAAATCCATATAGACAACATCCACTGCTTAACCCTCATGCAATTTCCCTAGTTACCGCTTCAAAAAATTCAAGAAGGTTTGTCAAACATGACCTTCCCAGGGCACAAATCCGTTGACTGTTCCTGATCAGACCCTGTTTAATCCAGATGCTTATATACATTATCTCTAAGTAATCCTTTCCATTAAATTGCCCACCACATGACGTCAAACTAATAGGTCTATAATTGCTAGGTTTAATTTCTTTGAACCCTTTTTAAAACAATGGAACAACATGCGCAGTAACGCCAATCCTCCGGCACTATTCCCGTTTCTAATGACATTTGAAATATTTCTGTCATGCTCCTGCTATTTCTACACTAACTTCCCTCAATGTCCTAGGGAATATCCTGTCAGGACCTGGAGACTTATCCACTTTTATATTTTTCAAAAGTGTCAGTACTTCCTCCTCTTTGAATCCTCATAGTTTCCATAGCTACTCTACTTTTTCCCCTTAACTCACCGAGTTCAATATCCTTCTCCTTGGTGAATACCGAAGAAAAGAAAATTGTTTCAATATCTCCCCCATCTCTTTTGGCTCTGCAGATAGCTGTCCATTCTGGTTCTCTAATGGTCCAATTTTATCCCTCGTTATCCTTTTGCTATTAATATAGCTGTAGAAACCCTTTGGGTTTACTTTTCACCTTTCTTGCCAAAGCAACCTCATATCTTCTTTTAGCCTTCCTAATTTCTTTCTTAAGATTCTCTTTACATTCTTTATACTCCTCTAGCACCTATCATTTACTCCATGCCTCCTATAATTATTGTAGATATCTCTCTTTTTTCAAAACAAGTGTCCAATTTCCCTTGAAAAACCATGGCTCGTTCCAATTTTTACTATTTTCCTTTCAACCTAACAGGGACATAAAAATTCTGTACTCTTACAATTTCCCCTTTAAATGTCCTCCGTTTCTCTTCTACATCCTTCCCATGAAACAAAGTGTCCCAATTCACTCCTTTAAAATCCTTACGCATTCCCTCAAAGTTAGCCTTTCTCCAAACAAAAAATCTCCACCCTAGTCCAGTTCTGACTCTCTCCATAATTATATTGAAACTAATGGTATTGTGATCACTGGTCCCGTAAGTTGCTCACCAACGCATACCTCCGTCACCTGACCTGCCTCATTTCCTAACAGGAGGTCCAGCACTGCCCCTTCTCTGGGCGATACCCTACCTCTATGTACTGCTGCAAAAAAAAAATCCTGCACACATTTTACAAACTCCAAACCATCCAGCCCATTTACAGAATGTGTTTCCCAGTCTATTTTTGGAAAATTGAAATCTCCCACAACACTACCTTGTGCTTACTACTAATATCTGCTATCTCTCCTTACATATTGCTCTTCCAATTCACGCTCCCCATTTGGCGGTCTATAATACACCCCGAAAAGTGTGCCCTACAATCGTTCCCACTTTCTCAGTTCCACCCAAATAGCCTCCCTAGACGAGCCCCTCTAATCTATTCCTGCCAAAGCACATGCTGTAATATCTTCTCTGACAAGCAATGCACACATCATCCCCCTCTGTCCCTCCAATCTATCACACCCGAAGAGCAACGAAATCCTGGAATATTTAGGTTCCAATCACAGCCCTCCTGCAACCATGTTTCACTGATTGCCACAACATCATATTTCCAGGTGTCAAATCAGCCAGGCTCTACGTTTTATCCACCCTTACTTACAATTTCTCCTCGCATTAAGAATATACACATTTTCAGACTAAGTGCCAACCATAACCCACCATCCATATTCTGTGTCTATTATCTTTTTCATCTTTCCTCGCCTACATTTTGGATCCGAGTGCTTCCCTTCTCTGCCTCTTGCCCCACACCCTGAACCCCTAGCCCCCTCTACCCGAGTCCCTCCCCCCAGCCTTTCTAGTTTAAAGTCTCTTCTCTCCAGTAGCCTTTGCAAATCTCCCTGCCAGGATAATTGGTCCCCCTCGGGCTCAAGTGCAAACCCGTCCTTTGTGAGTACAGATCATGCCTTCCCCAAAAGAGGTCCCAGTGATCAAGAAACTTGAATCCCTGCCCACTGCACCAGTCCCCTCAGCCACGCAGTTTATCCTCCACCTCATTTTCATTCCTACTCTATTGTTATGGCCCTATCCGTCTTCACCCTTCCTGCAGTGCCTTAAGGGTCTGTCCCACTTACACGACCTTGGCTCGCAAATTACGCGACCTCTTGGTCTCTTGAGGCATACGGGCACCGTATGGCCACACGGGGCTGGTTCCACTTAGAAGCGCGGAGTTGTGCGTGGCTGGTCCCGACATCGCCTCAGACTCCGAAAATCTGACAGTGTCCGAAATCTTCGCGCGCCAAAGACCTGTTGGCACGCAGGCGCATTGCGGTCGTATGCCGCATCTTGACGGCGTACGCAGCATCTTGATGGCGAACGCCTAGTGTGTGGCATTGCGCAATGTCATCACCACCCGGCATGGCGTTGCATGATGACGTCACCGTCCGGCGTGGCGTTGTAAGATGACGTCACCCGCCCGACGCCCAAATTCAGTCAGCCCACCTCCTGCCCAAACGCATGCAATCGCATGCAAGTGGGACAAGCCCTTTAGTCAGGCCCAATGCTGCTCTCCCCCAATCTGCCATCCCTGCCCCTCCAAAGGTACCAAGACCTTACCTATCCATAGAGTCATGGAGTCATACAGCATGGAAAAAGGCCCGTAGTCAAATTCTTTCCATGCTGATCAAGATGACCCTTCATGGGCCTCTAACTTAAGCTATTCATGTATATCTCAAAATGTTTCTGAAATGTGATCATAACAGCCTCAACTACCACTTCCGACAGCTTGTTCCATACACTCACCATCATTTGTGTAAAAAGGTTACCCCTTAGGTTCCTGTTATATCTTTCCCCTTGAACCAATGTCCTCTGGTTCTTGACTCTCCTACTCTGGGCAAAAGACTGTGCATTTACCCAATCTATTCCTCTTTTGATTGTGTACACCTCTATAAGATCACCCCTCATCCTCCTGCATTCCGAGGAATAAAGTCTTAGTCTGCTCAACCTCTCCATGCAGTTCGGGCCCTCGAGTACTCGCAATATCCTCAAATGTTCTCTGCATCCCTTCCAGCTTGATAATTCCTTTAACATGGTGACTAAAATTGAACACAATACTTTACATCTGGCCTCACCAATAGCTTCTATGACTGTAACATGAACTCCCTGCTTCTGGGAAGTTCATGTTACTCTGGCTGATGAAGGCCAATGTGCTGAAAGCCTTTTTGACCACCCTACTTACCTGTGGTGCCATTTTCAGGGAACCATTCACCTGTACTCATAGATCGAAGGGCCGAATGGCCTACTCCTGCACCTATTGTCTATTGTCTATCCCTCTGCTCTACAACACTCCCCAGAGCCCTACCATTCACTGTGTGACTTGTTGTCAAGGGGAATGGCCATATGGGATTGCAGCACTCTCTGCCTACCCGCTTTCTCAGCGATCACCCATCTACTTTCCGCCTATACACTCGGCATGACCATAGTAGCTCCTATTTATGACCTTCACAGTTTTACTGGTGATCTGGAGGTTGTCCAGCCGCTGCTCCAGTTCCTGAATGCGGTTCGTGAGAAGCTGCAGTTGGACCCACCTCACACGGATATGGTCCTCAGGGACACTCTCTGATGTCCCACATCCTGAGGAGGAGATCACCACTGCTGTGCCATCTGTGCTGCACTAGACCAAGGGAGATTCACAAAGGAAAGGAAAAATACACACCACACCTTATTGGGCCTGTCCCACTTACACGACTCTTTTGGCGACTACCGGCACCAGTCATAGGTCGTTGCAGGTCGCTGAAAATGTTCAACATGTTGAAACTTCAGCGACGACCAGAAAGACGCTACGACTCTTTGGGCGACTGAGGAAACTACTCATGACCATACAGGCGACACCCTGGCGACATGTTGCGGGGTGACACCTGTATGGTCGTGAGTAGTCGCCCAAAGAGTCGTACTGGATTTTCAACATGTTGAAACGTGTTCAACTGTAATGACCTATGACGGGTGCTGGCAATCGCTGAAAAAGTTGTGTCAGTGGGACAGGCTCACAACTCACTATCACCCTCAATGCCAAAGCATCTCAAGTCCAGAGTTAGATTTAGCTTGCGGGCTAAAGGAATCAAGGGATATGGGGAAAAAGCAGGAACGGGGTACTGATTTTAGATGATCAGCCATGGTCATATTGAATGGCGGTGGTGGCTCGAAGAGACGAATGGCCTACTCCTACACCTATTTTTCTATGTTTCAAGTCCAAGACTTACTCTCAGGAATTAGCAAGCAAATCAAAATTGGTAGCACCTGATAATTTGGCACCATGTGCTTTTAGAATCTCAAAATGTCATCCGTAGTGTGATCTCTAATTCATGGACTAATTGAAATTGACAAAACATTGGTGTGGGATATTACTTTCTCTCTATACTCTGCAGACTTGCCTGTGTCAGGGCCATATACCTCCAAACCATTCTTATCCATGTACCCATTCAGGGGTCTTTAATATATTGTTATTGTACCCATCTCAGCAGGGCTAATGGGCCGAGGAATGGCAGATGGAGCTTCATTTGGATAATTGCGAGGTGCTGAACTTCGTTAGGATAAACCTGAGCAGGACTTCTACAGTAAATGGTAGTGTTTTGGGGAGAGTGCGGCAAGACAGAGAGACCTGGGAGTGCAGCTGCTTACTTCCGTGAAGATGACAATAGAGATTGACAGGGTGGAGAAGAATACATTTGACACACTTGCCTTCATTGGTCAATGTAGTAAGTGGAAGAGTTGGGACATCATGTTACAGCTGGACAAGAATGTTATTAATCTGGAAACGGTGCAAAATCTTTTGAAAGATGTTACCATCTCAACATAGGAGGCTGAGAGGTGACCTTGTAGAGTCATACAGCATGGAAACATGTCCTTCAGCCCAAAATGCCTACACCATCTGCACTAGGCCCACCAGCTAGGCCCATATCCTTCTAACATTTCCTATCCATGCATCAGACAGTACCATCGCTAAAGAAAGGACTGTTTAAAAGCCTGGTAACAAAGGGGAAGACATTGTTTCTGAGTCTGGTAGTACGTGGTTTCAAGCTTCCGCACTTCTGCCGAATGGGAGCAGGGAGAAAGTGGAGTGACCAGGGTGCGGTGTCTTTGATTATGTTGGTTGCTTTTCCAAGGCAGCACGGTATAAATGGAGTCAATGTTGGGAAGTCTGAGCTGTGTGATGGACTGGGTTATATCTACAATCTGTAATTTCTTGCAAACTTGGCAGAGCTGTTCCCAAGCTCAGCTGTAATACAATCCAACAGTATGCTTTCTATGGTGCATCTGTAGACGATTGTAAGAATCATTAAGACATGCTGAATTTCCTCAGTCTCCTCCGGAAGTACAAGTGTTGGTCTGCCTTCTTGGCTTGCATCGATGTCATTGGTTCATGACAGATCAATGGTAATATTCACACTAAGGAACTTGAATCTCTCAATCATTTCCACTTCAGCACCACTGATGCTGATTGGGACATATACCCCACCTGCTTCCTGTAGTCAATACTACCTCCTTTGTCTTGTTGACATTGAGGGAGAGCTTATTGTCTTCACATCCGAGTACTCTGCACTCTGAGTACACAGTAATATCCCCCAACAATATTTTGTCTGTTACAATTAGCCGATGAACGTTAAAACCTCAAGACTCAACACATCTGCTAAAATTCCCTTTTAAAATCGCTACAGAAAAATTTAAATACTTAAGAATCGAAATTACCAGAAAATATAAATCTTTATTTAATGCAAACTATATGCCTTATATGTCTTATATATTTCTATACTTTTTTTTTACAGGTAAGAAAAGATAGAGAAAAATAAAGTAAGAGTGGAAATGAATGGAGTATTAAAAAAGTTATCCATCATTGGAGATATATCCATGATTTGTTATACGTGATTCTTCATCTATTCCATTATTCAGGCTTCAGTCAGGCTCTCGTACTGAGCCATTTTGACCCTTTAGATATTCAATAAATGGAGACCATATTCCTCTGAAGAGATCCAACTTGTCCAATAGGACAAGCCTTAATCTTTCCAGATGAAGTGTCTCCGACATTCCTGTAATCCACATTTTGATTGTGAGGGATGTAGGACCTTTCCAGAATTTCAATATTAATTTTATTAAACTGTAGTCAATAAAAATTATTTGATTCATTGTTATTAATTGATCTGTTTCTAATATTCCCAGTATTATTAACTTTGAGTCAGGGATCAGATTCATATTAACAACATTCGAAATTAGCTTAAATATCTCTGTCCAAAATTTAGTAATTTTTACACAATTTGTAAATGAGTGCGCTAAGTTAGCTTCTAAGTGCTGACATTTATCACATATGGGAGATACATTTGAAAAAATACTATGTAGTTTGGATTTTGAATAATATAGTCTATGTAATATTTTAAATTGTATAAGAGAGTGTCTAGTATTTAATGAGCAGTGGCGTATATATTGTAGACTTTCATCCCATATTTCAGGTCTAATAATTTGACCTAATTCATTTTCCCATGATTGCCTATATATTTCTGTCATTGGGACATCGTTTTCCAGTAAAATATTATAAATATATGATATCAATTTTTCTGTGTTTGGATGTTTATTTAGACATTCATCTAAAATTTCTGTCTTTCTATTTCGAATTTCCTGTGTATTTGCTTTTACATAGTCTCTAATTTGTAGATATCTAAAGTAATCTTTTGAATGTAATCCATAAATTTGTTGTAATTCTTGAAATGAAAGGAAAGAATTTTCCCTGTAGAGATCTCCCATCTTATTAATTCCATAGTTTTTCCATTGTAAAAAACCTTTGTCCATCATTCAGGGTTTAAAAGTAACGTTATTTACAATGGTAAGGGCTAATGGTATACATTCCAATTTTAGTGTTTTCTTTATTTGTTTCCAAATACGTATTCCACTTTCTATTATAAGGTTTTCACTATAGGTTTTCTTACCTATTTTAATATTGGCGAATAAAATCGAACTAATTTCAAAAGGCGAACAATCATCTTTTTCCATTTTTAACCAGGTTGGTTGTTTATTTGTCTCTACAAAAATTCATATTTTTAATATTAACTGCCCAGTAATAAAACATAAAGTTTGGTAGTGCTAGACCTCCATTTATTTTTGGTTTACATAAATGTTTTTTTGTTTATTCTATGGCTCTTATAATCCCAGATAAAGTTTGTGACTATAGAATCAACCTTCTTAAAAAAAATTTTAGGAAGATATATCGGAATCAATTGGAAAAGATATAGTAATTGCGGGAGAAAAATCATTTTTATTGCATTAATTCTACCTAGCATTGATTAATAGTAATTTTTCCAATATAAAATGTTCTTATTTAATTTATTCAATAAAAGTGGAAAATTGGATTTAAATAAAGAGTCAAATCTTTTTGTTACATGAATTCCAAGATATTTGATTTTTTCATTTGCTATCTTAAAAGTCCACTGAAATTGATTCCTCCCATTTTGTAGTAAATATCCTTTTCTGTAAGTTATTTACCATTATTGACTGCATCACCACCAACTCCCAGCTCTCAAATACACTTCACTTTTATTCCAATTAATACAATACATCCTGACTGACATCAACTACAAACCAACTGACTCCCACAGCTACCTAGACTACTCTTCCTCCTATCCTGCTTCCTGTAAGGATTCCATCCCCAATTCCCAATTCCTCCGTCTACGCCGCATCTGCTCCCAGGATGAGGTGTTCCACACCAGGTCATCACAAATGGCCTCATTCTTCAGAGAACGGGGATTCCCCTCCCCCACTATTGATGAGGTCTCCTCCATACCCTGCAACACTGCCCTCTCTCCCCATTCCCCCACTCGCAAACAGGGCGGAGTCCCCCTGGTCCTCACCTTTCACCCCACCAGCCGAGAAATACAACACATAGTCCTCCGCCAGTTTCGCCACCTCCAACGTGACCCCTCCACTCGCCACATCTTCCCATCTCCCCCCCTGCCTTCTGCAAAGACCGCTCCCTCCGCAACTCCCTTGTCAATTCTTCCCTTCCCTCCCGCTCTACCCCTTCCCCGGGCACTTTCCCTTGCAACTGCAAGAAATGCTACACTTGTCCCTTCACCTCCAACCTCCACTCTTTTCAGGGACCCAAGCAGTCCTTCCTGGTCCGACAGAGGTTCACCTGCACCTCCTCCTACTGCATCCGCTGCTCCAGATGCCAGATGATCTATATCGGTGAGACCAAGTGGAGGCTTGGCGATCGTTTTGCCGAACACCTCCGCTCGGTCCGCAATAACCAAGCCGACCTCCCGGTGGCTCAACACTTCAACTCCCCCTCCCATTCCGTATCCGACCTCTCGGTCCTGGGCCTCCTCCACGGCCAGAGTGAGCAACACCGCAAGTTGGAGGAACAGCACCTCATATTCCGCTTGGGGAATCTGCATCCTTTGGGCTTGAACAATGAATTTTCTCAATTCTGTTAACCCTTGCTGTCTCCTCCCCTTCCCACCTCTCCCTCAGCCCTCGGGCCCTGGCACCCCTCTATCTCTATCTCCCTCCCCCACCCTAGTCGCACTAGCTTCTCATTTTCACACCACAAACAGCTTACAATGGCTTGTTCCTTTTATCATCAATACTTTTTTGCATATCTTTCATTCATTGTTCTTTATCTCTCCACATCACCGTCTATATCTCTCGTTTCCCTGATCCCTGACCAGTCTGAAGAAGGGTCTCGACCTGAAACATCGCCTATCTCCTTCACTCCTTAGATGCTGCTGCACCCGCTGAGTTTCTCCAGCCTTTTGTGTACCCTCCATATATTTCAGGATGTAATCTCACCTGTTGAGCTAAAGGTTCTATTGCAAGTGCAAACAGTAGTGGGGATAGAGGACAACCTTGTCTGCAGCCTCGGAATAGATTAAATTTAGTTGATAGCATTTGATTTGTTATTATTCTGGCTGTTGGATTAGTGTATAATAATTTAACCCAAGTAATAAACTTCTCTACCAACTTAAAAGTTTCCATAACTGAGAACAAATAAGACCATTCCACCTGGTCAAAGGCTTTCTCCGCATCTAACAAAATAATCACTACATCTTTATTAATATCTCTTTTTGAATATATAATATTGTATAATCGTCTCAAATTATATGAGGAATATCATTTTGGTATAAATCCTGTTTGATCGGGGTGAATTAATTTATTAATAACTGTACTTAGTCTTTGTGCTAATATTTTGGTTAGTATCTTTTGATCAGTATTTAAAAGAGCTATAGCTCTATATGATCCTGGGTCATCCAGGTCTTTGTCTATTTTAGGTATACATGTTATAATAGATTCATTTCACGTTTCTGGTAGTTTCTGGTGAGTATAAATGTATTCATAGAGTGTCTTCAGACGTGGTGCAATCAGATCATAAAATGTTTTATAAAATTCCAGGCCTATACCATCTGGTCCAGGTGTTTTAACGTTTTTTAATGATCTGATAGATTCTTCGATTTCTTTTACTGAAATTTCAGCATTTAATGATTCTCTATTTTGTGAATCCAACCCATTCAAATTACATTTTTTTAAATGCTTCTATTCCTATCTTGTTTTCTGAATATAAATTTATATTTTTAGCTGAATATAAATGTTTATAATATTGCAAAAATCTCTCATTAATATCTTTAGGTTGTACTAATGGTTCGCCATTATATGATTTAATCCTATGGATTATTTTTTCTCCCTCCATCTTTCTTAATTGATGAGCCAATAATTTTTTAGGTTTATCTCCAAATTCAAATTGTAATTGTTTAGTGTATTGGTATAGTTTTACAATTTGATCTGTGTATATTTCATTTAATTTATATTTCAGTGCAGCGATTTTATTATGTGTTGTTATGGATGGATTAGCAGCGTTCTCTGTATCTAATGTTTAATCTCCTTTTCCAATTCCTGTTGTTCCCTCCGATTCTTTTTATTATAAAATGCTTGAGAAGAGATCATAATTCCACGGGCATATGCTTTAAAAGTTTCCCATAATAGGGAAGAGGATATTTCCGGTTTATCATTTATTTCAAAGAAAATCTTGATCTGTTCTATGATATATTCCTGAATTGCTTTGTTTTTTTAAATTTGTGGATTAAATCTCCATTGTCCCCGTTTTTCCGTTTTACCATTTATTTTAATCATTAATGTTAAAGGTGCATGATCTGAGATTATATTATGGTATTTTGAATTGTAAGTAAGTGAGATAAGTTTAGCGTCAACCAAAAAATAATCTATTCTTGAATAGGTTTTATGTACAAGTGAATAAAATGAATATTCTCGTCCAGTT
Organism: Okamejei kenojei; assembly: GCA_035221665.1. Taxonomy (NCBI): domain Eukaryota; kingdom Metazoa; phylum Chordata; class Chondrichthyes; order Rajiformes; family Rajidae; genus Okamejei; species Okamejei kenojei. The sequence continues at coordinate 2,626,521 of CM069145.1, forward strand.
GGGTTTTCTACTCTCCAAACATCTTTAATATTGCCAGTATCCATATATGCATTTAATAGGTCACTGGAATGGGATTTGGTTTTCCTTTGTCTTGTGGATCTGTCTAAATAGGAATCTAATGTACAATTTAAATATCCTCCAATTATTAAGTTATGTTGTGCTATTTCCGGGATGTTGTTAAATATTTTCTTAAAAAACAGTGGACTATCAAAGTTTGGTCCATATACATTGATAAAAATCATTTTTTGTGCATTTAATTCTCCTATTACAATAATGCATCTGCCTTCATTATCAGTTATAGTTGATGTATGTTTAAATAAAGTGCCTTTACGAAATAATATTGCTACCTCTTGATTTGTGTGTAAAAGAAGAATGATACGTTTTATCTATCCATTTAGATTTGAGCCTATGCTCGGCATCTTTTTTTAAATGTGTTTCTTGAATGAAAATCACATCAGCTTTAATTGCTTTTAAATGCGCTAATACTTTACCTCTCTTGATTGGTTCTTTAATACCTTTAACGTTCCAGCTACAAAACGTTATTCCTTCATTCCCCATATTCATTTTTAAATCTTGCATATTTTGTCGATGGGGGTCTATATTATATGAGAGTCAATGGTTCAGTTCGACAGACCCGACCTTACACCCGAACTCTGAATAGACGAATTTTAAGACCCTTAACTGTCTCTCACGTGTATATCTCCTTTGATCCAATTTGTAACTCCATTCAAACTGAAAATAATAATGATAGTTTATAATAGAAAAGAAAAGAGGATAGATTAAGAAATTAGTATTGTGCACAAAGAAGGAAAAAACTACATCTAGTATTAGTGTAGTTAGTGCTAGCCATACTAGCATGGCTAACCATCTACCGACTTCCGTAGTTGATGTTGCGAATTTAACCAGCCCCTTTATATCTTGGAATTTTTATTCCATATCAATATTTTACTGGGGGTATTAAATTTTAAAATATTCAGATTCCAATAGTCGGAAATGTGAGGATACAAATATTTAAAACTTGTTTGAAAATCTAATTAAAAAATTAAAATAAAAAAAAAACGGAAAGAAAGGAAGAAAGAAAATAAAAATGAGAATTACTAGTAAAAAAGAAAGAAGGTTTCCAAAGAGGACAAATGATATCAAACTATATTTGACTCTAATCATTCCATTATAAGTAAACATTGGTCATTAGTGATAATTCTGATTAGTAAAAATACAACGGCATAATTTTAGTATTTATTAGCTATTTATATTAGTAGTGCATTTATACTAATTATTAGTATCCATGGGAGAGTTTACAATCCACGTCTTTCTCCAGCTGCCTTAGTCATCACTTCAATTCCATCCAGTCCTGCAAAGTCAGTTTGTTCAGTGGTGAGGGAACAAGCATCCTTTCAAGCCTTAATCTTCTGAAGAAAGTCCAATGTTTCCACAGGATAGGTGAAGAAATGTTCCTTCTTGTTGTACGTGACTTTTAGGGTGGCTGGATAGCTCAGACCATATTTCAAATTCTCCACTTCCCTCAGGATACCTTTGGTCTCATTAAATGCTTTTCATTTCCTGGAGACCTCTGCTGGGTAATCTCGATAAATACTGATCCTGTGTCCTTCAAATAGAAGATTTCTGTTTCTTGATGTTTTTTGCATTATTTCCTCCAAGGCGTGGTCGTACTGTACTTTTATTATCATTTGTCTTGAGGGAGCATTTTGTCTTGTCTGACGTCTTATCACTCTATGTGCTCGGGCTTTTGATCCAGAGATAAAACCTTTTGCAGTAAATTTGCAGTGAATTCTCGTGGATCTTGATCTTTCTCTTCCCCTTCTGGAATACCCGCAATTCTTAGGTTCTGTCTTCTCTGGCGACCTTCTAATTCAGTACATTTCTCAGTTATTTTGCCCAGTAATTCAGTTAGACGTTGATTTTCAGTAATAAGGTTTGCTGTAGTCAGAGCGCTTGTTTCGGCTAGTTCTTCAAGGTCTTTTATAACAGTCGTCTGCTGGTTCAGTGCCAGTTCCACCGGATTCAGCCTTTGTTCAAAGTCAGTTTTCACATTTTTGATTTTATCATTCGTCTCCTTTGCCATTCCAATTATTATTTCTGCGATTTCTTTCTTCAACTCATCCGATGTATTCTTAGTTGTGGTATTAATGTTGGTATTAATTTCAAACTTTAAGTCCATCATTTCTTTCTTGATTGTTTTTATTTCTTCACCAATATTCATCAGCTTTATTTCTTCCCTTAAAGCAGCAATTTCACCTGCAATAAAAGTTTTGAGATCTTCACCTTCAGATTTTTTCGCCGTTTTTTTCATGACATCTTTTTGGGATGAGGTCCTACCTGAGCCCGAGGCTTCAGTCGGGCCTTCTTCTTGTTCCACCATTTTCTGCCTAGCAACAGCACGAGTTGTCGGTTTCTCCGGCAGGGGGCTGCGCTGCATAGACATGATAAGTCGCGCGCCTGATGACGTCACGCACGGCAGTCGATACAGAAGCAGCAGGCAGCAGGTAGGTAGTTTTCTCCCCGGTTTTTCAGCGTTTTTTTCATGGAGCTGGCTGGCATTACTTCTTAGCCCTCCATAGCGCCACCGGAAGTCCCATATTACAAATTTCATATGGGACTATATATCTCATAGAATTCAATCAAGACATTTGTGCAAACCCAAAGAATTTGGTGGATTAACACTCCATAATTTTTTGTATTATTATTAGGCAGCAAACGTCAAAAATGTGATTCACCTGTTGGACAATTCTGCCCAGCGGGTGGACTGGATAGTAATGAAGAGAGAGAATTGCGCACCTTTTAATATAGGAGCAATCCTTCTCTCACCAACAAAATTGAATAATACAATATATAGTAAAAATCCAATTATTCATAGTACTATCAGAATTTGGAAACAAATAACTCTTAAATTACGAAATGTATCACTTCTCACCCCTATAATTAATAATGCGTTGTTTAAACCTTCTAGATTGATAAATCATTTACATATTGGGAAAGACTAGGAATTAAAATGTTCGGGGACATGAATGAAAATGGAAATTTCTTATCATTCCAACAACTACAACGTAAACACAACCTCAGAAGTAATGAATTTTTTAAATATTTTCAAATTCGTGGTTACTTGAAAAAATATACACAAGAATATCAAAATTTGTCTCCACTTATTAGACGAAGCAATGAATGTATATATATATTTTTAAAATATTTTTATTTAATAGAGATAAATACATCAGTGTCCATCATATATATATTGTTACAATCATTGAACCCTTAATTTTATGGATTTTAAGAAAAAAGAATAGAAAGAAGTAGGTGAAAAGAGTTGTGGAAGTGAAAGAGCTTGCCAACGGGGGGGGGGGGGGGGGTGGGGGGGGGGGGGGGGGGGGGGGGGGGGGGGGGGGGAACCATTGGTCAAAGAATTAGAGAAAGGGAATTGAAAGATAGACCCTAGAGACAAAAAAGAAAAAAGAGAGAAAAAAAGAAGAAAAAAAGCCAGTTACTATATTATATATATATCACGCAAAAGGAATCTACTAACTCGATAGATTTTCATCCCCCCCCCCCCCCCCCCCCACCAAGACCCAAGGTATTCTTGCACCCTATCTTTGTAGCAATTCTTTAAATGCAGACCACGTCTGATAGAAACGATCTGATTTTCCTGCCAGGCAGTCTCATATCTTCCAGATGTAGTGTTTCAAACATAGTTGAAATCCACATATTTAATGTTGGTATAGGGGCATTTTTTCCAGAGTTTTAAGATGAGCTTTTTTCCTATTATTAAGCCGTAATCAAATAGATTCTTTTGATACACATTTAATTCCGAACTACCTTCTGTCATTCCAAAAATAATCCATTCTGGCTTTGGTGTCATTTTTATTTTAAACAATTTTGTGAAAATTTCAAAGATTTCAATCCAAAACCTTTGAATTTTTGTACAAAAGATGAATGTGTGCGCTACAATAGCTTCTTGGAACTGGCATTTATCACAAATTGGTGAGACGTTGGGGAAGAATTTATTTAATTTAGTTTTTGAGTAGTATAATCTATGTAAAATTTTAAATTGTATTAAAATGTTTTAAAATAATTATTGAGCATTTATGCATATTTAATAAGTACTCTTTCCACCTTTCATTGGAAATGTTTATGCTTAATTCGTTTTCCCACTCACCTCTGATACCTTCCATTGTTGGTATTACTGCATTTAGTATAATATTATATATATATGAAATTAAATTTGCTGATTCTGCCTTTGTATTCATCGCTTCATCTAGTAAGTTTGATGGCATTTTGTAAAACTCTTGTGCGTGTTTTTTCAGATAGTCACATATTTGGAAATATTTAAAATACTGATTGTTACCCAGATTGTATTTTAGTTATAATTGTTTATATGATAGTAGTTTTCCCGTTTCATACAGATCTTCCAAAGTTTTAATTCCTGCTCTTTCCCATTTTATAAATGCTTTATCTATAATTGAGGGTTTAAACAGAGGGTTTTTAGCAATAGGAGATAGGAGAGATAAGTTTCTTAGTTTTATGTTGTATTTTATTTGTTTCCAAATTCTGATTGTACTATGTATAATTGGATTTTTGTTGTAGTTTGTATTATTCACCGTCATTGGTGAGAGAAGAATCACACCAATATTAAAAGGGGAGCAATCCTCTTTCTCCATACCGATCTACTCCAGTTGTTGAGGAGAGCTAAACAACAATTGAATCATATTTCTAATATTTACCGACCAATAATAATACATGAAATTAGGGAGTGCTAATCCCCCTACTATTTTGCATTTATTCAAGTGTGGTCTTTGTATTCTATGGGACTTATAATCCCAAATAATATTTGTGATATCTAATTCCAATTTTAAAAAAAAAACTTTTTGTGTAAGTATAGTTGGATTGATTGAAACAGGTATAGAATTTGTGGTAAAAAAATAATTTAAATGGCATTTATTCGACCTATTAAGGACATCGGAAGCATTTTCCAGAATTTAATTAAATGATGTAGTTTCTTAAGTACAGGGTTATTGTTTGCATGAAGCATGTCTTGATAACTTCTACTGATTTCAATACCCAAGTATTTAAATTTTCCCCCAGCTATTTTAAAAGGAAATTGTACGAGATGTGTAGAGTCTTTCGGTTTTATTGACATGACATGACCTGAAAATGAACCAAAGTCCTTGATTAAATTTAGAATATTGGGTATAGTGATATGAGGCTTTGTTTTTTTTTTAATATATATTTTGATTAGAGTATGTAGACAGTGATTTAGCAAACATATGTTATGATAGCAATATTTCATGTTCAACGGACATACATTATTAATATTGTCAAGTGATTCATTTTGACTCTAATAATTTTTTTTTATAAAGAGAGGAAAACAGTAAGAAAAATAAAATAAGAATCAACATCAAAAAAGCAAATCATAAAGAATGGAATAATTTACTATTAATGCATCATAGGAGATAAGATCAAGGAATATAGAATATAACTTTTCATCTATTCCTAAATCCAAGTTTTAGTTAGGGTTCCCTGCCGAACCATTCTACCCTTTTAAGTAATCAATGAAAGAAGACCATGTTCTAATGAAAACTTCTTGTTTGTCCATTAAGGCAAATCTCATTCTTTCCAGGTGTAGGGTCTCCGACATTTCCGTAATCCACATTTTAGTTGTGGGGGATATAGGGCCTTTCCAAAATGTTAATATTAGTTTCTTCCCAATTATTATACTGTAATTTTCTTTGAAAATTACAGTATAATAATTTCTTTGATTTGTTGTAAGAGTTGTAATTTCTTTGATTTGTTGTAAGAGTTAAACTTTGTTCTGATGTTCCAAGTATTATTAATTTTGGGAGCGGATCCAGTTTAGTATTAATAACTTCAGAAGTTATTCTAAAAATCTCAATCCAGAAATTCTTAATTTTTATACAATTTGCAAAAGTATGTGTTAAATTAGCCTCTGGATGTTGACATTTATCGCAGGTAGAGGATATCTGTGGATTCTATTTAATTTAACTTTGGAGTAATGTAATCTATGTAATACTTTAAATTGTATTAGAGCATGTCTGGAGTTTAGCGAGTATTAATGTATATATTGTAAACTTTTGTCCCATATATCTTTCGTTATGGATTGATTTATTTCATTTTCCCATGTATGTCTATATGATTCCGCCGATGCTATCTAAAAGGGTATTGTAAATATGTTGTTAATTTTTCTGTATTAGGATGCTTATTCAGACATTCATCAAGGATTTCTGGTTCCCTATTCCTATAATCTTGTGTATTTGACCTAAATCTGTTGCAGTTCCTGAAATGAAAGATAAGTGCCTTTCTTATAAAGGTGTTCCATCCTTTTGATTCCATAGTTTTTCCATTGTATAAAGCCTTTATCCAGCATGGAAGGTTTGAATAAGGGATTGTTTACAATAGGGAGACAGAGTGGTATATTATCCAGTTTTAAAGCCATTTTAAGTTGTTCCAGATTCGTGTACCACTATATATTATAGGGTTTTCCCCATAAGTTTTTTTGTGCAATTTTGTCGGTGCAAATATAATCGAACCGATTTCAAAAGGTAGACAGTCCTCCTTTTCCATCCTTAACCAATCTGGTTGTTGATCCATTTCTTCCAGCCAAAAATTCATGTTTTTAATATAAACTGCCCAAAAATAAAACAAAAAATTTGGTAGAGCTAAACCTCCATTAATCTTTGATTTACATAAATGTTTTTTATTTATTCTATGATTCTTGTAATCCCAAATGAAACTTGTAACAGTAGTGTCTACTTAAAAAAAAAGATTTTGGAATATATATCGGGATTGACTGAAATAGGTACAATAATTGCAGCAGAAAAATCATTTTTATAGCATTAATTCTACCGAACATTGAAATAGGAAGTGTTTTCCAGTATTGAATATTCTTATTTAGTTTATTCAGTAAAGGTGGGAAATTTGATTTAAATAAAGAACTATACCCCTTAGTTACATAAATACCTAGATATTTAAATTTTTCTTCAACTATTTTAAAAGGTGATTGTTGTAGTATATGTAAATTGTGATCTGTTATTGACATGATTTCGCTTTTATTCCAATTAATTCTAAATCCTGAGACTGACCGAATTGAGTTATTAGATTTAATAAATTTGGAATACTAATTTCTGGCTTTGTAATATATATTAGTACATCATCTGCATATAGAGAAATTTTATTCATTGTATCTTTAGTATTGTACCCATGTCTTTCTGGATTAGATCTGACATTTTCTGCGAGTGGTTCAATTGCTAATGCGAATAATAATGGAGATAACGAACATCCTTGTCTACAACCTCTGGGAAGATTAAATTTAGTTGATAACATTTGATTTGTTAGTATTCTAGCTGTTGGGTTAGAATATAATAATTTAACCCATGCACAGTACTTCTCTCCCAATTGAAATTTTTCCATCACTGAAAATAAATATGGCCATTCTACTTGATCAAAAGCTTTTTCAGCATCTAGTGATATAATTGCTAGGTCTGCATTAGCAATTATATTTGAATATATAATATTAAACAATCGTCTAAGATTATAAAATGAATGACGTTTTGGGATAAAACCTGTTTGATCAGCATGTATTAATTTGTTAATTACTAAGCTCAATCTATAAGATAGGATTTTAGTTAATATTTTCTGATCAGTATTTAATAGAGCGATTGCTCTATATGAGGCCGGGTCTTCTTGATCCTTATCAGTTTTAGGTATAAGTATTATTGTAGATTCATTTAAAGTTTCTGGGAGTTGCTGTTGAGTATAAACTTGTTTATACAGTGTTTGTAAGCGTGGAGAAATCAGATCATAATTTTTTTTATAGAATTCAGAACTTAGGCCATCATGGCAGGCGGCCTTTCCATTTTTTAAAGATCTAATTGACTTCAATATCTTTGGTCGTTATTTCAGCTCCTAATAATTCTTGTTCTTGCAGATCTAAGCCTTTAAGGTTACATTGCTGTAAAAATGTTTTCATTCCTATTGATTGTTGTGTCACTTTAGTTGAGTAAAGAGCTTGATGGTATTGTAAAAATCTGTCATTAATATCTTTGGGGAGTGTTAGTATTTTTCCCTTTTCTGATCTAATCTTATGAATCATTTTTTCCCCATCCAGTTTACGAAGCTGGTGTGCCAATAATTTATGTGGTTTATCACCAAATTCAAAATTTAATTGTTTTGTGTGTTGATAAAATTTTATTATTTGGTCAGAGTATATTTTATTTAACTTATATTTCAGTGCAGCTATTTTATTATGTTTTGCCAATGAAGGTGCTCTTGCATTTTCTATGTCTAATTGCCTTATTTCCATTTCCAATGTCTGTTGTTTAGCTCTATTCTCTTTATTAAGAAATGCCTGAGAGGAGATTAATACCCCTCGTGTAAATGCTTTGAATGTTTCCCAGAGAAGGGAAGCAGAGATTTTGGGTTGGTCATTGACCTCGAAGAACATATTAATCTGTTTTACAAGATATTCACAACATACCTGTTCTTTTAAGATTTGGGGATTAAGTCTCCATGTGTCTGTTTCTTGTCCATTCCATTTAGTTTAATCATAAATGTTAATGGGGCATGATCTGAAATTATAATATTATGATATTGTGATTTATAAGTAAATGGAATTAGTTTAGATTCTACTAAGAAATAATCTATCCTTGGATATGTTTTATGCACAGATGAGTAAAATGAGTATTCTCTTCCGGATGGGTTTTCAATTCTCCAGATATCCTTAATATTGGTATTGTTTATATACGAGTTTAAAAATTCACTTGACAGAGATTTTGACTTTCTTTGAGTTGATGATCTATGTAAATATGAATCCAGTGTACAATTTAAATCTCCACCAATTATTAAATTATTTTGTGTGCATTCCGGAATAATATTCTGTATTCTCTTGAAAAACCGCGGACTATCAAAATTTGGTTCATATATATTAAGGAGATATGAGGCTTTGTGATGTACAAAAGTACATAATCAGCGTATAATGATATTTAATTGTTTGAATGTTTTGTATTTTATCAGTGGATATTCGGATGAGTTCTAATTCTTTCCGCTAGTGGTTCAATTATGAGGGCAAATAACAGTGGTGATACTGAACAACCTTGTCTATTACCCCTTGACAATTGAAATTTCTTGGATAAGATATTATTAGTTAATATTCTGTCCGTTGGCTTATTATATATTAATTTAATGCATTGAATGAAGTTCTCTCCCAGTTTAATTTTTTGCAATACCTGAACCATATACTTCCATGCAACCTGATCGAATGCTTTCTCTGTGTCCAACGAAATAATTGTGAGATTTGGATCTTTAGTTTGGTGTGAGTGCATTATGTTAAGCAGACGTCTCAAATTATTAAATGATTGTCTCCTAGGGATAAACCCCATTTGATCCGGATGTATTAATTTGCTGGTGTACTTATTTAATATTCTTGCTAATATTTTTGCTAATATTTTTTGATCTGTGTTTAACAGCTCTGTAAGATCCGGGTTCTTCCTCATCTTTGTTTTTCGTAAGTATTAATGTAATCGTAGATTCTGCTAATGTATCAGGTAATATTTGTTCTCTAAAAGCATGTGTATACATTTTCTGTAGGCGCAGAATAAATATATCGTAAAAACTTTTATAGAATTCATTACTGAATCTGTCGGGACCTGGTGTTTTTCCATTTTTTAATGAGATTATTGTTTCTTCTATTTCCTTATTTGAGATTAGTGCTCCCAAAATTCCTCTTGTTCCTGCAATTCTAATTTGGGAAGATTGCAATTATCCAGAAACTCAGTAACTTTGTTGGTGTCCGTTGTCGTTTTGGATGGATACAAATTCTCATAAAATTGCAGAAATCTTTTATTAATTTCGTTCGGTAATGTTAATGCTTCCCCTGTATCTGATTTAATCTTTGAAATCGTATATTCCTTTTCTCGTTTTTTTAACTGACGTGCGAGAAGTTTATGGGGCTTATCCCCAAATTCAAACTGTTCCTGTCTTGTGATTTGGAATAATCTTATAACTTTCTCTGATAATAATTTATTTAATTTAAATTTTAGTATTAATATTTTATTATGTTTATCCATGGACGGGTCTTTAGCATTATCTATATCCAATTGTCTAATTTGTTCCTCTAGCTGCCGTTGTTCATTCTTATTTTTTTTATTCTGAAACGCTTGGTATGAGATTATAACACCTCTAATAAAAGCTTTGAAAGATTCCCATAATAATGTAGGTGATGTGTCTGGCGTATAGTTTATTACGAAAAAAAGATCCATTTGCTGTCTTAGGTATATACACCCTTGCGGGTCTTTTAAAATTTGGGGGTTGTACCTCCAGATCGATATATTCTTAGACATTCCTTCTATTTTAAAAAAAAAAGTTAGGGGAGAATGATCTGAGATCGTATTTGTATGGTATTTTGGATTCAGAGTATACGGAATCAGTTTTGTGTCTACCAGGAAATAATCTATACGTGAATATGTCTTATACTCCTTGCCGGTAGGATTTGCAATCCTCCAAACATCTGTTATATTTGTATTTTTTATATATGTGTTTAAAAGTTTGCTTGTTTTAGATTTTGTATTACCTCGCTGTTTTTGACTGGATTTATCTAAGGGTCTAAAACACAGTTAAAGTCTCCACCCATTATAACATTCTGGTAATTATTCTCTGCGATTATATTCAGAATTTTATTTAAAAAATGCGGATTATCAAAGTTAGGCGCATATATATTTACCAATATAATCGGGATGGCATGGATCTCACCGGTAACTATCAAATATCTCCCATCCTTATCTGTTAAGGTATTTTTCTGTTTAAATGGTATACCTTTGCGAATAATGATAGACGTACCTCTGGATTTTGATGAATATGATGAATGAAAAGTTTGGCCTATCCAGTTCGCCCTCAATCTAGCTTGATCTTGATATTCAAAATGCGTTTCTTGGAGATAGATAACATCTATGTTATATGCTTTCAGCTGAGCTAAAATTTTACCCCTTTTAGTGCGTTTGTTAGCCTCCCTAATATTCCAACTGCAAAATGAGATTCCTGCCGGATTATTTTGTTTAATTAAACGAAGCAGTGAATATAAAGGCAGATTCAACTAATTTAATATCATATTTGTATAATATTATCCTAAATATAGAAATACCATAATCTGATCAAAATTAGAAGAGATTGGGAACAAGAACTAGCTATAAAAATCTCGAAAGAGAGTTGAGATAAACACTTGCTATATGTGCACAAATGCTCGATCAATGTAAGACATATTTTAATCCAATTTAAAACTTAGATTATATTATTCAAAAACTAAAATAAGTACATTTTTTCCAAACGTCTCCTCAATTTGTGATAAATGTTTATCCCAAGAAGTAACCATAGCGCATTCCTTTGTTTTTTGCATAAAAATCCAAAAATTCTGGAATAAAATCTTTGAAATTTTTACAAAATTATTCAAAATAAAATTGAAACCAAATGCAGAATTGATTATTTTTGGAAAAAATGGAAGCCAGCTGTGAGCTGACTTAGTTCCAAAAGAACTTCCTTAATTATGGCTTAATAATGGCAAAGAAACATATACATAAATTCTGGAAAAACGCTCCTACACCAACGATAAAAATGTGGATTTCAAATATGTCCGAAATGTTACACCTAGAAGATATGAGATTCCTCCTAGCAGGCAAATCAGACCATTTCCAAAAGATTTGGTCTCCATTTATCGACTTATTACAAGCATAGGGTGCAACACAACTGAAAATAAATGGTATCAGGACCTGGTGAGGGGTGTATAAAGGCACGAAGCAGGTACATCCCTTTTATCTTATCTTATTTTACTTTCTCATATTTTCTGTCTTCTATTTTTTTTTTTAATTTTCTTTCTTTTCCTTTGTTTTTCTTTTTTAGTCTTTCTTGTGTCTTACACTTCTACGGGTTCTTCCTGATCACTCTTTCACGCACTTACTATCCTATTTAACTCTCTCTATTCTTCTTCTTATTCTTCTTCTTCTTAAAGTATAAAATAAGAAGTGGTACAGGAAATGTTATTTTTGGCTTATATCATTGTAATGTACATTGCTTCTAATAAAGAAAAAAAACAAAAAAACAATTAGCCGACGAATTATTGACGTTGATATTGCAGTTGACGTTTTGGAATTCTAAGGACACGGTAGGGCCAAAATATCAGCTGTTAACAGTCTTCACTTCCTAATCCCTGAGATCATGTGCAACTTTTAGGTGGCGTTAAAATATCACACTATTTCATCAAAAATACAGATAAACATTTGTTACATTTCACTTGAAAATTAGTTTAAAATATTTAAATGCTCACCAGAATAGTTACAATTTTCTGCCACAAAATTCTTGAAAAACATGAAAATTGGAAATGGGTTGCCATACTGTCATTTTGTCTCCAGGGTAAGCTCTAAGTACTTCTTTCAAGTCAGTAACAATGTGGATCAACTCTACTCCCTCGCACTTGTTCTATTCTGTACCATTTTGCTAAAAAATACTAAAAAGATCAGTCCTGATTAAAATTGCCATTTATTATTAACTGTTTCTCTCTTTGCAGATGCATTTCTGAATATTATGAACATTCTTCAGTTTAGCTAACTTCACTTGCACTAAAATCCCATTGAACATTCGCAGATTAATTAATTTTCACTGAAGAAAATATTCTTCTCTAATTATTATCATAACAGATTAGCAATACATTTTGAAAATCATAGGGGTAGCGAGTGGTTACATTGTAATGGGATGAGAATAAATTTAGAAACCTAGCATTCATGGATTTATGAATATTGTTGATTTTCATATTTTCTGGTCTGCTGAATTTTATTGCTCTTTTAAAACAAAAATTGTGCAAACCGAGACCTCATATAGAAAGAGAAATAATACTTGATGGCAATTAGAAAATGTATTTATTCAACATTCTGAAACATAGAAACATAGAAATTAGGTGCAGGAGCAGGCCATTCGGCCCTTCGAGCCTGCACCGCCATTCAATATGATCATGGCTGATCATCCAACTCAGTATCCTGTACCTGCCTTCTCTCCATACCCCCTGATCCCTTCAGCCACAAGGGCCACATCCAACTCCCTCTTAAATATGGTCAACAAACTGGCCTCAACTACCTTCTGTGGCAGAGAATTCCACAGATTCACCACTCTCTGTGTGAAAAACGATTTTCTCATTTCGGTCCTATAAGACTTCCCCCTTATCCTTAAACTGTGACCCCTTGTCCTGGACTTCCCCAACATCGGGAACAATCTTCCTGCATCTAGCCTGTCCAACCCTTTAAGAATTTTGTAAGTCTCTATGAGATCACCCCTCAATCTTCTAAAATCCAGCGAGTACAAGCCAGGTCTATCCAGTCTTTCTTCATATGGAAGTCGTGCCATCCCAGGAATCAGTCTGGTGAACCTTCTCTGTACTCCCTCTATGGCAAGAATGTCTTTCCTCAGATTAGGAGACCAAAACTGTACGCAATACTCCAGGTGTGGCCTCACCAAGACCCTGTACAACTGCAGTAGAACCTCCCTGCTCTTGTACTCAAATCCTTTTGCTATGAATGCCAATATACCATTCGCTTTCTTCACAGCCTGCTGCACCTGCATGCCTACTTTCAATGACAGGTGTACCATGACACCCAGGTCTCGCTGCATCTCCTCGTTTCCTAATTTGTCACCATTCAAATAATAGTCTACCTTCCTGTTTTTGCCACCAAAGTGGATAACCTCACATTTATCCACATTATACTACATCTGCCATGCATTTGCCCACTCACTCAGTCTATCAAAGTCATCCTGCAGCCTCCTAGCATCCTCCTCACAGCTAACACTGCCTCCCAGCTTCATGTCATCCGCAAACTTCGAGATGTTGCATTTAATTCCCTCATCCACATCATTAATGTAAATTGTAAATAGCTGGGGTCCCAGCACTGAGCCTTTCGGCACCCCAGTAGTCACTGTCTGCCATCCTGAAAAGGACCCGTTCACTCCTACTCTTTGCTTCCTGTCTACAAGCCAGTTCTCTATCCACATCAATACTGAACCACCAATACCATGTGATTTAAGTTTGTATACCAATCTCTTGTGTGGGACCTTGTCGAAAGCCTTCTGAAAGTCCAGATACACCACATCCACTGCTTCTCCCTTATCCACTCTACTAGTTACATCCTCAAAAAATTCAATAAGATTCGTCAGACATGATTTACCCTTCGTAAATCCATGCTGACTTTGTCCAATGATTTCACCACTTTCCAAATGCGCTGCTATCCCATCTTTAATAATTGACTCTAGCAGTAACATCGGTAGTTTAACCCCACTACCGATGTTAGACTAACTGGTCTGTAATTCCGCGTTTTATCTCTCCGTCCCTTTTTAAAAGGTGGGGTTACATTAGCTACGCTCCAATCCTCAGGAACTACTCCAGAATCTAAAGAGTTTTGAAAAATTATCACTAAGGCATCTGCTATTTCTGGGGCTACTTCCTTAAGTACCCTGGGATGCAGCCTATCTGGCCCTGGGGATTTATCGGCCTTTAATCCATTCAATTTACCTAACACCACTTTCCGGCTAACCTGGATTTCACTCATTTCCTCCATCTCATTTGACCCGTGATCCCCTGCTACTTCCGGCAAATTATTTATGTCTTCCTTAGTGAAGACAGAACCAAAGTAGTTATTCAATTGGTCTGCCATGTCCTTGTTCCCCATGATCAATTCACCCGTTTCTGACTGCAAGGGACCTACATTTGTTTTAACTAATCTTTTGCGCTTCACATATCGATAAAAACCTTTGCAGTCAGTTTTTATGTTTCCTGCCAGTTTTCTTTCATACTCCATTTTCCCTTTTCTAATTAAGCCCTTTGTCCTCCTCTGTTGGTCTCTGAATTTCTCCCAGTCCTCTGGTAGGCTGCTTTTTCTGGCTAATTTGTACGCTTCATCTTTTTCTTTGATACTATCCCTGATTTCCCTCGTTATCCACGGATGCGCCACCTTCCCTGATTTATTCTTTTGCCATACTGGGATGAACAATTGTTGTAGTTCATCCATGCAGTCTTTAAATGCCTTCCATTGCATAAGCACCGTCAACCCTTCAAGAATCAATTGCCAGTCCATCTTGGCCAATTCATGTCTCATACCCTCAAAGTTACCTTTCTTTAAGTTCAGGACCTGTGTTTCTAAATTAACAACGTCACTCTCCATCCTAATGAAGAACTCAGCCATATTATGGTCACTCTTGCCCAAGGGGCCACGTACAACAAGGCTGCTAACTAACCCTTCCTCATTACTCAATATCCAGTCTAGAACAGCCTGCTCTCTCGTTGGTTCCTCCACATGTTGGTTTAGAAAACTATCGCGCATACATTCCAAGAAATCCTCTTCCTCAGCACCCCTGCCAATTTGATTCACCCAATCTATATGTAGATTGAAGTCACCCATTATAACGGTTTTACCTTCGTTGCACGCATTTCTAATTTCCTGTTTGATGCCATCCCCAACTCCACTACTACTGTTAGGTGGCCTGTACACAACACCCACTAGCGTTTTCTGCCCCTTGGTTTTTCGCAGCTCCACCCATATTGATTCCACATCCTCCAAGCTAATGTCATTCCTTTCTATTGCGTGAATCTCCTCTCTAACCAGCAGACTGCTACCCTGGATAGACCGGTTTATACCTCCTTTTGGACCTCAGGAAGATTGTTCTGGGGAAGTCTAAGGAAATCCTTCCTGAATAATTGAGATATCCATTGGCTGGATGTTCAGCTCCTGAGGGGATGATCAGCATGATCATATTTGGTCAGGCTCGAAGGGCTGAATGGGATGTTTCCTATGTCTCCGTGATCCCAACTATATCATAATTATTAATAGCTATCTGCACATTCAACTCATCAACCTTATTACGAATGCTCCTCACATTGAGACACAAAGCCTTCAGGCTTGTTTTTACAACACTCTTGGCCCTTTTACAATTATGTTGAAAAGTGGCCCTTTTAGATTTTTGCCCTGGATTTGTTTTCCTGCCACTTTTCACCTTGCTACCTATTGGTCCTATCCTCATTTTACACCCCTCTGTCTCTCTGCTCACACATTTAAGAAACCCTCCACTTCTTATTCTCCGTTTGTTAAGGACGTGACACAAAGGACATGAATAAGGACATGACACAAAGGAGCTAGTGATTGACATCAGGAAGTATACCCAAGTTTGCATTGACAGCGTCGAAGTAGAGATGGTTGAAAACTTCAAATTCCTAGGAGTCAACATCCTCCACAACTTCCCCTGGACCACCCATATTGAAGCATCCAAGAACGCACAGCAACACATCAACTTCCTTGGAAGGATGTTTGACATATCCAATACAACTCTCACCGCTACAGATGCTCCACAGAAAGCTTTTGATCAGGATGTATCACAACTTAGTTTGAGAACAGCTCCATCCAAGACCACAAGAAATTGCAGCAAATTGTGGACACAGCCCAGGCCATCACACAAACCAATCTCCCTTCCATTTACTCCATTTACACCTCACGCTGCCTCGGCAAGGCCAGCAGCATGATCAAGGACGTGCCACATCCTGGCCACTCCCTCTTCTCCCCACTCCCATCAGGCAAAAGATATAGAAGTGTGAAAATGCACACCTCCAAATTTCTTCCCAGGAACCGTTATCAAGCATCT
This sequence comes from Okamejei kenojei, assembly GCA_035221665.1. Taxonomy (NCBI): domain Eukaryota; kingdom Metazoa; phylum Chordata; class Chondrichthyes; order Rajiformes; family Rajidae; genus Okamejei; species Okamejei kenojei. The sequence goes on from CM069145.1 coordinate 2,643,207, forward strand.
GAACCATCCTACCACAACTAGAGAGCAGTCATGAACTACTATTTACCTATTGGAGAACCTCGGACTATCTTTGATCAGGCTTTGCTGGCTTTACCTTACCCTAAACGTTATTCCCTTATCATATATCTGTACACTGTGAATGGCTCGATTGTAATCGTGTTCTGTCTTTCTGCCTGCTTAGCGCGCAACAAAAGCTATTCACTGTACCTCAGGGCACGTGACAATAAACTAAACTGAACCGATGTGATTGGAGAACATGCATTGAATGTTATGAATCTCCAATTCAAGGGTGAGACCCATCCAATTATCTGTGCTACAAACTGACAAAGTAGCTTGATGAGGTAGTAGTCTTTCCATTTATCAGATGGGCTGAGCTCAAGAAAAACAGTTTTCTGTCATATTGTACATGTATTCTTGATGCTGCCTTTTATCAAACGGTGATGCAGCCACATCAGTCTTTGTAACATATGGCTGATTCACTGGGTAAATGGTCTTTGGTGAAGCACTGAGATGAATTTAAAAAAAACCTAGTCTTAAAATGTATACTTGCTGGATATAGACTTCCATTGAGAATGAAAAGAGTATTCTGATATGAAGATATAATTAGTAAAGCCAAATATCAAAATGGTTAGCAGAGTAGAAAGTTAAAGAAAGAAATAGGATATGATTTTAAAAAGATGGATAAAATTGAGGACTGTAAATAAGTGTTTGATATGATCAATGTCAAGTGTGATGTGAATGACTTCCGGTGGCGTCAATGGTGGATTGAGAAACGCCTGCTGTTTTGCTCTGCTCCCGAAGAATGCTTTAATGTGCTAACATACGAGTTGGAAGATGGGGGAGTTCTGAAAATAACTACTGGAGCTGTTATTTAATTGTGTGTTATCAGAAATCCTGCTGATAACGGAGAATAACGGCAGTTTTAAATGAAAAAAGGGAAACCTCGCCAGAAGCTTGCAAAAGCTGTTGCAAGACCTGCTACAAGAGCCTACTTGAAAAAACCTGGAAAGACTCCTCAATCCCTTCAAATATCAGCTGGAAGCTCATTAGAAGAAGCTGACTCTCGAAATCCTTCTACAGAAATGACTTCAATGGAGGAACAAAGGGAACACATGGAACAACTGGAAAAGTCAGTATCAGCTTCAGTCATTGAAATTATTTCTAAAGTGATACGAGAGGGGAATGTTGTGCTGGAAAAAAGCCTCTCTGAAAAAATTAAACAAGGTAATGATATGCTGATGGGGAAAATTGATGACTTAACCAAACGTGTGGTTGAGATTGAGGAGGATTTAAACAAAAAAATTAAGCGGGTTGATAAGGACTGTAATAAAAAGCTGGATGCAATGCTTAAGTCTACTGATGCAGCTATGGAAGGAATGGATAATATGATAACCGAGATGACTAAGGAGATAAAGAGACTAAAAATGGAACAAGAAAGCACTGGGAGTGAACTTGCTAAAATGAAGAATAAATGTATGGACTTTGAAGCGAGATCGAGGAGGCAAAACCTGAGAATAGCTAGAGTAAAAGAAGGAAAGGAGAGTGGACAAAATCTTCAGGAATTTGCTGCCAACTTACTAAAACAAGTACTTTAGCTGCCTGAAGCCCCGAGAATAGATATGGCTTACCGGGTCCGACGTAAGGCACAAGCAAGCCCAACTTCCCCCCCAAGACAGATTATTGTGAAATTCTATGACATTTCAACCCTGGAAGGAATTATGAAACAGACTCCATATGGAGTGAATTTGATGTTTGGAGAAGATAAACTAAGATTCTTCCGTGATTTTCCAGCTGAAGTCGTGGAAAAGAGGGACGTTTACAAAGACGAGAAGGCTACTGAAAGAGGTATCGGGAGTAAGATATGGGATAGTATATCCCGCGAAATTGAGAATTACTTATAACTCTGTTGAACGTGCATTCACGGATCCAGAAGAGGCATTTAAATACGCACAAAATATCACACAGGAGGTCTACTGATCATCAGGAGTCGGTCTCCCACAATAACACAGAGGAGAAGCGGCGAATAAAGGAAGTGTTTCTTTTTTTTAACATACAAAAAAGACTGCTCTGGTTACGATGGTGAACATTCCTCGAGAAGTTGTCTAGACATTTGTTAACTCAAGGTCGGATTTTATGTTTCACTTCAACAAAGGATTGGAAAAGAAGAAAAACTGTGGTGGGGAAAATAACAAAAAAACCAAACGGAATTTGGGAATATGGAAAAATATTATCAATGGACTTGTATATAGAAATTTATGATTTAAGAAACACACAATTACATACTAACATAAAATATAACTAATAAAATTGTGTAATATTAAGGCACAGCGTAATAATGGCTGATGTTTATTTCATGATGTTAATTACTTGCTAAATATAAGAATAACGAGTTAAATATGATTGATAAGTATTAATAATATACTAACAAATTTTATGGATATAGTAGATCTAGTCTAAATTGTGCGTAAGGGGGGCAGGAGACTCAGATACTTGGAAGTTATCCAAGGGTCTGGATCTGGTTAAACCCCTTGGAACCTGCTGTTGTCTGATACAAATGTTTGAGACTTAATTGTAATAGTTCTTGGCATATCGGTAGATATGGATATATAACTAACATAATTACTGTTATATCTAAGTATATACTTAATGTTGGAAACTCTTTTTTATTCTGTTTTTCCTCTCTGAAGATACACTCCAATAGATAGATTAGAAATGTGTTTTATTTTATATATATATTTTTTTAACTTTGTATTGCTCTCTCTTCCAATTAATAATAATTGGTCAAGGGAGCAGAGCGAAACATATAAAAACACCCACGGAAGTCAACAAGAATTTTTCTACCACCTGTTGGTGGTTTGTTTTTAATTATAATATCTTTATTTTTGGATATTATTTTTGGATAATTTGGACGAGGGAATTAAATGTAACATCTCGAAGTTTGCGGATGACACAAAGCTGGGGGGCAGTGTTAGCTGTGAGGAGGATGCTAGGAGGCTGCAGGATGACTTGGATAGACTGGGTGAGTGGGCAAATGCATGGCAGATGCAGTATAATGTGGATAAATGTGAGGTTATCCACTTTGGTGGCAAAAACAGGAAGGTAGACTATTATTTGAATGGTGACCGATTAGGAAAAGGGGAAATGCAGCGAGACCTGGGTGTCATGGTACACCAGTCATTGAAAGTAGGCATGCAGGGGCAGCAGGCTGTGAAGAAAGCGAATGGTATGTTGGCGTTCATAGCAAAAGGATTTGAGTACAAGAGCAGGGAGGTTCTACTGCAGTTGCACAGGGTCTTGGTGAGGCCACACCTGGAGTATTGCGTACAGTTTTGGTCTCCTAATCTGAGGAAAGACATTCTTGCCATAGAGGGAGCACAGAGAAGGTTCACCAGACTGATTGCTGGGATGACACGACTTCCATATGAAGAAAGACTGGATAGACTTGGCTTGTACTCGCTGGATTTTAGAAGATTGAGAGGTGATCTCATAGAGACTTACAAAATTCTTAAGGGGTTGGACAGGCTAGATGCAGGAAGATTGCTCCCGATGTTAGGGAAGTCCAGGACAAGGGGCCACAGTTTAAGGATAAGGGGGAAGTCTTTTAGGACCGAGATGAAAAAATCATTTTTCACACAGAGAGTGGTGAATCAGTGGATTTCTCTGCCACAGAAGGTAGTTGAGGCCAGTTCGTTGGCCATATTTAAGAGGGAGTTGGATGTGGCCCTTGTGGCTGAAGGGATCAGGGGGTATGGAGAGAAGGCAGGTACAGGATACTGAGTTGGATGAACAGCCATGATCATATTGAATGGCGGTGCAGGCTCGAAGGGCCGAATGGCCTGCTCCTGTACCTAATTTCTATGTTTCTATGTTTCTATCACTTTTTGTTTGTTAATTATCTTTTCACGACTTTACACTTTCTGGTCTTTTTCAAGGTCTTTTCTGAAGGGGAGATGCCAACAAAACTTAACAGCTGGGAATGACCATATTCACGTATTGATTCTTTCTTAGTGGACACAAAATTAATTCCATATACATATTTCTAAATATCATAATAATATTATTTCTGATCATTCCCCGTTAACTTTTTCTTTAAAATTAGAAGGAATGCCTGATAAAAAATCGTTCTGGAGGTTTAACCCCCAAATCTTAAACAACTCAAAGGTTGCACATGTTTAAAAGAGCAGATGATATTCTTCTTTGAGACAAATAATACACCAGACACTTCACCTTCCTTATTATGGGAAACTTTTAAGGCATTTATTAGAGGAACTATAATTTCATATCAAGCTTTCCAAAATAAAAAGAATAACACTGAACAATTGCAGTAAGAACAAGAAATTAGACAATTAGATTTAGAAAATGCCAAAGAACCAACTATAGATAAACATAATAAGATAACAATATTAAATATAAATTAAATCAAATTTTATCGGCCAGAATAATAAGATTATTTCAAATTACAAAACAAGAACATTTCGAATTTGGTGATAAACCACATAAACTCTTAGCACGCCAACTGAAAAAACGGGAAACAGAAAATACAATTACTAAAATTAAATCAGACAAAGGGGAATTACTAACACTACCTAAAGATATTAATAAAAGATTTGCTCAATTTTATCAAAATATATATACATCGAAAACCTCTGCAAATAATACTCAAATTACAAATTTCTTAGACAATTGTAATCTTCCAAAATTAAATATGGTGGAACAAGAGGGATTAGGAGCTCAGATTACACTTCAGAAAATAGAAGAAACAATAAATTCGTTGAAGAATGGCAAAACGCCAGGACCAGATGGCTTTAGTAATGAATTCTATAAAAGATTCTACGAGATAATTTCTCCACGCCTGCAAGATTTATATATACACGCTTTTAAAGAAAATAAACTACCAGAAACACTAACTGAGTCAAGTATTACACTTATACCAAAAAAGGATAAAGATCTAGAAGACCCAGGCTCATATAGAGCCATAGCACTCCTAAATACAGATAAAAAAATATTAGCAAAGACCCTAGCGAGACGATTGAGTAAATATGTTAGCAAACTAATAAACCTGGACCAAACAGAGTTTATACCAAAGAGATACTCATTTAACAATTTGAGACGGCTGTTTAATATAATGTCCTCACGTAATACTGAAGAAGACCTAGCAATTATTTCATTGGATGCAGAAAAAGCCTTTGGTCAAATAGATAGCAATATTTATTCAAAGTATTGCAAAAATTTAACATGGGACATAACTTTATCTCATGGGTAAAATTATTATATGATAAGCCGACGGCTAGAATACTGACTAATAATATATTATCCCCGAAATTCCAATTAGCAAGGGGCAATAGGCAGGGGTGTGCACTATCGCCCCTGCTATTTGCACTAGTGATAGAGCCTTTAGCAGAAAGTATAAGAAGTCATCCGAATACCAAACACTCAAATAATAAAATCTCATTATATGCAGATGACATATTATTATATATTACAAATTTGCAAATTATCATACAAATTATACTAACTTTAATAGAGGAATTTGGTTATTTTTCAGGATATAGAATAAACTGGAACTAAAGCAAAATTATGACGATAAAACCTCAAGAGCCGACACATTTGTTGAAATTCCCTTTTAGAATTTCAACAGAAAAATTAAAGTATTTGGGCATCCAAATTACTAGGAAATATAAATCATTACTCAACGCAAACTATATGCCTTTATTAACTAAATTAAATGGGTTGATTAAATTTTGGAAAACACTGCCGATGAACTTAATAGGCAGAATAAATGCGATAAAAATGATTTTCTTAAAAAACTAGATTCTGATATTATAAACTTCATATGGGATTATAAATCACACAGAATTCAAAGAAAACACGTGTAAATCTAAAGAATCAGGGGGACTGACACTCCCTAACTTATTGTATTACTATTGGGCAGTGAATGTTAAAAATATAATCTACTGGTTGGACAGTTCTGCCCAACAGGTAGATTGGATAAGAATGGAGAAAGAGGATTGTTCCCCTTATAATATAGGAGCGATCCTTCTTTCCCCGTTGAAACTGAGCAATATAATCTATAAGAAGAATCCAATTATTCACAGTATAATACAAATTTGGAAACAAATAAAATTAACTTTAAAATCAAGAAAATTATTGCTTCTTTCTCCTAAAGGTAATAATCCCTCATTCAAACCATCTATTATTGTTAAAACGTTTAATCAATGGGAAAGAATAGGAATTAAAATGATGGGAGATATGTATGAAATGGGAAAACTTTTATCATTCTAACAATTACAACTAAAATATAATTTGAAAAGTAATCAATATTTCAAATATCTTCAAATTCAAGATTATTTGAAAAAATATATACAAGGATATCAAACTCTAACCCCAGATTTAGTAGAGGAAGGAATGAATAGAAAGGCAGAATCAAGCAATTTAATATCTTATATAATATAATTCTAAATATAGAAACACCAATGACAGAGGCAATTAGAAGGAACTGGGAACAAGAGTTATTGATAAAAATTCTGAACGATAGATGGGAAAAAAAACCTATTATATGTAAATAAATGTTCAATTAATGTAAGACATAACATAATTCAATTTAAAATTTTACATAGATTATATTATTCGAAAAATAGACTGAATAAAATATTTTCAAATGTTTCCCCCATCTGTGACAAATGTCTAACTCAAAATGCCACTATGGCACATTCCTTTGTCTCTTGTACAAAACTGCATACATATTGGAATGAAATTTTTGGAAATTTTACAAAACTATTTAACACAAAATTGAACCCCAATACAGAACCGATTATCTTTGGATCAATGGAAGAGAGAAGTAAACTGAATATATTCCAAGAAGCTTTTCTTAATTACGGTTTAATAACAGCAAAAAAACTTATACTCAAATTTTGGAAAAACGCAACCACGCCAACATTCAAAATGTGTATTTCAAATATGTCGGAAACGCTACATCTTGAAGAGATGAGATTCCTCCTACTAGGCAAAGTAGACCAATTATTAAAGACTTGGTCTCCTTTTATCAACTTTTTACGAGCATATGGTGCAACATAACATAACCTTAGAAATTAAATGGTTTAGAACCGGGTGACGGATGGGGAAAAAAATTAAAACGAAATAGGTAGATCTCTCCTAATCTCTCTTTTCTCTACTTTCTCCTTTTCTTTCAATCTTTTTAGCTTCTCATCTCTGTACTTTATTTCTTTTGCTATCTGTTTCTACTCGCTTGTTTATCTATTCCGACACTCTTTATTTCTTTTTTCTCTCACTGTTCTTTTATTATTAAATTAAAAATACGAAGTTGTACAAGAATGGAAATATGTATTTATGTATTAGGTACTCAAGTACCACACTATTGTACTTCTAACAAAAATGAACAACAAATAAAAAAAAGTGTGATGTGAATGTTGATTACACAGTGTGACAGTCTGAAAGAGGGTCTCGACCTGAAACATCACTCATTTCTTCTCTCCAGAGATGCTGCCTGTCCCGCTGAGTTACTCCAGCATTTTGTGTCTATCGTCAATGTAAACCAGCATCTGCAGTTCCTTCCTACACTGCATTTTTAAATTATCTTGAATGCAGCAGAACTTGCCAAAGGGATCCACAGAAGCAGCATCAAAAATCTCTGACACTTATTGATAGAAGGTCCCAGAACAGAAGAAGTTTGGAAACAACATTTAGTTTTAAGGACTGCTTAAAAGGAAAAAAGTTGCTTTATCAATGTAATTTGAGCAAAAAATCCAGTTTGTTAATGGGTCTCATGGAGAGAATCCCAACTTCCTGTATCACTGACCATGACATTGCTGCCTCTAATGCTGCAAATCATCTGACAGTCTTCAAGTCTCCTCATTCTCACACAGAATATCAAAGAAATATTTGAGTTTTTTATCCTTACCTTCTATCTGCCAGCCAGCCAAATGAGATGTTTCCAACAATGTCCACAATGCCAAGGATTGACATTAAGAAGGCAGCTTGTTGATGGCTGACTCCAGCACTAACTGCATATGGTACGAGATGCACAAACGGAGTACTGCAGCCATAGGCCATGAACAGCAGAGATAGGGCAAATACAAGGAAGTCCGGTGTCAGGAGGAAAGCATATTCTTTATGGGATGGGCAACAATTGCAGAGTTGCTTTGTATCTTTTTTTTTGAAGGAGGTTGGATCCACAGAATGAAAGGACAGTCGAGGATCTTCATGCGACACTTCGTAGTTGCATTCCTCAGCTGCATTCTGTCCTTGGCCTTCTCCATTGGTAGAACTAGATAGATCCTCTGCAAGTGCAAGGGGTCGTAGTAAAGCACCACAGACACAAATATTAGCTACAAGGCCTCCGAGGATGAGCAATGCCCCACGCCAAGAGTACTTTTCAATTAGCAGCTGAACCACTGGAGCTAAAATGAAAGTCCCAATTCCACTCCCTGACATGGCCAATCCATATGCCATGGCTTTCTTGTTGCTGAAGTATTTTCCCACAATGGCAATAGCAGGAGAATAAGCTAAAGCATATCCGCAACCTGCAACAAAGAATACAATTTTAAAATCATGTTTAGGTTGCACACAGTCTCTTGCTCAGTAGGTGAATTGAGGACCAGGGACATAGGTCTAAGATGAAGGGGAAACAATTTAATAGAAATCTGAAGGTCACTTTTTCACACACAAAGTTTGGTGGGTGTATGGAACAAGCTGCCAGAGAATAGACACAAAATGCTGGAGTAACTGCTGGAGAGATTTCCCGCAATTCCCTAATCAGCCCTTGTCCATCTAATTGCCTGTATATCCTACCCCTCAGGATCTAGGGAGACAACAAGGTAATTCCCTGAAAATGAGGCACAGGTAGACAGGGTGGTGTTTAACAAGCATGCCTGCATTGAGTAGAGGAGTTGGTGTGTTATGTTACAACAGTAATGCCCCTGTCCCACTTAGGAAACCTGAACGGAAACCTCTGGAGACTTTGCGCCACACCCAAGGTTTCCGTGAGGTTCCTGGAGGTTTTTGTCCTCCGGCAACCGCCTTCAACTAGCATTTCAACCGGCTTCGACTAAAAAAATACCGATTTTTAAAACGGAAATCACTTTCGACCATTAGGGAGACTGTCAAAAACCTCTGGGAACCGCATGGAAACCTTGGTTTGGGCGCAAAGTCTCCAGAGGTTTACGTTCAAGGTTCCTAAATGGGACAGGGGCATAAGAGTCGTTACTGAGACCACACTTGAGTACTCTGAACAGTTATGATCATCCAGCTATAGAAAATATGTAATTAAGTTAGAAAGGATGCAGGAAAGAGTCACAAAGATGTTACTGAAATTAGAGCAATTGAGTTATAAAGCTGGATCTTTGGGCTGGAGCCTAGGATCCCGAGGGTGATCTCATAGAGGTACATAAAATCATGAGGGGCATAGATAACGTATATGGTCACAGTCTTTTTCCCATTATAGAGGAGTCCAAAACAAGAGGGGAACACAGTGTTGGATGTAACTCAGCGAGCCAGGCAGCATCTGTGGAGGACATGGATAGGTGTTGTTTTGGGTCGGGGACCTTCTTCAGACTGACTGTAAATAAAGCGGAGAAAGGTGGAAAAGAATTAGGTGCAGGGCTAAGCCTGGTAAGTGAGAGATAAATACAACTAAGGGGGGTTGTTCGGCAGGTGGAGTTTGTGATAAAGGCTAGATATGAAAAGTTGACAAAATGGTGTCTGATAAAGAAGAGTGAAGTATAAATCTAGAGGAAGGGATACAGTATATGTGGAAGGTGTAAGGGGAGGGGGAGGGGGAGATAAGGGGGTGGATAGTGGGTGACTTGGGTGGGGGGAATGGGGGCACCGGAAAAAGAGAGGGAGAAGGCAGTGTTACGTGAAACTGGAGAATTCAATGTTCTTATAATGGTTGTAAGATATCCCAGCTGAATATGAGGTGCTACTCCTCCAGTGTGTGTGTGTGACCTCACTCTGGCGATGGAGAAGGCCAAGGAGGGAATGAATAGAATGGGAAGCGGAGTTAAAATGGGGGAGTCAAACCACATTTACTGGAGGAAGTGGACATCTGAGTGGTAAAGAAATCTGAATTTCAAACACTGAGGGGGGAATTGATCAAAACATATAACATTTTGAGAAGCACAGATAGGGTAGACAGTTAGAACCATTTTCCCAGGGAGGAACTGTCTAACACTAAAGGGAAGAGCTATAAGGTGAGAGGGGGGAGTTTCACGGAGATGTGAGGAGCTAGTTTTTTTTACTCAGAGGGTGGTGGGGGCTGGAACGCATTGCCAGGGGTGGTGGTCGTCAGGTATGATAGTGGCATTTAAAAGGCTTTGGGATTAGTGCATGGAAGTGCAGGGAAAAGAGGGATATGGATCACGTGCAGGCAGATGAGATCAGTTCAGCTGGGCAACATGGTCAGCACAAACATTGTGGGCCGAAGGGCCAATTCCTGTGCTGTACAGCTCTGTATGTTTGATAATTCTTTGACACAGTGGACAATGGATGTATGGTACAAGATATGGCCAGAGGAAACTAGCAAGTGTACAATTACAATTATAATGTTTAACAAACATTTTGACAGGTACGTGGATTGGAAAGATTTAGAGAGATTTGCTCAATGCAGATGAGCACAGGTGGACAACTAGATTGCTTGAACAAGTTGTACCAAAGAGTCTGTTTCTGTGCTTTGTGACTCTAACTGCTTTTGCCTAATAAAAGGAACTGGGCCAGGCCAGTGAGTTTGAATTCTTCCATGTTTGCTCGGCAATGTAAAATTCAAATGCTAAATTAATGGGTGCACAGCATTGAAGCTGGTTCTACATAGCTAGAGTGACAACCGTTCCACACTAACCTTTGTGATAGGTTTGCATGTTCTCCCTGTGAGCACGTGGGTATCCCCTGGGCATTCCAGGTCCCTCCCACATCTCAAAGAAAGGTCGGAGAGGCAAGAAAAGTACTGTAAACCATTCCAAGTGTGGACTGAGTTCTGATGAAGGATTTCTGAACTGAATTGTGCTGGATTTCTCTTTCCACAGATGTGCTCTTCCCACTGAGTATATATTTTTCAGATTTTCAGCATCAGCCTGTTTTAATTTCTAATCATAGCATAGTTGGGGCTCTTACCAGTCAGGACTCCCAATGAAAGGTACAGGTACTCCAGGCAAGTGGCGAATGAACTGAGGACAAGGCCACCAGCAGCCAAGAGTCCTCCAAGAATCACAGCCACTCTGGTAGAATAACGGTTACTAATAATACTCCCAACAGGAGCTAAAGAGAACAAAGACACAAAGGTAGTGAAATCGTGCATTGTTGTTGAAAGTCCATGCTACATTTCCACTCTGTAAAAGCATAAAAACCATGAAACCATAATTCTCCATCAGTCTTGGAAACAATGCTGAATATGATCGATGCCGTCATTCCTTTGTATCTTATATTCCCAATAATTCTACTAATCGGCCTGCTTTCAGGGATGTATTTGTTTACCAAACCTCACGGGGGGGGGGGGGAGGTGGGTGTTCTGCACTCTGGGGATACATTCTGGGAGATGAAGCCTCTGGGCAGAGTCCTCCGGCCCCTCCGCTGTGGGAATGATTTTCCCAGTGGGTTTGTCACCCAGGATGGGGAGCAATATAATGCAGTCTGTGTGAGTCAGCACCTTCACACAGCGACCGCTTCAGTTTTATTCGTGTGCTCCAGGCTTCTGGCATATTCCACGGATTTGTTGGCTGATAGCTTCATTGGCTGTGGGGGAGGGGGTGTGTGTGGGGGAGGGGTTTGTGGTAGGGGGCGGTGTGGGGGAAGGGGTGTAGGGTGGGGGGGTGTGGGGGTGTGTGGGGTGGGGGGTTGTGGGGGAGGGGGTTGTGGGGGAGGGGGTTGTGGGGGAGGGGGTTGTGGGGAGGGGGCTGTGGGGGTTGTGGGGGAAGGGGTTGTGGGGAGGGGGTTTTGGGGGGGGTTGTGGGGTGGGGGATGTGGGGGAGGGGGGGTGTGGGGTAGGGGAGGTGTGGGGTTGTGGGGGAGGGGGTTGTGGGGTGGGGGTTGTGGGGGAGGGGGTTGTGGGGGAGGGGGTTGTGGGGGAGGGGGTTGTGGGGAGGGGGTTGTGGGGAGGGGGTTGTGGGGAGGGGTTTGTGGGGGAGGGGGTTTTGGGGGGGGGTTGTGGGGTGGGGATGTGGGGGAGGGGGGTGTGGGGTAGGGGAGGTGTGGGGTTCTGGGGGAGGGGGTTGTGGGGGAAGGGGTTGTGGGGGGGGGGTTGTGGGGGAGGGGGTTGTGGGGGAAGGGGTTGTGGGGGAGGGGGTTGTGGGGGAGGGGTTGTGGGGAAGGTGGTTGTGGGGTTGTGGGGGGAGGGGGTTGTGGGGTGGGGGTTGTGGGGGAGGGGGGTTGTGGGGGAGGGGGTTGTGGGGGGGGGGAGGGGGTTGTGTGGGGAGGGGGTTGTGGGGGAAGGGGTTGTGGGGGAGGGGGTTGTGGGGGAGGGGGCTGTGGGGGAGGGGGTTGTGGGGGATGGGGTTGTGGGGGGGGTTGTGGGGGAAGGGGTTGCGGGGGGAGGGGGGTTGTGGGGGATGGGGTTGTGGGGGGGTTGTGGGGGAAGGGGTTGCGGGGGAGGGGGTTGTGGGGGAGGGGGTTGTGGGGGAGGGGGTTGTGGGAGGGGGTTGTGGGGGAGGGGGTTGTGGGGGAGGTACCCAGACGTGGTGTCGAAGGACCGGAAGCCGGAGCAAAGAAGTGGAAGCCAAATAACTGAATGGAAATGGAGCCGAAACACCGACTGACCGAAAGGCTGCGTCGCATAAAAGTGAACTCACCGAATGACCGATCTACAGAAACGGCAACTAACCAAAAGGCTGCGTCACCTACAAGCCAACGGACCGAATGGCGCTCAACCGAACAGTCAAATAACGGACATGATGTCGCCGGGGGGGTGGGGGGCGGGACTTGTCAGCGATTGGTCCAGATCCCCACGTCCATCACATCACTGGCCGGTGGAGACGGGAGGGTGGGGGTCATTTTCCCGCACAAGCCATAGGTGACTGGGCACTCTGCACCCGAGCACCAAGTTGTGAGCGGCTGAAGGAGCGCATGCCTCGGGACAGCCTCTACTCTCCCACGGCCACAGCCACGGCCGCAATACATCGGGCTGTGTGTCGGCAGAGCCGCTGGAGCAAAGGTTTGGGACAGGCTGGTCCCTCCGCCCACCCAGAGTCACTGACTGTGATGCACCGCCATCGGATCCCATTGGTGGGAGGGGGGTTGTAGGGGAGGTGGGGTGTACGGGAGTGGGGTGTAGGGGAGGTGGAGTGTGGTTGGAGGGGGAGTGTAGGGGATGGGGGGTGTGGGTGGGAGGGGGGCCTGTAGCGGAGGGGGGATTGTAGGGGAGGGGTGTGTAGGGGTGGGAGGTGTTGGGGAGGGGTGGTTGTAGGGGAGGGGGGGTGTGATGGGAGGGTGGTTGTAGGGGAGGGAAGTGTAGGGGAGGGGGGGTGTAGTGGGGGGGGGTGTAGGGGAGGGGGGTGTAAGGGTGGGGGCTGTAGGGGTGTAGGGGAGCGGTGGTTTAGGGGAGGGGAGTGTAGGGAAGGGGGTGTAGGGGAGGGGAGGTGTAGGGGAGGGGGATGTGGTGGGAGGGGGGTCGTAGGGGAGGGGGGTGTAGGGGAGGGGGAGGGGGTTGTAGGGAGGGGGTTGTGGTGGGAGGGGGTCGTAGGGGAGGGGTGTTGTAGGGGAGGGGGGTGTGGTGGGAGGGGTTCGTAGTGGAGGGGGGGGTGTAGGGGAGGGGGGTGTGTAGGGGAGGGGAGGTGTAGGGGAGGTGGATGTGGTGGGAGGGGGTCGTAGGGGAGGGGGGGTGTAGGGGAGGGGTTGTTGTAGGGGAGGGGGTGTGTAGGGGAGGGGAGGTGTAGGGGAGGGGGATGTGGTGGGAGGGGGTCGTAGGGGAGGGGGGGTGTAGGGGAGGGGTGTGTGGTGGGAGTGGGGCGTATGGGAGGGGGGCATAGGTGAGGGAGGCATAGGGGAGCGGGGTGTATGGGGAGGAGGGGTGTCGGGGAGGGGGGTGAGGTGGGAAGGGGATGTGGTGGGAGGGGGATGTGAGGGCTCACCGGTTCCCAGCCCGGGCTCCGACTCTGACCACACTCATCGGCTTCAGACTCATTCTACGGCTCCCATCCCGAGCGTCTGTAGGTATGGTACAAAATTTACCTTCAGCAGTGCTGCAGGTCTGTCACTGTCCGTGTGCGCGACTTTGCGCCTTTGAGAGGGGGGTGGGTTTAAAATGCAGTATTTCAGAAGACTATTCGAATTGATGTTGAACAGGCTATTTAGGTGATGAAGAAAAATCGCTTCGACTGCCGTTCTCTGAAGTGATTTTTAAACTGCGCTTGCTAATTTAATTGCTGTAGTAAATTTAAAATCATCTTCTAAAGCCGTGAACGCCCACAACGGGACGGACCTCACGTACCGGACAAGGCAAGGTACACAGTTTATTTTTCATTAAAAAGTGCTTCTTAGGATACTTTTAATCAAAATTTCACGTTGCGAGAAGGTGATTTATTCCCCATGCGAACCGGCAATATTTTTCCTGCTGATATGGGGTTTAAATTTACCGCTACCGCAACGTTCCAATCGATCGCGTTCCAGAGAATCCCACTCGCAAGATGATTTAAATGGCCATTAATTTACGGGAATTAAACATTAAATTCCTTCCATTTGGCCTATAAATTAATGACAATGAGATTTAAAAATCATGTTATGTTGTGAATTCTTGTATGAATGTTATTTGGACACTTAGGCTATTTAAAAATGTTCAACTTTTCTTAAGAAATGTATAGATGTTGAGATCTAGTAATTGAATTTTGTAATGAGCTACAATTGGGTAATTAACTAATTATATGCTTTAATTTAGGGTCATCCAAGTAAGATTGTTTCATATTTGTTTCAGAATACTTCAATCTATAATAACTGAAAATGTCTTTCAGTTCTCTTAATTTTTAAGAAAATATGGGCTTTTGAATGTCCTTGATCACAGCTTTTGTGTTGTCATTGGAAAACCAAGAGGTAACAAGATGCTAATTTCCGAATATGAAAATAGCCATAACCTTTTTAATACTGAAGATATGAAAGTGAATTAGGTGTCAAATTAAACTTCTTTTTATGCGTTATCAGATAGGGATAAATTGCAGACGCTTTTTAAAATCTCAAAATGTTGTAACATTGCTACTCACAGCCCCCGCCCGCAAATACAGCCCCCGCACGCAGAACACAGCCAGCCCCCGCTCGTGAACACAGCCCCTGCACGCAGAACACAGCCAGCCACCGCACGCAGAACACAACCAGCCCCCGCTCGCGAACACATCCATCTTCTAACGCACCCATCTCACCCCGACCATCACTTGTTTGCCCTTCTGCCCTCAGGAAAGCACTACAGGTCCATCAAGCTCACACCACAAGTCAAACAGTTTCTACCCCAAGGCCATCACCTCACTGAACTCTGCACTGAAAGCACAACCGCCATAGTCAATATTTATACTGTACAATACCTACCTTTGTGCAATACTGATATATTTATCTATAATATTTATTTTTATAGCACTATTCCGTGCAATATCTTATATTCTGACTGACCTTCTGAGTGCAATATCTTATATTCTGGTAAGAGTGCATACGTAGGCATAATGTGTGTGCGTGTGTGAATCTGTGTGTATGTGTCATAGTATGTGCACATGAGTGTATGAGCAATTTTTATTTTTCTCACTTTTTTGCTGTTATTTTATTGTTAATTTTTATCGTGTACATTTGAGCTCCGCTCAGGCAGTGCGCCTGAATTTCATTGTATGCACCACTACAATGATAATAGTAGTAATTATTAGAATAAGTAATAAACAAGTAAACAAATAAATAAATAAAACACATCCAAATGGTTTTTCAAATGCTATGATAGTATCTGCCCCAACTTTCTCCTTTGGCAGCTATTCCATAAACCTACTAACCTTTGTGTAAAAAGGTTGCCCCTCAGGTTCCTATTAAATCTTTCTCCCCTCACCTTAAGTAGTTGAGTACTTACTTTAATAGACTTCAAGTGGACTACACCCCTTCCCACCCTGCTTCCTGCAAAGACTCTATCCCCATCTCCCAATTCCTCCATCTACGCCACATCTGCACCTAAGATGAGGTTTTCCATACCAGTATATCCGAGATATTCTCTTTCTTTAGGGAATGGGGGTTCCCCTCTTCCATTATAGATGAGGCCCTCACACGTCTCCTCGGTACCCCACGGCTCCACTATTGCTGCCCCTTCCCGCTAGTCACAACAGGGACAGAGTCCCCCTAGTCCTCACCTTTCAGTTGTCACATACAGCACATTATCCTCCGATTATTTGCCACCCCCAACGGATCCCACCACTAGCCACATTTTTCTATCTCCATCCCTTTCCGTTTTTTGCAGAGACCGTTCCCTCCGCAACTCCCTGGTTAACTCACCCCTTCCCACCCAAACCACCCCACCCCAGGTATCTTCCCCTGCTAGTGCAGGAGATGCAACACCAACCAAATTGATATGGTAATGCTCTTAAAATTATTAATATACTGATTCACCTCAAAGGTGTAGTTTAGTTTAGTATTACCAAGTGCATCAAGGTACAGGGAAAAGCTTTCATCCATTCAGAGAAAAGACGATACATGATGACAATCAAACCATCCACAGTGTCCAGATAAAAGGTAAAGGGGACAACATTTAGCAGTAGATAAAGTAGACTTGACCAGTGAGGTGCCTCAGGGATCTGTGTTGGGTCCACTGTTGTTTGTCATGTACATCAATGATCTGGCTGATGGGGTGGAAAATTGGATAAGTAAGTATGCAGATGATACTAAGATAGGTGGTGTTGTGGATAATGAAGTAGATTTTCAAAGTCTACAGTGAGATTTGGGCCATTTGGAAAAGTGGGCTGAAAGATGGCAGATGGAGTTTAATGCTGATAAGTGTGAAGTGCTACATCTTGGCAGGACAAATCAAAATAGGACGTACATGGTAAATGGTAGGGAATTGAGGAATGCTGTGGAACAGAGGGATCTAGGAATAACTGTGCAATAGTTCCCTGAAGGTGGAATCGCATGTAGATAGGGTGGTAAAGAAAGCTTTTGGTGTGCTGGCCTTTATAAATCAGAGCATTGAATATAGGAGTAGGGAAGTAATGTTAAAATTGTACAAGGCATTGGTAAGACCAATTCTGGAGTATGGTGTACAATTTTGGTCGCCTAGTTATAGGAAGGATGGTCAACAAAATAGAGAGAGTACAGAGGAGATTTACTAGAATGTTGCCAGGGTTCCAGCAACTATGTTACAGAGAAAGGTTGAACAAGTTAGGTATTTTATTCTTTGGAGCGCAGAAGGTTAAGGGGTGACTTGATTGAGGTCTTTAAAATGATGAAAGGGATAGACAGAGTTGACGTGGATAAGCTTTTCCCATTGAGGGTAGGGAAGATTCAAACAAGAGGGCATGACATGAGAATTAAGGGACAGAAGTTTAGGGGTAACGTGAGGGGGAACTTCTTTACTCAGAGGGTGGTGGCTGTGTGGAATGAGCTTCCAGCAGAGGTGGTGGAGGCAGGATCGATTTTAACATTTAAAAGTAAAGTGGATAGGTATATGGACGTGAAGGGAATGGAGGGGTATGGTCTGAGTGCAGGTAGATGGGACTAGGGGAAAACAAATGGTCGGCACGGACTGGAAGGGCCGAGAGGGCCTGTCTCCGTGCTGTAATTGTTATATGGTTATATTATATTATATGTTTGAAAGGTTAGGGTACCTGGTCCATCCAACCAAATCCAAGTTAAAGCCATCCAAAAAAATTGTTTCTTTGGGATTTGTCATTGATTCAGTTGATATGTCAGTGACTTTGCCTACAGCCAAGGCTGTGGAGATCAGAGAGGACTGTACCAGTCTCACTGTAAAACAATATCCCTCCATCCGGGAAGTAACTACTGTTATTCGTAAATTGGTGGCAGTTTACCCTGTAGTGCAGTTGGAGTGCAAGCTAGTGGTTATGGAAGGTGCTGGGAGAAAGTCTGCTCGCAGGAAGTGTGGGGCGCGCAGCGATGCGGTTCCATCTCAGCGATCGTGTTGGGAGCTAAGTGCGGTAACGCCGGCTCTGATAACAACGGCCATTCCCCCGGTGATTGAACAGCCTCCAGCTGCTCCAGTGTCGCAGGGCACTGAGGCCACGGCAACAAGCAAAAAAGCAAAACGAAAGTCTGTCATACCTGTTTTATCTGACGGGTCTGAAGAAGAAGAGGACTCCCCTCCGGATCGCAAGAAAATGTGGGGGATACTCGAACAAATGGAGCAAATACTCCACACCCTAATCAGCCAGGGGTCCAAGGGCCCAGTGATTCCCCAGGCAACCTCTCAGTGAGTTCTACATGCAGAATATGGTGCCTGTCCACAATGGGAATCTTTCTCTCCAGTACCTTGTTTAGGTCTGGATGAGGTCTCCCTTGAGCAGGACCCGGGAGTGTCAGGGCAGGAGGAGTCTGACCCTGAAGCTGGTGTCCCTGCTTATGTGCACAGATCAGAGCACAAGAGCCACGCAAAACTTCGCTATTCCTGAAGGGATTGGTGAGGCTATGGATGACAATCTAGCTGCCAACGTGAACTCCTTGGATTCTCACCAGTTCCAGGACCACAGCACGATATAAAACACCTGTCGATTGTGCTTCACTCAGGGTGCTCACCATAAACTCGGCAATATGGGCACCCATGAATGCAACGATGCGAGGAGAGGAAGTGCGCTTTCAGCGTGTCCTCAAGTTGGTGGCAGCAGGCATAACTGCGTTCGGGAAGATGGTCAAGGGGTCAGCGATGTCAAAAACCCAACAAGATATGCTAGCACTATTTTGCAATGCCTACTTCAAGGTGAACTGCATGAGGAAGATTGCCATTCGACCAACCTTAATCCCGAAGTTTGCAGGCCTGTGTAGGGCTAGCAACATTCAAGCACCAGATTACTTGTTCGGCGACGACCTCATCAAGCAAACTAGGGACATTGACGATGAGGCAAAGACAATTGGGCTTCTGAAACCATTCATCCCTGCTCCCAGGACGTCATCTAAACAGTCAGGTTCGATGCGCAGGGGGTCGGATCCCGGGGCAGGGCCCAGCAGAGGGAGGCCAATGGGGTGAAGATATTACCCACCAGTGCAGCCCAACAACAACCCCAATATTGGGAGAAGGAGACCTTCCAGGCCAATTGTCGAGGGCGGCATCAACATCCGCAGCAAAGGCGCAGGATGTGCCGCTAGACCAAATCCTCAGGGCCGTGATGGTCTAAGAAATCGACGTTTTCTAAGTTTTATGATAAACTTGTTCTTACAGTGCCAGGGTTTGGGCATGCTGTGTTGGGTTCCATACAGGGTTTAAAGCTGTTGACCAAAGTTTATGTGTAGTTAAGCACCTGAGTCAATATATCGAGGTAACTTAGAGTCTCAGAGGCTCTGAGACAGCAATGCTCATCAGTCACAAAAAACCTCATAAAAGGTGTCAGTATAAACTATTTCTTGATGGTAAAACAGGTTTTGGATTCCGCTGGAGTAGACACTCATGTGTTTAAATCTCACTCCACCAGGGCGGCATCAACATCCGCAGCAAGGTCGCAGGATGGTCTAAGGAATCAACTTTCTAAAATTATGATAAACCTGTCCTGACAGTGCCAGGGTTTGGGCATGCTGTTTTGGGTTCAGTTTGATTTGATTTGCTTTGTCTTTATACGTTTCATTTGTAATTTCCCCTGGGATAGAGGGGTTATTACTGTATTGTAATTTTAAAAAAATGATTATTGGATAATTCGAAGCAATGTTCAATACATTATTTATTCACTACTGTGTCAACTGAAGCAATGTGCCGTATGGAGTGCATTTACGGCATGAAATCACAGAGCTTTGAAATCTTCACGTAGTCACTCACGTGACTCCGAAGTAAAATAGTAAAATTAAATGAGAACTTACCAGTTCGAAGCTTGATCCTTATTTTATGAGGAGTTACGATGAGGGATTACGTGCCCTCCTCTCCCGGCCCTCATAATCGAAAGGATCATCAGGTAGTTCTAGTCTTCTAAAGCCTTACTATGTTACTTCGGCTATCGGTTTCTGCGTATTCACGTCGCTGCTTTGAAGTATGACGCGCATGCGCCTGGCGGGGCTTCTTCATGTAATCCCTCATCGTAACTCCTCATAAAATAAAGATCAAACTTCGAACTGGTAAGTTCTCATTTAATCTTACTATTTTCTATCCATGTCAGCACACTACCCCCAATACCATGTGCACTAATTTTGCCCACTAATCTCCTATGTGGGACCTTTTCAAATGCTTTCTAAAAATCCAAGTACACTACATCCACTGGCTCTCCCTTGTCCATTTTATATCAAAGTCACATGAGTGACTACGTGAAGAGCCCGCCAGTCCACATGCGCGTCAATACACAAGACGCTATGCGGCGGGTCAGAGCAGTTCACAACTGCTCTGGCATGTAAGTAATTTTACTTTCAGCGGGCCGCTGCGACAGTGAGTCCGGAGTAGCTGATGGAGGCGGCCGGACTTGGGTCGCCACGGAGGCTCCATTAGGAGCTAGATTTAATTTGCGGCTGCCACCGTTGGAGCTCCGAACAGGAGCAGGTGGTCGAATTTGGAGGCCGCCGTGGAAGCTCCATAGGAGCTCGGTTTTGTTATTGCCTGCCGGCTTTGGGCTCCATATGGGAGCAGGTGGCTGGATTTTAGGCCACCATGGAAACTCCATTAGGAGTTGGGACTGCCGGTATGGCTAGGTTTCGATCGCTGCTAAAGATAACAGCAGCCGGTCTTAGCCGCGGCCAGGGCAGCGAACACTAGGTAAGCTCAGCTGCCATAGCGCCGAGACATTTTTTAAACATAGATGCTGCTGAGACAACATACGCAGGAGACCAGCATATAGTGTGTGCTCTATTTCTATGGGCATTTCGATATACTACACAGAGTTCTTTTATTGAAGTCAAAAACTGAAGAACTGATTAAAGTAGTTATAAATAGAGCTGGCAGTTTTAATAGCGGTTGCTGTTCAGTCACGTTTGTGACTGTCGCAGCAGATAGGACATTTATTATCATACACCAAATGGTGTAGTAAAATTTGACTTGCCATTACGGCACAGAATGGGGCTCCACTGTTCGGAGGAACTCCATTGAGGCTCTAGAAAAGAACTCCTGGCTTGGGAAGCCTTTTTTCAGCTGTGTCTATTAGTCACCTGTGGAGCAATACCTAGTGCAGGGTTGCGTCATGATAATTTCCGCTCAGTAGAGGGGACTGTTGGAGATCTTTCATAAGAGACCCCAACCATGGGATATCGACAAAGCAGTTGAATCTTTGATCCTATGGGGTTATGCGTCTGTTTAAATCATATGAACTGTGACAACACCTGGCAGGGTTGCAGTATTTCTCCCACTGTGTCTAGTGGACTATCGGGAAGAGGTGACTCCGATTATAATGCCGGCTCATCCAAGTCATGTGGGGGCCAGAGGCCGGAGGAAACAACACCTGGTACAGGGTTGCACTCTATTTCCTCCCTGAAATACTCCGTTGAGGCTCCAGAAGGGAGCAAGGACTCGGAGACACTAGCAGGTGCAACCTGTCTGGTAAGTTTAATGATGATACCGACAGAGCACCGATCTGCACAGCTAGTCCCAGTTCGGCTCCTAGAGGGAGCAGCTTGACAACCCCGAGTCGGGGCAAAGTCAAAGCCAAGTCTGTGGGACAAGTCCTGTCGGACGATTTGGGTCAAGGGGATTCTGTCCCCCACATTGCTTGGTTACCCTGGTTCAGGGTAGACCATCATGGAACTGGCTGTCCATATGGGTCATGTTGACCAGGGAAGCACTGGCTCATCATCTGTGATTGAGGTTATCAGACTGCTCAGTAGTATGAAGTAGTTGAAGTCTTCCTCAACACTTGGTTTATTTTCTCCTCAGTTAGTAGAGTTGCCAGTTAATTGGAATCATCATTGCCATCCTCTCTGGGATAGGTAGCTATCAGCAGGAAGCTGGTCTGGCATATAATATTTTTTTATCTGACCTACAGGTTCATGTTGTGAATCAACAATGTATTTATAATAAACAGTAGGCTCTCAATACCAGTATTCCTGATTGAGTGGTGGGTCGAAGAGATTGTGTTGTGCACCCTAGGGACTCAGACAAATGGTTTCAGTCAGAGGACTGCGAGGCAATTCCTGATTCAGGCTTGCATTATGCTAAAATTCCACTCTGAGGAAGAACGCTGAGAATTCGTGGTGACTCTTATAGTCAAGAGTTGACAGGGAACTCGTATTCTCACATCAAAAGGAGACTGTGGTTTTCAGCTCTAGTCATAAGGTTCTGATTATATGTTATCAGCAAAATTATGAATAATTAGATAATACATCTTCCACGGCAAGAGAAGCCAAAATAATTTCCGTCCGTATGGTCAATAGAGGAACGGTGGTTCCGAGTGGAATCAGTGACATCTCATCAGAGGATGAGTAGTCTGGCCAAGAACAAGAGTGGTATATTTCTGATACTTCTAAAGATTACAGAAACATAGAGCATGCCAAATCAGGTTAGCAGTTGGCTAATCTGATCATGTGTTTAGTTACCCAGTTTAAGATGGATGATTGCTTTTCAGCAGTTTAATTGATTCAGAGAATCAATCTTGGAGATGCTTACTTTGCCATATCTATACACATGAAGCACTGATTATCTGGTGTTTTCATAACAAAGTCAGTGGTGAAAGCCAATGCTGCCTTACTCAGATCAAAGGGCATTGTGTCATCGAGTTGAGATAATATGCAAAATTTGCAGCTGATAAAACTTAGGGGTTATCAGTAGATACCTCTTGCGATATTAAGAATGAGGCAACATGAAATTTAATAGTGTCAATTTTGCCTATTCATTCAGGCCATGGTAAGACGGCTGAAGCAATTCAGTCACGAGTGATGGCTGGGGCAGCCTGTCTTTTAGGGCAGCTAGCTCTGCACGATTGTATGGGAAGCTTGTGAACAAAATATTTGAGTTACTTTTAAATGTAAGTAGCAAGAGATTTGTGTGGCTTTCAGTTTGAGCCTAGAGAAGCGTTTATGTGATAGCACAATTGACAGTGCTTGTGCGGCTTTGTCATTCTCTATAGTACCATAAGTGGGACAATAAATGATTGGTTATTCACCTGCTGTTCACTAACGTTATGCAGGGTGTCTTTTATATGACCACTTTAATAGTCTACTCTCATTGTAGCGCGTGATGTATATCAGTAAATTATTATGCAAATATTCTTCTACTGTATTCCTAATGGGAGCAGTTTTTTTAATATTTATGCTTTCAGTTACTGATCTCAGCACAAAGAACACAGTCTTTACTCAATCTCTGGCTCGGTCTCTGGGTTATAACTGACATTAGGGTAGCTTGTTATGGGAATGATCTCATAAGGAAAAATGGGCATGATTGCGTACATTTGAAGTTGACAGCATACCCACCAGAGCAGAGAATGGGGGTCACATTAGGTATATAAGTGCACTGAGCTTGCTAGTACCTGTGAGATGAAATATACTTTCTTTATTGTTATTCAATAGTCTCAAGATATTGCTGATGGCTCATTAGCAGCCAATAGAATGGATATTTCCCTTTCATCTTACAGCAAGAGGCTTACATAGTGTGTTAATAAATTACAAAATTTGGATGAATATGTCTGGATATTTGCAGATAGAATTCTGCATAGTGTTGCATGAGTTATTATCTAACTCAAAGTCAATTGGGACTATGGTCAGCAACTATTCTGTGGTTTCATACAAGTGCTCTAAAGATTGACGCACATGCAGACTCTTCACGTAATTCCTCACTTCAACTTCTCATAAAATAAAGATCAAACTTCAAACGGTAAGTTCTCATTTAATCTTTCTATTTTCCTAGTTACATCCTCAAAAAATTCCAGAAGATTAGTCCAGCATGATTTCCCCGATCCTGTTACTACTATCCAAATGTGCCACTATTTCACCTTTTATAATTGACTCCAGCATCTTCCCCACCACCGATATCAGGCTAACTGGCCTATAGTTCCCTGTTTTCTCTCTCCCGCCTTTCTTAAAAAGTGGGATAACATTAGCTTCCCTCCAATCCACAGGACTGATCCTGAATCTATAGAGCATTGGAAAATTATCATCAATGTGTGCGCGATTTCTAGAGCCACTTCCTTAAGTACCCTGGGATGCAGACCATCAGGCCTTGGGGATCTATCAGCCTTCAGTCCCATCAGTATACCCAACACCATTTCTTGCCTAATGTGGATTTCCTTCAGTTCCTCCGTCACCCCAGATCCTCTGGCCACTAGTATATCAGGAAGATTGTTTGTGTCGTCCTTAGTAAACCTAGCTAACTATTACAGTAGACCGCCGATCAAAGCAAAACTTGGTGCACTTGCAGCAGAGGAGAACGGTGAGTGAGTTGGTGAAAAATCATAGCACTATCGCACAAATAGAAAGGCCGCGCAAACAGGAAGATAACAAGATCACAGTTTTAGTTATGTATAGATAAAGGGAAAAAGGGTAACCAGAGAGAGCACGGGATCTCTCGGGTATCGAAGCTGTTCACTCTGTGTGGAGCCACATGAGATGGGCAAAGTCCTCAATGAGTATTTCTTCTCTGTCTTTACTGAGGAGAAAGACAGGACAAAGGAACTTGGGGCAGTAACTGTTAATGTCTTGAGAGCAGTCAGTGTTACTCGAAGTGCTGAAGCATATGATGATAGACAAATCTCCAGGGCCTGATCAGATATATCCGTGGGAAACTAAAGAGGAATTTTCAGGAGCCCTCGCAGAGATTTGTGTGTGGTCATTAACACAAGCAAGGTGCCAAAAGACTAGAGAGGCAAATGTTGTAACTCTATACAAGAGGGGCGGCAGTAAAAAAGCTGGGAACTACAGGCCATTGACCTTAACATCTGTGGTCAAAAAGTTTTTTGATGATATGAACAAAAAGGTGATGAAGGCAGAGCTGTAGACATTGTATATATGGATTTCAGCAAGGCATTTGACAAGCTTCCGCATAGTAGGCTGCTCTGCAAGGATAGATCTCATGGCAATCAAGAAGAGATAGCTGAATAGATAGAAAATTGGCTTTGTGGAAGGAAGCAGAGTGTGATGGTGGAAGGTTGCTTCTCGGACTCGGACTGACTAGTGGCGTGCCTCAGGGTTCGATTAGCAAGTTTGCAGATGACTAACAAGATTAGCAAGTTTGCAGATGATTCAAAAGTGGATGGTTTTGTAGATAGTGAAGATGGTTGTGAAAAATTGCAGCAGGATCTAGATCGATTGGCCAGGTGGGCTGAGGAATGGTTGATGGAATTTAATAATAGAAACGCGAGGTGGTGCATTGTGGGAGCACAAACATGGGCAGGACCTACACAGTGAACGGTAGGGCTCTGGGGAGTGTTGCAGAGCAGAGGGATCTAGGAGTACAGGGACAACATTTGTTGAAAATGGCATCACAGATAGATAGGGTGGTCAAAAAGGCTTTTGGCACATTGGCCTTCATTAGTCAGAGCATTGAGTATGGGAGCTGGGAAGTCATGTTGCAATTATACAAGATGATGATGAGGTTGTGTATATAATATTGTGTTCCGTTTTGGGCACCATGCTATAGAGAAGGTTTATGAGGATGTTGCTAGGACACGAGGGCCTGAGCTATATGGAGAGGTTGAGCACAGTAGGTCGCTATTCCTTGGAGCACAGCAGGAACAAGGATGATCTTACAGAGGTGTACAACATCATAATGAAAATAATAGATAGGTAGGGACACAGTCTCTTGCCCAGAGTAGGTGAATCAAGAACCAGAATTTAGGTTTAAAGTGAGGGGGGAAAGATGTAATAGGAACCTGAGGGGTAATTATTTTACACAAAGGATGGTGGGTGTATGGAACGAGTTGCCAGAGGAAGTAGTTGAGGCAGGTATTGTTACAATGCTTACAAAACATTTAGACAGGTACATGGATAGGACAGGTATAGAGGGATATTGGTCAAATGCAGGCAGGTGGGACAAGTGTAGATGGGACATGTTGGGCTGGTGTGGGCAAGTTGGGCCGAAGGGCCTGATTCCACATTGTAAAACTCTCTGACTCGCTGACTATGTGAGGTGTGAGTGTTGCAGTGATATTGGACTGATAATCTTTGTTGGGTGGGAATTGATCTTAATTCCACTGATTGATATCAGATATAAAGTCATTATTATTTTCCTGTACTTGGAATAGATCCTCGGTGCATGACTTTTGAGTCCGAGTTCTCTGCCTATCTTCTCCCATTGCCTATTCACCAATCCCTGCGCATACATTCCCTCTCATTGGATGCACAGCTCTTCAACCCGAATGCAAGGGGTTGCTCGGTGAATTGGAGAGCTCGCTGCTACACCTGTGCTATCTTTGAAGCAAACAGTTCTCCTCAAGCTGGGCACTGCTTTCCAGTTGCAACTTGGTTTGGTGTTTGCTTTGTTTTTTAACAAGCGTTGTCATGACATTAATTTGTTTCAGTGGTGTAGAACTCCACCAATGGCTTCTGGTTTATGTCTGCTCATGGGGATGATGTCACAATGGGCAGCATGAGCCTTCAAGAGCTGCACACTCGTAAATCATCATCAAAACGAGTATGACTGTCCTCTCCTCTCCATAGGGTCATCTACTTGTGGGTCAGCAGATGTCTGTAGAGGCCGATCTGTGATCCACACACCTTGGTGCAACGTGGGCTGTGGAGACGGGCAGTGGCTGGTAGTCGTCGAGCCCCCTTCTCTCTCTCCTTACGGTGCTGTCACTTTGTCTCTGCGACACGGTGTAGTTCCGTTTCGAAACGTGCAACTCCTTCCTGCACGGATTTCCTCCAGGAGCGCCTGTCCAGTGCAATGTGCTCCCAGTTGCTCGATGCGATGTGGGATTTCTTCAGACTGTTCTTGATGTTGTCCTTGAAGCATTTCTTTGGCCCGCCGGGGGCTCGCCGACCTTCCTTCAACTGAGTACAGGATTTGTTTAGGGAGACGTGTGTTGGACATGCGGATGACACGGCCAGTCCATCGACGTTGGTGCTGCATTATTGCGGTGGTGATGCAGGTCATGTTGGCTTCCTCCAAAACGCTGATGTTGGTGCGTTTGTCCTCCCAGCTGACCCTCAGAATCTTTCGTAAGGATCATAGAAACATAGAAACATAGAAAATAGGTGCAGGAGGAGGCCATTCTGCCCTTCGAGCCAGCACCGCCATTCAATATAATCATGGCTGATCGTCCGCTATCAATAACCGTGCCTGCCTTCTCCCCATATCCCTTGACTCAACTAGCAGCTAGAGCTCTATCCAACTCTCTCTAAAATTCATCCAGTCATTTGGCCTCCACTGCTCTCTGTGGCAGGGAATTCCATAAATTCACAACTCTCTGGGTAAAAAAGTTTTTTCTCAGCTGTCTTAAATGACCTCCCCTTTATTCTAAGGCTGTGGCCCCTGGTTCTGGACTCACCCAACATTGGGAAAATGTTTCCTGCATCTAGCTTGTCCAGTCCTTTTATAATTTTATATGTTTCTAAAAGATCCCCCCTCATCCTTCTAAACTCCAGTGAATACAAGCCTAGTCTTTTCAATCTTTCCTCATATGACAGTCCCTCCATCCCAGGGATCAATCTCGTGAACCTACGCTGCACTGCCTCAATCACAAGGATGTCCTACCTCAAATTAGGAGACCAAAACTGTACACAATACTCCAGATGTGGTCTCTCCTGAGCCCTATACAACTGCAGAAGAACCTCTTTACTCCTGTACTGAAATCCTCTTGTTATGAAGGCCAACATTCCATTAGCTTTCTTCACTGCCTGCTGTACCTGCACGCAAACTTTCATTGACTGGTGTACAAGGACGCCCAGGTCTCGCTGTACCTCCCCGTTACCTAACCTAACCCCATTGAGATAATAATCTGCCCCCTTGTTTTTGCCACCAAAGTGGATAACCTCACATTTATCTATATTATACTGCTTCTGCCACGCATCTGCCCACTCACTCATCCTGCTCAGGTCCCCCTGCTCAGGTCCCCCTGCAACATCCTCTTCACAGTTCACATTGCCACCCAGCTTTGTGTCATCCGCAAACTTGCTAGTGTTGCTCCTAATTCCCTCTTCCAAATCATTTATATATATGGTAAACAATTGCGGCCCCAACACTGAGCCTTGCTGCACTCCACTCGCCACTGCCTTCCATTCTGAAAAGGACCCGTTCACTCCTAGTCTTTGCTTCCGGTCTGCCAACCAATTTTCTATCCATGTCAACACCCTACCTCCAATACCATGTGCTCTAATTTTAGTCACCAGTCTCCCATGCGGGACCTTATCAAAGGCTTTCTGAAAGTCGAGATACACTACATCCACTGGCACCCCTTCATCCATTTTACTTGTCACATCCTCAAAAAATTCCTGAAGATTAGTCAAGCATGATTTCCCTTTCATAAATCCATGTTGACTTGGACTAATCCTTTTACTGCTTTCCAAATGCCCCATTATTACCTCTTTAATAATTGACTCCAGCATCTTTCCCACCACCGAAGTCAGGCTAACTGGTTTGTAATTCCCTGTTTTCTCTTGCTTCTTTCTTGAAAAGTGGGATAACATTAGCTATCCTCCAATCCACAGGAACTGATCCTGAATCTATTGAACATTGGAAAATGATCACCAATGCGTCCACTATTTCTAGAGCCACCTCCCTGAGGACCCTGGGATGCAGACCATCAAGCCCAGGGGAGTTATCATCCTTCAGTCCTATTAGCCTACCCAATACTATTTCTCACCTGAAAATTTCTTTCAGTTCCTCTACCCCTTTAGATCCTCTGTCCTCCAGTACATCTGGGAGATTGTTTGTGTTCTCCTTAGTGAAGACAGATCCGAAGTACCTATTCAACTCTTCTGCCATTTCCTCGGTGCCCATAATAATTTCACCCGTATCTGCCTTCAAGGGACCCACATTTGACTTTGCTACTCTTTTTCCCTTAACATATCTAAAGAAGCTTTAACTGTCCTTCTTTATATTCCTGGCCAGCTTCCCCTCGTACTTCATCTTTTCAGCCCGTATTGCCCGTTTTGTTTCCTTCTGTTGTCCTATGAAAGTTTCCCAATCCTCCGGCTTCCAGATACTCTTTGCTGTGTTATACATCTTTTATTCTAATAGTTTTATTCCATCCCTAACTTCTCTTGTCAGCCACGGTTGCCTCCTAGTCCTCTTAGAATCTTTCTTCCTTTTTGGAATGAAATGATCATGCATCTTCCGGATTATGCCCAGAAATTCCTGCCATTGCTGTTCCACCATCATTCCTGCTAGGATCCCTTTCCAGTCTACTTTGGCCAGCTCCCCTCTCTTGCCTTCATAGTCCCCTTTATTCAACTGCATCACTGCCACTTCCGATTTAACGTACTCCTTCTCAAATTGCAGATTAAAACTAATCATATTATGATCACTACCTCCAAATGGTTCCTTTACCTCGAGTTCTCTTATCATATCCGGTTCATTAGACAACACTAAATCCAGAATTGCCTTTTCTCTGGTCGGCTCCATTACAAGCTGCTCTAAGAGTCCATCTCAGAGGCATTCTACAAACTCTCTTTCTTGCGGTCCTGAACCAAACTGATTTTCCCAGTCTACCTGCATATTGAAATCCCCCATCACCACAGTGGCATTACCTTTGTTACATGCCAGTTTTAACTCCTGCTGCAACTTACACCCTACATCCGGGCTACTATTTGGGGGTCTGTAAATAACACCAATTAGTGTCTTCTTGCCTTTACAATTCCTCAACTCAATCCACAGTGATTCTACCTCGTCAGTCCGTATGTCTTCCCTCGCAAGGGACTGAATTCCATCCCTCACCAGCAGAGGTACCCCCCCTCCTCTGCCCACCTGCCTGTCCTTTCTATAGGATGTATAACCCTGAATATTAAGTTCCCATGCCTGATCCTCCTGCAGCCATGTCTCAGTAATCCCCACAATGTCATATCTACCAACTTGTAACTGAGCCTCAAACTCATCTACTTTACTTCTTATATTTCGCGCATTCATATACAATACTTTAAATTCCTTACGCATCTCACCTTTCGCATCGATCCCTATTACACTTGGCCATACTCTCCTATCCCTTTGTGAGCTTCCTTCCCGTTAATTCTGGGGTCATTAACCATCCGTTTACTCTCTTTCCCTGTAACTCCTTCTACAAGGACTTTGCCTGTTGTTGACAGGAGCGAGATGCCCCTGTACTTTCCACATTCAGCCTTGTCCCCATTCTTGAAAATGGTCACTATTAGAGCATCCTTGAGTTCTGAGGGAGGTTCTTCTTTTTCCCAGACTTTGAGGAGTAGGGTGTGGATGTGGTACAGGAGCTCTGGTCCACCTTCCTTTAAGATCTCAGCGGGATCCCATCTGGACCGGTGTCCTTGCTGTTTTTAAGACTATTGATGGCATCTTGAAGCTCTGTGGTAGTGGGAGGTTCATCCACGTCTTCTCTGATGGGACTCTGGGGTATGCGGTGGGTAATGTCTGGTGCAATTGTGCTGTCATGGTTGGGGAGTTCCTGGAAGTGCGTTAATTGACTCATTGTCCTTCAGCAGTTCTTGCCCCTCCTTTGAGCACAGGGGGGGTTAAGCCACGGTAGTGTGGACCATAGATGGCCTTAGTAGTGCTGAAGAAGCCTCTGGTGTCACTCGAGTCTGCCAGTCTCTCGATTTCCAGAGCCTTTTCTATCCACCAAGAGTTCTTTAGCTCCCTCACCCGGCTCTGGACGTCTGCCTTGGTTCTGGAGTGAGCTCTTGGCCTTTTGCCAAGCACGAAAGGCTTTCCTTTTCTTGGAGATGAGCTATTCTATCTCTGTGTCATTCTGTCAAACCAGTCCTGGTGTTTTCTGGACTAGGATGGTTTTGCAGGTATCAAGGATGATGGATTTGAGACGGCTCCAGTGCTCTTCGATGTCATCAGGATATTCCTGTTGGAGGCTTTCCCCAAGAGAAGAAAACACATGCTAACACCAAAGCAATAGGTTGGTCCTAACACTCAATGTTATTCGCCATCTCCATTTCCTTTTAAAAATTCATGCTGTTTGGATACCCAATTCTTTTTCCAGTTTTTTTGAGCTATCAAAATATCAAATACACATATTTATGGAACAAATAAAAGCAATGCATGAATCATGCCCTATTTTTACAACTTACGAATTTTTACATTTCACCCAAAAGGATGAAAGAGGTTATTTTTTACAATCCTCAGCACAACATCAAGCATGTCTCCATGAGATGTAAACAAGGCATATATTCATTGTGCTGTACATGTTAAACGCAGCATGTAATCATGTATGCCAGAGCAATCAACATTCCCGTTAGCGATGGCTCTGGTGAAGAATAATTACCCATAGTGATCAAGTATATCTCCAGGGGAGTTAAGGATACGAAGCACAATTACTTGGCTACAAACTCCTGACAACAATTTAAATTAGACCACTTAGAAAGTATCATCATTACCTGCATCAATAACATGGAAATTACTTGTTTTCAGGGGATGAGAGCAGCGTAAGCAGGCCTGATGATTACTGCTCAGCACTAACTGCTCTTGAGAAGATTGTGGTCAGGTTTCTCTTAGAGAAACACAGCCCATGTTAGAATGAGCATATTTTACTATGTCAAGGGTGTAAATACAAGATTTTAAACTGAACAATGATCAATCAGTATTAGGCAGCTTTTGATAAGGATAAATGATCAGCCAACATTGAATGGCTGATCATGGCTCGAAGGGCCGAATGGCCGTACTCCTGCACCTATTGTCTATGTATCTATGTATCTATGTAAAAATGTTCTTTCATTCAACCCTTCTGACAAGTACTGCAGAATCATTCCCCCATTCGCAAACAAGGGCAGAGTCCCCCTGGTCCTCACCTTTCACCCCACCAGCCGGCAAATACAACACATAGTCCTCAGGGACCCCGTCCTTCCAGTTTCACCTGCACCTCACTCCACCTCCAACGTGACCAGATGATCTATATCTGAGACCACTCGCACCCCACACTCCCCTCTTCCCACTGCTCCCCACCGTCTGTCTTCCGCAAAGACCGCATCCTCTCCCCTCCACAACTCCCTTGACAGTAGGACAATTTTTCCCATTCCCCTCCCGCTCTACCCCTTCCCCGGGCACTTTCCCTTGCGGTAAACCGCAAGAAATGCAACACTGTCCCTTTCACCTCCCCCTGTTTTGTCATGTACATCAATGATAGAAACATCAGGTGCTTTCAGGGACCGCCATTCAAAATGCAGATCATCCAACTCAGTTCCGGGATCCGACAAGGGTTCACCTGGCCTCAACTACCTCTGTGGCTCCACCACTCTCATCTCATCTCGGTCTTGCAGCTGTGACCCCTTGCTGCATCCAATCTTCCTGCATCTAGCCTGTCCAACCCTTAAGAATTTTGTAAGTTTCTATAAGCCAGTATGAGTCCTCATATCATCTGGTGAGACTCCCTCTATGTCAATAAGTCCTTCTCAATTTGGACCAAAAGGCTTGGTCTCACCAAGATCTGTTTCGCCTGAACACCTCCGCTCGGTCCATGCATTAACCAACCCGATAACCTCCTCCACCTGTGGGGCACTCATCCGCAAACCTGCCCTCCCTCATTCCGTACTGATACCTCACCTGCCTGCCGACCCGTACTCTTTGCTTCCTGGTTCTCTACCAACATCAATACTGCCGTATGCTTTAAGTTTGTATACTCTCTTATGTCTTGTCGAAAGCCCTGGAAGCCAGACTGGTTCTCCTTATGCTAACTAGTTACATCCTCGAAAAAACACTCGCAGAAGTAAATCCATGCTGAGGACCACATGGCTGCTATCCCATCTTTAATAACTGACTAGCAGTTTCACTATAGACTAACTGGTCTGTAATTCCCCGTTTTCTCTCTCTCCATCCCTTCTTAAAAAGAGGGGGGGAACTGAGAATCTAAAGAGTTTTGGATTACACTAATGCATCATATTTCCCTGGATGATGGGGTCTATGGATGATACTAATGAAGTAACAAAGTTACAGAGAGATTTGGGCCATTTGGAAAAGTGGCTGGCACTGATAAGTGTGAAGTGTGGCAGGACAAATCAAAATAGGACCATTGCTGTGATCTCCCCTGAAGGTGGAATCGCGTAAAGAAAGCCTTTGGTGTGCTGGCCTTTATAAATCAGAGCATTGAATATAGGATAGGGAAGTAATGTTAAAATTGTACAAGCATTGTTAAGACCTCTGGAGTATGGTGTACAATTTTGGTCGCCTAGTTATAGGAAGGATGTCAACAAAATAGAGAGAGTCAGAGAGATTTCTAGAATGTTGCCAGGGTTCTATGTTACATGAGAAAGGTTGAACTCTTTATTCATTGGAGCGCAGAAGGTTAAGGGGGACTTGATTGAGTCTTTAAATGTATGAAAGGGATAGACAGAGTTCTACGTTTTTTTCCCCACCCTAGGGAACTTCTTTACTACTCGGAGGGTGGTGGCTGTGTCAGCTTCCAGCAGAAGTGGTGGAGGCAAGGATCGATTTTAACATTTTAAGAGTAAAGTGGATAGGTATTTGGACATGGTCTGAGTGCACACAAATGGTCGGCACACTGGAACAGGGCCTGTTTCCGTGCTGTAATTGTAATATGGTTATATGTTATATGGTTACAATGGCTTGTTCCCTTTATCATCAATACTTTTTTGCATATCTTTCATTCATTGTTCTTTATCTCTCCACATCACCGTCTATATCTCTCGTTTCCCTGATCCCTGACCAGTCTGAAGAAGGGTCTTCGACCCGAAACGCCTATCTCCTTCACTCCTTAGATGCTGCTGCACCAGCTGAGTTTCTCCAGCCTTTTGTGTACCCTCGATTCTCCAGCACCTGCAGTTCATTCTTTAACACATCCGGTGAATTACTTGTCCTGGAATATTCACCCCTGTATCCATAGCATCTATGTGGCTATTGTAGATAAGTTACAGATTTGTGGTGCGATGGATGATGGACTTGACATCATCAACAGAGAATACCATTGCCACTGCAAATGCTGGTTTATACCAAAGATAGACATAAAATGCTGGAGTAACTCAACTGGTCAGGCAGCTTCTCTGGAGACAAGGGATGGGTGACGTTTTCTTCTATTTTGCCAGAAATGTTCCTTTCCATGAACTATACATCAGATGGTGCAACTCCAGAGCCAACAAGATCATGGGAGACCCCTTCCACCCCAGCAACGGACTGTTCCAGCTGCTACGGTCAGGAAAATGCCTCAGTTACCATGCTGTGAGTACGGAGGGGGTGAGAAGGAGTTTCTTCCTAGAGGCCATTAGGACTGTAAACTCCTATCTCACCAGGGACTAACTTTACTGTGGGTACACAAAAAGCTGGAGAAACTCAGCGGGTGCAGCAGCATCTAAGGAGCGAAGGAGATAGGCGACGTTTCGGGTCAGGACCCTTCTTCAGACTAACTACTACTTTACTGTACCATTTTACTGTTTTTTTTTTAATTGTTGTTTTTTTTGTTTTTTCTTTCCCTCCACAAATATGTAATATGTGAATATGTGATTCGGTTCCATTCTGTTTGTAGTTTGTTTGTAGTTTGTTTTTTTGCACAATCCACGAGCATTGCCACTTTTCATTTCACTGCACATCTCGTATGTGTATGTGATGAATAAACTTGACTTGATTTAACAGCCCAAACTGGAATTGGGGAAACCAGAAAATTCTAATTATGTAATTTTATGTTTGTTGCTTGTACATTACTTGGGTCTATGATTACAAATTGTATGTCTAAATGCTTTGAAAACCTTCCAGTTCTTAGAGTAAACCAGCATGGACTTGTACAAAATAAGAAATGACAAACCGATTTGGAAGAAATGTCCAAAGTAATGGGCAGGGGGAAACCTGTTGCTATTGAATACATGCATTTCATACGGCATCTGGGAAAAGATTCCTGGTAGGAAACTGCTAACTGACATTACATGTAAAGGTGAGTCATTGACCTGGCCAGGAAATTTACTAAGCAGCAGGAGATCAAAGGTGGAAAAAAAAACCCCACTAAAATTTGTGGTGGTGTCACACAAGATCCAGGTGGAATCAAAACAAATGTTCACATTTATAAAGAACTTGAAGATCCGGTAAAATCCCACCCAAGGTTTCTGATGGATCGGCAGTGTTCGGGGTATGGAGGATGGGAGCGGTAGAGCCAACCTGAGACGCATCCAAAGGATAGATATACTTCTACAGGTGAATTCATTGCCTTCTCATGCTTTCTCTTAGTGACACTCACAAACTGAAGTTACTATATTTTTCATAACAGGGAATTGAGAGAACATACAGAAGAAACATGTCATTTTAGTCATCTGGGCTGGCACCGAATTTGCTTGTGTTTCTGGTTATTGGCACTGTAAGGTTCTAAAGTTGTTGCTACAAGCTGTGTTTTCTGCAAAGTTGTGTAATGGCTGAAGAATGGATTCCGTATGGTGGGGATTTGAGCCACGATGGAATATGTGCTCCCCCTTCTGGCTGAAGAAGCTTAATGATGGCATTGGCACCACCTGCAAAACCTCTGTCTGTAGAAATTCACATGGAGTCTATTTATTGTCCAATGCCATTGATGACTGGGCGTCATAGAGTCAAAGAATGATACAGCATGGAAACAGGCCCTTCGGCCCAACTTGCCCACAATGGCCAACATGTCCCAGCTACACTAGTCCCACCTGCCTGCGTTTGGTCATCCCTCCAAACCTGTCGTTTCCATGTACCTGTCTAACTCTTTCTTAAACATTGGGATAGTCCCAGTCTCAACGACTTCCTCTGGCAGCTTGTTCCATACACCCACCACCCTTTGTGTGAAATGGTTACCCCTCAGATTCCTATTAAATATTTTCCCCTTCTTAAACATATGTCCTCCGGTCCTTGATTAATTTACTCTGGGCAAGAGACTCTGTGCATCTACCCAAACTATTCCTCTCGTGATTTTATACACCTCTATAAGATCTCCCCTCATCCTCCATCGCTCCAAGGAACAAAGAACCCACCGACTCTACCTTTGCCTATTGCTCAGACCCTCTAATCCTGGGAACATCCTTGTTAATCTTCTCTGTATCCTTTCCAGCTTGAGAACATCTTTCCTATAACATGGTGCCCAGAACAGAACACAGTGGGACAAGACTGAAGTGCCAGACCAGGATCGTTCCCTTGACCTCATCTTCCACCCTGCCTGCTGTCACATTTATTGGATCATTCTCCATAATTTCTGACATCTTCATAAACACCTTCTCCTCCCCTCCCAGCATTCCCTCCAACAAAGTGCGATCTATTCTTCCATGTCCACATGAAGCACAGTAGCATGTCTTTAGTTATTGGATCATTAAACTCATGATCTATAACATTTGAAGGAGATAAAAGGAATGTGGGTGGACGGGGAGGGAGAGGGGAGATGCTGGTTTACAAACAGACACAAAGCGCTGGAATAGCTCAGTGGGTCCGGCAGCATCTCTAGATAACATGGAGAGGTGACATTTCAGGTTGGAACCCTTCTACAGAGTAATTGTAGGGGGGGGGGGGCAGAAAGAAAGTTGGAAGGGCAGAACAAGCCTGGCAGGGTAATAAGTGGGTACAGTTGAGAGGATTTTTTAATTGGCAGATAGTCAAAGGGCAAAGATGAAAAGACAGGAGGTGTGAGACAGAAGGATTGAAGAGTTGTGAATTGTGAAGCTAGAGGAAGGAATGTAGGTGGAAGGGGAGGGAGAGGGGAGAAAGAGGTATGTCCAGGTGGGGGTTTACCTGTAATTAGGGAATTCAGTGCTCATACGGTTGGGTTGTAAGCTACAAGGGGAAATATGAGATGCTGTTCCTCCAGTTTGCATGTGGCCTCACTCTGACAATGGTGGAGGCTCAGGACAGACAGGTCAGTGTGAGAAGTTAAATTAGTTAGCGACCAGGAGATCCAGTGGGCCTTGACAAAACAAGCACACGTGATCAGCAAAACAGTCGCCACATCGACGGTTAGTCTCGCCAATGTATATCTGGTGCACCAGATGCAGTCGATGAGGTTAGAGGAGTGGTACACGAGCCCGTCTCATCTGGAAGGATTGCTGGGGTCCCTGGATGGGGAAGTGGGAGGAGGCATAAGGACAGGTGTTGCACCTCCTGTGGTTGCAGGGAAAAGTACCTGGGGACAGGGTGGTTTGGGAAGGGATGAGTGTACATGGAGTTGCAGAGGCAGCTGTCTCTGCGGAAGGCTGATAGGGGTGGGGATACGAAGGTGTGACTCGTGGTGGGATCACATTGAAAGTGATGCAAATGTTGGTGGATGATGTGTTGGAGGTGTTGGACTGAACGGCGAGGATCAGGGAACTCTATCCTTTCTCCATGTGGAGAGGGGGTGAGAGCAGAACACCAGGACACAGTGGAGATGCAGGTGAGGGATTCATCTATGGCAGCAGGAGGAAACTACATTTACCAAAGGAAAAGGACATCTAGGCTGTCCAAGAATGGAGAGTCTAATCTTGGGAGCAGATGTGGTTAAGATGGAGAAACTGAGAGCAGGGGATAGCATATTTACAAGAGGCAGGGTGGGAGGAAGTCCTGATAACTGTTGGTGTCGGTTGATTTGTAGTAGACATCAGTGGATGTCTAGTGCCCTGTGATAGAGTCCAAGAAAGGGGAGAGAGGAATCAAAGATAGTTCAAGAGCATTTGAGGGCATGGTGGAAGTTAGTGGTAAAGTTAATTATATTGATGAGTCACGTGAGTGACTACGTGAAGAACCCCGCCTGGCGCTGGAAACGGCATTACGTCGACGCTGACGGCAGAAGCAGGAGCTGCACAGACAGCTCCTCGACAGCAGTAGGTTCGGAACCGGCAGGTAAGTGCTGTTGAAAAAATTTTTTAGGACTGGAAAACTCCGTGCCTGGTGGAAACCAGGATTTTAAAGGTTTTTAAAAACAAACTAAAAAGTTTAAATTGAACAGATATACTCTGTTAAAATAACGGAGTTTTAAAAAAGAACGTCCCAGGGGAATACCCAGCGATCGGGACGAGAGATTAATTACGGGGCAGGTTCCGATACTGGTACCATTAAAAATACGGTAGAGAGGTAAAAATGCTCCACAAACTTTTGGCAGGGAATTTTAAAAGACAGAAAGGCTGTACTTTAAAAAAGTTAATAAAAATCGCGATATGGAGAAAGTACTCCAAAATATAAAAAGAGACAAGGGTCACAGTACCCAAACAGCCCAAAAAAGACCCTGAGGGGCTTGAATATACAAAATATGGCTATGTGCCAAATTGAGAATTGAACCCTGGTTTAAGGGTGGAGGAAGTCTCTTTGGATATAATTCCAAGTGGATCAGGGCTGCAAAAGACAGACCCTGCAAGTGGTGATGTGAATTATGAATGCACACCACAAATAAAAAAGTGAGGCCAGATGTGCCTGAGATAGCAAAAGATTTTGCTATATCTAAAGGAAGTGGTGAGGCTATGGAAGAAAACCTAGCTGCCAACATTAATTATATGGTATCTCACCAACTTCAAGAATACGATAAAACTTTTATGTTTTATTAAAATATCAACGGTAAATACGTTTATAAATATCCATGTCTCAAATAATATGAGATATAAGAAATAACAATTTCAAAGTATTTCAAAATGGTGCAAATAAGTAATACTTTCAAAATAAAATAAATAGCCATCAGTTGTGGAGCTCAATAGGAAGAAATATATATAATTTACCGAATCTGCACTATAGGTTTGCAGATTAATACAAATCAGGATATTAAACTCCTGATTATTATAGAATAAACCTGCCTTATGATAAATCAAAGATATTAATTACAAAAGAACAGACTACTGATCTTTAAACTTTGGGGAGAAAAACTATGATCCAATGAAAAATTTTGATAATGGATCAAAACAAAGGCAAAGATCTTTTAACTTGCGGTGAAAAAACTATGATCCAATGAAAGATTTGATAATGGATCAAAACAAAGGCAGAAGTGGTATAACCAAACATAGCCTTATCTAAACCTATATAATTGGGGAAAGAAGGCTTGAAGTACGTTGAAAAGGTGCAAACATCTGGTTACAAAATAAGTTCATGAAATCTCCAATTATGGGGAATTACAGGTGTATTATGATTGTTAACCAATATAACTAAGGAAGAATTGGTTCACCTGTATAAGAAAACTTTAAAAATTGATTTCAGGTTTGCACTCAAAAGTAATTTTAATAAGAAGGGGTACGTACATGTATATTATAAAATTACCTCAGTGTAAAGATTTCATGGTATAAACCATACAAAACATCATTATATTTACACTTCACAGTAAGAAAATGGAAACATCTAGAACATGGGAAAACTGTTGTGATTAACAAAGTGTTAATCAATATTACAGGTGCTTGAAATTAATTAAAGTGGGTCAAGCTGTGCAAGTTAAAACATTGTCCAAACAATCAATCAGTTCAAGGCTGTTAAACCGAATACTGAAGGAACAATTATACTGATAAAAGATCAGCACTTGCACTAATGAGGTCATGGTCATGGGTTATCTCGATTACATTTAAATTGGAAGAGATAAGAGCAGCTGCAAATTAGTGCCTGCCATTACAAACCTGGTGGTAGGTAAGGACCTGACCCATTACATAAAGCATATGCTCAGGCATTAATAAAATATTTATAAATTACTATTCTGAATTTAGAAGTAATTCAAGCACCATAAGAGAGGGGGAAAATTGTTCCATGATACAAATATGTCTAATTGTTGTTGACATACTTTGTCCCTCCATTAGGACTAGGTAAAAAATAAATAAAGTTCCAAAAGAAGGAATACAGAAGCTTATAAGAATATGTATGCCTTGTGAAGAGGCTTATGCAAAATATCAAATGATACGTTATCATTATTAAAGTAATGTAAAAAAGGTTCATAAACTGCTTCAACTATAAGATTAACAGCTGTTGCAAACTGAAGCAAGTGTTACAGATGTTGTACAGCTTCTGTGAATGTTTGGGTAAAGATAAGAATATTATCTATTCTTATAACAATAATTGATATGTCTCTTGTTCGGACTGCAGACAATAATACCAGGCGAACATAAATGGTTTGTCCTAAGAAATTTTCCAAACATTCGTATTAATTGTTGAAGTATAAGGAGTTATGGATTAAAAGATCAATTGTTTTATTATGGAACTGTCCATGTTGTATCAAGATGGGCAATACCACGGCTGTGGCATATGTTAACAATGGTCAAATTTGGGAGGAAAACATATTGTCATTATTTTGCATTACTTACGATTAATCTGGTTGTATACAGATTAAATCACTGATCTTTCAAATGTTTCTTGTGGGTCACAAGATAAGTCAAATAACAATCATGGGATTATCTAAGTAAACAGATGTGGCATATTTTAAAGTTTAGTCCACCTGTTTATCTCTAAGGAAGAGACAATGGTATCGGAAGATAACAAATTTGGGAGAAAAAACATATTGTCATTAATATGGATTACTTACGATTAATCTGATTGCATACAGATTAAATCACCGATCTTTCGAATATTTCTTGTGGGTAAACCAAGAGCAGTGAAGGTGGATGCTTTTCTCCCAATTACATGAGGAAAAGATTTCTTTGTGTTCCTCATTTTTTGTTAATAGGGCAGTGTCTGATGAAAATGTAGCGGGACACTGCCAGAGGCATTTTTGGTGGCCTAATACGGGTCCTTTATGGTTTCATAAATATTGTGTGATTTTGAACTGCTAGTGATGATTCATAGTGGCAGCAATTTATTGAAGTCAAAAAAGGGGTCTCGACCTAGGTCGTTGCCTGTCTCCCTTCGCTCTTTGGATACTGCTGCACCCACTGGGATCTCCAGGTTTGAGAAACCCTGCAGTAATTTATTGTTGTACAAAAAACCTCCATGACATGAAAATATGAATTTGACTATCTACAGGTTGACCAGACCATCACAACAGCTGATGGTCAAAGAAGTCTATGAATGTTAACCAAT
The DNA here is from genome assembly GCA_035221665.1 of Okamejei kenojei. Lineage (NCBI taxonomy): Eukaryota > Metazoa > Chordata > Chondrichthyes > Rajiformes > Rajidae > Okamejei > Okamejei kenojei. The sequence continues at coordinate 2,684,245 of CM069145.1, forward strand.
ATAACAATATATCAATAAAATAATTATGTATAAAGAAGTGTTATACCTGCAATTTGCAGAAATAAGTCTAAAAAACAATATTTTGTTATAAGAAATTGGAGGTCTGTATATACAGTAAAGTTATTTTATCATATTAGATATGTGAATTCCTTGTGGATTGCATTTTCTAAGTATCTAATTGATAGAGCCAATAATAGGGCTCAGAGTGTTACCGTCTTTATAAACGGACTATATATTAACCAAGAAGTTATCAGATGCATTCATAATATCCCAATATGGAAAGGGATATATATGTAAATGTTAATAAATATATATATATATGTGTGTGTGTGTATATATATATATATATATATATATATATAGATAGATATATATATATGATATATATATATATATATATATATATATATGATATATATATATGATATATATATATGTGTATAGGTATATATAATCTGTCCAACATTGTAAAAAATATAAAGGCAGGAGATAAATAATCTTGAAATGCCTTAACAAATGGACTCTAACTCTATCTATGATTCAAAAAAACTTAAACATTGAAAATAATAATTCTGATAACTTTAGTATCAATATAAGAGTGCAAACATTGCAAATGTTACGTTATAATTGCATGTGGATACAAATTGCATTATCATATATGTGTATGAATCTACCAAACAAAGCACACCAAGAAGACCTGAAACCAAGGTAAACCTATAAGCATATCCTGCCGGCTTTAAGTTGTGTGTGTGTGTGTGTGTGTGTGTGTGTGTGTGAACATTGATGAAAATGTTGCAGTAGGTAAGAGTCTCTGTGGCAATGAGACTGATTATTACACACAAAAACCACATTGGGTTCAGTAAAAACTGATGGTTATAGAGGAATGTATTTCTAGATGGTTAAAAATTGGATACATTCAGTAGGAACTAGACACTGAAAGGTGGAAAATCACTCTGTTAATGAGGAAAATACATTCACAGGAATGGCACGGGATGAGCCACTCGAGCAAAGATGCAAGGCCGCAGGAGGCTGTAGATTACTGTTAAAGTAAAAAGGAACCAGTCATGGTGTCAGATTTAGACACGCAATGTTCGGTTCTCTTTAATTGTTGCTTTGTCATGCCATAAAAATATATATATCAATTGGTATTTGTGATAAACTTGCCTTTCAATGGAAAGGGCATTATTTTCATTTTTTTATAATGTGAAATAATTTATCACATAACTTGAGGCAATGTTTGGGGAAAATGTGTTATTCGCTCGTTATTGTGTTAAATGAGCCGTACTGTTGTATGGAATAAATTCTACGACACGAAAAACACAGAAAGCTTCAAACTCTTCACGTAGTCAGTCACGTGACTCCGAAGTAAAATAGTAAGGTTAAACGAGAACTTACCAGTTCGAAGTTTGATCGTTATTTTATGAGGAGTAACGATGAGGGATTACGTGCCCTCCACTCCCCACCCTCATAAAATAAATGATCATCTGGTAGTTCTAAATCTATGATGAGCCTTACTATCTTACTCCGGCTATTTGTGTTCTGCGTTTTTCATGCCGCTGCTTTGAAGTATGCCGTTCCAGCGCCAGGCGGGGTTCTTCACGTAATCCCTCATCGTTACTCCTCATAAAATAACGATCAAACTTCGAACTGGTAAGTTCTTGGTAAAGTTACTATTATATTGATGAGTTTGGCATGGGTGCGAAAGGCAGCCCCAATGCAGGAACATATTAGACAAGATTTAGTATGTTTCCTTTTCTCATCTTGCACATCTTTCGATCGAGGGTATGGTGCTTCACCAGCACTGTGTTAAATAAGGTGGAATCCCAGCAGATCAAAACTGGGCAACAATAGTCGTGAAACAGTCGAGGAGAATTACATTCTTCCATTTCAGTGTAAACCTTACAGTGCACTGCTCCGCACTGATGAAACCAAGTGGAATTTGGGACCACTCCAGATCATCCCCATATAGTCCAAAGGATGATTTGTGAATTGTGAAAAGTACATAGTTATTTAATTCCAAAACTCAAATCCAATGGCAGCATTGCCTTGGCAGCAGGGGATACAAGTTTCCATTCAACTAGGTGGACAAGTAAGATGCGACTTAACTTCTAAATTACTCCAGCATTTTGTGTCTTTCGTTAGGACTTGCTTGGCTTTGCTGCATTGCTAGGGTTGCTGCAACTTTGCGCTGCAGACTCTCTGATGCATGTAGCAGTTTACAGTTACTACCCATACTTATAATGGAGGGATTAACATAAGGAATTTACAGTAGCGATTCTATTTTAGTCAATAGATGAAGGACTGAAAACTTTGAGTTGACAAGTAATTATCTCGTCCCAAATATAGCAGGATTACCTCCTTTCCTCAAAGCATTGTTTTCTCACAACCCCTTTAGAAATGAAATCTAAGCAGGATGTTAACAAAGGTGATGGAGAAAAGCTACAGATAGACACCAGCAAGTCTTGTGATGTAGCGAGATCTTGTGATGTAGAGACACCAGCAAGTCTTGTGATGTAGCGAGATCTTGTGATGTAGAGACACCAGCAAGTTTTGTGAGGAAGAGACATTTTGAAGCACAGTTCCTAATCTTAATCTGGTGTTGGTAAACATTTGTCCCAACACACCAAAGAAAAAGGATTAAGCAATGGGTAGTGAGTGTATGGAACGAGCTGCCAGAGGAGGTCGTTGAGGCAGGGACTATGGGAATGTTTAAGAAACTATTAGACAGGTACATGGATAGGACAGGTTTGGAAAGAAATGGGCCAAACACTGGCAGGCGAGACTAGTGTAGATGAGACACGTTGGCTGGTTTGGGCAAGTTGGGCTGAAGAGCATGTTTCCAAGCTATATCACTCTATGGCTCTATGACTACAAGAGTATTACATTGAAGTCGTTTTCCTTTTGTGACATTTTCTTGTCAATATATTAAAAACCCCATGCACGATTCCAACAGATAAGATGCCAATGATTATGTTACACAATGACTACATTGTCCCTGCTGCATTTCAGGACATATGGTTAAATTGTAATTTACAAATGTATTCATAGCATGCAAAGAATGCTCTCGAGTTGTACAAAGCAGACGGAAGTTTATGTCCACTCACCAAACACCATTGTAGTGCAGTCGACAGTGGAGTGTATCCATGCCGTCATTGCGTAATCCTGAGCAAAATAATTCTGGAACTCCACAAAAAATATAGAGAGGCACCTGGAGATCCAAAGAAGGTTTTATGTTAACAGTTTCATAAAGTAAACCGCAATGTCTCATATACACAACAGGGTCTTTAGAGAGTAAACACAAATAAAGATGAATTAATATTCATGGTGCAGGTGTTACATGGGGGGGGGGGGGTCATGGTGGGAATAAAAGAGGAAAGGAAGGTGCTTTATTGATTAGGAAGAACATCGCAGCAATAGTCAGAGATGACATTACTGAAGGATTGCCCAGTGGGACCATGAGGTGGAGTTGGGAATTACAAAGAGGGATGATCTCCTTGTTGGGATTCCACTGTAGGCCCCCAAGTCTGAATAAGGGCCTCGACCCAAAACATCGCCCATTTATTTTCTCCAGAGATGTTGCCTGACCCGTTGATTTACTCCAGCTTTTTGTGTCTATCTTCTAGTCCCCAAGTAGACAACCGGAATTAGAGGAGCAAAATATGCCAGAAGATTGCAGGCATTTGCAAGATTAATAGGGTTTCATAGTGGTGGATTTCCACAGAAAGGTTTGTCAGGCAATATGTAGAGGACCCTACATGGGAGAGGGGAAAGCTGAACTCACTTTCCGGGATTTGGGCTGGGCAAGTCTTCTGGGACATTAGCATGAAATAGCTATGGATAAGGCAGGGCTGGTGCACGTTAAAGTTCTAAATTGGGGGCAAGGCCAACTTTGATGGTGCTAGGAGCTTGTGAAAGTTTGTTTTGAAGGCAAAGGTGGATGCTTTCAAAATTGTGATATTGAGTATGCATGTTTGTGTAAGAGTGAAGGACCATGTGGGTGAGAGTAAGGAGCATGAGAAAATGAGAAAAACTGAGGCTCTAGTCAGGTAAAAGAAAGCATGTCAGATAAGGGGCAATTGGGTTCAATGGAGGAGTATCAGGGATTGAGGAGCATATTTAAGAAGCTAATCGGGGAGAAAAGATGAGGTACGAAGATAAGCTAGCCCAGGATAGTAAAAGCTTCGTTAGGTATGTGAAGAGGAAGAAAATAATTAAGACCAAAGTTGGACCCTGAAAAAGGTGAATTTATTATGGGGAACAAGGAAATGGCAGATGAGTTGAACAGGTACTTTGGATCTGTCTTCACTAAGGAGGACACAATCTTCCTGATATAGTAGTCGCCAGATGATCTGGGGTGACGGAGGAACATGTCGGTGGCTCGAATCCTAGCGATGAGACTCGACCGACGAGACCGATGTTGGGCAGAGCCATAGTGGTGAGTGACTCCATTGTCAGAGGTGCGGATGGGAGATTCTGTGGCAGCAGGCAAGACACGAGGACGGTCTGTTGTCTCAAGATATCACAAACTGAATTCAGAACATCCTTAAGAGGGAAGGTGAACAGCCGGAAGTAATTGTGCACGTGGGCACAAACGACATCGGGATGAAGAGGAAGGAGGTTCTGCAACGCGAGTTTAGAGAGTTAGGAAGAAGACTGAAAAGCAAGACTTCTTGGGTCGTAATATCTGGATTGCTTCCTGTCCCCCGTGCTGGTGAGGGCAGGAACAGGCAGATGGGGGATCTGAATGTATGGCTGAGGGGCTGGTGCAGGGAGCAAGGAATTAGATTTATAGACCACTGGGATCTCTTCTGGAGTAGGTGTGACCTGTACAAAAGGGACGGGTTACACCTTAACTGGAGGGGGACCAACATTCTGGCAGGCAGGTTTGCTAATACTACATGTGTGGGTTTAAACTAAATAGCTGGGTGGAGGGGTTAACAAATTGGGAGTATAAAGATGGAGTTAAAGGGGAAGTGAGTACAGGAAAAGTTACAAAAACTCACAAATTAATGGGAAGGAAGTAGGGATAAGACAGTAAGGTCATGGGGCAATAATGACCGTTGTGAGAGGGGAGGTGAATACCAAAGCTAGTGTTGTATATGAATGTGTGTAGTATAAGAAATAAAGTGGACAAGCTTGAGGCTCAGTTAGAAATTGGCAAGTATGATGCTGTGGGAATTACAGGGACATGGCTGCAAGAGGGCCAGGGCTGGGAACTGAATATTCAAGGTTTATACGTCCTATCGAAAGGACAGACAGGTGGGCAGAGGGGGTGGGGTAGCTCTGTTGGTGAGGAATGATTCAGTCACTTGTGAGGGGTGACATAGAATCAGGAGAAGTGAAGTCAGTATGGATAGAACTGAGGAATTATAAGGGTAAAAAGATCCTAATGGGAGTTATCTACAGGCCCCCAAACAGTAGCCTGGACATAGGGTGCAAGTTGAATCAAGAGGTAAAATTGGCATGTCGCACAGGTAATGCTACGGTTGTTAAGGGAGATTTGAACATGCAGGTAAACTGGGAAAATCTGGTTGGTACTGATCACCAAGAAAGGGACTTTGTAGAGTGCCTCCGTGATGGATTCTTAGAGCAGCTTGTGCTGGAGCATCGAGCCATTTGGATGTAGTTTTAATCCACAATTTGAGAGGGAGGAGGGAAAATCAGATGTGTCGGTTTTACATTTGAGCAAAGGGGACCATGGAGGCATGAGGGATGAGCTGGCCAAAGTTGACTTGAAAGATACCCTATCAGTGATGACAGTGGAACCACAACGGCAGGTATTTCTGGGAATAATACAGAAGGTGCAGGATCAGTTCATTCCAAAGAGGATGAAGGTTTCCAAGGGGAGTAAGAGGCGACCTTGGCTGACTAGGGAAGTCAGGGACAGTATAAAAATAAAAGAGAAGTAGTATAACAGCAAAGATGAGCGGGAAGCCAGAGGATTGGGTAACCTTTAAAGAGCAACAGAAGATAACTAAAAAGGCAATACGGGGAGAAAGCATGAGGTACGAAGGTAAGCTAACCAATAATAAAGGAGGATAGTAAAAGCTTCTTTAGGTATATGACGATAAAAAAAATAGTTAAGACAAATGTGGGTCCCTTGAAGACAGAAACAGGTGAATTTATTATGGGGAATTAAGGAAATGGTTGACGAGTTGAACAGGTGCTTTGGATCTGTCTTCACTAAGGAAGACACAAATAATCTCCCAGATGTACTAGTGGCCAGAGGACCTAGTGTGACGGAGGAACTGAAGGAAATTCAAATTAGGCAGGAAATGGTGTTGGGTAGACTGATGGAACTGAAGGCTGATAAATCCCCAGGGCCTGATGGTCTGCATCCCAGGGTACCTAAGGAGGTGCCTCTAGAAATTGTGGATGCTTTGGTGATAATGTTCCAATGTTTTATAGATTCAGGATCAGTTCCTGTGGATTGGAATATTAATACCTAATATTATCCCACTTTTTAAGAAAGGCGGGAGCGAGAAAACAGGGAATTATAGACCAGTTAGCCTGACATCGGTGGTGGGTAGATGCTGGTCGATTAGAAAAAATGAAACAGCGGCACATTTGGATAGCGGTAATAGGATCTGCCCGAGTCAGCATGGATTTACGAAGGGGATATCCTGCTTGACTAATCTTCTGGAATTTTTTGAGGATGTAACTAGGAAAATGGACAAGGGAGAGCCAGTGTATGTAGTGTACCTGGATTTTCAGAAAGCATTTAATAAGGTCCCACATAGGCGATTAGTGGGCAAAATTAGAGCACATGGTATTGGGGGTAGAGTGCTGACATGGATAGAAAATTGGTTGGCAGACAGGAAACAAAGAGTAGGGATTAACGGGTCCCTTTCAGAATGGTAGGCAGTGACTAGTGGGGTACAACAAGGCCTAGTGATGGGACCGCAGCTATTTACAACATACATTAATGATTTAGATGAAGGAATTAAAAGTAACATTAGCAAATTTGCAGATGACACAAAGCTGGGTGGCAGTGTGAACTGTTAAGAGGATGCTATGAGGATGCAGGGAGACTTGGACAGGTTGGCTGAGTGGGCTGATGCATGGCAGATGCAGTTTAATGTGGATGAATGTGAGGTTATCCACTGTGGTGGCAAGAAAAGGAAGGCATATTATTATCTGAATGGTGTTAAGTTAGGAAAAGGGGAAGTACAACAAGATCTGGGTGTCCTTATACATCAGTCACTGAAAGTAAGCATGCAGGTGCAGCAGGCAGTGAAGAAAGCTAATGGCATTTTGGACTTCATAACAGGAGTTGTGTGTTGAAGCAAAGAGGTCCTTCTGCAATTGTACAGGGTCCTGGTGAGTCCACACCTGGAGTATTGTGTGCAGTTTTAGTCTCTAAATTTGAGGAAGGGCATTCTTGCCTTTGAGGGAATGCAGCATAGGTTCACGAGGTTAATTCCCTGGATGGCGGACCCGTCATATAAATGGAACGACTGGGCTTGTTTACACTGCAATTTAGAAGGATGAGAGGGGATCTTATTGAAACATATAAGATTATTAAGGTTTTGGACATGCTAGAGGCAGGAAACATGTTCCCGATGTTGGGGGAGTGTAGAACCAGGGGCCACAGTTTATGAATAAGGGGTAAGCTATTGAGAACGGAGATGAAGAAAAGCTTTTTCACCCAGAGAGTTGTGAATCTGTGCAATTCTCGGTCTCAGAAGGCAGTGGAAGCCAATTCTCTGGATACTTTCAAGAGAGAGTTATATAGAGCTCTTAATGATAGCGGAGTCAAGGGATATGGGGAGAAGGCAGGAACCGGATTGTGGATGATCAGCCATGATCAAGGTGAATGGCGGTGCTGGCTCGAAGGACCGAATAGCATACTCCTGCACCTATGGTCTATTGTCAAATGCCAGAGGTGATAAGACGGAAGGTGTGGCATGCTGTTGTAGCGGTAGAGTTGCTGCCTCACAATGCCAGAGACCAGGGTTCGATCCTGACTACGGGTGCTGTCTGTACGGAGTTTGTGTGTTCTCCCTGTGACCGCGTGGGTTTTCTCCGGTTGCGGTAAATTGTCCCTAGTGTGTGTAGGGTACTGTTAGCATGGGGAATGGTCTCTGGAAGGCGCAGACTCGGTGGGCCGAAGGGCCTGTTTCCACGCTGTCTCTCTAAATTCTAAAGTGTGAGACAGAAGAATAGTAAGATTAAATGAGAACTTACCAGTTTGAAGTTTGATCTTCATTTTATGAGGAGTTACGATGAGCGATTACGTGAAGAAGCCCCGCCAGCCCGCATGCGCTTCAATCTTCAAAGCAGCGGTGTGAAATCACAGATAACAGTAGTTGTACTAACATAGTAAGATTAGCAAGATGACTAGAAATACCCATGATGTTTATAATTTTTAGAGATACACACAGACAGCAGCTGGTCACCACTTCAGAGGGCAGCTCGGGTGACTTTGAGCGGACACCGGGACCCGACAGCAGACACACACAGATACACACAGATAGACAGAGAGGGAGAGAGTCTGGGAGAGAAGGAATAGAGTCGCTTCAGACTTCGAAATTGCCTACCCATCCAGAGATGCATACTCCAGCATTGTGTGTGTCTATCTCCCGGTGTGACCAGCATCTGCAGACAATGGAGCATCACACGTGGACACATACTTGCCCTTCGGCAGGTTAAGCCGTTCATTGAGACAGAGTAAGTGGCAGAAAGGCCGAAGATAGACACTGCTAGTAACTCTGCGGGACAGGCTGCATCTCTGGAGCGAAGGAAAGTCTGAAGAAGGGTCTCGACTCTATTCCTTCTCTCCAGAGACTGAGTTATAAACTCAGCATTTCGTGTCTATCTTTGGTTCAGTCTTACGGTACAATCACTAAGATAAAGCACGGGGCCACTACGTTATTGCAACGAGTTTGTACACTTGAACAGTTAATTTGACTCTCAAACATGTTTGATTTTTTTCACGATAACAAGTTTCCGAGTACCTGCCGTTAGCGCACGAGTTCGATAATCGTGCGATCCGACGTTCCCGCTACGTGATCACACGAGAAAATCGGGGTCACTCGTGGGCCAACTCGCACAGTGAGACAGGGGTTTTAATTGACAGATGAGGGAAACATTCATAATGAATAAATAATAATAATAGTAACCCCTCTCATCCAAGAGTAAACTTAACCACTGAATCTAAAATAGAGTTGGCAAATAGGTCTGGCAATAGGTTATTATGAAATGTTCAGAAAGTTCGTCCGTTCGACCATCCTGCTAGGATGTGGTCCAGCGGAAACGTACATAACCTTTGCTGCTGATGTTGTAGCAGCCCTGGTGGAGTTAAATTTGAAAAATATCAGTATTTACTCCTGCATGAGCCAAAACCCGTTTTAATCACCTGGAGATGGTCTGAACCAATACCTTCTTATAAAGTTTTTGTAATTAACAAACATTGCTAGTTCAGAGCCTCTAAGGCTCTTGGTGACCTTAACGTATTATTGTATATGTGTGACCATACATAACCAAAAGGTCCATGGGGTATGTCATGAAACTAGTTTGAGACCTCATGTCTGCTGAACTAAACATTAAAATATAATATTAGTTGCAGATGTAACCATCCTATCCAGTCACAACATATAGTGACTGAACCCGTTGCGCTGACCAGCACCATGAGGATAACTACGTTATGAGAGCTGAGCCAAAGCTAAGGATGTAGCTGGAGCCTCCTGGTGAAATGGTGTTAATACCATGTCAATATCCCATACCGCCCTGTGCGAACTTATGTGAGAGATAACCTTTATAAACTTGGTATCAGAGGGTGAAACCCAACAGAATGGAACCCGTTTGCTGCAGCAAATATGATGGGAAGACACGCTGGCACTGTGAATGGTCCTATGACTTAATTTATTATCAAAGACCCATTTGAAACAAACTCCAAGACGTCAGTTACCTGTACTGTATTAGATGTAACATTAGCATTCAAACAAAACGTTTCCCATCTCCTGAAGAGGAAATGTAATGCTTTTCTTTTTTGGTGCTATCCCTGCATTCTGCAGTGAGCACATACATAGATCAGTCTGACAATCCGAGCCACAGGAGCAGTCTACTCAGAATTTATGTCAATAAATTGATTTTATCATCCAGATGCTGGTTTCCCGAGCCACAGGCTGAACCAGCAAAGTTTTACATTTAGAATAACTGTAAAATGTTGTATTATTATCCCCGACAAAAGCGGGAAGCATGGCTGCATAGGCCAGTCAGACAGAACGACAACCTAAAGCGGGATCTTACTGACTTTATTGCAAGACCCAACTGATGAGGCAAAATGGAGGGAGACAAAAATAACTTCCTTCGCCTTGTAGCGAGAATGTATCTTTCGCCCCTGTTATGCCACATACTTTGCAACTGGTAAATGAGCCTGGAAACAAACTTATCGATATTCGGTGTTCCATTGTGATGATGCTCCAAGACAAAATGAGATTAGGTAAATTATTACAGGATATTCTGACTTGGTTGCACCCATGTGACTAACATATGCCACCACCATAGCGTATCAACTCAACGTTGAGCATGCAGATTATGCATATTCACATAACAACCCTTTAACCTATAGAATGCACCTAGTGTCTATAGGTAGTTGATACCAATAACTGAATAATTGTTAACTCATGCAAACCTCCTCCGCCTCCAAACTAGAGATGGCATTCATAATATTTCACCTTAGAGCCCCATCAGTTGATAATATAACTGAAATTTTACAAACCAGACTACTGGGGCAATGCTGAATACTGTTTGTCCGCCATTATGACCTTGGTAGCTTCAGCTGGCAATAGCATAAGGTCTGTCGCAAAAACCTACATGGTACTTGAAAGATTACCACTTTGTACGATGTAAGCTCCCCCACTTGCACAGCTGAGACACAGCTACTATATTGCCATTTACACTTGATGAATAGAAGGCTGCTTATCACAACAAGATTGTTACAGGCTCCTATTAATTCCAATCTCTTACCACAGGGCAGAGTCACAGGCTAATTAATAGTTAAAGGTAAATCCCAATGGTCAAAAAGTCTAGTTGGTATAACCTTAATTTTTCTTAAATATAGTTTGATGCTGAAACAGTTGATTTTACCAACATACAGCGTTAGAATATCCTCCAGACAAGACATAACAAATGTTTTTGAGCTCTGACCAGTTCAAGCATTGGTAAATAATCTAGGAACTGAAGTTAACCCATTTTGCAATGTTTTTTATCATTGCCCTATCCAGATAAATTTTAAATGTCTCTGGTGATCCCTGTAAATGGGAACATCCTATGGAAATCAGATGCAAAGTTTCCTATTCAGAAAAATGTATTCTGCACTTGCGAGCTAAATGACATTCTGCATCTTTCACAATGAACAGGCCACGCCAATTCCGTACCTGCTGTAGCAATAACTCTGGCCCGATTTCCGAGCTTGTTTTGCAAAACCAGTCCTGGCCATAATACTGAGCATGCTTCGAAAGACAACTTTGGCCATAACTGAGCCTGCCTCGAAAGACAATTCTGGCCGCAATTCCGTGCTTGGAACCCTAGTATTGTGCAGTTTTACATGGTTAGAAGCCACAACCATTTGTGCGTTGTAAGGCCACTAGGGCCCCTTCCATCCTTACCAAGGGAATTCTACTTTCATACAACACATAAACTAAACACATGTTATCATTATCATTTGTACAAAAACAAGTGTAAATATTACCAACTTGTAGATGGTCCCATATTTTTCGTGAGACCGACTTGGGCATCGGCTTGAAGACCTCTCACCCAGCTTTCATGCCGCCACTTAGGTGAACTGCTTACTGCCAATGGAGGCGTGGGGTGTGTTGTCGCCGCAACGATGAAGCTTTGCTCGCCGTTGGTACCTTGATTGGTCCGACAGCTTTTGCTTCCTCATTCAGGTTTTACCTGTTGAGTAGGTCTTACCTTAAGAGAAGATTTGGTGGCTAGTCTGTAATGTCACCCCTGATAGCGCTGTTCATTCTCGGCACTTATAGCATGAGGGGAACTTTGGCCCCTTCCGGGTATCCTGCCACCTTCATTTGTGAGGACTCTCTTGAATCCATACGCAAGTGCTCCAGTACGTACCACGCACAAATTTTAGACTTTGAAGTCAGTTACCCACTGACACTCGCACTCCCCTCCACAGAGAGGGAGATTCATAGGCAGCCCTGAACAGATGCTGCCGCAGGCCTCATGGTATGCTCATCAGCTATACCTCTGATCTCGGAGCCAGAACAAAACTGACTCCGTGTGCTCACCTCCTCCAAGAGGGAGACATCAAGCAGCCCTTCTACAGGTGAAGGAGGGGAACTCTCCTGGCCTGACTCCCCGAGTCCATAGGCCTGACCGACTTATTGTTGGATGTATCTTTTTTCATGGGCACACCATCGGTCTGGGACCCGCTAACCGCACTGTCAGCGACTCTGGTGGCGACACTGCTCCTGGATTTATCTCCTCCATGGGAACCTCAGCGGTCTGGAGGCTGCTGACACACTGTCAGCGACTCTGGTGACGATACCGCTGCTGGATTCACCCCCTCCACGGGAACCACAGTGGTTCCTGACGGCCGCCGGTTACCCGCGCTTCCACGGTGCTGACCGGAGTATCAATTCCCCGTGGGAAACCGGCCCAACCGGTCCGTCCGGACTTTGCCCCGACATCCAGCAGGAAAACTCTTATCAAGAGATTCCTGCAAGAAAAAACACAACCTGGATAAAAATAGAAACTTACCTGCAGGTTTAAACTTACCGCTAGCAGGAGCGATGTGCCTGCCAGTCCGGTGCGTCGCCATGCGAACGACGTAATGATGTGCGTGCGGACTGGCGGGGCTTCTTCACGGAATCACTCACGTGACTCCAAAGTAAAATTGAAGAGTTATGAATTGCGAAGCTGAAGAAGGGAATGTGGTTGGAAGGGGATGGGGAGGGGAGAAACAGGTGCGAGCCAAACACTTGGGCAGAACTGCGGTAGGGTTGCTGCCCTACTGCGCCAAAGACCTGGGGTTTTTCTCCACTAAAAATTCAGTGCAATTTTCTTTGAAATGCAGGAGACAATGATTATTGGATTCACTTGGCCATTATCTCACAATAATAGTGATCACTCTTTATCTCGAATTTATATAAACTCCAATACCTTTGTCAGAATTTACTTTAGTCTTTAGAGATACAGCATGAAAACAGGCCCACCGAGTGCGCGCTGACCAGCGATCACCCTGTACACTTGCACTATTCTACACACTAAGGACATTTTCCAATTTTTATCAAAGCCAATTAACCTACAAACCTGTACGTCTTTGGTGTGTGTGAGGAAACCAGAGTACCTGGAGAAAGCCCACGTGGTCACAGATACAGACAGCACCCGTAGTTAGGATCGAACCCGGGTCTCTGGTATTGTAAGGCAGCGAGTCTACCGCTTTGCCATCCCAATCCTGACCCAGATCTATCAAGGACCATGGGGTGGTTGACTGTGCACCAGTCTCCCCGCATTAAACAAAGTCATGCACAGGCACATTTATTACAGTTATTACTCATCTCTTCTACTTTGTTATTGATCTGTATTGCTGATGACTTTCTGATTATAAGCTGATGCAGATAAAATTACTTTAGAGATTGGATCAAATTTGGCTTTTTGAAGACCAAGTCAAAGGCCATTGTAATAGATCATACACACATCTCTCCTCCAGTGCATGCCTTCAGAATTCACCAACATTAAATAAGCCTTTCAAAACAACCACATACATTAACAGTTTTTCCAGCTCCACATTGAATTCTACATATTGTAGAGTCATATAGCCTGGGAATAGGCCCTTCGGCCTAACTTGCCCATGTTGACTAAGAAGCCCTATCTACATTAGTCTCACCTGCCTGCGTTTGGCCCATATCCCTCTAAACCTGTCCTATCCACGTGCCTGACCTGTAGACCACAATATTCATCTAATTTCTACATATTTTCAGTGATTAAGACATCTTTCTGTGGAACAACTCCTATAGTAAGTAAGCAACAGGTCTCAAAGTGGAATATTGCTAACCAAAAAGTTTTCTTATAGTCCCTTATGACAGTATTTTGTGCCTGCGCATTTTCGAGACCAGTCTCAACGTAATTACTTACTGATTAAACTCTCAATCTATGATTGTGTTCAACTAATTAAAAGTACATTTGGACAATCTGCTGAAACGATAAATTCACCTGGAGCACTCTCCACAAACAGAACTATTCCCAGTATTAAAACAGACATGGTTTACTTATTATTTTGACAAAAGGTCAGATAGGAGGGCCGAGCTGACCAATGCCCCCCACAAACTTCAGGAGGCATGTTCAAAGGGCTGGGCAGCTGGCCTTTGTTTCTCAGGAATTTGTGGAATGTCCTCAGGGAAAGCTTGTGACTGGGGAGATGCCTTGTTACTTAAAAGGAGCAATCACCACCTCTGCCTGTGCCTGGTATCTTTACCTTGTCCATGCCTGGCCGCCAGAATCTGGCCCTGCCTTTCATAATCCACCCCTATCAGTCTGAAATGATCCTGGGCCACCTTCCCCCCAGTTCACAGTTGCCTTGCTCTCCCTCAACCAGGAGGGGGCATTCAACAGGGTGCATCATAAACATGCAAAGTGCTTGACTAAATCAGCAGGTCAGGCAGCATCTCTGGAGAACACGGGTCAGAACTCTTCAGATTCCTCACACATGGCTGTAGTAGTGAAGGTAGTCACAAAATGCTGCAGGAACTCAGCGAGGACAGGCAGCATCTCTGGAGAGAAGGAATCGGTTATGTTTCAGGTCGAGACCCTTCCTCAGACTGATGTCGGGGGGAGGGGGGGAGGGAGATATGTAGTTAAGGAAGTGTAAGGTGTGAAAACAGGGCAAAGGGAAAAGAGATTAAGGAAAATGTAGAACAGATCATTGCTAGCTGGGAGAAGGTAACAACAAGGCAAACAGAGATAAAACGTAGTCGGAGACAGTAAGACTGGTCGAAGAACTGTGAAGGGGGAGGGATGGACAGAGAGGGAAAGCAAGGGTTACTTGAAGTTAATGTTCATACCGTTGGGGTATAAGATGCCCAAGCGAAAAATTAGGTGCTTGTAGATGATATGTGTGTACACCTTTAATTGATAGTAACGAGGTCCATGCTAACCACTCCCCCCACCATTTAGTATAATTGCAACCCACACGCCCCTAGCTCTCTCTCTGGTGTTCGTGACAGACCACGTACAGCCAGGGCTATGTATGATGTGTGCTTAATAAAAGTACTGAAGACTTTAAGGTGTCTTTGAGCCTTCTTCATGGCGTCAGAAGTGCTTCTTCCTGCGTCTCTGATCTATCGCGTTTTATTTTCTTAGTCCCAGTACCCCCTCCTGGTTCCGTGATGGCTTCTGCCTGTCGTAAGCCTGACATCCTAGTCTTTGATGCAGACATCACTCATCGCTGGAGTGTGTTCCGACGGGACTTTTGAGCACTATGTTGCAATCGCCCACCCTGCTATGGCCCCCGCTGTCAAGGCTTCCTGCTGCTTAACCTGGCTGGTCCGGAGGCGCTCGAGCATTCGGAGTCGTTCGTCTATGCACATGGTTGAGAGTGTCCAAGACCCCGATTGCCTGATTGCTAAAATTTACGGCGATGTGTGACCTTCCACTAACCACACCTTAGAGCGTTTCAAAAACTGTTCTCCAGACGCCAGAACCCTGGGGAATCTATTGACAATTTTGTGGCCGCGCTGCGCCAGCTGGCTCGCCGATGTAACCTGCCTGAACCTGACCCCCGATACTTTGACCCGTGACATTTTTAGTCTTTGGTCTGTGGGATGAAAAGCTGCGCTCTGAGCTGCTGCGTAAGCCTGATCTGACATTCCATGAGGCGCTGCCATGCCTCTCGTTTAGCTGAGGCTGTCTCCTCCGCTGTACTGACCCTGTGGTCCACACAGCCAGTCTCGTGGTACCCCCAGTACAATGGCTGTCCCAGACCCCGGCGACAGAGGAGGGCACGAACCACTGCAGGGCTCCAGACCGCCTCAACGATGTCCAAATTGTAACTTTGTCTCACACCATTTTAATGTGTGCCGGGCGTTGGGGAAACCTGTAACTTTTGCAACAAGCTCGGGCACTTTTTCACCACAGCAGCAGCATGCCGTTCCGTGGGAACCCTGCACAGCACATCAGATAAACCGTCTGGCCTACCTGTCACGTGGATGACTCAACGTCTAGTCCATCTCCAGCATGTTGTTCTTCCCCCCGTCTGCACCCTGACTCTTCTCCGAGTGAGCTGGATGTGTTTTCCTTGCGAGGTGCAGCTGGACTGTTAACGGGTCGACCGTCCGAGTCACGGTGATGGCATGGCCTTCTCTGCTAAGGTCGACACGGGGGCAGCTGCAAATGTTTATGTCAACAAGCCTGTTCAGGAAGATAAGAAATAATGAGCCTGTTTCCTCAGACAGTGCTTGTTTTTGCGTGCCTATGGGGGTGGCGTGCTTATTCCTGGGGAGGGCCACTCTCCACTGCAAGGTGCTGTCGACCACTCGGCCCCTCTCTTTCTTCCTTGCTAGACAGTAAATGTGGACCCCTGCTCGGCGTGGAGGCCTGCCAGGACCTCGGGTTGGTGAGCTTCCACAGCGATGTCCACCTGGTAGAGGCGCCCCTGAACCCGCTGGCCGAATTCCCGGACCGGTTCGACTCGAAGCTGGGGAAGTTGCCCATGCAGCTACAAGATTGCCCTCAATCCCGACATCACGCCGGTCGTCCGTCCCCCGCACCGCGTGTCCCTTTGCCATGAGGGGCAAGGTCGAGTCTGCTCTTCGCGAGATGGTGGCCACGGGCATCCTGGCGCCAGTCACGGACTCCACCCAGTGGGTTTCTACTATGGTTGTCGCTGCGAAGAAAAGACAAGAGCGAAATAGGATCTGCATCGAAAACCCGAAGGACTTGAACTTGGCCATCAGGCGCCCGCACTATCCCATGCGGACGGTGGAGGATGTTACTGCGCAGGTTGGCTCTGCCACCGTGTTCTCGGTTCTTGATGCCAAGAGTTCGTTCTGGCAGTACCTCTAGACGAGCGGTTGTCATCACCAGACATGTAGAACACCTTCTGCACGCCCTTCGGCAGGTATCGCTTCCTACGCATGCCGTTTGGGAATCAACTCCGCCAGCTGGGCGGGGCGAGGTGTTCCAGAGGACCATGGAACAACTGTTTGCTGGACTTCCGTGTGCCATCATTGTCGACGACATCCTGGTCTATGGGGGGGAGAATGTCGTCCTGAGGCCGGCTAACGACCACCACCTTCGCCAGGTGCTGCAGGGGCCGGGAGGTCAACCTGAAACAAACTCAACCCAAAAAAAAAGTGCGGATTCCGGTCCCTGAGGGTCACCTACGTGGGGCATGTTTTTCACGGCATCGGGGCTGAAGCCGCCGACCGCAGACCAGATGACGGCCGCTCTATATTCTTGAGATGCCTGCACCTTCTGACGTGCCTGGCCTGCAGCGCCTTCTTGGGCATGGTCAACTACCTGGGAAAGTTCATCCCGACCTGAGTGAACTGAGTGCCCCTCTGCGGGATCTGGTGAAAAAGGGACACTGCCTGCGGCCAGTGGGTTCCCGCAACAACAGGCGTGCATTTTGACACCCTCAAATCTAAGCTGGTCAGCATTGCCGACGCTGAAGTACTCGACCTCCAGCGCCCCATCGTTCTCACGTGTGATGCCTCTAAGTTTGGCCTCGGGGCCACCTGCCTGCAGATCCATGACGGGGAGTTGCAACCTGCCTGTATCCTACGCGTCCACCGCACAATTGACGGTGTTCCGTGCTAGAACAACAACTATGCCCAGAAATGAGAAAGAACTGCTGGCAGTTGTCTTTTGCCTGACTCCAAATTCAAAGACTATATCCTGGGCAACTGCTTCACTGTGAAGTGATGGACATGTAACCAGCCTCTGGTCACGTCCTCACAAGCCGATACACATGGCCTCTCCTCCCGGCTCCACCCGCATGATGCTCCAGCTAGACAACGCTTCACTTTCACAGTGGTTTTAATCTGCGCTCGCAAGGGCGTAAGGACATGGTTGTTTGCGGACACGCTGTCTCGGGCACTCTCTCATCCACAACCCAGCATCCGTTATGTGAGACGTCCGATCTGATGGTCCTGGGCGTGAAATCTTCGTGCCCTCCCGGACAGTTGAAGTCCCTAGTCGAGCACACGTGTCGGTGGCTGACGCTTCGCTACAGCAGTCCTGGCCGCGATCATCAGGCTGGGTTGGCCAGACCGGGCCGCGTTCTTTCCCTGCCGGCCGCTGTGGGTGCCTTACGTTCTTGGTGCATGATGGAGTTGGTGCTGGCTGTGGGTAGGTGTGATTGTGAAGGGGCACAAGGTGGTGGTTGCCCGAAGCACTACGGGAACAATTACTTCGAACGACGCCGCTCATCGATGCCATCCTGGGCCGAGGCGACCCTTTCATGGTCGCTCCAGAGCACAGTTCTTCTCTGGCGACCGACATGCCTCGCTACTTCCGGATTGATAGGGTATCCGACGTGCCCTACCTGCAACAGCCTCGCTCCACGTGAGCAACAGCGGCAGCCGCTTCCTGCAGGCTGCAGCCTAGCTGCTGACCTGTCATGGTCGTGCGCTAGCAACACGACATCTCTTCTGAGAGTGGCACGGGGAAAGTGGAAAGGATGACTTCCTGGTGCTTGTCGACTCTTACTCCAGCTGGTTTGAAGTTGACCAGCTCTCACTCCCTCTTCTTCCTCCGCGAGTCATCGACAAGTTGCGCCGCCACTTTGCCACCTTCGGGTCCCCCGTCAGCCTGCAGGTTCGGGACAACGCTAGCACCAGTTCACAGTGGCCCGAGTTCCGCGATTTTTGCTGAGGTTGGAACTTTCGTCATTTTACACCAGCAGCCCGAGATACCCACAGAGCAATGGCTCCCATTGAAACATTACTCCGGTTTGGCCGAGCCGCGCGGTCCTCCACAGTGCTAAAGGATTGTTGGATACGTTGCCGCCTATCCCGCTCCGACATCTACTTGCCCTGCTGAAAACCTCCGCGAAAACATCTCCCCGCGAACCATGCCCGGGCTCTCCCCCCGTCCTCAGCGACTCATGTCCGTAGTCGCGCGCGGCCCACGGTCCCGGTGTCTCAGCAGTCCCTGTCCCCTCCCTTGGCCCCCTCGTCTTTAAACCTGCCTTGGTCCGGGAGCGCGAAAAAATTACCGAAAAACACAGTATCCATGAAGCATTCCCAACGAAAGGTCCTGCCGTAAGGTCTCAGAATGCCCCTTGCTCATCCTTCTCCCCGGCCATTCGTCCGTATGTGGAGTCCCCTTCTGGCCGTTCCAGGCTGGCCGTGGTCGTATAGGCTCTCTGCAGAGCCGGATTTCCCCTCGTTACATACCTGGTCTAACCGCGACGGGAGGGTGTACCCGCCGGAGGTCCCGCTATGCATCTCCGGCTCCGCTAATTTTATTGAGGTAGTGAAACGAGCCTCATCCACCCCCTCCCCCCCGGCGGCTCCGTATGCCCCCCCGCTGCCCCTGTCGCGGCCCTGTGCTTGGCTTTGGGCCCATTCCTCTGGGGGCCACTTCCCCCTCGTCTCATCCTCCGGGAGCGGCCTCCCGGCTGCGGGTCCCGCTTTTCTCGGTCTTCGCCGCGCTCCTTCTCTTCGCCTCCCTCCCGCTGCCCTTCGTCGCCAAAGGAGTTCGTCCTGTCCGTTAGACACCCCACATGGGGGACCCGGTACCGTCTCCACGCTGGTTCCTGTCGGGGGTAAGGAAGGTGATTGTGCGAGTGTGTGCGGACAACGGTGCTGGTCGGCCTGGTCAGGGACCGACGGTCCGTTTTCGGCGATTTATGTGTGACTCCTGTATCCTGAGTGCTTTACTGTTTTGCATTTACCCTAGTGCATGAGTACATGGTCGCCCTGTCACTCACTGTTTGTTTTGGTAGTAAGGAGGATGTAGATTGATATGTGTGTACACCTTTAAAGATAGTAACGAGGGCTTCCATGCTAACCTCACTCCCCCTCCACCATTTAGTATTAATGTTGCGCAAACCCACACGCCTCCTTGCCTCATCTCTTGGTGTTCGTGACTAGACCGACGTACAGCCAAGTGGCTATGTGTATGATGTTGTTGGCTTACTTAAAAGTAATGAAAGTACTTTAAGGTGTCTTTGAGCCTTCTTCACGTGCTGTTCTCAAATTGACGCTGGGCCTCACTTGACAATGGAGGAACAAAAAAAAATGGCTAAGGGACTGAACAGATCATTGTGGGAGGGCTGCAGTGTAGTGAACTGGAGTAAGCAGAAGAACACGCTGATGATCGGGGCACAGTGAGAGAGGATGTCACAGATTTCCCACCGGAGAGAGACGAGAATTTCTTCAAAGGTAGACATTCACTTGCGGAGATTTCACAGTGAAGCAAGTGAAATGTAGATATGCGAGGAAGCTTGCAGATGTCTGGTTAAAAAAACGTAGATGCAAGTCCTGTAGTTAACTCGAGCGGGGTAGGCTAGCATCTCTCGGTAGAATAGGGATCGAGATGACGTTTTGGTCGTGCCCCTTCTTCACACTCAGTCCTTACTTTTCTACATTATACCAGTCAGTTCATTTTGTGTTCTTTTTCCTTATAAAACTAACATTCTACAGTATCATTGTCTGTTCGAGAGTCTTCGCGAAGAGTTGCCCCGTACATAAAATGTCACCTAAACCAGTGTTGTTCGCCTATATGCACACTGACACCGTTGTGTTCTCTCCAGCACTTTGATTGTAGTTTTTTGTAAAAACCAGGCCATCTGCAATCTTGTGGTCTCGGAATCAGTGTTCTAGTAAGGGAATTGTTACACAGTCCAGGAATCGATGTGGTGATTTGTATGATGTTGCCACGGGGTGTGTCTGATCAAATTAATGGGTCATTGATAGAAGCACAAATGTATGACAAAGAATGTGCGTTGCTGGGTGTAGATACACAAAAGGGGAGACAAAAGTGCTGCAGTTAAAGCTCCGCAGCGCCAGGCAGCATCTCTGGAGAACATGGATAAGTGATGTTTCAGGTCGCACCTTGCACGTGGCTGTAGTAATGAAACTGGGTCACAACATGGCTGAAGAGCAGGAATAGGAATTTGAATACGGTATTGTCACTTGTTACTGGGCACAGGGAGATTCCTTGCTGCATACCCAACGTACACAAATAGCAGCCACCTACATTGCTGACAAAGTTACAAAGCCCGCCGGCTCCCCATTGGCCGCATGATTCAGGGAAGAGCAGTGAGAGAGGGTCTCACAAAATTCCAGTTATAGCGAATATATATTCAGGTGTCTGAAGAAGGGTCTCAACTTGAAACTTCACCTATCCATGTTCTCCAGAGTTGCTGCCTGACCCGCAGAGTTATTCCAGCACTCTGTGTCCCTTCTTGAATTGTCTCTTTGCTGGTCTGAGTACATTTGGATCCTGGCCAGTTATACGCAGCGGCATGAATATTTCCTTGTCTTTTCGAAGGAGGAGTTTGATGGGTTTGGCTTTGGGCAGGATAGACATATAAGACATCCTCATGGATTATGCTGAGGCAGTGTTGCTCGTCACAGATCTCATTGTTCTGCAGAGGATGTGTGAATGCCAGCGGGTCTTTACTGCTGTGCCATCTGCACAGATCTATCGGAGGAGCATGTCTGGAGCATTGGTGGGCAAACTCCTTGCCAGAGGAGATAAGACCATTCTCTTGGAGATCGAAGCACCTTCTCTAACAAGAGGCCAACCTGAGGCCAGTTGAGGGCATCTGGCCTGCAACCCAGCAGGATCTGTAGGTTAAAGAAAGATAGACAGGGCTGCTTCACAAGCTTTGCCACAGGACCACAGCACTGGTCTTAGGTCAACCCTTGACCCCATGATGTGATGCAGGCTGGTCACTTTGCCTGGATTTCCTCTGGGGCGAGGAGGGGGCACCGAGTCTTGGTTCTGAGTATCCCAATTGAGGGGGATGGGCAGACATTAATGGATGTTTGTACCCAAGTGACTTCTGACCCCACAGAGATACCTATAGAGTATGTACCAGCAATATATTTCTCTGCTAGTGGCACTATCTCCTTAATGATGGGTAACCAAGTGGCAAGCGACAACTACACTGACTTGAGGAACCCGTTGCTTGTCTTTTATGAATCCTGAGGTCAGTACCAGTCAGAGTGCTCTCTCGTTGCTCTGATTGTCTGGACAATTGGGTCTGGGGACAGACCATGTGGTGCGTGGAGGAGCAAGCCACATAGCACAGAGGTTCATGTCTGACGCCCCCGACATCCAGACGCAATGTGCTTTGCATGGGTGTACAGCGACTTCAAAATGAGCATAACTGAAATTGCAACTCTGAAACTGTCATGCAGAGGTGTCCCTGAAGAGGGCGCAGAGGAGACCTATGAGCGCCAATGGGCGCAGCAAGGCTAGAACATATCCTGGACATCAGGGATTAACTTAAAATCTTATAAATGAAGTCATTTCTAAAACAAAAAAAAGGCATGCACTCAAAAAGTGTGGCCTACGTGGGATAAAGTCCAAAAAGAATTAGATTAAAAAAAAAAAAATTGTATGTTAGAATCAGAACAAAGCCACTTCTACAGTTGTGACACATTGTAGGGCAGCAGGATTAGATAGAAAATTAATAGAAGAAATGAAAATTAATTCTCGGAGCAAACAGGGAATGGTAGACGTAAAAGTTCCTGTCACCGTGAATAAAAACTGTATGAGACTGCATGCTTCAGATAGGAGACAACAGCAATGCCGATCATCTCTTGTGATCATTTACTTGGTAGCATCGACAATGTTGGCCTCAGATCATGAACCTGTTCCCCCATTAAAACAGCATTCACACGAGATAATGCCGAGGCAACAACAAGGCAAGATTCAAACAAATATCATGCAGACAACAGTAGCATTGTCACTGATCACATCAAGCAGTGGGTTCTAAGTTGAATACAAAGCTTGCCCTTAAATGACTAGAATATATTTTCCCAACAAACCTGGACACTGCCCTTGTGCAGACAGTCACTAGGAAGCAGCTGATCACAATCATCCAGCCCCATCCTCCATCTGGGGCTTCCTTCAATGGAACCTCAGAGCGACGAGCCATTGCAACAGCTCACACAGATTGCAATGCGTCTGTCTCTCTTGTGTCCAAGGTCAGTTCACAAGTTCTGCCCGAGTGCCTGGAATATTTGGTTGTAAATGATTTTCGATAAGCATCTAGAAAAAATAGAGACACAAAGGACAGCTAAGGTCTAAGGTCACATCCATATCATTAACATGACGTGAATAATTTGCAAATATAACACACTGAGGCAAACAATTCAACTTTACATGTTTGAATCAAAATCATACTAAGAATGGAAAAGCAATAAAGTATGAAAACATAAAAATGAAGTTTTAAATCTTTTTCATGTACATTTTCTTCAGAAGATAAATGGAAAACCAGATATAGAGAGCCCTATTGTGAGGCTGTATTCCTGATATTATGTCCTCAGGGAAACCTTACAGAAGTGACTGTTTACGTAGTACCTTAACGTCAGATATCCAGTGATCTCCTCTCCCCCTGATCTCCTGTCAGATTGCAGAAATAATGAGACTTACTTGATGCTACATGATGGTTGAGTTTAGTTTGTCTTATAGGTACAACATGGAATCAAGCCCTTTGGCCCACCGACATGGTGCTGACCAGAGATCACCGGTAGACTAGTTCTATCCTTATGCACTAGGGACAATTTACAGAAGTCAAATAAGCGACAACCCTGCACATGTTTGGAGAGTGGGAGGAAAACTGAGCATCTGGAGAAAACCCACATTGTCACATGGAGAATGTACAAACTCCGTAAAGACAGCAACCGTAGTCAGGATCAAACCCAGGTCTCTGGTGCTGTAAGGCAGCAACTCTACCGCTGCACCACTGTGACAGCCCAATGGCATTGATGAAGACAGTTGGTTGTTGAGGTATTTCTCGATTTGCCTTTAGTGGAAACGGCATTCTTTCATGTTAAAAATGCGTGACTCAGCAGGTAAGGCAGCATTCCTAGAGAACATTAATAGGTGATGTTTCGGCTTGGAATCCTTCTTCAGATTGATTGTAGAGATGTGGGAAAGAATGCTAGGAATGTAGAGGGGCAGGACAGAGGTGACCACAGGTGAGGCAGATTGTTGGACAACAGGCTAGAGATGATGAGACAGGCACGATCCCGAGAGGAGAAAGAGTTATGAATTATGCTCAGGGATAGAAAAGCAGCTACTTGTGCATCCATTATAAATGGTGCAGGTAGAGGGGGGGATGGAGAGGAGAAAATGGTACCAGGTCAACCAGGTTTCAGGAGAAGGTAGGAAAATAGGTGGTTCCTGGGGGAGGAAGGGGAGGGTTAGAAGTCTATGTTCATACCGTTGGGTTGTAAGCTGCCCCAGCAGAATATGATGCGGTATACCTCCAGTTTACATGTCGCCTCACTCTGGCAATGGAGGAGGCCCAGGACAGAAAGGTCAGTGTGAGAATGGGAAGGGGTGATAAAATGATTAGCAAATGGGAGATCTGGTAGGCCTTGGCGGACTGAGCGCGTGTTCGGTAGAACGGCAGCCAAGTTTACACGGTCTCACCGATCTACAGGAGGACACATTGGAAACACTGGATGCAGTAGATGAGGTTAGAGCAGGTGCATGTAAACCATCATACTTGGAAAGACTGCTGGGGTCCCTGGATGGAGGTGAGGGAGGAGGTATAGGGACAGGTGTTACATCTCTTGTAGTTGCTGGGGTGAGTAGCTATGGAGGAGGTGGTTTGAGTGGGAATAGATGAGTGAACAAAGGATTTGTGGAGGGAACGGTCTCAGGAGAGGGTGGAAAGGGGTGGAGGTGGGAAGATATGACTGGAGGTGGGAACCCATTGGAGGTAACGACAATGTTGGAGGATGATGTGTTGGATGTGGAGGGTGAAAGGGGATGACCAGGGAACTATCCGTGTTGCGTCTGGGGTGGAAGTGGGAGCAATAGCAGAACCACGGGACACAGAAGAATCGCGGGTGAGGGATCTATCTGACAACTGGGGGGGACCCACCAACTCTAAAGAATGCGGGTACCTTGAATATCCTTGAATGGAAAGCCTCATCTTGGGAGCAGATGCGGCGGAGACGAGGAATAGTGTAGGGGATAACGTTTCCAAGAGGCAGGGTGGGAGGAAGTGTAGTCCAGATAACTGAGGGTGTTGGTAGGTTTGCAGTAGATGTCAGTCAGTAGTCAGTCCATTGTAATGCAGATAGAGAGATTAAGGAAGGTGAGAGAGGTATCAGAGCTATCCCGGTGAATCTGAGGACAGAGGTGGAAGTTAGAGGTGAAGATATGAAAGTCCACACAAGTAGATACAAAATGCTGGAGTAACTCAGCGGGACAGGCAACATCTCTAGAGAGAA
This sequence comes from Okamejei kenojei, assembly GCA_035221665.1. NCBI lineage: Eukaryota > Metazoa > Chordata > Chondrichthyes > Rajiformes > Rajidae > Okamejei > Okamejei kenojei. Next base: position 2,709,639 of record CM069145.1, read on the forward strand.
GGAATGGGTGACGTTTCGGGTCGAGACCCTTCTTCAGACTGAAACGTCACCCATTCCTTCTCTCCAGAGAATGCTGCCTGTCCCGATGAGTTACTCCAATATTGTGTATCTACCATTGATTTAAACCAGCATCTGCAGTTTATTCCTACACAGGAAGTCCATGAGTTCTGCATGGGTGCAGGAGGCGGCGCCGATGCAGTCATCGATGCAGCAGAGAGGAGTTGTGGGGTGGGGCAGTGTATGCCTGGAACGCAACCAACACAAAGGCAGGCATAACTGGGGCACATGCAAGTTCCCATGGTTACACAGTTCACTTGAAGAAAGTGAGAACAGTCAAAAGACAAGTAGTTGAGGGGGAGGACAAGTTCTGCTAGACGGAAGAGAGTGTTATTACATTCTGTCATACATGTGACACCACTTTCATGCAACTATGTACCTAAACTCCTGGATCTCTCTGCTCTACAACACTTCTCAGAGCCCTGCCATTCACTGTGAAGGTCCTGTCCTGGTTTGACATCATAAAATGCAACACCTCGCACTTATCTGTGTTAAACTCCATTAACCATTCATAGGCACAATGTGCTGGACTAACTCAGCATCTCTAGAGAAAAGGAATGGGTGACGTTGCGGTCGAAACCCTCCTTCAGACTCCATTAACCATTGGTCAGCCCACCTGCCCAACTGATCCAAGATCCTGCGCTAATTTTGGAACAATCTTTGCATCTACGATGCCAGCCACTTGTGTCATCTGCAAACTTGTACATTCTCATCCAAATCATTAATTTAAACTACAAACAGCAAAGGGTCCAGCACTGATCGCCAGAGGCATACGACTAGTCACAGGCCTCAAGTCCACGATCCTCTGCATCCTTCCACAAAGCCAATGTTCTATCCAGTCAACTGTCTCCCTCTGGGTTCCATGCGATGTGTTAAAATCGTAACCTTCACACTCATTCAAAAGAAACGTCAGTTTCAAGCAAAGTGAGCATGTTCATGTTCTTGGGTACACAAAAAGCTGGAGAAAGTCAGCGGGTGCAGCAGCATCTAAGGAGCGAAGGAGATAGGCAACGTTTCGGGCCGAAACCCTTCTTCCGAAACGTTGCCTATCTCCTTCGCTCCTTAGATGCTGCTGCACCCACTGAGTTTCTCCAGCTTTTTGTGTACCCTCGATTTTCCAGCATCTGCAGTTCCTTCTTTAACACAATGTTCATGTTCTTATTCCTTGCAGCAAGAAAGATTTATACAATTAAGAGGTAGGATCAAGAGATAGTTAAACTGATGACAGATCTGAAACTTTCACACTGGATCAAATGATCTGTCCAAAAATAACCATGTCTGGGCAGTTCATTGAAATAAACAAATGTGAAGAATTGAGGTTAGCGGTTCTAGATTCAGTGCATACCTGAACTCCTGACAATGAGGTTCAAGAATGCAGGATTCCCTTTGAGAGCTGTTCGGTCAAACACAATTATTAAAACTCTCCTGAGAGCAGCAGCCGGCAATAAGAGATCAAATACCAAAAACAGTTGGAGTTAAGTACTACTTCTGAGTGAAATGAATTGTGTGTCAAATGAATAATATTTTTTTACTCTTAGCAATATATACTGAATTATGAGATAAGAGGCACTCAGACCTCTCTTACTATGTGTTTGGTTTGTGCATTGAATTTGCAATGCAGACATGCTATTCAAAGTGCTACTTAGTCTACTCCAGTGAGTTAGCAAAGGAACAAAATATTTCCAAGGTTACTGTAAACTTTCTAGCCAACATCTTGTGAATACTGAATGCTGAGGCCATTGCTGACCAGGCCAATCGCAAAGCAAGGTGAACAATGAAATCTTTGTCACCATTGCACGGATTGAAAATCAGCTCTGTGGTGCTGAATGCCAGAGAAATGGGAAGGCATCCAGATAAAGTTAATCAGGCCGATGGCAACACAAAGAATTGCTCCTTTCTATCTGTTCTACCAAGACAGGTCAACCAAAAAGTCATAAAGCGAGAACTTTATAACATTCATAAAACATAGGTGCAGAAGGAGGCCATTCAGCCCATCCTCTGCCATTCAATCATGGCGGATCTATTTTTTCTTCTCAACCCTATTCTCCTGCCATCTCCCCATAACTTTGGATGTCCTTCCAAATCAACAATCTATCAATCCCCAACTTAAAAATACCCAATGACAGCCTCCACAGCTGTCAACGGCAACACATTCCATAGATTCACCATCCTCTCGCTAAAGAAATGTCTCCTCATCTCCATTCTGCCAGTACATCCTTTATTCTGAGGCTCTGCCTACTAGAAATATCCTTTCCATGTTCACTCTATCTAGACCTTTCATTATCCGGTAGGTTTCAATGAGATCCCCCTCATCCATTTAAACTCCAGCGAGTAAGGGCCCAAAACATTAAAATGCACCTCGTATGTTAACTTAATCACCCCCTAGATCAGTCTCGTCTGAACCTCCTCTGAACTCTCTCTAAAGCCAGCACATCCTTCTGCAGATATGGGGCCACAAATTGCTTGCAATATTATAAATGTGGCCTTGCTAGTGCCTGATAAATCCTCAGTATTACATGCTTGCTTTTATATTCAAAATGAATGCTGGCATTGCATTTACCTTCCTTTCCGCTGACTCAACCTGCAAAATAACTTTTTGGGAATCCTGCACCAGCACTCTCAAGTCCCTTTGCACCTCCAAATTCTGAATCCTCTTCTCATTTGAAAAGTAGTCTACACCTTTATTCCTCCTATCAAAGTGCATGACTGTACACAATGCTTCACTATATTCCATTTGCCACTTCATTGCCCACTCTCCCAACCTGCCCAAGCCCGAGAACTATCAACCAGCAAACAACATTGCTAATCTTGTTCAAGATATTGCCCTTTATCTTTTGCATCCACCTATAGAGCAATGCAGCTGAACCTTTTATCTGGCCATGCAGCGTTCCCATTAAACTGCACCTTTGTTTACTGGACAGACGTGAACTTGGATACAAGTCCACTATCAACTGAACCAGCACTAACAGCGTGCAAGAGGATAAGCTATTTTTAAAAGCCAAATGTATGCAGGTGCATGGACTTCAAATAAATACAAAATCTATGGCATGTCAGGGGTTCGACAGAGAACCATGGTATTGTGAGGGATAAAGTGATTAAACCCCACTATAGTAAGGGGCTTTAAAGAGGATTCAAACCGATAGGGGCCAGGGAGAGGGTTCTGACACAGCTGTATATAAAAGTTACCCATCCTTGAGTAAGAAGTGATAGCATTGTAGAGCGGTAAAATGAAGTGATGTAGATAGATCCCTATCAGTAGAAGGGAGTGATAGATGGGACCCTTGTCACTATAGCTTAGCTTTAGTGCTGATATAGGAGAACTGAGAGAGTTCAGTTGGAGGTGAGTAAAACTAGGGCAGGTCATGAACAACCGAGCATGCTTAATAAAATAAATGAATATTACAACACACCCCTGGTCAAGAAACTGTTCATTACCATGCACATGTCTGGACATGCGATGTATGATGTGGGAGGTACTGGGGGGGGGTACCTACAGACTGTGCACCTCAGACTCTGATTGGAGGTCCGGAGGGGAGGTTGAATGTAGAATTGTGTGTATAAAGGGGTATACCCTTCTGACTTCGGTGTGTCTCAACATGGAGAGGCACCCGACTCTGCAGACTCGTAAATAAAGAATCTCTTGCTTCCACGATTTAGTCTTTGAGTAGTGATTGTGAGCACATTGCATATCTCACAAACTGGGGGCTCATCCGGGATCGCCACTCCGGCTGCTCGGTGGAATCAGAGAGGGAAGGGAAGGTGCACCTTGCTGATTTCAGCAGTCTCTGATCTCCCTGCTTGCCATCAGCGGTTTGAGTGAGTGATATTCGGACAAAAGACTCAGGAAGCAAGAGGGAGTGTCAGATAAATAAATAAGGGACGGTCGAGCGATTCTTGTGCACATGACCCAGATAAGAAAACTGATTATTAAGTATTGCCTGGGCAACTGGGGGTCTGTCGGACGGGAATAGTACGACAAGACAATGGGAAACCGGAATGGGAAAAGTGAGCGTCCGGGGAGACATGACAAGGCTCACACTGGTTCAGAGCTGCACATTCCGCCCGATAATCCGTTGGGGCGAATGTTACACTGGTGGGGTGAAGGGGAGACTCAGGGTAAGAGTAAGGAAACAATGATAAAGTTTTGTTACTTTGAATGGCCAAAGGAGCCTATCCGAGGGATGGCCAAGGCTGGGCTCAAATGAAGACTGGGTGAAACAAGCTTTGAATGTTTTTGTGAATGAAAAAGAACCGCCAAATCAAATAGAAAAGAACTATGCCCAGTGTTGGAAACCCTATAATGGGATGTTCCCGTTAAAGACACAGAGAGAGCAGGATGAATCTGACTGGCCACCCATTGACGATGACCACCTACGACGTCTGCCCCCCATATGAACCCCAGCCCCCAGTCCCACCCCCATCAGCTCCAGCTTCATCTGCTCAGGCGGTCCCAACAACTCAGACCAGTCCGGCAGTAAACCTGTCAGCCCCTGTCTCAGAAGAGACAGATAGCAGAAAATCACAAAAAGCAGGGAAGAAACATGATGAAAGAAACCTTGATTCAATCACAGAAAGTGAAGAGGAGAGCCAGTCAGATAAGGAAGAGGAAATAAAAAGGGAAGATGAGGATGGGGTGGGTGGTGCCTCAGGCAGTGGTCGGGCGGCGAGATCTCAAACCAGGACAGCCAAACAAATACAAGAACGATCTGTCCAAATGAAACCCCTAAGAGAGGTCCCGTTAGGGGGAAATGCAGGGGGAATGGGATTTGTAAAGGAACTTTAAAAAGGAGATGAAAAGTTTACTGGAAGACCCCTTGGGACTGGCTGAACAATTAGATCAGTTCCTAGGGCCAAACATATATACATGGGAAGAAATGATGTCAATAATGGGAAGTTTGTTTACTTCAGAAGAAAGAGAGATGGTCAGACAGGCAGGGATAAAGATCTGGGATAAGGGGTTGCAGGCTCAGGCGGGAGCAGCAGATGCGGGAGCAACGAAATATCCCATTACTGCGCCAGATTGGAGTAACCAAACAGAAGAAGGAAGGAAAGCATGAGAGATCTCAGGGAGATAATAATCAAGGGAATTAGAGAAGCCGTTCCCAAGGGACAGAATTTCGAACGAGCTTTTGAAAATCAGCAAAACAAAGACGAACCTCCAACAGTGTTCTTACAGAGGCTGAGGAGGAACATCCAGCAGTATTCGGGAATAGACCCTGATTCAGATGCAGGTCAGCAGTTGCTAAAGGTTAATTTTGTAACCAAATCATGGCCAGACATTAGAAAGAAACTGGAAAAATTGGAGGATTGGAATGACAAACCATTAAATCAATTGTTAACAAAGGCTCAGAAAATATATGTACGACGGGATGAAGAAAAACAGAAAGGAAAGGCAAAAATGATGTTGCAGGCAGTACAGCAAGGGGTAAAGAAGAGGGGAATCGAAGGTGATAGAAGGCCGGGTGCACATGGAGACCGGGGAAGGGGAAGCGGCAGAGACAGAGGACGAGGAAGAGGTGAATGGAGGGACCGAAGTTGGGGTCCCCGGGAAAACAAGGAACAAGGATCAGGAGGGTGGTACACGGGGCCATCCTGGTGTTACCATTGCAACGAGGAGGGTAATTTCAAGAGGGAATGTCCCAGGCTACGACGGGAAGTGCAGTCGTACACACTCATGGAGGAAGAATAGGGAAGTCGGGGGTCCCGCTCCCTGGGGTGTATGGGATACACACGGGAACCTCTGGTAAACTTGAAATTAGGACCCCAGGGAGAGGATATGGTATTTTTGGTAGATTCGGGAGCGGAAAGATCAAGCGTAACTAAGGTACCGGAAGGAATGGGATTGGGTGAAAAACAAGTCAGAATCTCGGGGGTAGGGGGGAAAGTGATGACTGCCCCCGAGGTAGAAGGGGTGGTGGTAAAATACGAGAATCGAGAAACTATGGAAGATATAATCTTGGTACCCCAGGCAGGGATAAATCTGATGGGGAGGGATTTACAAATCCAAATAGGAATGGGAACAGCCCCCGTAGGGGGACAGATAATAGTCCAACTGTATAAACTGACCACAGAGGACGAGTAGTCTCACAGGTGTGGGCCAAGGAAGGAAACCGGGGAGGGCTACAGATTCCACCCTTGAGAATAACTTTGAAAGAAGAAAGTGAGGTAGTATGGGTAAGACAATATACAATTTCTATGGAAGGAAGGAAAGGACTCCAGCCAATTATAGAGAACTTACTAAAGGACGGTATATTAGAGAATTGTATGTCCCCATACAACACACCCATACTCCCCGTAAGGAAGACCGACGGGACGTTCTGACTGGTCCAGGACCTTAGGGAATTAAATAAGGTAGTTATAGCTCGACACCCGGTAGTCCCGAACCCGTATACCATAATGGGACGGATACCCCCGAACCACAAGTGGTTCAGTGTGGTAGATTTAAAAGACGCTTTTTGGAGCTGCCCCCTGGCTGAAGAGAGCAGGGACCTTTTTGCGTTTGAATGGGAAAACCCAGAGACACAAAGGAAACAGCAGTATCGGTGGACTGTGCTCCCTCAGGGATTTACGGAATCCCCAAACCTGTTCGGACAGATATTAGAACAAGTATTAGAGGACGTCCCGAGGACTGATGAGACACAGCTGTTGCAGTATGTGGACGACCTGTTACTATCAGGGGAAGAAGAGGAGCCAGTTAGGGACGCGACCATAACCCTCCTAAACTTTCTGGGGGAAAAGGGGTTGAGAGTGTCTAAAAGTAAATTACAGTTTGTAGAACAGGAAGTTAGATATCTAGGACACCTGATAAGCGATGGGAAAAGGAGAATAAACCCAGAAAGAATAGCAGGAATTACCGGACTGCCAATACCGAAAAATACCGAAAGGAGATCAGGAAGTTTTTTGGACTGATTGGATATTGTAGATTATGGATAGACGATTATACCCGACAAGTTAGGTTCCTATATGATAAGTTAGGTGAGGAAAATGATAAGGTAAAGTGGGAATCCAGGGAAGAACACCAGTTTAGGAAACTAAAGAACAGTTTGATCACCACACCTGTACTGGCCCTCCCGTCTATTGACCAGCCATTCCATCTCTTCGTGAATGCAGAAAATGGAATTGTGCTGGGAGTATTGACCCAAGAGAAAGGAGGGAAGCGGCAGCCCGTCGCGTTCCTCTCCAAACTCTTGGATCCAGTATCGCGGGGATGGCCAGTATGTATTCAAGCGATTGCGGCAACAGCAGTGTTAGTGGAAGAAAGTGGGAAACTGACATTTGGAGGAACCCTGGTAGTGTCCACTCCCCACACGGTCCGGACGATACTAACTCAGAAGTCCAGTCAGTGGCTGACGGATTCTAGAATCTTGAAGTATGAGGTTATACTTATGGAAAAGGACGATTTGACTATTGTAACGGACAAAAACCTGAACCCCTCCCAGTTTTTGTACTCGGCGGGTGCTGAGCAGGAAGGGGAGTTACCAGAACATGATTGTAGTGAGATAATAGAACTCCAGACAAAGAGTAGGGAAGATTTAGAGGAATGACCGCTTGAGAAAGGGGAAAGATGGTTTATTGATGGTTCTTCCCGCTGTACAGACGGAAAAAGGTATAGTGGGTATGCTATAATAACCGGAGAAGGGTTGGAGAAGTGGAGACAGGCAGGTTGCCAGGAGGTTGGTCAGCACAAACATGTGAACTGTATGCATTAATAAGGGCATTGGAACTATTGAAAGGAAAAGAGGGAACTGTGTATACGGACTCCAAGTATGCCTTTGGGGTGGTACACACCTTTGGGAAAATCTGGAGAGAAAGAGGGATGATCACAGCCAGAGGAAAAGAGTTGGCTCATGAGCAGTTAATTGAAAAAGCCTTGGAAGCACTACATTTGCCAGACAGAATAGCGGTGGTCCATGTAGCAGGCCACCAGAGAGGGAATTCGCTGGAAGCTAGAGGGACTAGGGCAGTCGATAGTGCCGCTAAGACAGCGGCGACGGAAGGAACGGTAAAAATGCTGTCTCTGATACCATTGAGAGAGGGAATAGAGAAGATACCTGTATTCTCACAGGAGGAGGAAGATAAAATGAATGAATTGGGTGCCCGGCGTTCCACGGACGGGAAGTGGTGGACGCCGGACGAAAAACAAATAATTACTAAGGGATTGACGAGGGATTTGATTAAACAACTACATTCGCAATCGCACTGGGGAGCTCAGGCTCTGTGCGACACGATTCTACGGACTTATGCCTGTAGAGGCATTTATACTTTAGCCAAGCAGGCGGTGTCTGGTTGTGTGGTGTGCCAAAGGGTGAATAAGAAGGTAATGAGAGCTGTCCCAGGGGGAGGACAACAATTGGCCATTAGACCCTTCCAGAGAATACAGGTGGACTTCACAGAACCACCAAGAGTACAGAAGTGGAAATATCTTCTAGTTATAGTGGATCACTTCACCAGGTGGGTAGAGACATTTCCCACGATAAATGCCACTGCCCAGGCGGTCACTAAGATACTGCTGGAACAAATCATCCCACGGTATGGAGTTATTGAATCCATAGATTCTGATCGAGGAACCCATTTTGCTTCCAAGGTGCACCTATTAATCTGTAGCGCCTTGGGAATAAACTGGAAGCTGCATACCCCATGGCACCCCCAGAGTTCGGGGAGAGTGGAACGGATGAATGCCTCCCTCAAAATTAAAATAACTAAATTAATTGTGGAGACAGGGCTACCCTGGACTAAATGTCTACCAATTATTACGGATGCGGACCGCACCCTGAAAGGATATTGCGGTGTCTCCTTATGAAATGTTGTTTGGATTGCCTTATCTTGGAAAGGTGGAAGGCACACCAACCTTTGAAGGAAGTGATGTGTTCTTGAGGAACTATTTACTGGCAGTGTCTCGTTCCCTTATAGAAGCTAAAGGACTATTGGCTCAAAGCCCACCACTCGACTTTCGAATACATGCTGTGAAGGCCGGCGACTGGGTACTGGTCAAGAATTGGAAGGAGGAGAAACTCCAGCCCCGGTGGACCGGCCCATACCTAGTATTACTGACAACCGAGACAGCAGTACGAACAAAAGAAAAAGGGTGGACCCACGCAATCCGGGTTAAAGGACCCGTTGATCCACCCGCTCCTGATAAGAAGGAACAGTGGATGGTGAAACCAGGAAATAAGCCCCTAACATTAACTTTTAGAAAAAAATAAATGTATAACTAACAGTATGAAAGGAGCAGTCGTGGTATTGTTTGCTCTGCATGTAATTATGGTAAAAAGTGTTAATAACTGTGATAAATGTTATCATCCCATCAGATACGGAGGGCGGACAACCAGATCATTTACCTATCATTCCCATGTGAACGATGCTATAACCTGAGGACTAGAACTATTTGTGAGGACGGGGGAAAGAAGTATTATATGGTAGGGAATAGGGGATATGTAGGGAGGTTTGGTGCCCAAAGGGGGAGAGATGGGTTTGTATAACTAGGACAGGACAGTTAGGTCTCCCTTTCCAGGCCTTAAGATGGACATTAGATAAAATAAAGGAGGAAGTAATAACAAGGTTAACGAAAGTAGTAGTCACCAAACCTCCCCCTCCCCCACCTACTCAGCCTCAATTGCACCAGACACTGTACGAAGAAATAAAGAAGCAGATTGAGATCCCTGGAGGAGGAAAAAACCTGTTTGTGGACTTGGCCCTCCGGATAGCTGGAATCCTGAATGTGACTAACTGTTGGGTCTGTGGCGGACCACTGATGAGCTCACGTTGGCCGTGGAGAGGATCCATTGTTGAAGTATGGGACCTGATGGAGTGGAACCTGACAGTTGGTCAAGACCGAGATCCCCAGGCATGGGTCCTGACAGACGCTCCGGTTGGGACTGAGTGTATCGCTAGGCCCTGGGCAAAGGATGCCGTCCTAGTAGGCAGCAGCCCCTGCCAGCGCATCATTACCCGGTGGCCAAATCAGTCCCGAGTGTGGTGGCCAGAGGAGCCTAAATGGTATCCAACCGAGAAAGACGGGAGAAACTGCACTATCTGGATGAAGACCGATGGGATGGAATCGACTGGACTATGGAACTGCACCGGGAACAACCCTTATCAAGGAATCCCGGTGTTGCGAGACATATGGAACAAGGTTACCTCTAGTGGACCGGCCCCTGAAGGACTGTTATGGATATGCGGACACAAGGCATACTCGGTGTTACCGACAAATTGGAGCGGGACTTGCTTTATTGGACTGGTAAAACCAGGATTTTTCCTGTTAAACACCGGAGAAGGGCGGTCGCTAGGAACACCTGTATTTGACGACCTATATCGGAAGAAGAGGAAAATAGACATTGGAGAAAGGGAAGATGATGAATGGCCACCCGCAAGAATCATCTCATTCTATGGACCAGCCACTTGGGCACAGGATGGATCATGGGGCTACCGAACCCCGGTATACATGTTAAACCGGATCATAAGACTTCAGGCAGTACTGGAGGTAATTACCAACCAAACTGCGGGGGCACTGAAGATGCTGGCAAAGCAGCAGGCACAGATGAGAGCAGCAATATACCAGAACCGGTTGGCCCTAGATTACCTCCTGGCAGAAGAAGGAGGGGTATGTGGGAAATTCAACCTCTCTAATTGCTGTTTAAACATTGATGACAATGGACAGGCAGTGATGGACATATCAGAAGGAATCCGTAAGTTGGCACATGTTCCAATACAGAAGTGAAAATTCGATTATGGGAACCCGATGGTGGGATTCCATCCTCGGAGGAACATGGTAGAGAACGGTGGGACTCGTGTTTCTATGTGCAGTGGCTGGACTGATCTTTATCCCCTGTTGCATCCCTTGTTTTAGGGAACTTATTACAAGGAGTATAAGTCAGATGCAGGCTGTAGTCATGCCTATGGGAGAGAAAGGGGAAATACAGAAAATAATGATAATGCGGCCAGGAAAGGTCCATGATCTACAGGAAAAGATTAGGACAATGTTATGTCAATTCGAACTGAAGGAGCTTGAAATTGAGGTTTAATCAATAGATGTGTAGAAAAAGAAAAAGGGAGGATTGTGAGGGATAAGGTGATTAAACCCCACTATAGTAAGGTGCTTTAAAGAGGATTCAAACCGATAGGGGCCAGGGAGAGGGTTCTGACACAGCTGTGTATAAAAGTTACCAGATCCATCCTTGAGTAAGAAGTGATAGCATTGTAGAGCGGTAAAAGGGAGTGATGTAGATAGATCCCTATCAGTAGAAGGGAGTGATAGATGGGACCCTTGTCACTATAGCTTAGCTTTAGTGCTGATATAGGAGAACTGAGAGAGTTCAGTTGGAGGTGAGTAAAACTAGGGCAGGTCATGAACAACTGAGCATGCTTAATAAAATAAATGAATATTACAACACACCCCTGGTCAAGAAACTGTTCATTACCATGCACATGTCTGGACATGCGATGTATAATGTGGGAGGTACTGGGGGGGCGGGGGCATACCTACAGATTGTGCACCTCAGACTCTGATTGTAGAAGGGTCCGGAGGGGAGGTTGAATGTAGAATTGTGTGTATAAAGGGGGTATACCCTTCTGACTTCGGTGTGTCTCAACTTGGAGAGGCACCCGACTCTGCAGACTCGTAAATAAAGAATCTCTTGCTTCCACGATTTAGTGTTTGAGTAGTGATTGTGAGCACATCGCATATCTCACAGTAATTTGCAGCAAGTGCAGCAGCATTTTCTGAACATCTTTGCAGAAATGTGAAAAAGTATCCAGTTGTCATGGGCTCATAACCAACTGTCAGCATGCTAAACGGTTTGGTCTGCACAACCTAGTTTTATATGATTTTAAAAAACTGCAGTTGCTGAAAATCTGAAATATAAAATGCCTGAAGCACTCAGTCTGCTGAGCCTAACATTTTCTGCATTGGTTAGATTTCTAGTTTGACTGGTTACTCCTGCCAATCCGCTTACAGTGAAGATAGACACAAAATGCTGGAGTAACTAAGCAGGACAGGCAGCATCTCTGGATCCCACTCTAGTCAGGGTGCAAAATATGTGCATAATCCTCCGACATAATGTTCCGAAGTTTTTGCCACCTCCAACAGGATCCCACCACCAGCCACATTTGTCCATCTCCACCTCTTTCTGCTTTCTGCAGAGACCATTCCCTTTGCAACTCCCTGGTTAAGTTGTTCCTTCCCACCCAAACCACCCCCTCCCCAGGTACTTTCCCCTGCAACTGCAGGAGATGCAATACCTATCCCTATACCTCCCTCTCCACTCCATCCAAGGACCCCGATAACCAGAGGTTCACTTGCATCTCCTCCAACCTCATCTACTATATCTGATGTTCCAGGTGTGGACTCGCGTATATCAGCGAGACCAAGCGCAGGTTTGGCGATCGTTTCGTTGATCACCTTCACTCAGTATGCCTAAACCTACCTGATCTCCCAGTGGCCAAACATTTTAACTCCCCCTCCCATTCCCACACTGACCTTTATGTCCTCCATTGTCAGAGTGAGGCCCAGCACAAATTGGAGGAACAGCACCTCATATTCCTTCCCAGTTCTCAGACCAGACTTACTGTCTCCAAGTACATTTTGCCTAATCCTAACATCACTGGACATGTGTGAGAGACACAGTTTTATTGGCTCATAGCTACAATTTTAGGACATAGAACAGTAGTTATAGTTTAGTTTAGTTTAGAGACAGTGCGGAAACAAACCCATCGGCCCATCGAGTCTGCGCCGACCAGTGACCCCTGCATATTATCACCACCCTACACCTAGGGATAATTTACATTTATACCAAGCCAATTAACCATCAAAACAGTATATCCTCGGAGTGTGGGAGGAAACTGAAGATCTTCGGAGATAAAACCCATGCAGGTCACGTGGAGAGTGTACAAACTCCGTACAGACAGCACCAGTAGTCAGGATTGAATCCAGGACTCTGGTTCTGTAAGGTAGTAGCTGTGCCACCCTTAGTGATTACAGGAATGTGCCTTTTGACCCACTGTGCCTCTCCGCCCACCATACTACCAATCTGCCTAATCCCATCTCCCGGCACCTGGTTTCCATAACGATGATCATGTCCTCTTCAGATGTCAAATGCCTTTTACTCATTGTCATCATATATGTTTCTATCACCTTCCCTGGCAGCACGTTCCAGACACCAACAACTCTATGTGAAATACTGTCCTTTTTAGCACAATGTCCTTAAACTTTCCCCCCTCTCACCTTAAAGCTCGCTCTCTAGTCTGTAACACATCCACCTGGGGAAAAGCAGCTTTGACAGTCTGCCTCTCATCATTTTCCACACTACTACCAGGCTGCCACCAGAGTCCCGTACTCCAGAGAACACAATCCAAGTTTTTCCACCTGTTTCTTATTGCAAAAACACTTCAATCCAGGCAACATGCTGGATAACCTCTTCAGCACCCTCACCAAGTTCGCCACATTCTTCATGCAGTGTGGTGACAAGAACTGCACACAATACTGCCTTTGTTTAAGAAAATAAATAGAGATAATCAAGGAAATTATAGGCCAATGAGCCTTACCTCAGTGGTAGAGAATCTATTTGGGACTCTTTGTTCAATTTAGTTTAGTTTAAATATACAGCATGGAAACAGGCACTTCAGCCCGGACCGAGTCGACATCAACCAGCGATCACACATACACTGGTGCTATCCTACACACGGGTGTCAATTTACAGAAGCCAAGTAACCTACACACCTGCACGTCCTTCGACTGTGGGAGGAAACCAGAGCACCCGGTGAAAACGCATGCAGGTAACAGGGAGAATGTACAAACTCTGTACAGACAGCATCAGTAGTCAGGATTGAACCCTGGGTCTCTGGCGCTAGCAGGCAGCAATCTACCGCTGCTCACCGTGCCTCCTCAAGGGGGATGGATAGCATGTACTCTAATTTGGAAGAGAATGGGCTAATTTGCATGACTTTGCCCAAAGCAGGTTATGTCTTACTAATTTGATCTAGTTTTTTAATGATATGATGGAGATTGATGAGTGTAAGCCAAGCGGTTTTGACTACATGGATTTTAGTAAGGCAATTGATAAAGTCCCCAATGCTAGACCCCAATATTCAGAATATTAAGATGCATGGATGCATGGTGAACTCATTGAGTTGTGGTGGGAGAGTGTTATCCTGGGTGCAGGGCTGCAGCTCATGGAGTTTTGCAGGGATTTGTACTGGAAGGTCGGTTGTTTATGAAGTAGATAAAAAATGACTTGGACATGAATGTCCAGTTGGTTAGCAAGTGTACAGAAGGCACCAAGATTGGTGGTGTTGCAGAGAGTGAGGAAGGCTCTTAAGGTGCACAGTGCGATACAGACCAGCTGCAGAAATGTGCAGAGAAATGACAGATTGAATTTAATCTAAGCAAATGTGAGGTGTTGCACTTTAGGTGCTGAACCTTTGAATGTAAGGGGAAGGCATATGGTTGATGGCAAGATGATTAACAGCATCGACATACAGAGGGATGTTGAGGTCCACATCCATAGATCCCGTAAAGCAGTAGAGGAAATGGTTTATACAGCATTTTGCCTTCATTGGTCGGGGCATTGAGTACTCGATTAGTTTTGAGATGCAGCATGGAAACAGGCCCTTCTGCTCACTTGCTCCATGCTGGCCGGTGATCACCCATTCACACCAGCTGGCTTTAGACCTGGTAGAAGCTGCGCAGATCAAGTCCTTGCCCTCACTACCAATATAGAGGCTGGCTTCCAACGTGCACTGAAAACTGGTGTTGCTCTCATCGATCTGTCATCAGCTTATGATACCGTGTGGAGACATGGTCTGTTGCTAAAAGCTTCCAGAATCTTGAAGTGCCAAACCACCATGCATGCCCTCTCATCCATCCTCAGCCACCGTAGATTTAGGGCCTCGCTTGGGAACCAGACCAGTTTTGCCAGGACCCTGAATGATGGTCTCCCCCAGGGCTCTGTCCTAGCTCCCCTAATCTTCAACATTTATGTGAGTGACATCCCAACTACCTAGTCCAGGAAGTTTGCATAGGCAGATGACCTTGCCCTTGCCTACCAGGGAACTACCCTTGAAGATATCAGCAGAGTGCTAACCCAAGACTTGAAGGGGATGGAGGAGTACTTCACCTTCTGGTGACTTCGCCATAACCCAACTAAGACAACTGTCACTGCGTTTCACCTCAGCAATCGGCTCGCCAATGCAAAGCTCTGAGTGTCCTTTTGTGGTAAGCCAGTGAAGAATGAAGAATTCCCCAAGGAGCTTGGAGTCACCATGGATCGCACCCTCACCTATCATGAACACCTGAACAGGGTGGCTGATAAACTGAAAGCAAGGGTCAACATCATCAGGAAACACCCTCCGTACCACACGCTTAGCCCTAGTCTACTCAACAGCTTGGGCTAATAGCTACCACACCAAACGAGTTGACACTGTCCTTAACTCTACAATGCGGGTCATCACAGGGATGCTTAAGTCAACACCTTTGCCGTGGCTCCCTGTCCTCTCCCATATCACCTCTCCCAGCATACGCAGAAGGGAGAGGATGTTGAAAGATTGGTGCACCATCGAGGCCAACCCTGACCTTCCCATCCACGCTGACTTGAACAATCTGCCCAACATGCACCTGAAGTCCTGCAAACACTTCTGGTCATCCGTTAAATCCCTGGAAGACTTTGACTCCAAGACTGAGTGGCGCAGAGCCTGGAAAGATGCCAATACCAACAACGGAGAGGTCATCACAGACCCCACAGTGAAACCACTGGGTTTTGACCATCACAAGCAATGGCTAACCCTGAACAGAATCCGCACCCTCCATGCAAGAACAGCCCATCACCTGCATAAGTGGGGGATGACAGACAGCCCTGCTTGTGACTGGGGACATCCAGACCAGACCATCCCACACATCATGAATGACTGCCCACTGATGCTGTCCTGGCCTGGACGCCTACCCTTGATCTACAACTTTAGGCTGTGCACGCCATACGCAAGATAGATGACTAGTTCTATATTATCCCATTTTCTTGTCCACTCCCTACACACACGGGGAACTTATACAGAGGCTGGTTAACCTACAAACCCCAACGTTTGAGTTGTGGGAGCAAACCCGAACACCCAGAGCAAACCCACACAACCACAGAGAAAATGTGCAAACTCCTCAGAGATAGTGATGAGTTCCACCACCATGTTCTACTTCCTTCCATGAAGCCAATTTCCTGTCCAGTTGGCCAGCTCTCCCTGGATCCCATGCGATTTAACCTTCCAGTGCAGCCTACCGTGCAGAAATTTGAGATTGAAGATTATTGACAATGACATTAGGCAGGAGCTAAGGAGGGGAGATTAGGATTGGGTATGTCCACTGAGCACGCGTGGGACTCATTTAAAGACCAGCTGATCAAAAATACATCATCAGCATGTTCCAGTAAGGAGGAGGGATAAGGACGGCAAGGTAGGGGGTCCATGGATGACCAAGGACATTGTAAACTTGGTCAGGAAGAATGTCATGTAAGAAGGTGGCATCAGACAGGGCTTATGAGGAATATAAAGCGAGGAGGAAAGAACTCAAGCCTGTGATTAGAAGGGGCCAGAAAATATAATTGAAGGGCGAAGGTAGGAAGAGAAGAACATCAAGATCAATGAGGAAAATACAAATATGGCAAAGCAGTTTGAGATTGATAAGGAGGTGGAACATTAAGGAAGATAAATCCCCAGAGCCTGATGGGATCTATCCCAGGTGATTGAGGGAGGCAAGAGGGGAGATTGCAGAGGCCTTGACAAGGATCTTTGTTTCTTCTTCAGCCACAAGCAGCATTCCAAAAGACGGGCGAATGGCCAATGCTGTTCCTTCATTTAAGAAGGGAGGTAAAGAGAATCCAGGAAACTATAGGCCGGTGATCTTCACGTCAGTGGTAGGAAAACTGTTGGAGAGAATACTTTGAGATAGCATTTACTTCCATTTGGAAGAGAATGGGCCAATTATGGACAGCCAGCATGGCTTTGTGCATGGCAGGTCATGTCTCACTAACATGATTGAGTATTTTGAGGTGACAAAAGAGATTGATGAAGGGTGGTGGATGTTGAATACATGGATCTCACCAAAGCTTTTGATAAAGTCCCTCATGGTAGGCCCTCACTCGTATCTTCTCGGCACCTTGCAGTTCCATCTAGTCACAACAGAGTCCCCATGTCCTTTCCTTCCACCCTATCAGCTGTCGCATACAACACATAATCCTCCAACATTTTTGCCACCTCCAACGGGATCCCACCACTTTCCATCTCCATCCTTTCCACCTTCTGCAGAGACTGTTCTCCCCACAACTCCCTGGTTAAATCAACCCTTCCAACCCAAATCATCCCCTCCACAGATACCTTCCCCAGCAACTGCAGGAGATGCAACACCTGTGCCCTCCTCCCTCGTCTCTGTCCAGGGACCCCGACAGTCCTTTCAGGTTAGGCAGAGGTTCATTTGCATCACTTCCAACTTCATCTACTGTATCCATTGCTCAATATGTGGACTCTTATACATCAGCGACACCAAACATAGACTGGGCGATCGTTTCACTGAACACCTTCACTCAGTCCGCCTGAACCTACCTGATCTACCGGTTGCCGGACACTTAAATCCCCTTCCCATTCCCACACAGATCTTTCAGTCCTCGGTCTCCTCCATTGTCAGAATTAGGCTAAATGCAAATTGGAGGAACAACAACTCATATTTCACTTGGGCAGCTAACAGTCCAGTCGTATGAATATTGATTTCTCTAACTTCAAGTAACCCTACCTCTAAATCCCTCCCCCACCCAAGTCGCACCAGCTTCTCGTTTTCACCCAACACATAGCTAACAATGGCCTGTTTCATTTATCATTGTTACATTTTTGCTTCTCTTTCATTCATTGTTTTACATCATCGTCTATATCTCTCGTTTCATTTTCTCCACTTGTGTGCAGAAGTGTCTCGACCCGAAACGTCACCCATTCCTTCTCTCCAGACTTGCTGCCTGTCTTGCTGAGTTACTCCAGCTTTTTGTGTCTATCTTAGGCATATGCTATACCTGCATTAATTGCCAGGGGCATTGAATATAAGAGTCAGGAAGTCATGATGCAGCTCTATAGGACTTTGTTTGGGCCACATTTGGAGTATTGTGTGTAGTTCTGGTCACATCATGACAAGAAAGATGTGCAGTCTCTGGAGAGGGCGCTGAGGAGGATTACTTGGTTTGAGCTACAGGGAGAGGTTGAATAGACTTGGATTGTTTTCCCTGGAATGCTGGAGCTTGAAGGGAGACTTGATAGGGATATATAAAATTATGAGAGGAACATTCATATCTTTTTTCCAGGGTAGCAATATCCAACAATAGAATCCATAGCTATAAAGTGAGAGCGGAAAAGTTTAATGGAGATGTGTGGAGCAAGTTCTTTTACACAGTTTGGTGCATGGAACACACAGCCGGGGAGGTGCTGGAGGCAGATACGATAGCGGAGTTTAAGACGCTTTTGGATAGGCGCATGGAAGTGCAGGGAATAGAGGCATATGGATCATGGCAGGCAGTTTAGCGAGGCATCATGTATGCTAGCCAATAATATAAAAGAGGATTGCAAGAGTTTCTACGGATATAAAAAGTAAAAAAGAGGTAAGAGTGGATGTTGGGCCACTGGAGAATGATGCAGGAGAAGTGAGAATGGGAAATCAAGAAATGGCAGAGGAATTGAATTACTTTAATGCATCAGTCTTCACAGTGAAAGATACCAGCAGTGTTCCTGCAATCCTAGCGATTCAGGGGGTGGAAGTTAGTGGAGTGGCGATTAGGAAAACTGAAAGGTCTGAGGGTGGATGAGTCACCTGGGCCAGATGGACCACAGCCCGCGGTTCTGAAGGAGGTGGCCTCAGAGATTGTGGAGGCATTAGTTGTGATATTTCAAGAATCAATACTAACCCGCTGTACAAGAAGGGAGCAGAGCAGAAGAGCGGAAACTATAGGCCGCTTAGCCTGACTTTGGTGGTTGGTAAGACTCAACTGGACCAAGTGCGGACCCGTTCCCCCAACGCAATATTCACCACTAACACGTAACCCCCACCTGCGCAGGTGCGGCTGTCGCGGCCATAACTTGTAAACTCCTCCGTTATCCTTTCTCCCCACCCTCCATCAACCCTCCTCTGCTTCCTCCCCTCACCCCCTATAAGAACTCCCCTCATCCTCCTATGCTCCATGGAATAGAGAACAAGCCTACTCATCCTTTCCCTATAGCTCACACCCTCTAGTCCTGGCAACATCCTCATAAATCTTTATTGAACGTTTTCAAGCTTGACAATATCTTTCCTATAACATGGTGCCCAGAACTGAACACAATATTCTAAATGCGGTCTCACCAACGTATTGAACAACTGCAACATGACCTCCCAACTTCTATACTCAATACTCTGACTGATGAAGGCCAAAGTGCCAAAAGCCTTTTTGACCAAGTTATCCACATGCGACTCGACCTTCAAGGAACCATGCACTTGTACTTCTAGATCCCTCTACTCTACAACACTACCCAGAGGCCGACCATTCACTGTGTGGGTCCTGCCCTTGTTCAATGTCCCAAAATGCAACACTTCACACTTATCTGTATTAAATTCTATCAACCATTCCACCGCCCACCTGGCCAATCGATCCAGATCCTGCTGCAATCTTTCACAACCATCTTCACTGTCTGCAAAACCACTAACTTTTATATCATCAGCAAACTTGCTAATATTGCCCTGTATGTTCTCATCCAAATTATTGATGTAGATGACAAACAGTAACGGGCCCAGCACTGAACCCTGAGGCACACCACTAGTCACAGTCTCCAGTCCGAGAAGCAACCTTCCACCATCACCCTTTGTTTCCTCCCTTGCAGCCAATTTGCTATCCATTCAATTATCTCTCCTTGGATCCCATGAGATCTAACCTTCCAGAGCAGCCTACCATGTGGAACCTTGTCGAATGCCTTACTAAAGTCAATGTACACAGCATCTACAGCTCTGCCCTCATCAAGCTTTTTGATCATGTCTTCAAAAAAATCAATCAGATGGTACTTGGAAGTTCACAATAAAATAGGCCGAAGTCAGCATGGTTTTGTCTGACGTATCTGCTGGAGTTCTTTGAGGAAGCTAATAGCCGGACAGAGGAGATGCTGTAGATGTTGTTTACCTAGATTTTCAGAAAGGCCTTCGATAAGGTGCCGCACGTCAGGCTGCTAGGGAACATTTTAAGGCAGAGATAGATAGATTATTGATTAGCACAGGTGTCAGAGGTTGTGGGGAGAAGGCAGGAGAATGGGGTTAGGAGGGAGAGATAGATTAGCCATGATTGAATGGCGGAGTAGACTTGATGGGACAAATGGCCTAATTCTATCCTATCCCTTATGACTTTATGACCTTATGAGAGCCCATGGTATTGAAGGGAAGATACTAGCATGGATAGCGGATTGGCTGCATGGCTGAAGGAAAAGAGTTGCAATAAAAGGCGCTTTTTCAGGTTGACTGCCAGTAATTAGTGGAGTTCCGCCATGATTGGTGCTTCTGTTCACATTGTATATTCATGATTTAGATAAAGGGATTGAAGACTTTGTGGCCAATTTTGCAGATGATGCTAAAATAGGTGGAGAGGCAGGCAGTGTAGAGGAAGCAAAGTGGTAAATGGTAGGGAATTGAGGAATGCTGTGGAACAGAGGGATCTAGGAATAACTGTGCATAGTTCCCTGAAGGTGGAATTGCATGTAGATAGGGTGGTAAAGAAAGCCTTTGGTGTGCTGGCCTTTATAAATCAGAGCATTGAATATAGGAGTAGGGAAGTAATGTTAAAATTGTACAAGGCATTGGTAAGACCAATTCTGGAGTATGGTGTACAATTTTGGTCGCCTAGTTATAGGAAGGATGTCAACAAAATAGAGAGAGTACAGAGGAGATTTACTAGAATGTTGCCAGGGTTCCAGCAACTATGTTACAGAGAAAGGTTGAACAAGTTAGGTCTTTATTCTTTGGAGCGCAGAAGGTTAAGGGGGGACTTGATTGAGGTCTTTAAAATGATGAAAGGGATAGACAGAGTTGACGTGGATATGTTTTCCCATTGAGGGTAGGGAAGATTCAAACAAGAGGGCTTGACATGAGAATTAAGGGACAGAGGTTTCGGGGTAACGTGAGGGGGAACTTTCTTTACTCAGAGCTGTGTGGAATCAGAGCAGGATCGATTTTAACGACGTGAAGGGAATGGAGGGGTATGGTCTGAGTGCAGGTAGATGGGACTAGAAAACAAATGGTCGGCACGGACTGGAAGGGCCGAGAGGGCCTGTTTCCGTGCTGTAATTGTTATATGAAGACTCTGAAGAAGGACTTGGGACAGGTGAGGAGAGTGGACAGAGAAGTGGCAGACGAAATTCAGCATAGCAAAGTGTGGAGTCATGCATTTTGGTAATAATAAAGGCGTAGATTATTTTCAAAATGGAGAGAGAATCCAGAAATCGGAGGTGTAAAGTGGAGTTCTGCCACGATTGTTGCTGGTGCAGAACCGACAAAAAGTTAATTTGCAAATAGAATTGGTAGTAAGGAAGGCAAATTCAATGCTAGCATTTATATCCAGAGGACTAGAATACAAAAACAGAGATGCTGAGGCTCTATAAGGTGCTGGTCAGGCCGCATTTGGAATATTGTGAGCAGATTTGGGCCCCATATCTGAGGAAGTATGTACTGCCTCTGGATAGGGTCCACAAGCATGATTCCAGGAATGAGTGGCTTATCATATGGAATGCTGGTGATTGAGGGGAGACATGAGAATTTTATATACAATTTTGAGAGACACAGATAAACAGTCATATCTTTATTTCGGGGTGGCAATATTCCAGGGAAGTGCAGGAAATAGAGAGATATGGATCATGGGCAGGCAGATGAGATCAGTTCAGTGGGGCATCATGTTCGGTACAATCATTGTGGGCTGAACAATGAGACAAAAGTGTCCTACACAGTGAATGGTAGGGGTGTGGGGTGTGTTGTAGAGCAGAGGGATCTAGGCGTGCAGGTGCATGGTGCCTTGAAGGTGGAGTCGCAGGTAGAAAAGGTGGTCAAAAAGGTGTTGAAGAAGGAACTGCAGATGCTGGAGAATCGAGGGTTACACAAAAAGCTGGAGAAACTCAGCGGGTGCAACAGCATCTAAGGAGCGAAGGAGATAGGCGATGTTTCGGGTCGAGACCCTTCTTCAGACTGGTCAGGGATCAGGGAAACGAGAGATATAGACAGTGATGTGGAGAGACAAGGAACAATGAGTGAAAGATATGCAAAAAAGTATCGAGGATGAAGGGAACAAGCCATTGTAAGCTGTTTGTGGTGTGAAAATGAGAAGCTAGTGCGACTGGGGTGGGGGAGGGAGATAGAGATAGAGGGAATGCCAGGGCCCGAGGGCTGAGGGAGAGTGGGAAGGAGAGGAGACAGCAAGGGTTAACAGAATTGAGAAAATTCAATGTTCAAGCCCAAAGGATGCAGACTCCCCAAACGCAATACGAGGTGCTGTTCCTCCAACTTGCGGTGTTGCTCACTCTGGCCGTGGAAGAGGCCCAGGACTGAGAGGTCGGATGCGGAATGGGAGGGGGAGTTGAAGTGCTGAGCCACCGGGAGGTCGGGTTGGTTTTTGCGGACCGAGCAAAGGTGTTCGGCGAAACGATTGCCAAGCCTCTGCTTGGTCTCACCGATATAGATCATCTGGCATCTGGAGCAGCGGATGCAGTAGATGAGGTTGGAGGAGGTGCAGGGGAACCTCTGTCGGACCTGGAAGGAGGTCCCTTGGAGGGGGGAGGTGAAGGGACAAGTGTAGCATTTCTTGCGGTTGCAAGGGAAAGTGCCCGGGGAAGGGGTAGAGCGGGAGGGAGGGAAGAATTGACAAGGGAGTTTGACAGGGGGGGAGATGTGGTGGGTGGAGGGGTCACGTTGGAGGTGGCGAAACTGGCGGAGGACTATGTGTTGTATTTGCCGGCTGATGGGTGAAAGGTGAGGACCAGGGGGACTCTGCCCTGTTTGCGAGTGGGGGAATGGGGAGAGAGGGCAGTGTTGCGGGGTATGGTGGAGACCCTGGTGTGAGCCTCATCAATAGTGGGGGAGGGGTCTTTAGGCCATTTGTGATGACCTGGTGTGGAAAACCTCATCCTGGGAGCAGATGCGGCGTAGACGGAGGAATTGGGAATAGGGAATGGAGTCCTTACAGGAAGCAGGGTGGGAGGAAGAGTAGTCCAGGTAGCTGTGGGAGTCAGTTGGTTTGTAGTGGATGTCGGTCAGGAGCGTATCACCTGCAATAGAGATGGTTGAAAAGGTGTTTGGCACATTGGATTATTGAGTATAGAGGTTGGGAGGTCATGATGCACTTGTATAAGACGCTGGTGAGATCGCATTTAGAGTATTGTGTTCAGTTCTGGGCACCATGTTATATGAAAGATGTAGTCAAGCTGGAAATGGTACAGAGAAGATTTACGCGGATGTTGCCAGGACTAGAGGGTCCGAGCAATAGGGAGAGGTTGAGTAAGCTGGGACTCTATTATTTGGAGTGCAGGAGGATGAGGGGTGATCTTATTGAGGTGTATAAAATCATGAGAGGAATAGATCAGGTCTCCTGCCCAGAGTAGGTGAATCAAGGACCAGAGGATATAGATTTAAGTCATGTCAAGTCAAGTCACTTTTATTTGTATAGCACATTTAAAAAACAACTCTCGTTGACCAAAGTGCTTTACATTGGTGGAGGTACTAACGTTATAC
Organism: Okamejei kenojei; assembly: GCA_035221665.1. NCBI lineage: Eukaryota > Metazoa > Chordata > Chondrichthyes > Rajiformes > Rajidae > Okamejei > Okamejei kenojei. The sequence goes on from CM069145.1 coordinate 2,733,436, forward strand.
AACATTGGTTCATAGATTAAATACAAGCATCACTACATACATATAGCCCTCGCTCAGAGGACGTCAAGAAAGGCTTGGGAGTAGAGATGAGTTTTAAGTCTCGACTTAAAAGAGTTGATGGAGGGGGCAGTTCTGATTGGAAGAGGGATGCTGTTCCACAGTCTAGGAGCTGCAGCAGCAAAGGCGCGGTTGCCCCTGAGCTTATGCCTAGATGCGGGATGCTCAGTAGCCCCAAGTCGGCCGATCTGAGGGACCTGGAGGTGGTGTGGTGGGTAAGCAGACTTTTGATGTAGGTGGGGGCAAGCCCGTTAAGGGCTTTGTAAACATAAAGGAGGATCTTGAAATGTATTTGGAACCGCACAGGGAGCCAGTGGAGAGAGGCCAGGATCGGGGTGATGTGGTCCCTTTTTCGGGTGCCCGTCAGGAGTCTCGCTGCGGCGTTTTGGACCAGTTGCAGGCGGGACAGGGAAGATTGGCTGATGCCAGTGTAAAGGGAGTTGCAGTAATCGAGGCAGGAGGAGATAAATGTGTGGTTGATCTTTTCGAGGTCATCAAACTGGAGGAATTGTTTTATTTTAGCTATCGTGCGAAGCTGAAAGAAGCGAGCTGTCACCACGGCATTGACTTGTTTGTCAAACTTCAGTGCTGAGTCAAATATCACGTCCAGGTTTTTGACGTGAGGTTTGAGTAATGGGGTAAGGCTTCCAAGGCTGCCTGCTATCATTTTGACTGAGTCCGAAGGGCCGAGAAGGATGACCTCAGACTTACTCTCGTTTAGTTGGAGGAAGTTCTGGTCCATCCAACACTTTATATCCTCGAGGCAGTGGATAAGGTTAAGCAGATTTGATTATGGTTAAGTAGATCGGTTTTTGGGCTTCAGTGGGAGATAGAGTAGTGTATCGTTTGCATTGCAATGGAAGGAAATGTCGTGCCTTTGAATGACTTGGCCTAAGAGGAGCATATAGAGGGAGAAGAGAATGGGGCCAAGGATAGAACCTTGTGGAACCCTGCAGCAGAGGCTAGCTGGGGAGGAGAAAGAGTTGCCTATGTTCGTTGATTAATTAAGGTGAAGAGGAAAATTTAAGGTGAAGAGGAAAAGATTTAATAGGAATCGAACGGGTAACGTTTTCACACAAAGGGTGGTGGGTGTATGGAACAAGCTGTCAGAGGAGGTAATTGAGGTAGGGACTATCCCAATGTTTAAGAAACCTGTCTAACTGACAGATACATGGATAGGCCGGTGAGACTGGTGTGGGTGAGACATGTTGGCCGGTCTGGGTAAGTTGGGCTGACGGGCCTGTTACCACACTGTATCACTCTATGACTTTATGAAGCGCCTGTTCCTGTGCTGTACTGTTCTATGTTCTATGCTTGTCTTTAGTGCCTATACACTACCATATAGCCCTGTCCCTCTCTTTCCCAAGTTTCTCTTATGGCTAACGTGCTTATCAATGCAGAAAGAAGGAACTGCGGATGCTGGTTTACCAAAAAGACAACAAATTGCTGGCCCAATTCAGCCGGTCTGGAGAACATGGAAAGGTGACGTTTCGGGCTGGGACCCTTGTTCAGACTGATAGTAGGGGTGGGGAATGGGTGAAAGAAAGCTGGAAGAGCGGAGGGGCAGGACGAAGCATGGCAGATAATAGGTGAACACAGGCGATGGGATATATTGATGGCGGGACACAGGCCTTACTTGTCAGTCCTGTAGCACTGAAATGATACAATTTAATCCAACAGACTGTCCTCACTCCCTGCCCTGCTCCTCCCTATCCTGTCTACTGAACTTGCTGTCATTGCCTTCTGTACTGACTTCTAACGTCCCACACGCTCCACTCCTGTCCCTCTGTCAATCTAGTTTAAACCCTCTCCAGTAGTACGAACAAACCTGCCCGCCAGGATATTGGTCCCCCTCCAGTTCAGGTGGAATCTGTCCCTCTTGTACAGGTCACCTCTGCCCCAGAAGAGATCCCAATGGTCCAACATTGTGAATCCCTGCCCCCTGCAACAACCACTCTGCTACACATTGACCTGTCGAATCTTCTCATTCCTACCAACATGAGTGAGCATGTTGCCCCTCAGGTTTGTATTCAACCTTGTCCCTCTCATCTTAAACATATGGTTTTTGATTCCCCTAGCCTGGGTAAAAGAGTCAGTGCATTCACCCTATCTATTCCCCTCATGAAGTTAAGACATTATTAAACTGGAAAAGGCAAAGAAAAGATTCACAAGGATGTTACCTGAACGTGTGAGTTTAGGTTATAGGGAGAGGCAGGATATGCTGCAACTTTCTATTGGAGCTTAGGAATGAGGGATGATTAATTGAGGTGTACAAGATAATGAAGAGACCTTAAACTGAACACTCACAACCTTTTCCCAAAGCAGAGGATTCTAAAACTAGAGGGCATAGACTTAAGATTAGAGGGGAGAGATTTAAGAGGCACCTGAGGGCCAATGTTTTCAGTCAGAGGGCAATTCATATCTGGAATGTTGCCAGAGGGATCTCTAGAACGCTTCCAATTCCGACTTGGACACTTGGACAAGTATGTGGATAAGAAAAGCTCAGAGTGATTTGGGCCAAACGCCGTCAAATGGACTAGCCCAGAAAGTCAACTTGGTCATCACGAGCAAGTTGGGCTGAATGGCCCATTTCGCTGCTACATAGCTCAATGACTCTGTGAATCCAGTGTCAATGCTGATCATTTCAAACAGATTGTAAGCTGAAAGGAAAAACGATTATTTTTCACATAATACAAGTTTTTTCCCCATATATTTGCTATGATATAAAGTAATTGAAAAATACCAAATTTTGATTGTGTCTGCCATTTAGTTTTAGTTTCAGGGATCCAGTGTGTAAACAGGCCTTTCAGCCAACTGAAAGTACAGAAGGTGCAAGTTAAAATAATTGAAGAGTTGTGAATGGTGAAGCTGGACGAAGGACTGGAGGTGGAGGTGCAGGGTGGGGGGGGGGGGGGGGGGTTGAAATAGTTGCGAGTTCAGGTGTGCCCAGGCACGGGTTGGGGGGGGGGGATTGGAGATAGTGGAGAATGTAGAGGGGGAGGATTGGAGAATTCAATGTTCATACTGTTGGGTTGTAAGCTACCCAAGCTATGCTCTCTTGTCCCCATATCCCTTGACACCAGTTCTAATCAAGAATTTGTCGATCTCTGCCTTAAAAATATTCACTGCCTTGGCCTCCACAACCCTATGCAGCAATGAGTTCCACAGATTAACTACCCTCTGACTTAAGAAGTTCCTCTTCACCTTTCTAAAAAAAAGGCCTTTAATTCTGAAGCTATTGTCACTTGTCCCAGACTCTCCCACCAGTGGAAACATCCTTCCCACATCCACTCTATCTATTGTTTTCATTATTCTGTAAGTTTCAATGAGGTCCCCCCTCAACCTTCTAAACTGCAGCGAGTACAGGCCCAGTGCTGCCAAACGCTCATCATATGCTAACCCACTCATTCCTGGAATCATTCTCGCAAACCTCCTCTGGACCCTCTCTGGAGCCAGCACATCCTTCCTCACATATGGGGCCCAAATTTACTCACAGTATTCCAAATGCGGATTGACCTCGGTTTATACTCTCTGGAATTTAGGAGATTGAGAGGGGATCTTATAGAAACTTACAAAATTCTTAAGGGGTTGGACAGGCTAGATGCAGGAAGATTGTTCCCGATGTTGGGGAAGTCCAGGACAAGGGGTCACAGCTTAAGGATAAGGGGGAAATCCTTTAAGACCGAGATGAGAAAGACTTTTTTCACACAGAGAGTGGTGAGTCTCTGGAACTCTCTGCCACAGAGGGTAGTTGAGGCCAGTTCATTGGCTATATTTAAGAGTGAGTTGGATGTGGCCCTTGTGGCTAAGGGGATCAGAGGGTATGGAGAGAAGGCAGGTACGGGATACTGAGTTGGATGATCAGCCATGATCATATTGAATGGCGGTGCAGGCTCGAAGGGCTGAATGGCCTACTCCTGCACCTAATTTCTATGTTTCTATGTTTCTATGACCAGTGCTTCAGAGCCTCAGCATTACATCTCTGTTTTTGTATTCCAGACCACTTGATATAAATGCTAGCATTGAATTTGCCTTCCTTACTACTGATTCGACTTGCAAATTAACTATTTGGCAGTCCTGCACCAACATTCCCATGTCCCTTTGCACCTCCGATATCTAGACTCTCTCTCCATTTGGAAAATAATCTACGCCTTTATTCTAATTACCAAAATGCATGACTCCACACTTTGCTGTGCTGAATTTCATCTGCCCACTTTCCTACCCTGCCCAAGTCCTTCTGCAGAGTCCTTGCTTCCTCTACACTGCCTGCCCCTCTACGTATCTCAGCATAATCTGCAAACCTGGCCACAAAGCCTTCAATCCCCTTATCCAATCATTAATGTACATTCTGGATCAGTAAGGCAATGCACCATTTTGGAGTTAAGTTCACTGACACAGACTCTCCTGTTTGGCCCCCTATCTCACGAGTCTACAATCACTACAGCCCTATCCGACCTCACCCAATCCTGTTGTGCCTCAGAGCCAAGCACAGTGCCACAGAACTCACTGCTGCTCTCTGAACAGCCTTTCCACCACACCCTGCAACAGTTTGCAACCGAGTGCTGTTGTTTGGGAGGGTCATGTCCGCTCCCGTTCCGAGTGATCACCCGTCTACATTCTGCCTGGAGCATAGGTGGAACCATATGACATAACTCTCTCGCACTCTGCACTATGTAGCTACACCTCCAATTCCCTCACACTACCAGTCAGCAGCTGCAACTGGACACACGGGTTCAGGCTCACGGGCTCATCCTGGCGGCGTGCGTGGGAAGCGCTTCTCGGCCTTTTGGCTAAGATCAAGTGTAGTATCTGTTCTTTTTGTGAAAGAGACTATCTGTTCTTATTAGAACAGTTCTGGCGGTTCCTTGGGGACAAGGGCCGTGGATTGCGGAGCGAAATCGTTGAGGAGTCGGTCGGCTGCAGGCTTAGAGGTGGATCCATGCTGGTTGGGAAACCAACCTAACACCTTATTCAGCCACAATGTCAGCAGGAGCAGGAGCAGGAGCAGGAGTGCAGGGTATTCGGAATACCCTGCGAATAAGCGTCAAGGACCTCAGCAAGGGGACCCCCTTCTCACGAGACCTGTTCGTGAAGAAGGTCTTGCTAGAGGCCTGCAAATTTGAGGCCAAGGACATCTACTGCCTCCAGGATTTTCCGGGTAACGGATATTTTGACGTTACCTTCAAGTATCCAACGGGATGGCAGAAGGTGATGGAAGTCTTCCGGGAGAGGGGAAATGAAGCTCCGCTGTCGCTGCTGAAAGTGCAGCCGCTCTTCACCCTCCCCACCCAGAAGGAAAGGTTCATTACGGTGCTCATGTTTAACGTTGAGGGAACAGGAAACTGTGTGGACGTGAAGGACATGCACGGGATTTGGACCAGCAAGCGGCAAGTTAAGGTAAAGCTGAGGGTGGACAAGGATGGAGAAATCGTCCACCCCCCTCGGTTTTCGCGATTGGAGGAAACCAAGGGTACTTGAGCTATGTAGGGCAACCCAGGCTGTGCAGGAAATGCAACAAGCCTGGGCATGTGATGGCCCAATGCACTGCAGTTGTCTGCAAAAACTGCAAGACGGAGGGCCACGAGACAAAGGACTGTCAGGCCAGCAAGAACTGCAACCTGTGCGGGGAGGCAGGCCACCTTTACAGGGCTTGCCCTAAAAGAGCCTGCGCATACGCACAGGCAACAAGAGGGGCTGCTGCCAGCACCCCAAAGGGGGGCAAGGCACCCCGCACCACTGCCAAGACGCCAGCAGAAAGAGGGAACACAGATGAGGACAGCCCAACCACCTTGAGGCCCCAAGTGCCAGAAGGAGACGCCCAGCATCCTGCCCAGGAGGGAGAGTCGATGGAGGAGGGGGAACAGCAGGAGAAATGGACAATGGTGAAGTACAAGAAGAGGGGTCAGCCCAAAGAGCCGAGGCCGGAAAGGAGAGGTAAGTCAAAAAGTAAATCACAAAAAAGGTGTCTTTCTCTTACAGAAGGCAGCAACCTCTCCTCCTCGTCGGAGGATGAGGCGACCGGGAAGTCCCAACGATGGAGGCAGAGGAAGAAAACGGGGGAGGAAAAGAGAGAGGCCACGACGATCACCTCCCAGCCCCAGGAGATCGAGAGCAGTGAAGCGGTCGAGGGGCTCCAGCCCCAGGACATCGGGAGCAGCGCAGTGGTCAAGGGGCTCCAGTCCCTGCAGACAGGGATCATCACAGCGGCCAGTGGGCCCCAGCTCCGGGCGACCGGGAGCAGCGCAATGGCCGATGGGCCCCAGCTCCGGGCGATGGGGAGCATTGCAGCGGCCCATGGGCCCCAGCTCCGGGCGACCAGGAGCAGCGCAGAGGCCATTGGGCCCCAGCTCCGGGCGACCGGGAGCAGCGCAATGGCCGATGGGCCCCAGCTCCGGGCGGGAGCATTGCAGCGGCCATTGGGCCCCAGCTCCGGGTGACCGGGAGCAGCGCAGAGGCCATTGGGCCCCAGCTACAGGAGACAGAGGAAGCGGCATGCCCAAAAGGGGGTGGAACCAGAAGGCCCCCCCCCAACGACACCTTTGGTTACGCCACCTGAAACTCACCTCACCGCTGGATTCCTGAGCCCAGGAAAGCTGAGGCAATTCACCGAAGCGGTGGGAATGATGGGACATGGAAATGGCCAGTGACTCTAACGACAATGGAGCTCAAACTGGCATCTTTAAACGTGCGCAGTATAAAGAGCACTGCGCGATGTGTTAATGCCTTACAGTACCTGGCCAAGGTCAAGGCAGATGTGACTTTTCTTCAGGAGTGCGGGCTGCCACACCTCCGCTGCTATCGGAGGTGGTCGCGATGGTGGCCCCATGGACTGTCGGTGTGGTCGGGGGGAAATGACTGTCGTGCTTCCGGCCTGGGGATTTTGCTGCGGGGAGGGAACTTCACCATCACTGAGGTCAAGGAAGTGGTTGGAGGGCGTCTCCACGTGGTGGACGTTATGTACCGTGGCTCTCCGCTCCGGCTGATAAATGTGTATGCCTCACCCACGCAGAGCGAGCGGCTGGCCGTTCTCCAGCAGCTCCCAGTGCTGCTGGCCACGTCCCGGCAGCTCGTTCTGGCCGGTGACTTCAACTGCATCATTGATGTGGCTGGACGATCCGGCAGTGCCGACAGCAGACTGGACAGCACGTCCAAGTTCCTGATGGAGATGGTAAAAGACGCAAAGCTGCGTGACGCCTTCAGCGACCCTGCAGGCGGGTCCCAGCCGCAGTTCACTTGGTCGAGATCGGACGGTTTAGCCCGATCTCGGATAGACTTTGTCTTCACGACGAAGGCCGTCACGGTGAGACACACTGACCTCACGCCAGTGTTCTTCTCCGACCACTGCCTCCTTCAGGCTTCCTGTCACCTACGGGAGGACTGGAAGGCAGGCAGAGGGACGTGGAAGTTAAACACTAAACTGTTGACCCCAGTGAGTGTCGAGGAGCTAAAGAGGGACTACGCATGTTGGAGAACGGTGAGGCCCCTCTTTGACTCCCCCACACTCTGGTGGGAAGCAACCAAGGAGAACATTAAGAGGTTCTTCATAATTAAAGGGGTTCAGAGAGCAAGACAGAGTCAGAGGGAATTGTGCCAACTCCAGACAGATTTGCAACAACTGCTCCTTCTGCAGTCGAGCGGGGTGGATGTGAGGGAGGAACTTAGAGAGTTGAAGGACCGGCAAGCTCAGCTCTTCACCTCTGAATCCTCCAAGATCATCTTCCGATCCAGGGTCCGCCATGTGGAGCAGGATGAGACGTGCTCACGTTTCTTCTTCCATAAGGTTCACAGGGGGAGCTCTGTGATGAACAGCCTTAGGGAGGAGGACGGCACGGTAGCATCCTGACAGACAGACGTGCTGAGGATCTGCAAATCCTTTTACACAGATTTGTATGACCAAAAGACCACAGACAGTACCTCCTCCCAGAACTTCCTGTCCTCAATCACGGAGGTCTTGGAGGACAGCAAGCGGGAGAGTCTGGACCAACCACTGACCCTAGAGGAGCTGACTGGCTCCATCCAGTTCCTTTGACTCGAATAAAACTCCCGGAAGCGATGGCTTACCGGCCGAGTTGTATTTGGCTCTGTGGGACTGGATGGGCCCGGACCTGCTAGAAGTGTACAACGACATGCTTCTGGCTGGTAGCATGTCAGACTCCATGAGGAAGGGCAACATCACCCTAATCTACAAGCAGGAGTTGACGTGGATAAGCTTTTCCCATTGAGGGTAGGGAAGATTCAAACAAGAGGGCATGACATGAGAATTAAGGGACAGAAGTTTAGGGGTAACGTGAGGGGGAACTTCTTTACTCACAGGGTGGTGGCTGTGTGGAATGAGCTTCCAGCAGAAGTGGTGGAGGCAGGATCGATTTTAACATTTAAAATTAAAGTGGATAGGTATATGGACGTGAAGGGAATGGAGGGGTATGGTCTGAGTGCAGGTAGATGGGACTAGGGGAAAACAAATGGTCGGCACGGACTGGAAGGGCCGAGAGGGCCTGTTTCCGTGCTGTAATTGTTATATGGTTATTGTTATATGGTTATATAGAAGGGGGAGATGAAGGACATAAAGAATTGGAGACCCATAACACTCTTGAATGTAGACTACAAGATCCTGTCTAAGGGCATCGCCAACCGGGTCAAGTCTGCTCTGGGACAGGTGATCCACCCGGACCAAACCTGTGCTGTACCTGGCAGGAAAATCTCAGGCAGCCTAGCGCTGCTGAGAGATACCATCGCCTACGTGCAGGACAGACGGGTGGATGCCTGCCTAGTCAGCTTGGACCAGGAGAAGGCCTTCGACAGGATTTCGCACACGTACATGAGGGACGTGCTCTCCAAAATGGGTTTTGGGGAGGGAATCAGGAATTGGATCAAACTGCTCTACACCAACATCCGTAGTGCAGTCCAAATCAATGGGTGGGAATCAGACAGTTTCCCTGTAAGGTCTGGAGTTAGGCAGGGTTGTCCTCTCTCTCCTGTCATGTTTGTCTGCTGTATTGAACCTTTTGCTGAATCCATCAGGAAGGATGCGAGCATAAGAGGAGTGACATTGCCAATAAGTGGGGGCATTCAAGTAAAGACCTCCCTGTACATGGACCATGTCGCTGTCTTCTGCTCGGATCCAGGGTCGGTCCGCAGACTGATTAGTATCTGCAACCAGTTTGAGTCGGCCACGGGAGCCAGGGTGAACCGCAGGAAGAGCGAGGCCATGCTCTTTGGCAACTGACCCGACAGATCTTCCGTCCCCTTCACCATCAAGCCTGACTTCTTGAAGGTGCTGGGGATCTGGTTCGGGGGGGCTGAGGCATGTAACAAAAATTGGCTGGAGCGGATAGCCTGGGTGGGAGAAAGCTGGAGCTGTGGAGGCAACGCTCCCTCTCCATAACGGGAAAGAATTTGGTCATCAGGTGTGAGGTGCTCTCGGGGCTGCTGTACTTGGCACAAGTGTGACCTGTCCCTCCCTCCTACGCCACAGGGATCACCCGGGCCATCTTCCAGTTCATCTGGGGGTCGAGGATGGACCAGATGCGACGGGCCACAATGTACAAGTCGGCAGACAACGGGGGTAAAAGCGTGCCCAATGTCGCCCTCATTCTGATGGCCACCTTCGTGTGTGGCTGCATCAGGCGGAGTGTAGAGCCAAGGCACGTGGGCACCAAGTGTCACTACCTGCTGAGGTTCTACCTGCCCCCGGTGTTGAGAAGGATGGGCCTGGCGCAGGTGCCACGCAATGTGCCAGTCAGCTGGACATTGCCGCCCCATCTGTCGTCAGTGGAAGGGTTCTTCCGGACCAACACCTTTGACCACATGTCCATCGGGCAGTGGTCAGCACAGAATGTCCTGCAGGCACTGCAGGGAAAGGACTCTATGGACCCGGTGGCGTGGTTCCCTGAGCAGACTGCCCAGCTAGTCTGGCAAAATGCCTCATCGCCAGAACTCACCAACAAGCACCAAGACCTGGCTTGGCTGGCAGTGAGGGGAGCCCTCACAGTCAGATCCTTCCTGCACCGTCGGAACCTCACTGCCAGCGCACGCTGCCCTCGGGACGGCTGCTATGGCGAGGAGACGGTTGCCCACCTCTTCACAGAGTGTGGGTTTGCTAAAAGAGTCTGGAGAAAAATGCAAGGGTCCCTGGTACGCTTTATCCCGAACAGCTCCGTCACAGAGGACTCGGTAATTTACGGACTGTTCCCAGGGACACATCCAGAGGCTGACACCGAGTGCTGCTGGAGGGTCATCGACTCGGTAAAAGACGCCCTTTGGTCTGCCCGAGCATTGTTCACCACCCAGCAGAGCGAGATGTCCGTCAGGGAATGTTGCCGACTGGCCCGCTGCAGACTGCAGGAGTACGTGCTGAGGGACGCACTGAAGCTCGGTGCAGCCAACGCCAAGGCTCGGTGGGGGAGGGCCACAGTCTAAGGTCCTTCCGCTGCTGGACATGGGGGGTACGGTATGGTGGAGACGCCCCTCAAATATAAGGGAAGGTATCCCACGCCACTGTGGCACATGACACTGTGGCACGAGTGGGGGACTGATTTGTGGAAATTTGGGGAAAAGAAATGTCTAAACTGTATTCATCAATTTGTACTGAAAATGTCGGATGGATTTTCCGCACGGTTAATGTATTGTATATATTTATCATTTGAATAAAGTATATTTTGAAATTTAAAAAAAAAACTGGACACATTTCCTACAGGTGTGTTTTTTCAGGGACAATGGAAGTCTCCCTGACTTACCATGTCCTGCAGGAGAAGCAGCCTGTGTCTTAACTACCTTTTCTATTGCACTATAAGACCATTTCTGTCAGACCAAGGAAGTCACACAAAAATAAACCTTACCTTACCGTCACCCTGCCTTAGGCACCTGGCCCAAGTCTCATGATCCAAAGATTCAGCACTTACCTGAACAAAGCACTTACACCTCAACACAGAGCCTCTCCCAACATGCCTACTCCGCAAATGCCTGCACTCCTTCGACACACCACTAGGAGCAGTCACCAGGTATGCAAGTAAAGAATCTCACTGCGTCGAGTCACAAGTGACAAGAAAGTGTTCCACAAAGTTTCCATTCCACAGCTTGCTTACTGGTGGTTCTTAAAACTCTTGCACGGTTCCTCCTCTCAGCTGCTCAAGTGAAATTAAACTGGCCCCACGCTAACTCGGTGTAAAGTTCAGCCACACTGCCCAGGAGAAGGTTCTTCACCAGGAAGGTCAGGAAAATTTGGAACTCTCTAGCCCTCGGGCTCCTCCTCCTCCTTTTTCCTTTCTTCTCCCCTTCCCCCTCCACCCTCCATCAGTCTGAAAAGGGTTTCGGCCCGAAACGTTGCCTATTTCAAGGCCTATTTCCTTCGCTCCATAGATGCTGCTGCACCGCTGAGTTTCCCCAGCACTTTTGTCTACCGCAGAGGACTGTTGGAACTCAGTCACAGAGTATATTCAGGGGCAAGGATGATCAATTTTGGAATGTAATAAGATTGTGGGAAGATGGAGCAAGTAGAGGAAGTTGGTGCTGGTCAAAGATCATCCACCGTGAAGAACAAACGCGGGCGGGGGGTGGGGGGGGGGGGGTCAAGAGCTGACAACATCCTCTACAACCAAGAGGATTGATGAGGGTAGGCAGTGGAAGATGTACATATACATTTTAGGAGATCTTTAACAAGGTCCCGCGTGGTAGGATAGTCTGGAAGGTCAGATGACCTGGATCCAAGGTGAGCTAGCCAACTGGATTCAAAGAGACAAAAATGCTGGAGAAACTCAGCAGATGAGGCAGCATCTATGGAGAGAAGGAAATAGGCGACGTTTCGGGCCGAAACCCTTCTTCAGATTGGATTCAAAATAGGCTTGGTGGAAGGAGTCAAAGGGCAGTTGTGAAAGATTGCTTTCTAATAGAGAGCCTGTGACCAGTGGAGTGCCACAGCGGCCAGTTCTGAGAGCACTACTGTTTGTTGAACTCATAGCATCAGTGTGGGGTCAAGGAAAGAGCGTTCACATTGCGGCCCTGTTTCCACGAAGCACAAGAAGCATGAGAATCGCAAGAAGGGCAAGACTGCTTTGTATGCAGATGCCAAGAAGCGTGTTCAGCTAATCTTGTGATGTGGACTCGATAAGAATATTCTTCATCACAAGAGTCAGAGTCATATACCATGGAAACAGGCTGTTCGGCCCAACATGCCCATGTGACCAAGATGCCCAATCTACTTTAGTTCCACCTGCTGCATTCACCCATATCCCTCAAAAACGTTCCTATCCTTTATGCCTGTTAAATGTTGTTGTAGTTCTAGCCTGCCCAACCTTCCCCGATAGCTCAGGCTCCCAAGTCCTGGCAAGATCCTTGTAAATCTTATTGGCACTTTTTCCAGTTTAACATCTGTCCTGCAACAGGGTGATTAAAACTGAACAGCATAGTCCAAATGTGGCTTCACCAATGTCTTGTATAACTGGATCATCATATCCCAACCTCTATACTCAATACCCTGACTGATGAAGGCCAAGGTGCAGAAAGCTTCCTTGACCACCCTATCTACCTGTGACACCACTTTCAATGAACTATGTAACTATACTGCTATAGAACATTAACAATTTGAATGACGATTGATAGTAAATTTAAGATGGCACCAACTTTGGTGGTATCATGGACTGTTTGGAAGGATATCTAAATTCCCAACAAGATTTAGATCAGTTGGGAAGGTGGGCCGAGGAATGGCAAATGAAATCTAATGAAAGTTAGAAAAGAGTAGCAAAGTCAAATGTGGGTCCCTTGAAGGTAGACACGGGTGAAATTATTAATGGTAAACAAGGAAATGGCAGAAGAGTTGAACAGGTACTTCGGATCTGTCTTCACTAAGGATGACACAAACAATCTCCCAGAAGTACTAGAGGACAGGGGATCTAAGGGGTCGAGGAACTGAAATAAATTTTCATTAGGCGAGAAATAGTTTTGGGTAGGCTAATGGGACTGAAGGATGACAAATCCCCTGGGCCTGATGGACTGCATCCTAGGGTCCTCAGGGAGGTGGCTCTAGATATAGTGGACGCATAGGTGATAATTTTCCATTGTTCAATAGATTCAGTAGCGGTTCCTGTGGATTGGAGGATAGCTAATGTTATTCCACTTTTCAAGAAAGGAACGAAAGAGAAAACGGGGAATTACAGACCAGTTAGCCTGACTTTGGTGGTGGAAAGATGCTGGAGTCAATTATTAAAGAGGTAATAATGGGGCATTTGGATAGCAGTAAAAGGATTAGTCCAAGTCAGCATGGATTTATGAAAGGAAAATCATGCTTGACTAATCTTCTGGAATTTTTTGGGGATGTGACAAGTAAAATGGATGAAGTGTATCTAGACTTTCAGAAAGCCTTTGAGAAGGTCCCCGCACGGGAGACTGATGGCTAAAATTAGAGCACATGGTATTGGGGGTAGGGTGTTGACGTGGATAGAAAATTGGTTGGCAGACAGGAAGCAAAGAGTAGGAGTGAACGGGTCCTTTTCAGAATGGCAGACAGTGGCGAGTGGAGTGCGCAAGGCTCGGTGTTGGGGCCGCAACTGTTTACCATATATATTAATGATTTGGAAAAGGGAATTAGGAGCAACACTAGCAAGTTGGCGGATGACACAAAGCTGGGTGGCAGTGTGAACTGTGAAGAGGATGTTAGGAGGCTGCAGGGGGACCTGGACAGGTTGAGTGAGTGGGCAGATGCGTGGCAGATGCAGTATAATATAGATAAATGTGAGGTTTCTACTTTGGCGGCAAAATCAAGGGGGCAGATTATTATCTCAATGGGGTTAGGTTAGGTTAAGGGAGAGGTACAGCGAGACCTGGGTGTCCTTGTACATCGGTCACTGAAAGTTGGCTTACAGGTACAGCAGGCAGTGAAGAAAGCTAATGGAATGTTGGCCTTCATAACAAGAGGATTTCAGTATAGGAGTAGAGAGATTCTTCTGCAGTTGTTTAGGGCTCTGGTAAGACCACATCTGGAGTATTGCGTACAGTTTTGGCCTCCTAATTTGAGGAAAGACATCCTTGTGATTGAGGCAGTGCAGCGTAGGTTCACGAGATTGATCCCTGCGATGGCGGGACTGTCATATGAGGAAAGATTGAAAAGACTAGGCTTGTATTCACTAGAGTTTAGAAGGATGAAGGGATATCTTATAGAAACATATAATATTATAAAAGGACTGGACGAGCAAGATGCGGGAACATTTTTCCCATTGTTGGGCGAGTCCAGAACCAGGGGCCACAGTCTTAGAATAAAGGGGAGGCTATTTAAGACCGAGGTGAGAAAAAAAACTTTTTCACCCAGAGAGTTGTGAATTTGTGGAATTCTCTGCCACAGAGGGCAGTGGAGGCCAAATCACTGGATGGATTTAAGAGAGAGTTAGATAGAGCTCTCGGGGCTAGTGGAATCAAGGGATATGGGGAGAAGGCAGGCACGGGTTATTGATAGGGGACGATCAGCCATGATCACAATGAATGGCGGTGCTGGCTCGAAGGGCCGAATGGCCTCCTCCTGCACCTATTTTCTATGTTTCTATGTTTCTATTAAGTGGAAGGTGTTACACATTGGTTTTGTCAAACCGGGGCAAAACTTCAACAGTAAATGGAAGAGCCTTGGAGAGTGTTGTAGAACAAAGAGATTTCGGAATGGAGGTTCATGTTTCCTTGAAAGTGGTGGTTCAGATGGACAGTGTGGGGAAGAAGATGTTTGACACTTGCACTCTTGCCTTCATTGGGAAGGGAGTTGAGTACAAATGTTGGGTACACTCGAAGACAAGGTTGCATCAATCAAATTGCCACAGGTGTGCATTTTGGATTGCAAGTAAAGAGACAAGGGAAACAGGGGTCATTGGCATGAAAGTATGGTTTAGATTTTAAGGATAGCTTGCAGCGAAAGGGAATTGCAAATGGAATTGACCTTCTGTTGGGTTGTGAGCGAGTGGAAATTATTATCTGTTGTGTTTTAATTTTTGTATTTTTAAAAACTGTTTTAAAATAATTTGGGTTGTTCTGATCTGTGAAACTTCCCTGTCCCACCCCAGCCGATAGAGTCAGCCTAAACCTAGATTGGCTGCAGATGAAACAACCTACACTTTAGACAAATCAACCAGTTCAACAGGTTCTTCAACAAAATTATCTACGTTAACAATATGTGGGAAATACTCCCCAATGATAAACTCCACCCTCCTCGTCTAAATCCACATATCACATGCCAACCCAAGTCTTCCACTCATCTCTTTCTACTCATGCAGAATAAAGGGGCATAGAGAAAAGATAATGCCAGAAGAGCTGACATTTTTAAAATAATCAGTATACTATTGCTATAACCATTAGACTCCACACGCTTAAAAAATGGTTCCAGAGAGGTAGTTCAGCAGTAATTATCAGTTATTACACTGTTAAAAACTCCCTCCTTCATGTTCCATTCCTAATATTTCATCAAGAAGAATTAATATCTCACTTTAATGAATTTACACAGAATACTACAGCCGGAGGAGGTAGTTGGTGCAGTTACTATCGCGAAGGTTAAGAAACAGTTAGACAGGCACATGGATAGGACAGGTTTGGAGGGATATGGGCCAAATGCAGGCAGGTGGGACCAGTGTAGCTGCAACATGTTGGCCAGTGTGGGCAAGTTGGAGTGAAGGGCCTGTTTCCACACTGTAAGACTCTATAACTCTACCATATAACCATCCAAGTTTGTTTTCAGTTCAGATTTCCAGCAACTACAAATCCAGTTTGCTGTCATTTTCATGTCAAGATAATTGCAAACGGCACCCGGAGTAAAACTATGCAGTCACTGAGAGAACATGCACATTTCCCAGACTGCAAACCTCACACAGATATTGTACAGGTTAGGACTGATCCCGGGTTTAGATTCATTTAGTTTAGAGATACAGCGCAGAAACAGGCCCTTCAGCCCACCGAGTCCGCACTGAACAACAATTCCCGCACATCTTTAGAATGCAGAAACAAACGGGAGCTCCAAGACAAAACCCACGCAGGTCACGGGGAGAAGTACAAACTCCAGACAGACAGTACCCGTAGTCAGGATGGAACCCGGATCTCTGGTGCTGTATGGCAGCAAATCTACCGTTACGCCCACATGCCACCCTGGTCACATGCCAGCATGCTAGATCTGTGAGGCAGCAGATTCACTTCTACTAGCTGAACCAGTGTTCCACCCAGATACTGTCAAAATTATGTGTAGGAAGGAACTGTAGATGTTTAATTCGAAGATAGACACAAAATGCGGGAGGAACTCAGCGGGACAGGCAGCATCTCTGGAGAGAAGGTGACATTTTGGGTCGAGATTCGCTGAACATCTCCGCTCAGTCCGCCTTAACCTACCTGATCTCCCGGTTGCTCAGCACTTTAACTCCCCCTCCCATTCCCAATCTGACCTTTCTGTCCTGGGCCTCCTCCATTATCAGAGTGAGGCCCAGCGCAAATTGGAGGAACAGCACCTCATATTTCGCTTGGGTAGCTTACACCCCAGCGGTATGAACATTGACTTCCCTACCGTCAAATAGCCCTTGCTTTCCCTCTCTCTCCATCCCCACCCCTTCCCAGTTCTCCCACCAGTCTTACGGTCTCTGACTACATTCTATCTCTGTCCCACCCCCTCCCCTGGTATTAGTCTGAAGAAGGATCTCAAGCCAAAATGTCACCCATTCCTTCACTCCAGAGATGCTACCTGTCCCGCTGAGTTACTCCAGCATTTTGTGTCTACTATCCATGCACTTGTCTAGCTGTTTCTTAAACGATGGGATAGTTCCAGCCTTAACTACTCCTCTGGCAGCTTGTTCCATACACCCACCACCCTTTGTGTGAAAAAGTTGCCCCTCGGATTCCTATTACATCTTTTCCCCTTCACATTGAACCTATGTCCTCTGGTCCTCGATTCCCCTACTCTGGGCAAGAGACTCTGTGCATCTATTCCTCTCATGATTTTGTACACCTCTATAAGATCACCCCTCATCCTCCTGCTCTCTATCGAATAGAGACCCAGCCTACTCAACCTCTCCCTATAGCTCACACCCTCTAGTCCTGGCGACATCCTCGTAAATCTTTTCTGAACCCTTTCAAGCTTGACAATATTTTTCCTATAACATGGTGTCCAGAAATGAACACAATATTGAAAATGCGGTCTTACCAACGTCTTATACAACTGTAACATGACCTCCCAACTTCTATTCTCAATACACTGACTGATGAAGGCCAAAGTGCCAAAAGCCTTTGTGACCACCTTATCCACCTGCGACTCGACCTTCAAGGAACCATGCACTTGTACTTCTAGATCCCTCAGCTCTACAACACTACCCAGAGGCCGACCATTTACTATGTAGGTTTAAGAAGGAACTGCAGATGCTGGAAAATCCGAAGGTAGACAAAAATGCTGGAGAAACTCAGCGGGTGAGGCAGCACCTCTGGAGCGAAGGAAATAGACAACGTTTCGGGCCGAAACCCTTCTTCAGACTGATGTGAGGGTGGGGGAGGGGGGGGGCAGGAAGAAGAAAGGAAGAGGTGGAGCCAGTAGGCTGAGGGAGAGCTGGGAAGGGGAGGAGAAAGTAAGGACTACCTGAAATTAGAGAATTCAATGTTCATACCGCTGGGGTGCAAACTGCCCAAGCGAAATATGAGTTGCTGCTCCTCCAATTTACGATGGTCCTCACTCTGGCCATGGAGGAGGCCCAGGACAGAAAGGTCGGATTCGGAATGGGAGGGGGAGTTGAAGTGCTGAGCCACTGGGAGATCAGGTTGGTTATTGTGAACCGAGCGCAGGTGTTCAGCGAAGCGATCGCCAAGCCTACGCGTGGTCTCACAGATGTAGAGCAGCATGATGTAGAGCATGTAGGTAGTAAGGGGTGACCATGGCTGACTCAGGAAGTCAGGAACAATATAAATATAAAAGAGATGATGTACAACATCGCAAAGATGCGTGGGAAGTCAGGGGATTGGGTAATGTTTAAAGAGCAACAGAAGATAACTAAAAAGGCAGTATGGGAGAAAACATGAGGTACGAAGGTAAGCTAGCCAAGAATATAAAGGAGGATAGTAAAAGCTTATTTAGGTATGTGATGAGGAAAAAATGAGTTAAGATCAAAGTTGGACCCTTGAAAGCTGAAAAGGGTGAATTTATTATGGGAAACGAGGAAATGGCAGATGAGTTGAAGAGATACTTTGGATCCGTCTTCACTAGGGGGGACACAAACAATCTTCCTAATATATTCGTGTCCAGAGGATCTGGGGTGACGGGAGGAACTGAAGGAAATCCACATTAGGCAGGAAATGGTGTTGGGTAGACTGATGGGACTGAAGGCTGATAGATCCCCAGGGCCTGATGGTCTGCATCCCAGGGTAATTAAGGTAGTGGCTCTAGAAATCGTGGACGCATTGGTGATCATTTTCCAACGTTCTATAGATTCAGGATCAGTTCCTTTGGATTGGACAGTAGCTAATATTACCCCACATTTTAAGAAAGGTGGGAGAGGGAAATCAGGGAATTATAGGTGGTGGGGAAGATGCTGGTCAATTATAAAAGATGAAATAGCAGCACATTTGGATAGCAATAACAGGATCGGTCCGAGTCAGCATCGATTTACGAAGGGGAAATCATGCTTGACTAATCTTTTGGAATTTTTTGAGGATGTAACTAGGAAATGGACAAGGGAGAGCCAGTGAACGTAGTGTAACTGGACTTTCAGAAAAACATTCGATAAGGTCCCACATAGGAGATTAGTGGGCAAAATTAGAGCACATGGTATTGGGGGTAGAGTGCTGACATGGATAGAGAAGTGGTTGGCAGACAGGAAACAAAGAGTAGGGATTAACGGGTTCCTTACAGAATGGCAGGCAGTGACTAGTGGGGTACCGCAAGGCTCGGTGCTGGGACCGCAGCTATTTACAATATACATCAATGCTTTAGATGAAGGGGTTACAAGTAACATTAGCAATTTTGCAGATGATACAAAGCTGGTTGGAAATGTGAACTGTGAGGAGGATGTTAGGGTGACTTGGACAGGTTGGGTATGTGGGCTTGCAACTCACTTGTTGAAGACAATCATTATAACCATATTACCATATAACAATGACAGCACGGAAACAGGCCCTCTCGGCCCTTCCAGTCCGTGCCGATCATTTGTTTTCCCCTAGTCCCATCTACCTGCACTCAGACCATACCCCTCCATTCCCTTCCCGTCCATATACCTATACACTTTACTTTCAAATGTTAAAATCGATCCTGCCTCCACCACTTCTGCTGGAAGCTCATTCCACACAGCCACCACCCTCTGAGTAAAGAAGTTCCCCCTCACGTTGCCCCTAAACTTCTGTCCCTTAATTCTCATGTCATGCCCTCTTGTTTGAATCGTCCCTACCCTCAATGGGAAAAGCTTATCCACGTCAACTCTGTCTATCCCTTTCATAATTTTAAAGACCTCAATCAAGTCCCCCCTTAACCTTCTGCTCTCCAAAGAATAAAGACCTAACTTGTTCAACCTTTCTCTGTAACATAGTTGCTGGAACCCAGGCAACATTCTAGTAAATCTCCTCTGTACTCTCTCTATTTTGTTGACATCCTTCCTATAATTAGGCGACCAAAATTGTACACCATATTCCAGAATTGGTCTTACCAATGCCTTGTACAATTTTATCATTACTTCCCTACTGTTATATTCAAATGCTCTGATTTATAAAGGCCAGCACACCAAAGGCTTTCTTTACCACCCTATCTACATGCGATTCCACCTTCAGGGAACTATGCACAGTTATTCCAAGATCTCTCTGTTCCACAGCATTCCTCAATTCCCTACCATTTACCATGTACGTCCTATTTTGATTTGTCCTGCCAAGATGTAGCACTTCACACTTATCAGCATTAAACTCCATCTGCCATCTTTCAGTCCACTTTTCCAAATGGCCCAAATCTCTCTGTAGACATTGAAAATCTACTTCATTATCCACAACACCACCTATCTTAGTATCATCTGCATACTTACTTATCCAATTTTCCACCCCATGATCCAGATCATTGATGTACATGACAAACAACAGTGGACCCAACACAGATCCCTGAGGCACTCCACTGGTCACCGGCTTCCAACCTGACAAACAGCCATCCACCATTACTCTCTGACATCTCCCATTCAGCCACTGTTGAATCCATCTTGCTACTCCGCCATTAACACCCAAAGATTCAACCTTCTTAACCAACCTTCCATGGGGAACCTTGTCAAAGGCCTTACTGAAATCCATATAGACAACATCCACTGCTTTACCCTCATCAATTTCCCTAGTAACCGCTTCAAAAAATTCAAGAAGGTTTGTCAAACATGACCTTCCAGGCACAAATCCATGTTGACTGTTCCTGATCAGACCCTGTTTATCCAGATGCTTATATATATTATCTCTAAGTATCCTTTCCATTAATTTACCCACCACTGACGTCAAACTAACAGGTCAATAATTGCTAGGTTTATTCTTTGAACCCTTTTTAAACAATGGAACAACATGCGCAGTATGCCAATCCTCCGGCACTATTCCCGTTTCTACTGACATTTGAAATATTTCTGTCATAGCTCCTGCTATTTCTACACTAACTTCCCTCAATGTCCTAGGGAATATCCTGTCAGGACCTGGAGACTTATCCACTTTTATATTTTTCAAAAGTGTCAGTACTTCCTCCTCTTTGAATCTCATAGTT
The DNA here is from genome assembly GCA_035221665.1 of Okamejei kenojei. Classification (NCBI taxonomy): domain Eukaryota; kingdom Metazoa; phylum Chordata; class Chondrichthyes; order Rajiformes; family Rajidae; genus Okamejei; species Okamejei kenojei. The sequence continues at coordinate 2,754,191 of CM069145.1, forward strand.
TCCATAGCTACTCTACTTTTTTCCTTACCTCACAGAGTTCAATATCTCCTTGGTGAATACCGAAGAAAAGAAATTGTTCAATATCTCCCCCATCTCTTTTGGCTCTGCAGATAGCTGTCCATTCTGGCTCTCTAATGGTCCAATTTTATCCCTTGTTATCCTTTTGCTATTAATATAGCTGTAGAAAACCCTTTGGATTTACTTACACCTTTCTTGCCAAAGCAACCTCATATCTTCTTTTAGCCTTCCTAATTTCTTTCTTAAGATTCTTTTTACATTCTTTATACTCCTCTAGCACCTCATTTACTCCATGCCTCCTATAATTATTGTAGATATCTCTCTTTTTTCGAAACAAGTGTCCAATTTCCCTTGAAAACCATGGCTCTTTCCAATTTTTACTATTTCCTTTCAACCTAACAGGGACATAAAGATTCTGTACTCTTACAATTTCCCCTTTAAATGTCCTCCATTTCGCTTCTACATCCTTCCCATAAAACAAAGTGTCCCAATTCACTCCTTTTAAATCCTAACGCATTCCCTCAAAGTTAGCCTTTGTCCAATCAAAAATCTCCACCCTAGGTCCAGTTCTGACTCTCTCCATAATTATATTGAAACTAATGGTATTGTGATCACTGGTCCCGAAGTGCTCACCAACGCATACCTCCGTCACCTGACCTACCTCATTTCCTAACAGGAGGTCCAGCACTGCCCCTTCTCTGGTCGATACCTCTATGTACTGCTGCAAAAAACTATCCTGCATACATTTTACAAACTCCAAACCATCCAGACCATTTACAGAATGTGTTTCCCAGTCTATTTTTGGAAAATTGAAATCTCCCACAATTACTACCTTGTGCTTACTACTAATATCTGCTATCTCCTTACATATTTGCTCTTCCAATTCTCGCTCCCCATTTGGCGGTCTATAAAACACCTCTAAAAGTGTTGCTACACCGTTCCCACTTCTCAGTTCCACCCAAATAGCCTCCCTAGACAAGCCCTCTAATCTATCCTGCCAAAGCACTGCTGTAATATCCTCTCTGACAAGCAATGCAACACCTCCACCTCTGGTCCCACCAATTCTATCACACCTGAAGCAACGAAATCCTGGAATATTTAGTTTCCAATCACAGCCCTCCTGCAACCATGTTTCACTGATTGCCACAACATCATATTTCCAGGTGTCAATCCAGGTTGTAAGTTCATCCGCCTTTCTTACAATGCTCCTAGCATTAAAATATACACATTTTAGAAACCCACCATCACTTATTCTCTGTCTATTATCTTTTTACTATTTCTCGCCTACATTTTGGGTCCGAGTGCTTCCCTTCTCTGCCTCTTGCCCCACACCCTGTCCCCTAGCCCCCTCTACCCGAGTCCCTCCCCCCAGCCTTTCTAGTTTAAAGTCTCCCCAGTAGCCTTTGCAAATCTCCCTGCCAGGATATTGGTCCCCCTCGGGTTCAAGTGCAACCCGTCCTTTTTGTACAGATCATGCATTCCCCAAAAGAGGTCCCAGTGATCAAGAAACTTGAATCCTGCCCACTGCACCAGTCCCTCAGCCACGCATTTATCCTCCACCTCATTCCATTCCTACTCTCACTGTCACGCGGCACAGGCAGTAATCCTGAAATCGTTACCCTTTTGGTCCTTCTCCTTAACTTTCCCCCCAACTCCCTAAATTCTCCCTTCAGGACCTCGTCTCTTTTTCTGCCTATGTCATTGGTACCTATGTGTACCACAACATCAGGCTCCTCTCCCTCCCTTTTCAGAATCATTTGGACACGTTCCGACACATGCGAGACCCTGGCACCAGGGAGGCAAACTACCATCCGGGTCTCCCGACTGCGTCCACAGAATCGTCCATCCGACCCCCTAACTATAGAGTCCCCTATTACAATTGCCCTCCTCTTTTTGCTACCCTTCTGAGCATCAGGGCCGGTCTCTGTACCAGAGACCTAGCCGCTGTTGCTGCCCCCAGGTAGGCTGTCCCCTCCAATCGTACTCAAACCCGAGTACCTATTTTCCAAGTGTACAGTCACATTGTCTGGCACTTCTGTGGCAACAATATTACTTGTCATATCCTCAATGCTGCTTGCTGCCCCCATGTTTGCATCATTCATTCATTCATTACTGCGAGTGAACTGCTTCGTTTCCTGAAGAATTGAGAATGGAATTGAACATCCAGAACATGAGTTCTTCTTGCCCTATGATCAGCCAAAGATCATTCATGAAGCAGCCAAAGAAGACAGGTATGAGTAGACTACTCTGAGGATTCCCTACAATTAATGGAGGGGTATGGTCTGAGTGCAGGTAGATGGGACTAGGGGAAAACAAATGGTCGGCACGGACTGGAAGGGCCGAGAGGGCCTGTTTCCGTGCTGTAATTGTTATATGGTTATATGGTTATAAGACCCAGAGCTGAATTTAAGACAACTGCAGCCATTGTCCATCATGCAAGATGTCAGATATCATTGATTGTCAGGCAAGGCAAGGCAAATGTATTTATATAGCACCATTCGTACAAGCAGCAATTCATAGTGCTTTACAAAAGAAACAAAAGAATAACATAATAAAAAGACAGCAGAACAACCATACAACACAGGACAACAAAATAGCCAATAATCAAAAATTACAAAACAAGCAATAAGACAAATGCATGATTTTAAAAGCAACATAAAAGGGATAGGATTAGAAGGTTAAGATTACCTGCATGTGGGGTTATGGAAAAGTAAACAACAGTGTTTTTAGGCCTGATTTAAATGCGCTTACAGTCTGTACACACCTCAGGTGTTCAGGGAGCTTGTTCCACAGGTGTGGAGCATAAAAACTGAACGCTGCTTCAGCCTTTTTAGTTCTGACCCTGGGAACACAGAGTAAACCTGTCCCTGAGGACCTGAGGAGTCTAGGTGCCTCATATACAACAAGAAGGTCAGAGATGTATTTTGGACCCAGACCATTCAGTGCCTTGTAGGCCAGTAACAGAATTTTAAAATCTATCCTTTTACACACAGGGAGCCAGTGCAAAGATTTAAGGACAGGTGCAATGTGATCCATTTTCTTGGTGTTGGTCAAGACTCTGGCAGCGGCATTCTGGGTAAGCTGCAGTTGTTTAATTGATTTTTTACTGAGACCTGTAAAGATACCATTACAGTAATCTAACCTACTGAAGATATATGCATGAACAAGTTTTTCAGTATCTTCTTTGGACAAAATCCCTTGATTCTTGCAATGTTTTTTAGATGGTAATAGGCAGATTTGGTAATGGTTTTTATATGGCTGTTAAAATTCAAATCCAAGTCCATAACTGCACCAAGGTTTCTGGCTTTGTCTGTGGTTTTCAGTGCGATTGAGTCAAGTTGAGCTCTCACCTCTAGCCTTGTATTTTTGGGACCAAAGACAATAATTTCTGTCTTATTTGCATTGAGCTGGAGGAAGTTCTGGTTCATCCACTCATTGATTTGTTTGACACACTGACTCAGTGAGTGTAGGGGACCATGGTCATGTGGTGACACTGCGATATAAAGTTGCGTGTCATCAAGTATGGTAGGATATGTTAAAATTATGATCTGAGCTAGGGGGAGCAGGTAAATATTGAACAAAATGGGTCCAAGAATGGAGCCCTGAGGAACCCTGCATGTGAGTTTTGTACGTTCTGATTCATAATTACCAAGGGAAACAAAATAAACCCGATCTTTCAAGTAGGATTTGAACCAGTCCAGCACAGAACAGAGAGTCCTACCCACTTCTCCAGTCTGTCAAGCAGTATGTTATGGTCCACCGTACCAAAAGCAGCACTGAGATCTAGAAGTACCAAAACTGAAGCTTTTGATGCATCACTGTTTAGATGTATGTCGTTTAGGACCTTAGTAAGTGCAGTCTCAGTGCTGTGATGTGGCCGAAATCCCGACTGGAAAACATTAAAAATATTGTTTTGGATCATAAAGCAGTAAATTTGTTGGTAAACTACCTTTTCAATGATCTTTGCCAGAAATGCTAAATTAGATATGGGCCTGTAGCTGCTCATAGCTGAGGCATCCAGATTAGGCTTCTTCAATCGGGGCTTGATCACTGCAGTTTTTAAGGCTTTGGGAAAATGCCCCAATTGAAGGGAAGTGTTTACTATGTTCAGCACTTCTGGTGCAACACTGTTAAAAATATTTTGAAAGAATCTTGTGGGCAGCAGATCAAGACAGCAGGTAGTGGACTTTAGCTGTTGAACAGTCAGAGATGCACAATCTAAAAGTTCAAAATGTTGTAGATTCATTAGTGAATCTGGAGGCATAAGTGACAAAGCCATGTTCCCTGAGGTGGAGCTACACATTGTTTGTCTAATCTTCAGAATTGTATCAGTGAAGAAATCTGCAAAGTCATTGCACGACTTGCTGGACAGGAGCTCAGGAGGGACTGATGACCAGGGGTTTGTCAGTCTATCGACAATGGCAAATAAGGTGCGGGAATTGTTATTTTTGTTGATAACCTCTGAGAAAAAGGACTGCCTTGCCCCTTTCAATTCCTGATTCTAGATACGGAGACTGTCTTTGTAGATGTCGTAGTGGACCTGTAGTTTGGTTTTTCACCACCTACGCTCGGCCTGTCTACACTTTGTTCTTTGGGATCTCACTGCTGTGGCATTTCTCCATGGTGGCTTTTTCCTTCCAGATAAAACCTTGGTCTTTAGTGGTGCAATAGCATCCATAAAAGTCATAACATTGGAGCTGAAACCATCCACAAGGTCATCGACAGAGACCGAGGGCAGATCACCTCTGGTTCCTTTCTGATACTGCTAGCAGAGATGGTCGTTTAAAAAATACACAGTGATGATCAGAAAGAGCAACATCAGTCACCATAACATCAGAAATGTCGAGACCCTTTGAAATAATCAGATCCAATATATGCCCCTTATTGTGAGTTGGCTCCGTTACGTGCTGATTAAGTCCAAAGTTGTCCAGAATGTTCAGGAGCTCTTTTGCACCTCCATCCTCCGCATTATCTATGTGAATATTGAAATCACCCACTAACACAACACAATCGAAATCAATGCTTACAATGGACAGTAATTTGGCAATCTCATCAAAAAACTGTGCATCATATTTTGGTGTCCTGTAAATAGTTAAAAGTATTGTTCGCTGGGGAGAACTCAGCTGAGCAGTGACATATTCGAAGGAGTTGACATTTCCGCAAGACATTTTCTTGCATTGTAAAGTCTCCTTATATAAAATGGCAACTCCACCTCCTTTTCTGTGCATTCTGACTTCATTCATAAAAATAAAATCGGGAGGTGCTGATTCAATCAAAACTGTGTCACTATTATTTGCACTTAACCATGTTTCTGTTAAAAAGATAAAGTCAAGATAATGCTTAATAATAAAATCATTGATTAAAAATGACTTGCCTACTAGTGATCTAATGTTCAATAGTGCCATACTTGTGTTAAAAGCGTGATTTGCATGATTTGCAACAGTTGGTAGAGGTGTGTAGTCCACCGGCCGCAGATTGGCCACACAGACTCCAGCGCCCCTGTTCCTCCTCTCTCGGGTCCAGTGCGGCTGGAACGCCGGGCAAACGCGATCAGAGACGGTCGGCTGACGCAACAAGTCTGGGAAAAGTGGATGTGGGGTGCCTGGGAGAGCCAGCCGGAGGAATGATAGCCCTGCACCAGGAGTAGCCGGCAGCCAGAGTGGAGGTGAAGGGTCTGGGTAAACCAACCGGAGGCACGAGGAAGCGCTAACAGCCATGATGCAGGAGATGTGCGTGCCGAAATCGAGCAGGAGTGAGAGGTGTCTCGGGCGAGCCTTCTCATCCTCACCGAGATACCTGCCTGTTTTCTCCATCTCCTGGCTCGCCTGCGCCTACGGGGACAGCTGCAGCACGCATTTATGGCTCCCTCAGGAAAGGTTTGATGTATTGTCCTCGCCTCGAGGTTTCGAGAGCACGCCACCGAGGCACCAATGTCCAGTAATGTTTGGCGGTCGTAAAAAATAAATGACTGTACACTGTGCATACACAGTGGCATACACAGTGGCACGAACAGAAACAGGACAAACATAAGTGGCAGTGAGCAGAGATGGAGGGCAGCCGGGAACAGGTGTGGCGCGGCCATCTTGTCACATAAAACACATATCTCCTGTATAAACAAAACACTGACTTCTGCCCTGGACTTAATCCTTTTACATTCTAAGAGATTATCTAGTTCACTGTCTATTACTTAATTTTATAATAATAGCTTTATACTATTAACCAACATTTCCTGTTAATAGGCAACTAGAACATTTGAAACATATTCCTTCTATGCACACATTTTCAGAGCATTTTCCATATGATATTCCTTGATGTCTATTTTATCAGTGTTCCTGGATGCCATACTCAGTCAAAAACTGCGCCATCAACAAGCTTGATCAAGACCTAGGATTCAGCTCCTTGGATCATGTCTGGACTGTGATGAGGTCTGGACTGAGTAGAACTGGTGAAACACAAACCAGGCATTGATAGGGAGGTTTTGGTGAGTAAGTGCTCTATGACAATAATGTTGACTACAACTTCCAACATCTGACCAATGTTCGGGCATGCCCACTGTACACTGTCGAGTGATGTTCCAGCACGTGTGCGGTCGTGACGTTGAAGGACGAGAAGTCGAAGCAAAGAAGTGGAAGCCTTATAACCGAATGGAAACAAAGCCGAAACGCCAACTAACCGAAAGTGTGGGACGCCTAAAAGCCAACGAACCGAAAGGCTGCGTCGCCTACAAGCCAACGAGCCGAATGGCTGCTCAACAGAAAAGTCAAATAACAGACATGACGTTGCCAGGGGGCGGGTCTTGTCAGCGATTGGTCCAGACCCCTGCGTCCATCACATCACTGACCAGTGGAGACGGGAGGGTGGGGGTCATTTTCCCACACAAGCCATAGGTGACTGGGCCTCTGAACCCAAGAACCAACAAGTAAGCGGCCGAAGGAGCGCATCCCTCTGGACAGCCCCCACTTTTCTGTTGAGCGGCATTCGGTTTGTTGGCTTGTAAGCGACGCAGCCTTTCGGGTAGGTGGCATTTCGGCAGAGTGGACATTCGGTGAGTTTGCTTTTAGGCGAAGCAGCCTTTCGGTTAGTTGACTTTAAGGCATCCGCCCTTTCGGTTAGTTGACGTTTCGGCTTTGTACGCTTTCTGTTATTTGGCATTTCGGCTTTCTTTCCATTCAGTTATTTGGCTTCCACGTCTTTGTTTCGGCTTCTCAAACATCGACACCATGTCTGGGTACCTTTCCAGCATCCACACTGTACACTGTCAAGTGATGTTCCCGCATCCACACTGTACACTGTCAAGTGATGTTCCCGCATCCACACTGTACACTGTCAAGTGATGTTCCAGCATCCACACTGTACACTGTCAAGTGATGTTCCCGCATCCACACTGTACACTGTCAAGTGATGTTCCCGCATCCACACTGTACACTGTCAAGTGATGTTCCCGCATCCACACTGTACACTGTCAAGTGATGTTCCCGCATCCACACTGTACATTGTCAAGTGATGTTCCAGTATACACACTGTACACTGTCAAGTGATGTTCCAGCATCCACACTGTACACTGTCAAGTGATGTTCCAGTATACACACTGTACACTGTCAAGTGATGTTCCAGCATCCACACTGTACATTGTCAAGTGATGTTCCATACACCTGTACACTGTACACATTGTCAAGTGATGTTCCAGTATACACACTGTACACTGTCAAGTGATGTTCCAGCATTGTCAAGTGATGTTCCCGCATCCACACACTGTCACTGTACATTGTCAAGTGATGTTGTGTACATTGTCCAAGTGATGTTCCAGTATACACACTGTACACTGTCAAGTGATGTTCCAGTATCCATACTGTACACTGTCAAGGCAGAAATTAAATAGTTTGAATTTGTTCTGTTTCTTGCAAAAGGAAGGTATCTGGAAATGTTTCCACATTGTAAGGTAGATACCAGTGTTGTAATTGAGGTGCTGCTTGTTCTGGAGTGCAGGTCTTCAGTGCTTCAGCTGGTATGTTGTCTTGTCCTACAGCCGTCTCTGTGCAGCCGTTTCTGTATCCAATGCTCTCAGCTAGTTGTTGATATTATGAGAGGAGTAGTTCGGGTGGATGCACCGAGTCTCTTGCCTTGAGTAGGGGAATCGAGGACCAGAGAACATGGAAAAAATTGTAACATAGAAACATAGGAAGTAGGTGAAGGAGTAGGCTGTTCGACTCTTTAAGCCAGCACCGCCATTCAATATGATCCTGGCTGATCATCCAAAATCAGTACTCTGTTCCTGATTTCTCCCCATCTCCCTTGATTCCTTTAGCCCTAAGAGCTAAATCTAACTCTCTTGAAAACATCCAGCGAACTGGCCTCCACTGCCTTCTGCGGCAGAGAATTCCACAAATTCACAATTCTCTGGGTGAAAACGTCTTTCTTCATTTCAGTCCAAAATGGCCTGCCCCTTATTCTAAAACTGTGACCCCTGGTTCTGGACATCAGGAACAATTTTCCTGCATCTAGCCTAACTAATCCCTTAAGAATTTTATATGTTTCTATAAGATCTTCTCTCATCCTTCTAAATTCCAGTGAATACAAACCCAGTCGACCCATTCTTTCATCGTACGTCAGTCCCGCCAACCCGAGAATTAACATGGTGAACCTACGCTGCATTCCCTCAATAGCAAGAATGTCCTTCCTTAAATTAGGAGACCAAAACTGCACACAATATTCCAAGTGTGGTCTTACCAGGGCCCCGTATAACTGCAGAAGGACCTCTTTGCTCCTAAACTCAAATCCTTTCGTTATGAAAGCCAACATGGCATTTGCTTTCTTCACCGCCCTCTGTATCCGGATGCTTACCTTCAGTGACTGATGTACAAATACACCCAGGTCTCGTTGCACTCCCCTTCTCCTAATCTGACACGATTCAAGATAATGTTTTAAATTAAAGGTAGACACAAAATGCTGGAGTAACTCAGTGGGACAGGCAGCATCTCTGAATGCTGAAGATGGGTGAATGGCAGAACGGGTGACCTGAAACTGGAGGGGGGAGGGGGAGGGGGGGGAGGGGGAGGGAGAGGGGGGGGGAGGAGGGGGAGGGGGAGGGGGAGGGGGGGGGGGAGGGGGAGGGGGGAGGGGAGGGGGGGGGGAGGGGGGGAGGGGGGGAAGGGGAGTGGAGGAAATGAAATCGGGAGCCGAATCGGCAGTTAAAATCGTCAAAAAGAAATGGCGGCGTTTTGGGAGGAGAGCGAGCTGCAGCAGCTGCAGTTATGGTGCCTGGCCAGCAGGAGGCCACAAAATTAGTAAGTGGGGGGTGAAGGATTTGATGTTAAAAAATGTACATAAAAATATCTAAATGTAATGAGGAGTGCGTTTGTGAATGTACAAGCGTAATGTCTGGCAAAATGGAGGCGTTTGAGGGTTTGGTTTTGGCGGAGCAGGGAATCAAACGGCGGAAATGTGACAGCCAGTGACAGCCAGCCGGCCGGATGGCGATCGGCAGACACACACAGTTTTAAAAGTATATAGATGACTAGTAATTTTCTGACTAGTAATTGCCCAATCAATGCACATTTGATATTGAGGTTAGACGCAAATTGGCCAATCCTGCATTTTGTTTTACGTTTGCTAGGCAGCGAGCACACTGGGATCATGGCTGCCTCCTCATTACATCAATAGCAATAGCAAGGTTTCCAAGGATAAACACAATGCTCGCCTTGCTGATCATTTTGTTTTTCATTTGATTTATCTTTATAATGTTATAATGTGTACTGGTAAATAAAAATGATAAATAACAAATGTAGAGCTCGGGTTAGGATTAGGGTCAGTCTGTTTGTCAGTCTGTCTGTCTGTTAGTCTGTTAGTCAGTCTGTCTGTCGGGCCGTCGGTGGTGAACGTTGGGCCGGGCCTCCGTCGGGAGGTGAGGGTTGGGCCGCCGGGAGGAGAGGGTTGGGCCAGGGTTGGGCCGGGAGGTGAGGGTTGGGCCAATGGGAGGTGAGGGGGTTGGGCTGCCGGGAGGAGGGGGTTGGGCTGCCGGGAGGAGGGGGTTGGGCTGCCGGGAGGAGGGGGTTGGGCCGACGGGAGGAGAGGGTTGGGCCGCCGGGAGGTGAGGGTTGGTGCCTCTGGTGAGTGCTGCGAGGAGTCGGTCCGGGCTGTCGGCCGGCCAGCCGGTGTTGCAGCAAGCGAGCGGGTGGTCTGATGGAGCCGGCGCTATCTGGGTGCTGAAGGCGGCCCGGGCGACGTGCAAGGCAGTGCTGTCCCCCTCCATTGCCACCACCAGAAGGGCCTGCTGGCCGAGATGGACGTGCTGCGGGGCCACACGTACGCAGCCCGCAGCCGGTCCCAAATCAGCTCCAGCTCCAGCCTTGGGCAGCTCTGGGAGGGGGGCGAGTTAGGGTTTGGCATTTTCTTGCCTTAGCCTTCCCCCAGCCTGGCACTGCCCCAGTCCCACTATGGCCGGGACCCCCACTCTGCACACTGGCAGTCAGTGGGGTTCAGTAAATGGGGGAGCCCAGAAGAACTGCCCTGACCTATTAATTAGGTTGGTTCAAGAGGACCTCTGCGGCACTCATTCAAAAAACCTCACAATTATATTCATTATATTATTTTTGTGGAATACATTTTTCCATAATTATATACGATTAGTCATATTCACAAGTACATATATATGGTATAATAATATATAGTTTAAATAGACTGCATGGAAATAGGCTCCCCATGGTGTAATATGGGCATTGGACACTAGATGGCTATTCCATTTGGATAACTATTCCAATCTCATTTTCTAATTAGTTTAATTAATTAATGTGCAACCTTTTGACACTGATGAATTATGACTTCCTTCTCAATTATATTTCATTTAAATCTGTGCAAAATGTCATGTAGTTCCAAGACGTGGGTCACAAAAATTGATTTCTAGACACATTTTTGATGCTCGGCCCACAGCCTAATGGTAACACTGTTTGCACTGCACAGCAGTTGTGGTGCAAACAGCACACAACCCATTTCTGTTGGGCTCATTACACACATTTCTTGCTAGTTTATTTTTGTATAGTCATAATATTTTTCAATGTCATCTAATCACTTCATATATTTTGCTTATATATTACTTCTTCCATTTCCTTTCCACATATTGATCTGTTAACCTCCCATTAGCCTTGTCAATCCCATAACTGTTCATTCATAACATATGGCTTTGTTTTCTCCAGTGATTGTTTGTTATTATTTTTCCCCAACATTTTACTAGTTTCGGTTATTGTAGTTACTCCCAACATCTTCCTAGGATAACATACGAGTTCCATTTTCACAGAGGTCGATATCAATGTTATCCATAAATCCACAAGAATGACTCAATGTGGTAACCAAACCTTCACAGTAAAGTAATGAGCAGCATTGAAATATGTAAAGTGTAGGAAGGAACTGTAGATGCTAGTTTACACAGAAGATAGTCACAAAATGCTGGAGTAACTCAGCAGGACAGGCAACATCACTGGAGAGAAGGAATGGTTGATGTTTCGACTCTAGACCCTTCCTCAGACTGAGAGTGACAGGAAATGGGAAATGAGAGATATAAACGGTGATGCGGAGTGATGTAGAAAACTTGAATGAAAGATATGCAAAACTAACAACGATAAAGGAAACAGGCCATTGTTAGCTGTTTGCTAGGTGAGAATGAGAAGCTGTTGTGACTTGGGTGGGGGAGGGATGGAGAGTGAGCAAGTGCAGGGTTATTGAAGTTAGAGAAATCAATATTCGTACCACAGGGCTGTGAACTGCCCAAGTGAAGTATGAGATGTTGTTCCACCACTTTGCCTTTAGCCTCACTCTGACAATGGAGCAGACCGAGGACAGAAAGATCTGTATGGGAATGGGAAGAAGAATTAAAGGGCTTGGCAACCTGGAGATTAGGTAGGTCCAGGCGGACTGAGTGAAAGTCTTCAGCCAAATGATTGCCCAGTCTATGTTTAGTCTCGCCGATGTGAAAGAGTCCACACCTTGAACAACGGATACAGTAGATGAGGTTGGAAGAGGTGCAAGTGAACCTGTGCCTAACCTGAAAGGACTGTCGGGGTCCCTGGATAGAGTCGAGGGAGGAGGTATAGGGACAGGTGTTGCATCTTCTGTGGTTGCAAGGGAGGGGGTGGTTTGGGTGGGAAGAGATGTTAACCAGGGAGTTGCAGAGGGAACGGTCTCTATGGAAGGCGAAAAGGGGTGGAGATGGGAAGATGTAGCTAGTGGTGGGATCCTGTTGAAGGTGGGAAAATGTCAGAGGATTTTGTGCTGTATGCGACGGCTGATGGGGTGAAAGGTAAGGACCAGAGGGACTCTGTCCCTGTTGCAACTTGGGGGAGGGGGAGCAAGAGTGGAGCTGCGGGGTACCGCGAAGCCATGTGTGAGGGCCTCATCTACAATGGGAGAGGGGAACCCCTTTCCCTAAAGAATGAGGACATCTCAGATGTCCTGCTATTAAACATCTTATCTTGGACACAGATGCGGCGAAGACAGAGAAATTGGGAGATGGGGATAGAGTCTTTGCACAAAGCAGGGTGGAAAGACCTATAGTCTAGATAGCTATAGGAGTTAATGGGTTTGTAATAGACGTCAGTCGCTAGGCTATCTCCTGTGATGGAGACGAAGAGATCAAGAAAGGGGAGGGAGGTGTCGGAGATGGTCCAAGTGAATTTGAGTGCAGGATTGAAATTAATGGTGAAGTTGAGGAAGTCCATGAGTTCTGCATGAGTGCAGGAGGTAACACCGATGCAGTCATCAATGTAACAAGATTGAGTTCGGGAATAGGGCAAGTGTATGCCTGGAAGAAGAGGAAGGAGGTTCCCCAACATGACTTCAGAGAGTTGGGAAGAAGACTGAAATGCCGGACTTCTAGGGTGGTTATCTCTGGATTGCTTCCAGTACCACGTGCTGGTGAGGACAGGAACTGCGAAATCGGGGATCTGAATGTGTGGCTGAGGGGCTGGTGCAGGGAGCAAGGATTTAGATTTATAGACCACTGGGATCTCTTCTGGGCTAGGAGTGACCTGAACAAAAGGGACGGGTTACACCTTAACTGGAGGGGGACTGACATTCTGGGAGGCAGGTTTGATGGGACTACACGTGTGGTTTTAAACTAAATAGTGGGGGGGAGGGATTGACAAATTGGGAGTATAAAGATGGAGTTGAAGGGGCTACAGGAAAATTTACAAAAGATTCTCGGATTAATGGAAGGAAAGCTTGAGAATGGACAACAGAGTAAGGTCAGGGCCAATTGCGAGGGGGTAAGTGAATACGGTGGTCAAAGTACTGTATATGAATGCGCAATATATAAGGAATAAAGTGGACGAGCTTGAAGCTCAGTTAGAAACTGGCAAGTATGATGTTGTGAGAATTACTGAGACATGGCTGCAAGAGGGCCAGGGCTGGGAACTGAATATTCAAGGGTATACCTCCTATCGAAAAGACAGACAGTTGGGGCAGAGGTGGTGGGATTGCCCTGTTGGTGAGGAATGAAATTCAGTCCCTGGCAAGGGGTGACATTGAAACAGGAAATGTGGAGTCATAATGGATAGAACTAAGGAATTGTAAGGGTAAAAAGACCCTAATGGGACTAATCTACAGGCCCCCAAACAGTAGCCTGGACATAGGGCGCAAGTTGAATCAGGAGTTAAAATTGGCATGTAGTAAAAGTAATGCTGTGGTTGTTATGGGAGATTTCAACATTTGCAGGTAGATTGGGAAAATCAGGTTGGTACTGGACCCCAAGAAAGGGACTTTGTTGACTGCCTTTGTGATGGGTTATTTGAACAGCTTGTATTGTAGCCTACCAGGGAGAAGGCAATTCTGGATTTAGTATTATGTAATGAACCAGATTTGATAAAGGACTCCGATGTTAATGAGCCATTAGGAGGCAGTGACCATAACATGGTCAGGTTTAATCTACAATTGGAGAGGGAGAAGAGTAGATCGGAGGTGTCAGTGTTGCAGTTGAATAAAGGGGACTATGGGGCCATGGAAGCTGGCCAAAGTTGACTGGAAGGATACACTAGCAGGGATGACAATGGAACAAAAATGGCAGGTTTTTCTAGGAATAATACATAAGGTGCAGGATCAGTTCATTCCTGGGAGGAAAAAAGATTCCAAGGGGAGAAAGGGACGACCATGGCTGACAAGGGACGTCAGAGACAGTATAAAAATTAAAGCAAAGAAGTACAACGTAGCAAAGATGAGCGGGAAGCAAGAGGATTGGGCAATATTTAAAGAACAACAGAAGATAACCAAAAAGACAATACGGGGAGAAAAGATGAGGTACGAAGGTAAGCTAGCCAAAAATATAATGCAGGACAGTAAAAGCTTCTTTAGGTATGTGAAGAGGAAAAAATTAGTTAAGACCAAAGTTGGACCCTTGAAGACCGAAAAAGGTGAATTTATTATGGGGAACAATGTAATGGCAGATGAGTTGAACAGGTACTTTGGATCTGTCTTCACTAAGGAGGACACAAACAATCTTCCTGATATAGTAGTGGCCAGAGGATCTGGGGTGAGCGAGGAACTGAAGGAAATCCACATTCGGCAGGAAATGGTGTTGGATAGACTAATGGGACTGAACGCTGATAACCATATAACCATATAACCATATAACAATTACAGCACGGAAACAGGCCCTCTCGGCCCTTCCAGTCCGTGCCGACCATTTGTTTTCCCCTAGTCCCATCTACCTGCACTCAGACCATACCCCTCCATTCCCTTCACGTCCATATACATATCCACTTTACTTTTAAATGTTAAAATCGATCCTGCCTCCACCACTTCAGCTGGAAGCTCATTCCACACAGCCACCACCCTCTGAGTAAAGAAGTTCCCCCTCACGTTACCCCTAAACTTCTGTCCCTTAATTCTCATGTCATGCCCTCTTGTTTGAATCTTCCCTACCCTCAATGGGAAAAGCTTATCCACGTCAACTCTGTCTATCCCTTTCATCATTTTAAAGACCTCAATCAAGTCCCCCCTTAACCTTCTGCGCTCCAAGGAATAAAGAACTAACTTGTTCAACCTTTCTCTGTAACATAGTTGCTGGAACCCTGGCAACATTCTAGTAAATCTCCTCTGTACTCTCTATTTTGTTGACATCCTTCCTATAATTAGGCGACCAAAATTGTACACCATACTCCAGAATTGGTCTTACCAATGCCTTGTACAATTTTAACATTACTTCCCTACTCCTATATTCAATGCTCTGATTTATAAAGGCCAGCACACCAAAGGCTTTCTTTACCACCCTATCTACATGCGATTCCACCTTCAGGGAACTATGCACAGTTATTCCTAGATCCATCTGTTCCACAGCATTCCTCAATTCCCTACCATTTACCATGTACGTCCTATTTTGATTTGTCCTGCCAAGATGTAGCACTTCACATTTATCAGCATTAAACTCCATCTGCCATCTTTCAGCCCACTTTTCCAAATGGCCCAAATCTCTCTGTAGACTTTGAAAATCTACTTCATTTCCACAACACCACCTATCTTAGTATCATCTGCATACTTACTTATCCAATTTTCCACCCCATCATCCAGATCATTGATGTACATGACAAACAACAGTGGACCCAACACAGATCCCTGAGGCACCCCACTGGTCACGGGCTTCCAACCTGACAAACAGCCATCCACCATTACTCTCTGACATCTCCCTTTCAGCCACTGTTGAATCCATCTTGCTACTCCGCCATTTACACCCAAAGATTGAACCTTCTTAACCAACCTTCCATGGGGAACCTTGTCAAAGGCCTTACTGAATCCATATAGACAACATCCACTGCTTTACTCTCATCAATTTCCCTAGATACCGCTTCAAAAAATTCAAGAAGGTTTGTCAAACATGACCTTCCAGGCACAAATCCATGTTGACTGTTCCTGATCAGACCCTGTTTATCCAGATGCTTATATATATTATCTCTAAGCATCCTTTCCATTAATTTGCCCACCACTGACGTCAAACTAATAGGTCTATAATTGCTAGGTTTATTCTTTGAACCCTTTTTAAACAATGGAACAACATGCGCAGTACGCCAATCCTCCGGCACTATTCCTGTTTCTAATGACATTTGAAATATTTCTGTCATAGCTCCTGCTATTTTTACACTAACTTCCCTCAATGTCCTAGGGAATATCCTGTCAGGACCTGGAGACTTATCCACTTTTATATTTTTCAAAAGTGTCAGTACTTCCTCCTCTTTGAATCTCATAGTTTCCATAGCTACTCTACTTTTTTCCCTTACCTCACAGAGTTCAATATCCTTCTCCTTGGTGAATACCGAAGAAAAGAAATTGCTCAATATCTCCCCCATCTCTTTTGGCTCTGCATATAGCTGTCCATTCTGGTTCTCTAATGGTCCACTTTTATCCCTCATTATCCAATAAATTACCTCGATAAATCTCCAGGGCCTGGCGGTCTGCATCCCAGGGTACTTAAGGAAGTGGCTCTAGAAATCGTGGATGCATTGGTGATAATTTTCCAATGTTTTATAGACTCAGGATCAGTTCCTGTGGATTGGAGGGTAGCTAATGTTATCCCACTTAAGAAAGGTGGGAGAAAACGGGAAATTATAGACCAGTTAGCCTGACATCAGTGGCGTGAGTCAATTATAAAAGATGAGCTAGCCGCACATTTGGATAGCAGTAACAGGATCAGTCCGAGTCAGCATGGATTTGCGAAGGGGAAATCATGCTTGAATAATCTTCTGGAATTTTTTGAAGATGTAACTAGGAAAATGGACAAAGGCGAATGGATGTAGTGTACCTGGACCTTCAGAAAGCATTTGATAAGGTTCCACATAGGATATTAGTGGGCAAAATTAGGGCACATGGTATTGAGGGTAGAGTGCTGACATGGATAGAGTATTGGTTGACACACAGGAAACAAAGATTAGGGATTAATGGGTCCTTTTCAGAATGGCAGGCAGTGACTAGTGGGGTACCGCAAGGCTCGGTGATGGGACCGCAGGTATTTACAATATACGTCAATGATTTGGATGAAGGGATTCAAAGTAATATTAGCAAATTTGCAGATGACACAAAGCTGGGTGGCAGTGTAAACTGTGAGGAGGATGCTATGAGAATGCAGGGTGACTTGGACAGGTTGGGGGTGTGGGCAGATGCGTGGCAGATGAAGTTTAATGTGGATAAATGTGAGGTTATCCACTTTGGTAGCAAAAAAGACTTTCAGAAAGCCTTTGATAAGGTCCCGCATGGGAGACTGGTGACTAAAATTAGAGCACATGGTATTGGGGGTAGGGTGTTGACATGGATAGAAAATTGGTTGGCAGACCGGAAGCAAAGAGTAGAAGTGAACGGGTCATGTTCAGAATGACAGGCAGTGGCGAGTGGAGTGTGCAAGGCTCGGTGTTGGGGCCGCAACTGTTTACCATATATATTAATGATTTGGAAGAGGGAATTAGGAGCAACGCTAGCAAGCTTGCGGATGACACAAAGCTGTGTAGCAGTGTAAACTGTGAAGAGGATGTTAGGAGGTTGCAGGGGGATCTGGACAGGTTGAATGAGTGGGCAGATGTGTGGCAGATGCAGTATAATATAGATAAATGTGAGGTTATCCACTTTGGGGGCAAAAACAAGGGGGAAGATTATTATCTCAATGGGGTTAGGTTAGGTAAGGGGGAGGTACAGCGAGACCTGGGTGTCCTTGTACACCGGTCACTGAAAGCAGGCAGTGAAGAAAGCTAATGGAATGTTGGCCTTCATAACAAGAGGATTTCAGGATAGGAGTAAAGAGGTTCTTCTGCAGTTGTATAGGGCTCGTGAGACCACATCTGGAGTATTGTGTACAGCTTTGGTCTCCTAATTTGAGGAAGGACATCCTTGTGATTGAGGCAGTGCAGCGTAGGTTCACGAGATTGATCCCTGGGATGGCGGAACTGTCATATGAGGAAAGATTGAAAGACTAGGCTTGTATTCACTGGGGTTTAGGAGGATGAGGGGGATCTTATAGAAACCTATAAGATTTTAAAAGGACTGGACAAGCAAGATGCAGGAAAAATGTTCCCAATGTTGGGTGAGACCAGAACCAGGGGCCACAGTCTTAGAATAAAGGGGAGGTCATTTAAGACTGAGGTGAGAAAAAACTTTTTTACCCAGTGAGTTGTGAATTTATGGAATTCCCTGCCACAGAGGGCAGTGGAGGCCAAATCACTGGATTGATTTAAGAGAGAGTTGGATAGAGCTCAAGGGGCTAGTGGAGTCAAGGGATATGGGGAGAAGGCAGGCACGGGTTATTGATAGCAGATGATCAGCCGTGATCACAATGAATGGCGGTGCTGGCTCAAAGGGCCGAATGGCCTCCTCCTGCACCCATTTTCTATGTTTCTATGTTTCCATGAAACTCAATCAATTACTATCTAAATGGCGTTAAGTTGGGAAAAGGGGAGGTACAACGGGATCTGGGGGTCATTGTACATAAGTCTATGAAAGTAAGCATGCTGGTACAGCAGGCAGTGAAGAAAGTGAATGGCATGTTGGCCTTTATAACAAGAGGAATCGAATATAGGAGCAAAGAGGTTCTTCTGCAGTTGTACAGAGCCCTAGTGAGACCACACCTGCAGTATTGTGTGCAGTTTTGGTCCCCTAATTTGAGGAAGGACATTCTTGCTATTGAGGGAGTGCAGCGTAGGTTTACAAGGTTAATTCCCGGGATGGTGGGACTGTCATATGCTGAGAGAATGGAGCAGCTGGGCTTGTACACTCTGGAGTTTAGAAGGATGAGAGGGGATTTCATTGAAACATATAAGATTGTTAAGGGTTTGGACACGCTAGAGGCAGGAAACATGTTCCCGATGTTGGGGGAGTCCAGAACCAGGGGCCACAGTTTAAGAATAAGGAGTAAGCCATTTAGAACGAGGACGAGGAAACACTTTTTCTCACAGAGAGTGTTGTGTCTGTGGAATTCTCTGCCTCAGAGGGCGGTGGAGGCAGGTTCACTGGATGCTTTCAAGCGAGAGCTAGATAGGGCTCCTAAAAATAGCGGAGTCGGGGGATATGGGGAGAAGGCAGGAATGGGGTACTGATTGAGGATGATCAGCCATGATCACATTGAATGGCGGTGCTGGCTCGACGGGCCAAATGGCCTACTCCTGCGCCTATTGTCTATTGTCTATTGTCTATTGTCTGTTGGAACAAGGATTGTTCAACGTACCCTGCAAAGAGGCAGGCATAGCTGGGGCCCATGTGGGTTCCCATAGCTACGCCTTGGATTTGAAGGAAGTGGGAGGAATCGAAGGAGAAGTTGTTAAGGTTGAGGACCAGCTCCACTAGGCAGAGGAGAGTGTTAGTAGCGGGACGTTGGCTGCTAAATAACACATAACGCTGATATGAAAGAGCAATTAAGAGATTTACATTTAGGTTTGTTACCTAGTGAAATGCTTTGTTTTGCAGACTATCCAAACAGATCAGATACACTATATATAAATACAATTAAGTGCTGGGCAGTCATATGGCAGTTGTACAAGACGTTGGTGAGGCCGCATTTAGAGTATTGTGTTCAATTCTGGGCACCATGTTATAGGGAAGATGTTGTCAAACTGGAAAGGGTGTGGAGAAGATTTACGAGGAGGTTGTTAGGACTAGAGGGTCTGAGCTATAAGGAGAGGTTGCGTAGGCTGGGACTCTATTCCTTGGAGTGCAGGAGGATGAGAGGGATTTATCTTATCGAGGTGTATAAAATCATGAGGAATAGATTGGGTAGATGCACAGTCTGCTGCCCAGAGTAGGGGAATCGAGGGTCAGAGGACATAGGTTTAGGGGAAGGGGAAAGGATTTAATAGGAATCTGAGGGGTAACGTTTTCACGCATAGGGTGATAGGTGTATGGAATAAGCTGCCAGAGGAGGCATTTGAGGTTTGGACTAGCCCAACATTTTAGAAACAGTTAGACACGTGCATGGATAGGACCAAATGCGGGCAGGTGAGACTAGTGTAGCTGTTGGGCGGTGTGGGCAAGCTGGGCCGAAGGGTCTGGGTCCACACTGTATCACTCTATGAACATTACCCTACATACACTAGGGACAATTTTACATTTGCACCAAGCCAATTAACCTGCAAATCTCTACGTCAGTGGAGTGTGGGGGGAAACCAAAGATCTCGGAGAAAACCCATGAGGTCACGGGGAGAACGTACACACTCCGTACATACAAGCGCTCACAGTCAGGATCAAACCCGGGTCTATGACACTGTAAGGCAACAAGTCCACACAGCACAACTGCATCAGTTGACCACAGATGAGTGAACATTAATAATGCATTCAGACATTACAAAGATTTAAACATGCTGATGCTTTTTAATGAACAAATAATAATATGAGAATTAAGGGACAGAAGTTTAGGGGTAACGTGAGGGGGAACTTCTTTACTCAGAGGGTGGTGGCTGCGTGGAATCAGCTTCCAGCAGAAGTGGTGGAGGCAGGATCGATTTTAACATTTAAAAGTAAAGTGGATAGGTATATGGACGTGAAGGGAATGGAGGGGTATGGTCTGAGTGCAGGTAGATGGGACTAGGGGAAAACAAATGGCCGGCACGGACTGGAAGGGCCGAGAGGGCCTGTTTCCATGCTGTAATTGTTATATGGTTATATGTTATATGGTTAATAATAATAAGTAACCCCTCTCATCCGGGAGGAAACTATAAAACAGAACCTTAAATAGGGTTGGCAAATACCCCCGGTCTGGCAATGGGTTTGTTATAAAATGTTTGGAAAGATTCGTTCATTTGACCATCCTGCAGCCACTAGGATGTGGTCCAGCAGAACGTCCATAACCCTCGCTGCTGATGTTGTTGCAGCCCCGGTGGAGTGAGATTTGAAAATGTCAGTGTTCACTCCTGCACAAGCCAGAACCCATTTTAACCACCTGGAGATGGTCTGTACCCGCTTATGAGAACATTGCTAGTTTAGAGCCTCTAAGGCTCTTAGTGACCTTAACATACTGTTGTAGGTGCGTGACCACACACAACCGAAGGGTATGCCAAAAAATCTAGTTTGAGGCCTGATGCCCCTGGTCTACTCTGCTTGACTAAGTCATAAACATAAAATGTTATTTTGCCTGCAGATGTAACCATCCTGTCCAGTCGCAGCTTATGCAATGACTGGACCCGTTGCGCTGAAACCAGCGCCATGAGCATAACCACTTTGTAAATGAATTTGACCAAGGACAGGGATGTAGCTGGAGCCCACTGGCGAAGCAGCATCAGCACAATGTTAACATCTGAGTACCTGGGCCTGGGAGGTTTTGAGTTGAAGATACCCTTCATAAATCTGGCTATCAATGGGTGAGACCCGACAAAGTGATGTCCCGATCCCAGCAACAAGTATGACGACAAGGCACTTCTTGCACAAATTATGGCACTATAAATCTATCCCTCGTCAAAAAATTGTTTAGAGAGGAATTCCAAAACATCTGTTATACGTGCCGTGTCATACGTTATGTTGGACTGTGAACAGAACACTTCCCACTTCTTGATATAAGAGATGTACTACTTCTTGGTACTATCTCTCCAGGCCGCAGTGATCACATCCACCGTACGATCAGACAGTCCGAGCCCCAGGTAAGGTCTTCTCAGAGTCTGCAATCAACAATTTGATTTGATCATGCAGTGGATGGTCCTCCCCAGTCATGGGGTGAACCAGCAGATTTCTGCGTTTGGGAACAGCCATAAAAGGCTCTGTTATCATTCCCAATATGAGTAGGAACCATGGCTGTGTAGGTCAGTCGGGCACTACCAAAATGCCTGAGGCGGAGTCTTGCTGGATCTTTAGCAAGCATCGACTGATCAGGCAAAATGGAAGGAATGTATAAAAGAACATTCCTCCATAGTGTAACGAGAATGCATCTACCGCTACTGCCCCTGGGTCTGGTTCCCATGCAACATACTTTGGTAACTGGTAATTGAGTCAAGATGCGAACAAATCGATATCCGATGTTCCATACCCAGCGACAATGTCGTTAAACACTTTATGATCCAACATCCATTCTGTGTTGTCATTACATTTCCGTGACCTGGTGTCCGCCACCATGTTAAACCATGTTAAGGATAAGGGGGAAGTCTTTTAGGACCGAGATGAGAAAATCATTTTTCACACAGAGAGTGGTGAATCTGTGGAATTCTCTGCCACAGAAGGTAGGTAGTTGAGGCCAGTTCGTTGGCCATATTTAAGAGGGAGTTGGATGTGGCCCTTGTGGCTGAAGGGATCAGGAGGTATGGAGAGAAGGCAGGCACAGGATACTGAGTTGAATGATCAGCCATGATCATATTGAATGGCGGTGCAGGCTCGAAGGGCCGAATGGCCTGCTCCTGCACCTAATTTCTATGTTTCTATGTTACCTGGTAAGTAGGTAGCTGAAACCCAAATGTTTCTTGTAATACACGTGCCAAATAAGGTTAGCCAGTTTATCCCAAGATACTGACTTGATTCCACCCATGTGATTAATATATGCCACCGCTGTAGTGTTGTCAATCTGTAGTTGATAATGCAGATGATGTATATTCCCCCGATGCCTTCAACCATTTGTGTGCTCCCAGCATCTCTAAATAGTTGATACCATGTAACTGAAGGCTTGATGACTCATGCACATTCCATCTGCCACCGCAGCTAGAGATGGTATTGGTGGCACCCCAACCTTGAGCACTAGCATCAGACTGTAAAATAACTGAAGATTTGCTGACCGAAGTGTTACTGGAGCCATGCCGAATATTGGTCATCCACCATTGTAACTCAGTAATGGCTTCAGCTGGCAATCGCATAGGTCTGATTAAAGTGACCTGCATGGTATTTGGGTGCTTGCTCCTTTGCACGTTATAAATTCTGATAATGCAAAGGCCCAAACGTTGCAGCTGGAAAAGCAGCCATTAATTTGCCAATAACACTGGCTACTTGTCAAATAGAAGATTGTTCCATAACAACAAGATTGTTACAGGCTTCTATTAATTCTAATCTCTTGCCCCAAGGCAGAGTCACAGACATGTGAATAGAGTTAATGGCAAATCCCAAATACTCAATAACTCTAGATGGTTAACTTTGATTTAACTGGATGGATGAGAAACCCCAATCTCTCAAACATGAGTTTAGTGTCTGAAACAGCTAATTTAGCCAATTCCAGGGTTTTCCTTATGATTAGGATATCATCCAAGTATGCCATAACAATATGATTTTGAGCTCGAAGTAGCCCAAGTACTGGCTTCAATAATTTGGTTAATTATCTGGGCTGAAATTAACCCATTAGGCAACACTTTAAACTGCCACAGTTGCCCCATTCAGCTAAATTTCAAATATCTCCGGTGTTCCCAGTGAATGGGTACCAAATAGTATGCATCTTTGAGATCGATGCATGCCATAAAGTATCCTTTGGAAACCAGTTGTTTGGTAGTAACAAAGTTTTCCATTTTTAAATGTCTATACTGCACAAAGGAGTTGAGTCGAGTCAAATCAAGGATGATTCGGCATCCTCCATCTTTATTTCGTCTTGTAAATATATTAGAAACAAATTGGTGAGGTTCCTGACTCGACTTCTTAATTACCCCTTTTGTATATAACTTTTGAATTTCAGCTTGTACATCCAAACCTTCCTGTTGTGAATGGACAATGTCTGGTTTGGCGTATGCTGTGTGGGTGGCAATTAATTGAATTCAATTTGGAACCCTTGTATACTGTGCAGTATAAACAAATCTGATGTTAACCAACGCCTTTCATTCAAAAACAAGTGTAATCTCACCAATTTGCAACTGGTCCACACAACCCATGTTTCGGAAAGAACCAGACTCACGTACCTGCATGGTTACCGGTGGTCTTATGGTAAGCCCAAAGGCCCCTGATGTGGGTTCTATTCCCGTCCTTGATTTGGAGGGTTGGACAGCTGGGGATGCGTGGATTGCACATTTTCCCTGAGGGCCGGCTTGGGCCTAGGCCTGAAGACCTCTGCCCAGAGAATCAGCTTTCAAGCTGCCACCAGCTTCAGTGAACAGCTTACTGCCAATGGAGGTGTAGGGGTGTTTGTTGCCGAAATGGTGAAGCTTTGCTCGTCATTGGTACCTTGATTAGTCCGACAGCTTATGCTTCCTCATCCCAGTCCTTTACCTGTTTGGATAGGTCTTCCCCGAAGAGAAGATTTGGCGGCTGGACATTGCTGGCCTTACATAAGCCTGCAAATTTGGACTCCATAGTCTCCCCAAATAGCGCTGTTCACTGCCGGCACTTTCAGGAATGCTCAATTTACTGATGTCGGTCTCTGTGACTGTGACCGAAATACCATCACGGCGAATGGGGCTCGAGAAGGCACGTCAGTGTTCTCCCTATCAAAGCTTGCGTAAAACGCATTGAGCTCATCAGGGAGTGATGCTTCTCTGACATTTGAGCTGCCTCCTGATTTCGCCTGTACAAGGTGATTGCATTCAGGCCCCGCCACAGCTGCCTCATCCGTCTCATCCTCCAGCTTGGAGCAGAAGTCCCTTTTGGCCTTTTTGATGGCCTTATCAAGGTCGTATCTGGACTTGTAGACTACTGTATCTTCAAACATGAAAGCCTCGTCTTCAGAAGAGTGCGGTTCTCATAGTTCATCCACTCAGAAGGCCACTTTGATTTCTGAGAGGTCCCACTCTCTGTCCAGTTACCCTTTTCTCCTTTATATATTTATGAAATCTCTTGGGATTGTCCTCAATGCTGGAAAGTGACGGAAGAAATAGGTGTGAGTCCATGTGGGGCACTGAGGAGGGGGTGAGGGAAGTTGGTGGGGAAGAAAAGGGGTGTGTGGAAGAAAGTGCAGGGGGATGGATGTGAGGGTTTACCTATAGTTGGAGAATTGAATGTTCTTACTGCTGGGTTGCAAGTTGCGCAAGCGGAATACGAGATGCTGTTCCTCCAGTTTGCGTGTGGCCTCAATCAGGCAATGGAGGAGACCCAGAACAGAATTAAAGTGGTTAGCAACTGGGAGATCAGGTTCGACAAAACGCTCGCTGAGTCTATGCTTTGTCTCGTCGATGTACAGAAGGCCACAATGGGAACAAAGGATGCAATAAATAAGGTTAGAGGCGGCGCACGTGAACTTCTGTTTCACCTGGAAGGACTACTGGAGTCTGTGGACAGAGGCAAGAGAGGATATAAAGGCGCGGTTGCAGGAGAATGAGTGAACAGATGAGTGAACCAAGGATTTGCAGAGAGAACTGTTTGCAGAAGGTGGAAAGGGGTGGAGATGGGAAGATGTGACTAATGATGGGATCCTGTTAGAAGTAACAAAAATGTTGGAGGATGGTGTGGTGGATGCTGAGGGTGAAAGGGGATGACTAGAGAACTCTATTCTTGTTGCATCCAGAGTGGAAGTGGGAGCAAAATCAGATCTTGACACAGAAGAGACGCGGGTGAGGGATCTATCTGACAACTGGGGGGGACCCACCATCACTAATGAGTGAGGTTATCTCAAATATCCTTGAATGGAAAGCCTCATCTTGGGAGCAGATGTGGCGGAGACGAGGAATAGCGTGTAGGGGATAACGTTTCCAAGAGGTAGGGTGTGAGGAAGTATAGTTCAGGGAACTGTGGGTGTTGGTAGGTTTGCAGTAGATGTCAGTCAGTAGTCTTGTGTAAGAAGGAACTGCAGATGCAGGTTTAAACCAAAGATAGACATAAAAAGCTGGAGTAACTCAGCGGGACAGGCAGCATCTCTGGAGAGAAAGAATGGGTGATGTTTCAGGTCAGGACCCTTCTTCAGTCAGTAGTCAGTCCGCTGTAATGGAGACAGAGATGAAGAAAAGCGAGAGGAGATGATTTATGTGGGAAGGGATGAGTGAACCAAGGAGTTGTGGAGGGAGTGGTCCCTGTGGAAGCAGAAAGGGGTGAGGATAGGAAGATGTGATTGGAGGTGACGGATATGTCGCAGGATGATGTGTTGGATGCGGAGGCTGGTGGGGTGAAAGGTGAGGACCAGGGGATCTCCGCCTTATTCGGTTTGGAGAGAGGAAGAGACAAAAGAATGTGGGAGTTGTGATGTGTAGAGTGGGAATCCTGGCAAAAAAGAGCGGCGAGCCAATATCCCAGCTTGACAACTGGTGCAATCAGCAAAATCAATTCACACGAAGTTGTACAATTTAATACGGTACTGTTCCTTAAGCCTACGTCAGGCCTCATTGTAATAGTACAGGGAAATTCAGAAAGGCAGAGTGGGATGAATTATAGTGGCACCAAGCAAGGGCTTTGTTTCCGCATGTAAAGGAAAGCTCATTTTGCTCACTCAGCGTATTCCACTCGACTAGAAGAGGTGCAAGCAAATTGCTGCTTCATAGGGAAAAACTTTTTTGGGTCCCTTACGGGTGGGACGGGGTGAAAGGACAAGAGTTTCCTCACCTGTGGTCACAAGCGAAAGTGCCTAAGAAGAGTATCAATGACTTGGATGAGAACGTAGATGGCATGATTAGTAAGTTTGCATATGACACTAAAATTTGTGTTAGTATACATGGTGAAGATGGCTAACAAAGGTTACAGCAGGATCTTGATCAGTTGGGCAGAGAAATGGATAATCCACACTCAGCATATTCCACTGGACTGGAAGAGGTGCCAGCAAATCGCTGCTTCACAAGGAAAAACGTTTTGGGTCGCTGAAGGGTAGGACGGGGTGAAAGGTCAAGCGTTTCCTCACCTGTGGTTAATAGTTTTATGCAGATAAAGGTGAGGTGTGCAATTTTGGGAAGTCTAACTAGGGCAGGAACCTTCACAGTGAATAACAGGCCTTGGGGGCTGTTGTAGAGCAGAGGGATCTAGGGTTTCAGGTACATAGTTCCTTGCAAGTGAAGTCACAGGTAGATAGGGTGGTCAAGGCGGCTTTCAGCACATTGGCCTTCATCAGTCAGGGTATTGACTATAGAATTTGGGATGTTATGTTACAGATGTACAACGCACTAGTTAGGCCACAGTTGGAGTATTGTGTTCATCTGGTCACCCTGCTATAGGAAAGATGTTATCAAGCTGGAAAGTGTGCACTGTAGATTTATGAGGTTGTTGCCAGGACTTGGACCTGAGCTATAGGGAGAGGTTGAACAGGAGGATAAGTGATGATTTTATAGAGGTGTAGATGGTCATGAGGGGTATAGAGATTGGTAGATGCACAAAGTCTTTTAACCAGAATAGGGGAATGGAGAACCAGGTAACATAGGTTTAAAGTGAAAGGGGAAGGATTTAATGAGAATATTTCACACAGGGGTAGTGGGCATATGGAATGAGCTGCCAGATGAGGTAGTTGAGGAAGGAACTATATCAACATTTTTTAAAAGGCATTTGGACAAGTACATGGATAGGAAATGGATAGGAGGTAGACACAAAGTGCTGGAGTAACTCAGCGGGTGAGGCAGCATCAATGGAGAGAAGGAATTGACGGGACCCTTCTTCAGTCTTTCCTGAATACCTAATATCAAAAGCAACCATGTAGTAATTGATGGGATGGGTAGCCATGAATGAGCAGTTTGAGGACCAGCCCTCTGCTTGCTTGTTTTGAAAACTGATGAGTGTGGAATGACACATTAACTCCACCCAGCGTCATACAACGTAGAAACATGCGCTTTGGCCCAACTTGCCTAGCACCATCGACACCAGTCCTACCTACCTGCGTTTGGCCCATATCCTTCAAAACCTATCCTATCCAAGTACCTATTGAAATGTTTTTTAAATGTGATAGCACCAGCCTCAACTATTTCTTCTGGCAGCTCATTCCATATACCCACCACCGTTTGTGCGAAAAAGTTACCCCTCAGATTCCTATTAAATATTTTCCCTCTCAACTTTAACCAATGTTCTCTGGCTCATGATTCCCCTACGCTGGGTAAAATATTCCCCTCCTCTGCATTTACTCAATCTATTTACACCAGTGAAGTTAGTAGATTAAAACAGTTCAACAGCTTTCTCCTTCAGGCGTCTCTTTTTGGAATCCTTATATTCCTCCAACTTATGTCTAGACTAAAAACAGTGGGGTTCCAGCAGAGTGCACGATTGCTTTTTTGCAAATGCTTTGTAATGAACATAATAACATGGGTAAATCTCTTTCATAGAATAGTATTGCATGGAGATCATTTGACACTTGCCCCGGTGACAGTTCTTCGGAAGAGATGCACAATTCGTCCCAACACACTGACCCCAATAGAGTCCGAGTCAACGGAAATTATTAAGGCAGAGATAGACATATTCTTGATTAGTACGAGTGCCAGGGGTTATCGAGGAGAAGGTAAGAGAATGGGGTTAGCAGGGGAGAATAGATTAGCCATGATTGAATGGCGGAGTAGACTCGCTGGGCCGAATGGCCTAATTCTGCTCCTATCACTTATGACCTTATGACCAATAGGTCCAATCTATTTGGGAATGGTAAATTCCAATCAAGTTTATTTGCAGTACACGTTCAGGCAATACATTCCTCTCATGGGGGGAAATATATTTTCAAGACGATTAAGCTTGTGACCCGTGATGACTAGCCCTCCTACGAATGGAACCAAAAACCTTTCATGATTTTGAACATATTAGCCTCATAACAACTTACAGTAAAGATGGACACAACATGCTGGAGTAACTCAGCAGGAGAGGCAGCATCTCTGCATAGAAGGGTGACGTTCGGGTCAAGACCCTTCCTCAGTCTGAGGAAGAGTCTCGACCCAAAACGTCACCCATTCCTTGTCTCCTGAGATGCTGCCTGTCCAGCTGAGTTACTCCAGCATTTTGTGTTTATCTTTGGAGCAAGCCTGCATCTGCAGTTCCTTCCTAGACAACTCACAGTAAAGATCTAATCAGACCGCAGGAGAAAGTTGTAACAAAAACTCATCAGGGACTGGAGGGGGATGGGTGGGAGTATGATGTCAGACATTGCAACATGGGCATTCACAGTCTCACACAGAGCACGGGGTGGGGGGGGGGGGGGGGGGGGGAATGGTTGCACAGCAAGGGGCCACATATGGAGAACATGATGAGAGGAAAATCAACTGATTGTTAGAGGGAGCTCAGCAGATCACAGACATCCGCATGCGAGCAACACATCTGGGTGAGCTGATGCTGGGTGTAGAGGGCTGGGGCAACTCTCCTGACCTTGCTGGCTGAAGATCATTACTGTGCCTGATCACCAGAATAGTGCGCACCACTGTTCAGTTTGGGAAACACAGCCTGCAGGCATCAACTAAAGATGAATAAAGGACACATGAGCTGCTTTACATATTTTACTGACCAAATCCAATAGTGTGTGCTTTGCCATTTGCCCAAACTCACTGCCGGAAAAATGGCCTTCATGATCTCCCAGTTGCTAAACACTTTAACTCCCACTCCCATTGTCAGAGCGAAGCCCAACGCAAATTGGAGCAACAGCACCTCATATTTCGCTTGGGCAGTTTACACCCCAGCGGTATTAATATTTACTTCTCTAACTTCAAATATAACCATATAACCATATAACAATTACAGCATGGAAACAGGCCCTCTCGGCCCTTCCGGTCCGTGCCGACCATTTGTTTTCCCCTAGTCCCATCTACCTGCACTCAGACCATACCCCTCCATTCCCTTCACGTCCATATACCTATCCACTTTACTTTTAAATGTTAAAATCGATCCTGCCTCCACCACTTCTGCTGGAAGCTCATTCCACACAGCCACCACTCTCTGAGTAAAGAAGTTCCCCCTCATGTTACCCCTAAACCTCCGTCCCTTAATTCGCATGTCATGCCCTCTTGTTTGAATCTTCCCTACCCTTAATGGGAAAAGCTTATCCACGTCAACTCTGTCTATCCCTTTCATCATTTTAAAGACCTCAATCAAGTTCCCCCTTAACCTTCTGCGCTCCAAAGAATAAAGACCTAACTTGTTCAACCTTTCTCTGTAACATAGTTGCTGGATCCCAGGCAACATTCTAGTAAATCTCCTCTGTACTCTCTCTATTTTGTTGACATCCTTCCTATAATTAGGCGACCAAAATTGTACACCCTACTCCAGAATTGGTCTCACCAATGCCTTGTACAATTTTAACATTACTTCCCTACTCCTATATTCAATGCCCTGATTTATAAAGGCCAGCACACCAAAGGCTTTCTTTACCAGCCCATCTATATGCGATTCCACCTTCAGGGAACTATGCACAGTTATTCCTAGATCCCTCTGTTCCACAGCATTCCTCAATTCCCTACCATTTACCATGTATGTCCTATTTTGATTTGTCCTGCCAAGATGTAGCACTTCACACTTATCAGCATTAAACTCCATCTGCCATCTTTCAGCCCACTTTTCCATATGGCCCAAATCTCTCTGTAGACTTTGAAAATCTACTTCATTATCCACAACACCACCTATCTTAGTATATCATCTGCATACTTACTTATCCAATTTTCCACCCCATCATCCAGATCATTGATGTACATGACAAACAACAGTGGACCCAACACAGATCCCTGAGGCACCTCACTGGTCACTGGCTTCCAACCTGACAAACAGCCATCCACCATTACTCTCTGACAACACCCATTCAGCCACTGTTGAATCCATCTTGCTACTCCACCATTAACACCCAAAGATTGAACCTTCTTAACCAACCTTCCATGGGGAACCTTGTCAAAGGCCTTACTGAAATCCATATAGACAACATCCACTGCTTTACCCTCATCAATTTCCCTAGTAACCGCTTCAAAAAATTCAAGAAGGTTTGTCAAACATGACCTTCCAGGCACAAATCCATGTTGGCTGTTCCTGATCAGACCTGTTTATCCAGATGCTTATATATATTATCTCTAAGTATCCTTTCCATTAATTTGCCCACCACTGACGTCAAACTAATAGGTCTATAATTGCTAGGTTTATTCTTTGAACCCTTTTTAAACAATGGAACAACATGTGCAGTACGCCAATCCTCCGGCACTATTCCCGTTTCTAATGACATTTGAAATATTTCTGTCATAGCTCCTGCTATTTCTACACTAACTGCCCTCAATGTCCTAGGGAATATCCTATCAGGACCTGGAGATTTATCCACTTTTATATTTTTCAAAAGTGTCAGTACTTCCTCCTCTTTGAATCTCATAGTTTCCATAGCTACTCTACTTTTTTTCCTTACTTCACATAGTTCAATATCCTTCTCCTTGGTGAATACCGAAGAAAAGAAATTGTTCAATATCTCCCCCATCTCTTTTGGCTCTGCAGATAGCTGTCCATTCTGTCTCTCTAATGGTCCAATTTTATCCCTCGTTATCCTTTTGCTATTAATATAGCTGTAGAAACCCTTTGGATTTACTTTCACCTTTCTTGCCAAAGCAACCTCATATCTTCTTTTAGCCTACCTAATTTCTTTCTTACGATTCTTTTTACATTCTTTATACTCCTCAAGCACCTCATTTATAACCATATATCCATATAACCATATAACAATTACAGCACGGAAACAGGCCCTCTCGGCCCTTCCAGTCCGTGCCGACCATTTGTTTTCCCCTAGTCCCATCTACCTGCACTCAGACCATACCCCTCCATTCCCTTCACGTGCATATACCTATCCACTTTACTCTTAAATGTTAAAATTGATCCTGCCTCCACCACTTCTGCTGGAAGCTGATTCCACACAGCCACCACCCTCTGAGTAAAGAAGTTCCCCCTCACGTTACCCCGAAACCTCTGTCCCTTAATTCTCATGTCATGCCCTCTTGTTTGAATCTTCCCTACCCTCAATGGGAAAAACATATCCACGTCAACTCTGTCTATCCCTTTCATCATTTTAAAGACCTCAATCAAGTCCCCCCTTAACCTTCTGCGCTCCAAAGAATAAAGACCTAACTTGTTCAACCTTTCTCTGTAACATAGTTGCTGGAACCCTGGCAACATTCTAGTAAATCTCCTCTGTACTCTCTCTATTTTGTTGACATCCTTCCTATAACTAGGCGACCAAAATTGTACACCATACTCCAGAATTGGTCTTACCAATGCCTTGTACAATTTTAACATTACTTCCCCACTCCTATATTCAATGCTCTGCATTTACTCCATATCTCCTATAATTATTGTAGATATATCTCTTTTTTCGAAACAAGTGTCCAATTTCCCTTGAAAACCATGGCTCTTTCCAATTTTTACTATTTCCTTTCACCCTAACAGGGACATAAAGATTCTGTACTCTTACAATTTCCCCTTTAAATGTCCTCCATTTCTCTTCTACATCCTTCCCATAAAACAGAGTGTCCCAATTCACTCCTTTTAAATCCTTACGCATTCCCTCAAAGTTAGCCTTTCTCCAATCAAAAATCTCCACCCTAGGTCCAGTTCTGACTCTCTCCATAATTATATTGAAACTAATGGTATTGTGATCACTGGTCCCGAAGTGCTCACCAACGCATACCTCCGTCACCTGACCTGCCTCATTTCCTAAGAGGAGGTCCAGCACTGCCCCTTCTCTGGTCGATACCTCTATGTACTGCTGCAAAAAACTATCCTGCACACATTTTACAAACTCCAAACCATCCAGCCCATTTACAGAATGTGTTTCCCAGTCTATTTTTGGAGTCTATTTCCCAGCCCTTGCTTTCCATCTCTCTTCAGCAGTAACAGGATCAGTCCTAGTCAGCATGGATTTAAGAAGGGGAAATCATGCTTGACTAATCTTCTGGAATTTTTTGAGGATGTAACTTGGAAAATGGACATGGGAGAGCCAGTGGATGTAGTGAACATGAACTTTCAGAAAGCATTTGATAAGGTCCCACAGAATTGGACAAAATTAGAGCACATGCTATTGGGGGTTGAGTGCTGACATGGATAGAAAATTGTTTGGCAGACAGGAAACAAAGAGTAGGGATTAACGGTTCCCTTTCAGAATGGCAGGCAGTGACTAGTGGGGTACTACAAGGCTCAGTGCTGAGACCGCAGTTATTTACAACATACATTAATGATTTAGATGAAGGGATTCTAAGTAACATTAGCAAATTTGCAGATGACACAAAGCTGGGTGACAATGTGAACTGTGAGGAGGATGCTATGAGAATGCAGGGTGACTTGGATGGGTTGGGTGAGTGGGCAGATGCATGGCAGATGCAGTTTAATGTGGATAAATGTGAGGTTATCCACATGGTGGCAAAAATCATGAAGGCAGATTATTATCTGAATGGTGTAAAGTTAGGAAAAGGGGAAGTACAACGAGATCTGGAGATCCGTTCATCAGTCACTGAAAGTAAGCATGCAGGTACACCAGGCAGTGAAGAAAGCATGTTGGCCTTCATAACAAGAGGAGTTGAGTGTAGGAGCAAAGAGGTCCTTCTGCAGTTGTACAGGGCCCTAGTAAGACCTCACCTGGAGTATTGTGTGCAGTTTTAGACTCCAACTTTGAGGAAGGACATTCTTGCTATTGAGGGAGTGCAGCATAGGTTCACTAGGTTAATCTCCGGGATGGCGGGGCTGTCATATGTTAATAGAATGGAGCGGCTGGGCTTGTATATTCTGGAATTTAGAAGGGTGAAAGGGGATCTTATTGAAACATATAAGATTATTAAGGGTTTGGACACGCTAGAGGCAGGAAACATGTTCCCGATGTTGGGGGAATCCAGAACCAGGAGCCACAGTTTAAGAATAAGGGGTAAGCCATTTAGAACGGAGATGAGGAAAAACGTCTTTACCCAGAGGGTTGTGAATCTGTGGAATTTTCTGCTTCAGAAGGCAGTGGAGGCCAATTCTCTGGATTCTTTAGGAAATTAGATAGAGTTCTTAAAGATAGCAGAGTCAGGGGATATGGGGAGAAGGCAGAAACGGGGTACTGATTGTGGATGATCAGCCATGAATGGCGGTGCTGGCTCAAAGGGCTGAATGGCCTACTCCTGTCCATTGTATCCCCTCCCCCACCCTAGTTCCACCCTACTTTTTTGCACATCTTTCATTCATTGTTCTTTATCATTCTACATCACCATCTATTTCACTCGTTTTCCTTATCCCTAACTAAGCTGAAGAAGGGTCTCGACCCAAAAC
Source organism: Okamejei kenojei (assembly GCA_035221665.1). Lineage (NCBI taxonomy): Eukaryota > Metazoa > Chordata > Chondrichthyes > Rajiformes > Rajidae > Okamejei > Okamejei kenojei. The sequence goes on from CM069145.1 coordinate 2,788,178, forward strand.
GTCACCCATTCCTTCTCTCCAGAGATGCAGACTGTCCTGCTGAGTTACTCCAGCTTTTTGTGTCTATCTTCTCCACTCAATACCTTGTCTGATGAAGACCAATCTGCCGAAAGCCTTCTTGACCACCCTATGAAATCTCTTTCAAGGGACTATGCACCTGCACTCTTAGATATATCTGTACTACAATACTCTCCAGTGCCCTGCCATTCCCTTTGAAGATTCTGTCCTGTTTTCACTTTGTTTTCTCTTTGTTATTGCTTTGTTAGTTTAAATCCCACCCATGGAAAGTTTGTTATCTCAGTAAAATGATGTAATTAATATTAATAACAATTCATCCATGGAATCTGTACTTATGCTAATGGATCAATAATCATTGTGGGCCAGGGAATGCCAAAATGTTGTCGCAGCGGTAGAGTTGCTGCCTCACAGTGCTAAACCCGGTTTCAATCCTGACTATGGGTGCTGTCTGTATGGAGTTTGTACGTTCTCCCTGTGACTGTGTGGGTTTTCCCTGGGTGCTCCGGTTTCCAAGGTGAATTGGCTTCAGTAAAAATTGTAAATTGTCCCTAGTGTGTAGGACAGTGTTAGTGTATGAGGTGATTAATGGTCGGCAAGGACTCAGTGGGCCAATGGGCCTGTTTCCACGTGTATCTCTAAAGTCAATGGAGATATTGCATTTTTTCCAAGAAGGTTTGGAGAATATCCTTCAATCATTCATGATGTCAAAACAGCACCAACAATTGAGGAACAGCACCTCGTATATCGCTTGGGTAGCTTACAACCCAGCAGCATGAACGTTGATTAATTTTAGCTAACATCTACATACACTCTCCTCCGCCCCCTCCCCACCTTGTACCCCTTTCTCCACTAAAAGTCAGCAAACCAGTTCCACAGTTTGCAAAGATGTATCTCTCTTGTGATCATACCATCCCTAGCCAATAATCGGCCTATCAGGGAACCACTCTGCCCGAGGTTATCTGTTGCTGGCCCCGATTTGCCTTGGTCTTCTCTTGCTTCCAGTTCCCCCCCCCCCCGTCCCCCACTCAACCTCCAATCAATCTGAAGAAGGGTCCCAACCCAAAATTCCACCTATCCATTTTCTCCATAGATGTTGCCTGGTCCCGCTGAGTTACTCCAGCTCTTTGGAATAAAACAGCATCTGTTGTACCTCTTTATTACATTGTGTGCAAGTCAGGCCTGATAGATGGGAATGTAAGCCTGGGAGCCAACCAATATAATGAAAATATCGTAAAAGCACAAGACCATTATCTCTGAAGGGCATCGCTTATAGCCAGAGTTCCAAATAAAATATTGATTCCGAATGCACTATAAGTTTTAAATTTATTAGAATACACCTGAGATCCAACCCAAACCAACAACAACACTCTTGCTCAGAGTAAGTGAATCGAGGACCAGAGGACATAGGTTAAAGGTGAAGGGGAAAGGATTTAATAGGAATCGGAGGGGCAACTGTTTCACACAATGGTTGGTGGGTGTATGGAACAAGCTGCCAGAGGAAGTAGTTGATGTAGGGACTATCCCTACATTAAAGAAACAGTTAGACAGGTACATGGATAGGACAGGTTTGGAGGGATATTGACCAAACACAGACAGGTGAGACGTTGACCGGTGTGGGCAAGTTGGGCCGAAGGGCCTGTTTCCACACAGTATCACTCTATGACTCTACGACATTTAGCCTGAAGATATGCACACGGTCGATACTATTCATGGATCATGGCATGAATGATATTAAGACATTTTTGTGATTAGACTGGATTTCTTAAAGTATCAAAATGCAAAATCAATCAGATTGTTGTGAAACAGTTCTTCGTGTATATGGCATGTAGCAGAGATAATCACCTTCATTAGAAATTAGGTGAGTAGGCCATTCAGCCCTTCGAGCCTGCACCGCCATTCAATATGATCATGGCTGATCATCCAACTCAGTGTACCTGTATCCCCTTAGCCACAAGGGCCACATCCAACTCACTCTTAAATACAGCCAATGAACTGGCCTCAACTACCCTCTGTGGCAGAGAGTTCCAGAGACTCACCACTCTCTGATCACACCATTCATTTGATCACACATTCCACATTCAGATAATATAGTAACACCAGCTAAATTCCCAAGCATCAAATGCTTATCAAAAGAGCAACACTTAATGCTTTGTTTATCTTACTTGTTGGAGTATGACATTATGGCACTTTAAATGTATCAAAAGCAGTTTCATTAATTGGAAATAAAACACACAATGCAGCTTTTCGTCAATTCATAATCAGCAGGCTGACATTTAAACTGCATCAGATTAACCACCTGCCCAATCTTTCCTCCACTTTCTTCTCAATACCATCTCAATATCTCATTGCATTATCTTCTCACTCTGACATCACACATTGGATTATATCAAAACTATAAAAGTTTGTATGTAACTGTTCATATTTCTTTGCTTAATTGATTTCCTGTTTGCCTTCTACTATATTTACCCTGATATCCATTATTACTTCCACATGTCAGTATCCAATTACTGTTCAAAGATTCAATCATCAGGGCATAAACGTGATCAAATTCCACTCAGCTCCCTGAAGCTGAAGCATTTGGCTAATCGTATCTTTGTCATCACCTTCTCTCAACGCCAAAATATACTAGAAAATATTGTGGAGTAATAGAAATAAATGTACAGTGCTCCCCATCTGTCCAATCCCAGCCAGGCCCAGCCAGTGACATTCTTTCCTTCCATCTACACAGTTGCACCTTTCTACTCATTTGCTAAAAAGCTCAGCAGAAACTTTATGTTGTGTTTTGCGCTTACACGCTCAGAACATTTCCTCATTTTCTCTCCCACAAAATGAACCCTTGCTCCTTCCCCCCCCCCCCCCCCCCCCCCCCCCACACACACACACACACAACTGTTGGGTCATATGGTGTCCATAATAATTTAGATTAATAGCTCAGAGCACAATTTACGTGGCAGTTTGGTAGCGAGATTAAAAGATGCCTTTAGCGCATTCATGAAAACATAGTGAGAAAAGACCTCTCAATCACTGGCCCCACGCAACTGGGCAGTCAATGAGAATTCAGCATTTGCTCTTTGGAACTAACACAACATACTAAAAGCAGAAACTCCAGGCCGGGATCTTTCATTAACTGAACTAATTGGATGGACAATCTAGTCCAGACTATCTGTCCGATTGTGTTATTGTCTCTGGAACCTCGCTCTCCCCGGTCAGCGCTGCGTGTGGCAACGACCAGTTGTTCCCATCCCAATGTACACCTTGATCCGACAGTCCGCGGGTTCGATGCTATCTCGGGGCACACACATTTAACAACAAGAATTGTGGAGAAACAGAGTGCAAAGATTAAAACCCTACCTGCGAGCAACTCATCGAGGCTAAAATACTGGAAGTAAAAGAAAAGTGAACGTCGCACCCGGCCCGGTGGGTTTTGGTAGAGGGGGCATTATAATGGGGAGGATGCACACAACCTCAGCGGCTCAGGCAGCATCTCTGGAGAAAGGGAATAGGTGACGTTTCGGGTCGAGACCCTTCTTCAGACAGGGGAGTGGTTTGCCGGCAGAGCCAGCCGCCTAGAGCCAGCGAGCAGCGAAACCTCCTCGCTCATGGATAACAAGGAAGGAAAACAAACTGGGCTTTAGAAAAGTTCTTAAGAAGTGCGATCTGGAGCACATGCCGCACAAATCCACTTACCCCGACAAGAGGCTGCTTCCAGCCCCGACCCAACACGCACGCACAACACGGACCAAGTCAGCCCCTCCAAGAAACTTGCGGAACGCTAACAATATAATTAATAACCGGCGCGGAGTTATGAATACCCCACGCCTCTGGCCGCCCCCCTCTGGGGCAGAAACCCTGTTATTGGTGTCACCAACTCCAAACCTCGCCTATATTTAATCCCCACCTTCCCCCGCGGGCTGGAGCTCCACACTCTTAACAGCAGCGACGGGAAGCTACTTCGTATTTGACACACGCAGTAAGCTGCATTTATAAAGCACCCATACGCGGAACTTGTTACAAGCGGGGAGGATGTGTTGTGGTGGGGAATGGTGCAACGTTTCGTTGTGGGGAATGGTGCAACGTGTTGCTGTGAAGCAAGCTGGCACATGCAGCAACCAGAGGGCAGGAGGGTTTCACCACGCGTCTGTGCGGGTCCTTGCGAGGCATGGACCTCCTGCCCCTGTTTCATGCAAGTGCTGGCGCTCACCACTCAACCCCTCCATCCCTCATTGCCATTCAATAGCACCCCGGCTCACCCTGCCCCTCAAAACCTCTGTTTACTTTAGTTTATAGATACAGCGTGGAAACAGGCCCTTCGGCCCATCGAGTCCACGCGGAACTGCAAAACCCCGCACATTAACACTATCCTACACACACTAGGAACAATTGACAATTATATCAAACCAATTAACCTACAAACCTATCTGTCTTTGGAGTGTGGGAGGAAAAACGGAGAAAACCCACGCGGTCACGGGGAGAACGTACAAACTCCGTACAGACAGCACCCGTGGTCAGGATGGATCCCGATCTCTGGCGCTGTGAGGCAGCAACTCGACGGCTGCGCCACCCTGGTCTGCATGTCCCTGGAATTCTGTTGATGTCAGCTGTGAATACACTCAATGACTGATCATCCATAACCCACCAAGGTGCAGAGTGCCAATGATTTTACAATCCTCTCCATTTTGGAAATTCCTCTTGGTCTTGGATCTAAATAACTGACCCCACATTTAGCTTCTTATCAGAGACTGTCCAACCTGAAAACAGACCCTCGACTTATCCTCTGGTAGAACCTCATTGGATTTCATACAACGATCAGATGAACTCCATTAGTCCAAAGGCCACTCGTCTTCCTCAATCTCCCTTTTTAGGACAAACCTCTTTCCACAAATAATTTTTTTGACTGCAGTGTTTACACTGCAATTTCCAATGCCTTACCCCTTCCAGTCTTACATAAATGTTACACATTTTTGAGATTAAAAAACATCAGTTTGTTTAATTTGACACCTAATTACTTTCAGTTTCATACTCTGAAAATTAACTTCAGGACAGTCAAAAGCCCATAACTTTCTAAAAATTAAGAACACATTTTTAAATGAAGTGTCCAAATAACATTGTGTGCACAATGGCCATTTTTTCTTGTGAGTGGATTTTGTGGAGTGCGATCGAGGAAGAATTTAAACCTCGGAGGGCCAATGTAATCCTGTTTATATATAAAATAGACGACTTACTTATGTTTTAGTACGGGGAATAGAAGTAGCTTTTATTTTACTCCAGCGATTAAAGTCCCGCAGGGTTTTAATAATAAATTCAGAGGACGGCAGTCTCAGCATCAGGTAGCAGCCCTAGAAAACGGCAATTTAATCCGCCCCCCTCCCCACCCCACCCAAGCCAAGTTGCGCATACACGCCAGTGACAAAACTAGCGCCCGCTGAAGGTAAGTTTTTGTAACATAAAGTGTTCCCAGGGTGAATCAGGATTCTACTTTTAAAATTGCGGTGACTACACAGATTATTCACGGGCTGTCTCTTGTCATCTGACTTTCCCACCACTAAACCAGTGCACAGGGCCCTTCGAACCTATTCAATATGATCTTGCTGAATATTTATCCTGTTGCCTTCTCTCCATACCCCCCTTCTAATCTTCTGCCAGAGAATTTTCCCACTCTCTAAAACTTGCGTGGACTCAACAATTTATCAGATAATGCTCTGAGATCCCCTCAATCCTTAGTACAAGCCAAGTGTCTTTCCATATGGAACGTGCTTAGTTTGTCTTTCTCAGATTCAAAACTGTACGCAATACTCCAGGTTGGCCTCACAGCAGTAGAATTCCCTGCTCTTCTACTCAAATCTTTTGCTTGTCCATTCTAAAGAAGGGTCTCGACCCGAAATGTGTTATCCACATGGAGTCGTTTCTTGGGTAATGTGAAGTTATCCACTTTGATAGGAAGCATGTAAAAGAAAAGAGTGGGACTACAAAAATGTTTTCCTGTACCAAAGGACCTGGAGTCCAAATGCACAAAACGCTAAACTTTAACACACAAATGTAGCAAGCAATTAGGAAGGTTAATGGTCACCATCCCTAACCGTCATCATCTATCCATATTCTCCAGAACATCACCTCTCCATGTTCTGCAGGGAGGGTCTCATTTCGAAATGTCACCTATCATGTTCTCGAGTGATGTTGCCAGACCTGTTGAGTTACTCCAGCAATTTATGTCCTTTTACGTATTAACCCGAGTCTGCAGACAGACAGACACATCCATCGGGTGGCACCACCTCGCCAGCAGCTCATCAGTCCTTTCGCCTTTTTTGTTATTTTCAGTGTGTCTAAATGCATGTTTCTCAGTATGTCTTATGTGGTGGGTGGCGGGGGAGTGGGGGTTGCGGATAGGGGCTCACCTACCTGGATGGAGATGCGTCTATTCTCCGTGACGCATCTTGGAGAAGGGTGTGCTTACATTGAAAGCAGTGCAGAGAGAGTTCACTGTCAACTCCCAGGATGAGGTGGCTGAAGTGTGGTTCAACACATTACACTTTATGCATTGGATCTTTGGATGGTGATCTTATTGAAACACTAGGTTCTGAGTGCAATTGACTGAGGATATCAAGAACCAGGAACATAGTTTCAGAATAAGAGACTTTTTTAAAATCTCTAAAAACAGAGACAAGTGTATGCAGAGTCTGTGAATATATTCAAGACAGACACCGACATTTAAACTGTCTTGGAATCAAGGCATGGAGAGAGAGTGTGAGTGGTGTTCTGGCTAAGATTGAATCCACCATGATTATATTGAATGGCTGAGCGTTAAGGGGCTTAGTGTTCTACTCCAGCTCATGTTGGAGTATCTACTACTATCTACCTCATTGGTGATGCTCGGACTATCCTTCATCGGACTTGGACAAAAGTGCTGGAGAAACTGAGCGGGTGCAGCAGCATCTATGGAGCGAAGGAGATAGGCAGTGTTTCAGGCGAAAACCTTGCCTATTTCCTTCACTCCATAGATGCTTCTGCACCCGCAGAGTTTCTCCAGCACTTTGATCTACCTTTTGCATCTGCAGTTCCTTCTTAAACCCTTCATCGGACTTTACAGGCTACACCTTGCACTAAACGGTATTCCCTTATCCTGCAAATATGCATTGTAAATGGCTTGATTGTAATCATGTATTGTCTTTCTGCTGTCTGTTAGCAGGCAGCAAAAGCATCTCACTCTACCTCAGTACATGTGATAAATAAACTAAACTGTTACTTATATTCCAAAGTAGTGTCAGCATTGTTGGTATCAGTGGGATGAGGAAATTAACCAACAATTCCCTGTACTGATGGTAAATTGTAATTTGGAATGGAATCAAGACAATCTTTGGTCCAGTGGTGGTTGAATCACTTACTATTAAACCTCCAACATGGACACGAGCCATCCAGATAAGGTGCATGTAGTAAATGAGCAATTAGTCTGTGCTAAATGGATGCAATCCAAATGAATAAAATAGCTGATTCATCTTTTACCTTGTGACTTTACTCTAGTTAAGATGGGGGAAATTGTTTGTAGCACTCGATCATAATTCACTTTTGACCATTCTAAAGGCTTATATTAAATATTTTATGTCGCTAACTTCGATGCAGTATCAATTTTCAACTCAAATCAAGTCAAGTCAAATGTATAGTCATATGCATAAGAAGGTTGAGGTGCAAGTACAATGAATATCCTGCTTACAGACACATCCACACATATAGTCTCATACTACACACAAAACAGAAAATTTGAAATTCTGAAAGTAAGCATACAGGTACAACAGGCAGTGAAGAAAGCAAATGGCATGTTGGCCCTCATAACGAGAGGAGTTGAGTAGGTAAATAAGTAAGTAACTGGGTTTATTGACCAAGTATTCACATACAAGGAATTTGCCTTGGAGTATAGGAGCAAAGAGATCCTTATGCAGTTGTATAGGGCCCAGGTGAGACCACACCTGGAGTATTGTGTGCAGGTTTGTTCTCCTAATTTGAGGAAGGATATTCTTGCTATTGAGGGAGTGCAGTGTAGACAATAGACAATAGGTGCAGGAATAGGCCATTTGGCCCTTCCAGCCAGCACCGCAATTCAATGTGATCATGGCTGAACATTCCCAATCAATACCCTGTTCCTGCCTTCTCCCCATATCCCCTGAATCCACTATCTTTAAGAGCACTATCTAGCTCTCTCTTGAAAGCATCCAGAGAACCTGATCTGAAGCAAAGAATTCCACATACTCACAACTCTCAGTGAGAAAAAGTGTTTCCTCATCTCCGTTCTAAATGGCTTACCCCTTATTCTTAAACTGTGACCCCTGATTCTGGACTCCAATATCGGGAACATGCTCCCTGCCTCTAACTTGTCCAAACCCTTAATAATCTTATATGCTTCAATAAGATCCCCTCTCATCCTAAACTCCAGAGCGTACAAGCCCAGCCGCTCCATTCTCTCAACATATGACAGTCCCGCCATCCCGGTTTTAACCTTGTAAACCTACGCTGGGCTCCCTCAATAGCAAGAATGTCCTACCTCAAATTAGGGGACCAAAACTGCACACAATACTCCAGGTGTGGTCCCATTAGGGCCCTATACAACTGCAGAAGGACCTCTTTGCTCCTATATTCGATTCCTCTTGTTATGAAGGCCAACATGCCATTTGCTTTCTTCATTGCCTGCTGTACCTGCATGCTTACTTTTATTGACTGATAAACAAGGACCTCCAGATCCCTTTGTACTTCCCCTTTTCCCAACTTGACACAATTTAGATAGTAATCTGGAAAACTGTTTTTGCTACCAAAGTGGATAACCTCACATTTATCGACATTGACTGCCATGCATCTGCCCACTCCTCCAACCTGTCCAAGTCACCCTGCATTCTCATAGCATCCTCCTCACAGTTCACACTGCCATCCAGTTTTTGTCATCTGCAAATTTGCTAATGTTACTTATAATCCCTTCATCTAAATCATTGATGGTATATTGTAAATAGCTGCAGTCCCCAGCACCAAGCCTTGCGGTACCCCACTAGTCACTGCCTATCATTGTGAAAGGGACCGGTTAATCCCTACTCTTTGTTTCCTGTCTGCCAACCAATTTTCTATCCATGTCATCACTCTACCCCCAATACCATGTGCCCTAATTTTGCCCAGTAATCTCCTATGTGGGACCTTATCAAATGCTTTCTGAAAGTCCAGGCACACTACATCCACTGGCTCTCCCTTGTCCATTTTCCTAGTTACATCCTCAAAAAATTCCAGAAGATTAGTCAAGCATGATTTCCCCTTCGTAAATCCACGCTGACTCGGACTGATCCTGTTACTGCTATCCAAATTTTCGGCTATCTTATCTTTTAAATTTACTCCAGCATCTTCCCCACCACCGATGTCAGGCTAACTGGTCTATAATTCCCTGTTTTCTCTCTCCCGCCTTTCATAAAAAGTAGGATAACATTAGCTACCCTCCAATCCACAGGAACTGATCCTGAATCTACAGAACATTGGAAAATTATCACCAATGCAACCACGATTGCTAGAGCCACTTCCTGATGCAGACCATCAGACCCTGGGGATTTATCGGCCCTCCATCCCATCAGTCTAACCTACACCATTTCCTGCCAAATGTGGATTTCCTTCAGTTCCTCCATCACCCCAGACCCTCTGGCCACTACTATATCAGGAAGATTGTGTGTGTCCTCCTTAATGAAGATGGATCAAATGTACCTGTTCAACGTATCTGCCATTTCCTTGTTCCCCATTAAAAAAATCACCTGTTTCAGTCTTCAAGGGTCCAACTTTGGTCTCAACTAATTTTTTCCTCTTCATATACCTAAAGAAGCTTTTACAAACCTCCTTTATATTCTTGGCTAGCTTACCTTCGTACCTCATCTTTTCTCCCCGTATTGCCTTTTTAGTTATCTTCTGTTTCTCTTTATACATTACCCAATCCTCTTGCTTCCCGCTCATCTTTGCTACGTTGTACTTCTCTTTTAATTTTATACTGTCCCTGACGTCCCTAGTCAGCCACGGTCGCCCATTACTCCCCTTGGAATATTTTTTCCTCTTTGGAATGAACTGATTCTGCACCTTCTGTATTATTCCCAGAAATACCTGCCATTGTTGTTCCACTGTCATCCCTGCTAGGGGATCTTTCCAGTCAACTTTGGCCAGCTCCTCCCTCATGGCCCCATAGCCCTTTATTCAACTGCAACACTGACACCTCCGATTTACCCTTCTCACACTACAATTGTAGATTAAACTTGACCATATTTTGATCACTACCTCCTAATGGTTCATTAACCTCAAGTTCCTTTATCAAATCCGGTTCATTACATAACACTAAATCCAGAATTGCCTTCTCCCTGGTAGGCTCAAGTACAAGCTGCTCTAAGAATCCATCTCGGAGGCACTCTACAAACTTCCTTTCTTGGTGTCCAGTACCAACCTGATTTTCCCAGTCTACCTGCATGTTGAAATCTCCCATAACAACCGTAGCATTACCTTTACTACACGCCAATTTTAACAACTGATTCAACTTGCACCCTATGTCCAGGCTGCTGTTTGGGGGCCTGTAGATAAGTCCCATTAGGGTCTTGTTACCCTTACAATTCCTTAGTTCTATCCATACTGACTCCACATCTCCTATTTCAATGTGACCTCTTGCAAGGGGCTGAATTTCATTCCTCACCAACAGAGCTACCCCACCCCCTCTGCCCACCTGTCTGTCTTTTCAATAGGAGGTATACCCTTGAATATTCAGTTCCCAGCCCTGGCCCACTTGTAGCCATGTCACAGTAATTCCCACAACACCATACTTGCCAATTTCTAACTGATCCTCAAGCTTGTCCAATTTTTTTCTTATACAAGATTCACAAGGTTAATTCCCGGGATGGCGGGACTGTCATATGCTGAGAGAATGCAGCGACTGGGCTTGTATTCACTGGAATTTAGAAGGATGAGAGGGAATCTTATAGAACCATATAAAATTATGAAGGGATTGGACACATTCAATGCAGGAAACATGTTCCCAATGTTGGGGCAGTCCAGAACCAGGGGCCATAGTTTAAGATTAAGAGGTAGGCCATTTTGGACCGAGTTGAGGAATAACTTTTTCACACAGAGAGTTGTGAATTTATAGAATTCAGAAGGCAGTGGAAGCTAATTCACTGGATGCATTCAAAAGAAAATTACATAGAGTTCTTAGGGCTAGCGGAATCAAGGGGTATAGGGAGAAGGCAGGAACGGGGTACTGATTGTGGATGATCCACCATGATCACATTGTATGGTGGGGCTGACTCAAAGGGCCAAATGGCCTACTCCTGCACCTATTGTCTATGTATCTATGCATCTATATGCAAGTTATACTTTAAAAAAATGTATAAATTATACATACATTTACAAGACTGCGAAAAGAAAAAGACTGAATACAACGTTTGTTTTAGTTAGTTTATTGTAACGTGTTCTGAGGTACAGTGAAAAGCTTTTGGTGCAGTCAGCGGAAAGACAATACATGATTACAATCAAGCGATTTACAGTGTATGATAAGGGAATAATGCTTAGTGCAAGGTAAAGCCAGTAAAGTCCAATGCTCACCAGTGAGGTACTGTAGATAGTAGTTCAGGACAAGACATGATATTGGTGCATAACTCATTTAGAAAACAGGTGCATGGTGGTGCAAGATGCATTCAATTGCTGAACTTGGATTCAGGTTATTCAGGAATCTGCCAGTTGTAGGACATTAGTTGGTCCTGAAGCTGGTGGTATGGGATTTCACAGGTTTCTTGTCCTCCTGACCAACAGAAGCAGAAGAAGAGAGCATGGGCCAAACAGTGGGGATCCTCAATGATAGATGCCACTTTCTTGCAGCAACACCTCATACAGATGCTTTTGATAGTGGAGAGGGCTGTGCCTGCAATGGACCAAGCTTGGTCCACCATTCTCTGCGGCTCTTTGTGCTCTATTGCACTAGAATTGGCACAACACAATCAATCAAGATAATTTCTACAGTATATCTGCAGACGTTTGTTTGAGTATTCAGTGATATGCCATATCTATTTAAACGTAAGAGTTTGGGAGTATTGCGTACAGTTCTGGTCACCCCATTACAGGTAAGATGTGGAAGCTGGATAGGGTGCACAAGAGGTTTTCCAGAATGGAGGCTGGATTGGAGGGTTTTTGCTACGGAGAGACATTGAATAGACTTGGATTGTTTTCCCTGGAATGTCGCACGCTGAAAGCAGACTTGATAGGAATATATAAAATTATGAGAGGCATAGGTAGGGTGGACATCCAGAACTTGTTTCCCCAGGGTACAAATGTCCAACACTAGAGGGCAGAGGGGGAAAGTTTAATGGAGATGTGTGGGGCAAGTTATTTGTTTTTGCTCAGAATGTGCTGGAGGGTTGGGACGCAGTGGAGGCAGACATAATAGTGGCATTTCACAGGCTTTTAGATAGACACATGGGGTAAGGAAAGAGCGTTCACGTCGCGGCCCTGTTTCCCCCAATCTTTCCACCACCACGCACAAGAAGAGCAAGACAGACACCATTGTACGCAGATGCCGAGAAGTGTGCTCAGCTCTGGCTGGAAAACTTCTAATCTTGTGAGTGGACTAGATAAGAAGAGAAGAAGTTCGACACTTGAACGTACAGGGACTAGGGGGATATGGATCATGTGCAGGCAGAAGAGATCAGTTTACCGAGACATCATGTTCATTGTCTATAAATTTACAAACACTGCCAATTTGTAGAAATATACAACAAAAATTGGACATTCAACATAGTAGAAGAGAAAAGGCAAGTTTCCTGGGTGATATCTCAACCTTACGAGATGTTATCAATGTAAAGCCATCACATAATCACTTGCTGCCAATGTTGCTTCACAAATTATTTTTGAAAATCAAATAGTCTTAATCTAAAATCTAACAATAGATGATTCTTTTACAGCAGACTCCAGTGAGGGTTATAATTCACTTTCAATATATCAATTTTCTTGAAGGAAGGCAAGGTATCAAAACATTTGCTTAATGGTTATGACCTGTGTTAAGGAGACAGCTCAAGTACTTTAGATTCCACTTAGCCCATAGACACAGAGGATTCTCTTGAACTTCTACAGGTGTACAGTAGAGAGCATATTGACTGGTTGCATCATGGCCTGGTTCGGTAACACTTGTGAACACTGCCCAGGCCATCACTGGCTCTGATCTCCCCACCATTGAAGGGATTTATCGGAGTTGCTGCCTCAAAACGACAGCCAGCATCATCAGAGACCCGCACAATCCTGGCCACACACTCATTTCACCCCTGCCATCGGGAAGAAGGTACAGGAGCCTGAAAACTGTAACGTCCAGGTTCAGGAACAGCTTTTTCCCTACAGACATCAGGCTGTTAAACACTATAACTTCAAAATAAGCTCTAAACTACAATAGACTATTTTACTTCGGAGTCACGTGAGTGACTACGTGAAGAGCCCGCCTGGCGCTGGCAAACGGCATTACGTCGACGCTGACGGCGGAAGGAGGAGCTGCAGTAAGGAGCAGCTCCTCGCAGCGGTCGGAACAGACCCGCAGGTAAGTGGGGCAAAGTCGGGACGTTCGTTAGAGTACGCTGGGTGGGTCCAGCAGTAAAAGTAAAGTAAAATAAAAGTCAGAGTCACGTTAAAGTGCTGTTTAGCACAGATTTAATGAAAGAAATGGAGAAATCGGCAAAGAAAATTCGCGGGTAAAAAGAGCTTCCCGGGGTGAAAATAAAATACGGGAAAAAAAAAGCTAGTGCGGATCCGGTTCGATACCGGTTGGCCGCTGATATACCCTGTTAGCGAGTTCTAGATTCTCCAGAAGTATAACCACGGAGAGAAATGCTCCTAAAAAAATGTAAAAGAAATCTGATGAGGCCCATGGTTCTGATGACTCTGATACTGAAAGTCCTCCAGATAATTAAAAAAAAAAAAACTATGTGGAACTAATAATGGAGCATATGGAGAAAGTTCTCCAAAAAAATTATGAGACTAAAAGGGTCACAGTACCCCCTTACCCCCACCCCCCCCCCCCCCCCCCCACCCAGAATGGTTCCCCAAAAAAGCCCTGAGGGGTTTAATTATTCTGAATTTGGGCTGTGGGCCTAATTGGGAGTTGGAACTCCCGGACCCAGGATTTGGGCCGAATGAAGTCTCATGGGATGAAATCCCAATTGATTTAGGGCTGCAGAAGGCAGACCCTGTGAGGTGATTTGCATTTGAAAGCACACCACAAAATAAAAGAAAGGCCAAATGTGCCTGGGATAGGCAAAGAATTTGCTATAGTATGAAGGAAGTGGTGAGGCTATGGAAGAAAAAACCTAGCTGCCAACATTAATATATGGTATCTCACCAACTTCATGATTCTGTGATGATTGAAACAAATCAGAATTATAAACGCACAGGAAATTGTGCCTCATTGGAAGTGCTACGGTTTATCCGTTGATATAGGCATCCATGACCCCAAATATGAGAGCTCAAGAAGTGAGGTCAAAAATCCTCACAAATTATTCTGCTGCCATTATGGCTTTTGGGGAGATGGCTAAGTTTAAAAAAAGAGGGCCTATTTTGTGCAAATTCTTTCTATGAAATTATTGTATGAGGAAAATGGCTATTCGGCCCATATTTCACCAAGGTTTGCAAGCCATGTGTCGAGCAAGTGGTGTGTCAAGCTCCTGGTTATCTGTTTGGAGTAAAACTGCCTAAATTATTAAAAATTGGATGAAGAAGCTAAAAATTTTAGCTGCATGAAACCTTCGTCTTAGGACAAAAAAGGTATTTTTTGCCCAGAAGGGGATTTTGATTTTGGAAATAGAGGCAGAAATATGTCAAGGAAATATTATCGTACTGCACAGCCCAATACTTACCCATATTCGGGGAAAAGGAGACCACCACGCTCATATGGAGAGGTATTAAAGACTTGTTCTATCCTTAAAGAAACTGCGGATTAATCTCCAGTTGGAGGGAGATTACAAAAGTTTATAAAGACTGGCTTACTATTACTTCTGATCGGTTTATTTTTACAAGCAATTTCAGGAGCACTATATACATTTAAAGAAGTGGTTAATCCTCCAGTACAGATAAACCTGCCTATGCTTTTTCGTGTTTACTGCAATTGGAAAAGCAGAGATTAATCGTGGGAAATTGACAAATTATCTGAAAAGGGGTTATTGAAAAAACTTATGAACACGAGCATACAATTGTGTCTAAGATATTTCAAAAGACATAAAAAGATGGTGATTGCAGAACTTATTCTGGACCTTACAGATCTAAATAAGTGGTAGAATACAAAATTTTTTAAATGGAAACATTTAATACTGCAAATATTTAATATCAGCAGGTTGTTATATGGCTACGGATTGATTTGAAAAACGCCTATTATTCTGTACCAATACATCAGTTTCTGGAGGTACTTAAAATTTAATGTGGTGGGACAATTATGGCAGTTTAAAGCTTTGCAAATGGATTGAGTTCAGCTCCCAGGCTCTTTACACTAAACTGTTGAAACCAGTTTTAGCCCAATTAAGAGTACAAAAACACATCGTTAAGGCTTATCTCGATGACATTCTAATCATTTATGGCAATCAAGAGTCAGCTGAGAATTAGTTTCAGTACAAAAGCTTTGTTAAAGCTTAGGTTCTTGATTCATCCAATTAAATCCAGCTGCAGCTAGCACAATCAATTAACTATTGGGTTTGTAATGTCCTTTTTAACTCAGAGACTATGTTAATACTTTACACAATGATAAAGTTGATGATTTTTTTTTTTCACGCCGGTGACTTGTAATAATCTCTTTCACAAACTTATCCTCCATCCGAGAAGTAGCGAAAACTATTGTAAACTAGTAGCAGCATTTCCTGCAGTAGAATTTGTCCATTACATTATCAAAATCTTCAAAGGGACAAAATAAGAGCTCTCAAAGAGAGGGCAGGCCACTTTGATAGGCCTATGCAATTAACAAAAGAAGCTTTGTTGGAATTACCATGGTGGGGTTAAAAATGTCCCACAAGCTGCTAAAAACATTCTGATTAAACAGCCTGAAATTGTTTATAAATAGATGCTAATGCTCTCGGATTGGGGGGGGGGGGGGGGGGGGGGGTAACAGATTCATCCTCCAGTTGTGGAGGTAGATGGAAAGTCCAAGAAGAAAACGTTTTCTTCAAACTTTTTTTATGGTATTAACTATTTAGAGTTATTGGGTGCTTTCTATGGTCTAAAAGCATATTGCTGTTCAAAAAAAGGGTCTGCATGTATAATACGTTAGACAATAAAACGGCTGTTGCATATATTAATCACATGGGGGGAGTCAGATCAGTATCATGTGATTGTTGGTCAATGAAATATGGCAATGGTGTATTGATCGCCAAATTTGGATTTCAGCAAACTACATTCCAGGTAAAGACAATGTGGTGGCAGATAAAAGATCAAGGATATTTAAAGATAAACACAGAATGGATGCTTAATCCAGCAATATTTAAGAATATTGTAACTCAATTTGGTTTACAGAAATTGATTTGTTTGCATCAAGGCTTAATCATCAATTGCCTAAATATGTGTCTTGGGAACACGATCCAGATGCAGTAGCAGTAGATGCTTTTTCATTGAACTGGGGAATATGTTCTTTATGCTTTTCCACCTTTTGCTGTGGTTCAGCAATGTCTGAAGGAAATAGAAACAAGATTCTGCCACAGGATTGTTGGTAGTTCCAAATTGGCCAACACAACCTTGGTTCCCATTAATGCTGAATATGATTAAAGAACCATATATGTCAATTCCTAACTGTAGTGATAGTTTGATTAATCCAGTAACCAAAGAAATTTATCCATTATATGCATATATGAATTTTATTTAATCTGCAGGGTTTGACCAGACCACTACAGGAGCTGGGATTGTCGGACAAAACTATGGAAGTTATAGTCGCATCATGGCGAGATAACACACAAAAACAATATATGACACATATTAAGAAATGGGAAGAATTTTTGCACACAGTCAAATATTTCTTTATGATACTATGAATATTGCAAATGTATTGGAGTTCCTTGCTAAATTGCATTTGAGCAACATTTAAGTTACAGTGCCTTAACACTGCACGCAGTGCCTTATCATCTTATTTAGGACTTGTGTCTGACCAGAAATCAATTGGATCACATCCACTAATATCTAGATTCATGAAAGGAATCTTTAACATTAATCCACCCAAACCTAGATACACAGAGATTTTGGGATGTGAGCATTGTACTTTCCTTACTTAGACAGTGGACTCCAATTGAAGGATTGTCATTGGAAAGATTAACATTCCAAATTAATAATGTTAATATCATTGGTTATCAGCTCAAAGAGTGCAAACTTTACAAATGTTGCGTTTAAAGACTGTATGCATGTGACTACAGATAACATTTGTGTTCTATGTTTACGATCTGATCAAACAAAGCAGACCAGGAAGAACTGGAGCAAAGGTAATCTTTCAAGCTTATCCTATTGATCCTACTTTATGTGTGGTTAGACATTTGAACCAATACATAAAAATTACCAAAACTCTTCGAGGAAATGAAATAACGTTAATGATTACGCATAAAAAACCACACACTAAAGCTTCAGTTCAAACTATCTCAAAGTGGTTGAAACAGGTGTTACTGTTAGCAGGAGTAGACACTGATGTGTTCAAATCTCACTCCACCAGGGGCTGCAGCTACGTCCGCGCGTAGGTGCGGGACGTACCGCTCGAGCAATTTTTAAAAATCGCAGGGTGGAGTAAAGAAGAAACTTTTTCAAAGTTCTACAATAAACCTGTTCACACTATGACAAGCTTTGGCCACGCGGTGTTGGGATCACTATAGTCACCTGCTTTGTTTACTATTGATTGCTATAATCAGTTATGTAGTCACTTATATCTTTTATCACTTGTTATGATTCCCTCGGATATAAGGAGGGTTATTATGATGTTCTTTTAAACCATTAAAAAATTAACTATGGAAAGAACTAAAATTAGTCTGGTTTCCTCATGTATGTATTTACTTAGCCGGACTGTCGTATTGATTAATTCTACGACATAAAAAACACAGAAAGCTTTAAAATCTTCACGTAGTCACTCACGTGACTCCGAAGTAAAGTAGTAAGATTAAACGAGAACTTACCAGTTCGAAGTTTGATCGTTATTTTATGAGGAGTTACGATGAGGGATTACGTGCCCTCCACTCCCACCCTCATAAAATAAATGATCATCTGGTAGTTCTAAGTCTATTATGAGCCTTACTATGTTACTTCGGCTATTTGGTGTTCTGTGTTTTTCATGCCGCTGCTTTGAAGTATGCCGTTTGCCAGCGCCAGGCGGGCTCTTCACGTAATCCCTCATCGTAACTCCTCATAAAATAACGATCAAACTTCGAACTGGTAAGTTCTCGTTTAATCTTACTATTATTATTATTATTATTGTTATTATTATGGTATTGTTTATTTTTTTGAGTATGTGTGTGTGTGTATATATATATATATATATATATATATATATATATATATATAAATATATATTTGTGTGTGTACATGTGAGTGTGTATAAATATACACACTGAACTTTTTTTTCTTTCTCGTTTATTATATTAGGTGCTAGGGGGTGCTGGACTGCCAACAGCCTCTGCCTGCAGCCCGTTTGTCTTTCCATCTTTTTTTTAATTTTTAGTCTGTTAAATGTGTGTTTTGGGGGGAAATTTTAACTTTTATATGTGGGGGAGGGGGGCAGGGTAAGGGGGAAACTAACTCCCAGTCGTTTCCTGGCATGGACAGGACTATTTCTCCGAGTCACGTCCTCGCCCCTCACCTCACGGCCTACCACCTGGATCAGAGCGGCCTTTCCTGCTGGGGACCGGGAACCGGACCAGAGCTACAACAGCGACGGTGCTGGAGTCACCACGGAGCGGGCGATGCCTACCTGGGTCGTCGTTGGAGCTCCGGAGTGTTGGGCCGCTGCTCCAACACCGTGGAGCTCTGGTTTAGAGAGCTCCCAATGCGGGCGGCGCTGACCGGTATCGTGGAGTCCTGGGGCCCTTTGCCGAGGGCCTCCAGCGTTGCATCTCCACCCGGCGCGGCCAGTGGACTTTGGGAGCCGCAGACTCCGCTAGGAGGGGGCTGACTCGGGGTCCAGGACGCTGAGGACGTCCAACGTCGGACTTACATCACCCCGGGGAGCGGGCCTGAACATCGAGCCGCCCGTAGCGGCAACTGCAGAGGGCTCGGGGAGGCCCCGACCACGGGTGAACAGTGGGGAACATCGGGCAGAGACTGACTTTGGTGCCTTCCCTCACAGTGGGAAATTTTGATCCTGCTGTGGGGGGATGTTTTATGTTGAATCCTATCTACTCCATGTTGTGTTCTTTATTTTTATTGTATGGCTGTATGGTGATTTAATTTTGCTGTGCCAATTGGCACATGTGACAAATAAATGCATCTTATCTTACATTGTTTACAGTGCACTATGTTTACATATTGTGTTGTGCTGCTGCAAGTGAGAATGTCATTGTTCTATCTGGGACATATGACAAGAAAACACTCTTGACTTGACAATATTCAGACATACTTGATTTGATGTTATGGTCTTGATCTTCTTGAGTATATTAAAGATGAACGTAATGTTTGTTTCAAGAACATTGCAAGAATTAGCGCCATTTCCAGCATGTTCCAATCAAAGAATTGTGTTGTTTTGTTGCAACTGAGCAGTGGCTGTCAACTAAAAGTTATTTTCGTTTGACATAGAGCCAGAAGGGAAAGGATTGTTTTCAAATTCCACACCAATATTGCAACCAGATGCCAGTTCCTGCTTCATTTTCCTCCTCAAGCACGCAACAAAAGCTTTTCTGAGCTCAGTCTGAAGAAGGGTCTCGACCCGAAACGTCGCCAATTCCTTCTCTCCAGAGATGCTGCCTGTCCTGCTGAGCTACTCCAGGTTTTTGTGTCTGTCCTGGATCTTTCTGAGTGGATGCAGAGATCATTCTCCCTGCCCAGTTCACATCTGTCTGGGATTGTAATTTGCTGCTTTGTTTTTTGGTAAATTACTGTTAGCTTTTTGAAGGAAAGGTGTCGTGCCAGTGATAGATTTTTGCAAATCAGCCTTTATATATCACTGTCATATCAGAACACAGCGTAGCCTTGTCTAATTTTATTCAATATCAGCTGAAAACTGTTGTCTCTCCTGTTCCTCCTTGTACTGACAGGCTGGGTAAGGAATTATTTAAAAATTAGATACTACAAAATTGAAATTTGACATTGATGGAGATGTGAATGAAATGTTATACAATTATATAATTCATCTCATGTTCTCTCGTACATTCTGCATATTTCCTTTTCTCCTTAAAAATAATTATAAACCACTCCCTTCGTTTGATTATATAACGAGGAGAGGTGGAAGGAGAGAGGGAGTTCCCATGCATTCCTTACAGCCTTAAATGCAAAACCAAAACGAGTATTTCTCCTTTTGTGACTGGATTAATCTCTGAAACAACTAGTATGGTCTTGCTAAACCCTGGGGTCATTTACATCAGATCTGAAAGCACTCGGGCATTCTGTCTGGAAGTTTGCTTTTGCCTGATTTTCTTGGTGACAGCTTGTTTCTCATGCTGGGTGTTGGCATGTAAGTGAGTGTGCAAGAGCCTCAAGCTTGCTTGAAATGGTCTCTGCAGTTCAGTTACAATGCAATTGATAATTTGAGCTGGCCAGTCAGCTTTTGCTGACGTTAGTGACACTGTCCTAAATTAGTGAACGTCATTTTTGGCTACCCAGGAAACACACAGCTGTCATTGTTTTTTAAATTGACATCTGATGTTTTTCCAGAAAATGGATGTGATGCGGTAGGGTACTAACATGCAAATTAATCATCCAAATATCAGTTCGAGCCAGAGGGCAATTTTTCCCTATCTTCCTCTTATCAGCTGCCAAAGCACAGAAACGCCCTCAGTTCAGCCTATATGAACATGGACTGCTTTCAATAGACAATCGAAAATAGGTGCAGGAGTAGGCCATTCAGCCCGTCACGCCAGCACCGCCATTCAATGTCATCATGGTTGATCATCCACAATCAGTACCTCTTTCCTGCCTTCTCCCCATATCCCATGACTCCGCTATCTTCAAGAGTCCTATCTAGCTCTTGAAAGTATCCAGAGAACCAGGCTCCACCACCCTCTGAGGCAGAGAATTCCACAGACTCACAACTCTCTGTGTGAAAAAGTGTTACCTCATCTCCGTTCTAAATGGCTTACCCATTATTCTTAAACTGTGGCCACTAGCATATCCAAAACCTTAATACTCTTACATGTTTCAATAAGATATCCTCTCATCCTTCTAAATTCCAGAGTATACAAGCCCAGCCACTCCATTTTCTCAGCATATGACAGTCCCGCCGTCCCAGGAATTAACCTTGTAAACTAATGCTGCACTCACTCAATCGCAAGAATATCCTTCCTCAAATTGTGGAGACCAAAACTACACACCATTAGTGCTCTCACTAAGGCCCTGTAGAACTGCAGACGGACCTCTTTGCTCCTATACTCAACTCCTCTTGCTACCAAAGTGGATAACCTCACATTTATCCACATTAAACTGCATCTGCCATGCATCTGCCCACTCACCCAACCTGTCCAAATGACCCTGCATCCTCATAGCATCCTCCTCACAGTTCACACTGCTACCCAGCTTGTGTTATCTGCAAATTTGCTAATGTGACTCTTAATCCATTCATCTAAATCATTGATGTATATTGTAAATAGCTGCAGTCCCTGCACCCAGCCGTGCAGTACCCCAATAGTCACTGCCTGCCATTCTGAAAGGGACCCGTTAATCCCTACTCTTTGTTTCCTGTCTTCCAACCAACTTTCTCTCCATGTCAGCACTCTACCCCCAATATCACGTGCTCTAATTTTGCCCACTAATCTCCTATATGGGACCGTATCAAATGTTTTCTGAAAGTCCAGGTACACTACATCCACTGGCTCTCCCGTATCCAGTTTCCTAGTTACATCCTCAAACAATTCCAGAAAATTAGTCAAGCACGATTTCCCCTTCGTAAATGCTGACTTGGACCAATCCTGTTACTGCTATCCAAATATGCTGCTATTTCATCTTTTAGCAGCATCTTCCCAACCACTGATGTCAGGCTAACTGGTCTACAATTCCCTGTTCTCTCTTCCGCCTTTCTTAAAAAGTGGGATAACACAATAACTGTGACAATGCCTAAGGAATGATAAGCACAATCTATGGTACCATGCACTTCAGTCTCATCTGCAAACTTACTAATTATGCTTTGTACAACCTCATCCAAGTCGTGGATATAAATCACAAGCAGAAATGAGTCCAGCACCAAACCCTAAGGCACAACACTCGTCACAGGCCTCCAGTCTGAAAAACACTAATGTTACTAATGCATGGTAATGGTGGTGGTAATGCATGACTTATGTTGTAATAGTAGGGGATTGATATTTTCCCAGTATAGATTTGGATTGTCATAGTGCAAACAGCTTAGACGAGTTGGACGAGTAGCGGGCGCCGTCCTGTATGGAATGGTTGCCCAGCCTGCAGCTGTTTGTTTTTCACTCTTTTATTTATTTTTAGTGAGTTAAAGTGTTTTGTTTTTGGAGTTCTATTCTTTTTTATGTGGGGGGTGGGGGGGGGGGGGTGGAAGGGGGAAACTACTTTTCAGGGTCCCTACCTGGTCGGAGAGGCAGCTTTTCTCTGGGCTGCAACTTCGACCCATCCTCGCGGCCTACCAGCAGGCGTAGAGCGGCGTTTCCTGAGGCGACCAGCTAGAACCTTGGCTTCGGCAGCGGCGCAGCGCTGGAGCGCTATCGCGGAGAGGGCGATGCCTTGGCTAGGTCGCCGCGCTGGAACTCCGGTGAGCTGAAACCGCCGATACAAACATCGCAGAAGTGCGGGTCTGTGGAGCGGCCAGCGGCGCTGACTTTAACATTGGGAGACAGTGGGGGAGCTCCATTCAGCGTGGCCTTGTTGGCTTCGGAAGCCGTGGATTCCGGTAAGGAAGCGGCCGTTCCAGGTGTCCCAAGCCGCTGAGAGGATTCTCTCGGCACCGGATCACCACCACCCGGCGAGAACCGCCTGGAACATCGAGCCTCCGTGAAGGCAACTGCGGAGGCCTCAAATAGGCCCGACAATGGGTGGACATGGGATGGGGACTGGACACTGTGCCTTCCCTCATAATGGGAACCATTGTGGGGGGATGTTTTTTATGTTTAAAATCTCTTTATTATTGTTATGCCTGTATTCTTTTTTATGTGCTGCATTGGCAAGAAGCATTTCACTACCAATTGGTGTACGTGACCAATAAAGTAACCTTTGAACCTTTGAATTTGTTAAGTGTGTCCTGAAAACATTTCTCAGGCAATTTGTAGAGGTTGATATTGTAGATGATATGTGTATACATCTTTAATTGATAGTGATAGTCCATGTTAACCACCCCCCACTAGTTAGTATAATTGTAACCCACACGCCCCTAGCCCTCTCTCTGGTGATCGTGACAGACCACGTACAGCTAGGGCTATATGATGTATGATTAATAAAGTAGTGAAGACCTTAAGGTGTTTGTGTACCTTCACTACATGGTGTCAGAAGTGGGATAGGCGGCAACGTTCCAACAATCCTTTAGCACTGCGGACCGCGCACTCGGCCAGTCCGTTGCTCTGCGGGTATTCCGGGCTGCTGGTGTAATGACGAAAGTTCCATCGTTCGGCAAAAGTGCGGAACTCGGCACTGGTGAACTGGCGGCCGTTGTCTGACTGCAGGCTGGCTAGTGACCTGAAGGTGGCAAAGTGGCAAAAAATATATAAATAAATAAATAAATAAATAACAAAAAAATATATAATAGAAAAATAAATTAATTAATTTAAAAAAAAACAATGACAAAAAATTAAATTAAAAAAAAACAAAAAGTCCTGAAGCTCAACACGAAGAAGTGCCGATTCCGGGTCCCTGAGGTCACCTATGTGGGGCATGTCTTCACTGCATTGGGGCTGAAGCCTGACCCGCAGAAGACGGACCATCAGCCTCTGGTCACCATCCTCAACAAGCTGATACACATGGCTTCCTCCCGGCTGCGGTCCCGCTTTCTCCGGCTTCCTCGCCCTTCACTTCGCCGTCCCCCCCGATGCCTTCGTCGCCCAGGGGTTCTCCTGTCTGTAGCCCCCACCATGCCCCAGCGTCGTCCCCGCTTGTTCCTGTCGGGGAAGGAGGTGATGGTGAAGTGCGGACCCGGTCTGGTCGCCTGGTCAGGCTGCCGGTCCGTTACGGCGATTACGTGTGATTCTGTATTCCCGTGCTTTACTGTTTGCATTTACCCTAGCGCATGAGATGTGGTCGCCCTGTCACTCACTGTTTGTTTTGTTAGAGGAAGGATGTAGATGATATGTATATACACCTTTAATTGATACTGACTTCCGGTGGCGCTATGGAGGGCTAGAGGATAACACCAGCCAGCTCCACGAAGAAAAAACGGAAAAAACAGGGGATTAAAAGACCTACCCGCTGTCTGCTGCTTGCTGCTTGCCGTTTCTGCACCGAGTGTTGTGAGTGACGTCATCAGGCGCGCGACTAATTATGTCAACAACACGGAGCCCTACCGACAAGGGGAAAGGTCGACTAACCCGGCAGAGGCAGCCAGAAGGCCAAACTAAAGCCTCGGACTCGAGTAGGACCTCCTCCCTGGAAGATGTATCCAAAAAAACAGGGAAAAAAACGGAAGGTGAGGAATTGAAAACTTTTATTTCTCAACAGATTGCTGGTTTAAAGTAAGAAATAAACCAGATGAACAATCAGATGAACCAGATGAACAGTCAGATGAACACTCAAATGAATCAAATGAATAATCAATTGAAAGAATTCCAACAGGAAACAAACTCAAATATTGAAAACAAGATCAAGAAAATATCGGAAGATTTGAAGAAAGAATTCATTGAAATGTTTAATGAAATGGCAAAGGGGATGGACAAAAAACTTGAAAAGTTTAAAAAAGACTTTCAAAATAGGATGAATCCTATGGAGGAAGTACTGGAACAACAGACGGCTGGTATAAAGAACCTTGAAGAAATAGCTGAGACAAGTGCTTTGACTACAGCAAAGCTGCTTGCAGAAAATGAACGACTATCGAACTTGCTGACTAAAACAACAGAAAAATGTATTGAGCTAGAAGGACGTCAGAGAAGACAAAATCTGAGAATTGCAGGGATTCCTGAAGGACGAGAGAAAAATGAAGATCCTCGAGAATTTACTGCAAAACTACTGCAAGATATTCTATCTCTGGAAGAAACGCCTTTATTAGCTCGTGCTCAGAGTCAGCAGACGTCAGACCAGACTAAACGCCCCTCCAAGACAAATGATTATAAAGCTACAATATGACTTTGTCCTGGATGAGATTATGAGAAAAGCTTCGAGAAACAGAAACTTGATATTTGAAGGACAAAGGATCAGTATCTACCGAGATTACCCACCAGAGGTTGCCAGGAAACGGAAAGCATTTAATGAAGCTAAAAGTCTCATGAGGGGTGTGCAAAAACCTGAGATATGGTTTGAACTATCCAGCTACCTTAAGAGTTACTTTTAACGAACGCGGAACATTTCTTTTCCACCCCAACAGCAGCATTGGAATTCGCCCAGCAGTTCAAGACCTGAAAATTATCTACAAGTGAATATACTGACTCTTACTACTTTTAGAGATTTTATACGGACTCTCAATATCCTGCAAGATTTTACAAGATAATATTGGACTAGACGGAATGGACAATATCAAATGGAATCGAGAGAAAAAACTGGATCGGAAAGCGTTATCTGGATATTAATAATTAGTCTCATCACATAACTAATATAAATAAATAACACAGATATTAAAATCACAACGCGGTATTTTTATTAGTATTATTTTTACCAATTAAGATTGTTCACTACTACTAATCACTACTACTAATAATTAACAACTAATGTTTATTTAATGAATAGAGTTAAATATAGCGATGGATCTCATTTGGAGATCTTTTCTTATAACAGCAATTTTTACCTTGAATTTTAGTTTTTCTTTTTGTTTTATGGGATTTTTTTATCCTTTTTTTTCTTATATAGCTTCTTCATTTTGCATGTTTATATTACTTAGATTTTTAAATTAACTCTAGATATAGAAACATTTATTTTTTTTAATCAGTAGAATTTGATAAATTTCTCCCTTATTATTTTTTTAATTTTTTTTAATTTTCTGTTTTTCCCCTTTTTTGATGAATCCTACCCTTTTTCTTTCTTCCCTTTTTTCTTTTACCCTTTTTTTTCCCTTAATGTTATACCCCCGGTAAAATATTAATTATGGAATAATAATTCCTTAAAGCTAGGAGCTGGTCAAGTTAATAACATCAACGACGGAAGTCGGTAGATGGATAGCCATGCTAACATGGCTAGCACTAACTACAATTACTCTAGATGTAGTTTTTTCTAACTTTAAGCACACTATTAACTTCTTAAACTATCCTTTACTCTTCTTTTATACAATCTATTGTGTTTTTCAAGTTTGAATGGAGTTACACATTGGACCAATGGAGATATATTCGTGAGGGACATAAACGAGATTTAAAATTCATCTATTCGATGTTCGGGTGTAAGGTTGAGTCTGTCGTGCTGATCCTTAGACTCTATTGTAGATCTCTATAAACATAAAATGCAAGACTTAAAAAGGAATACGGGGAATGAGGGATTAACGTTTTGTAGTTGGAATGTTAAAGGTATTAATGAACCGATAAAGAGAGGAAAAGTATTGGCACATTTAAAGGCAATTAAAGCTGATATTCAATTCAGATTTATATTCAAGAAACTCACTTAAAAAAAGACGCTGAATATAGGTTGAAAGCTAAATGGATAGATAAAATGTACCACTCTTCTTTTACGCATAAATCAAGAGGCGTAGCAATATTATTTCGTAAAGGTACTTTATTTAAGCATACATCAACTATAACTGATAAAGATGGTAGATACATTATTGTGATAGGAGAATTAAACACAGAAAAAATGATTTTTGTTAATATATATGGACCAAATTTTGATAGTCCATTGTTTTTTAAGACAGTACTTAACAATATCCCGGAATTAACACAATATAATTTGATAATTGGAGGAGATTTTAATTGCACACTAGACCCCTACTTAGATAGATCTACAAAGCAAAGAAAAACTAAATCACACTCCAGTGACTTATTAAACGCATATATGCAAACGACTAACATTAAAGATGTTTGGAGAACAGAAAATCCTACTGGACGAGAATACTCTTTTTACTCGCCAGTACATAAAACTTATTCAAGAATAGATTACTTTTTGGCGGACGCAAAACTTATTTCACTTACTTATGAATCCAAATATCATAATATTATAATTTCAGATCATGCGCCATTAACATTTAAAATTAAAATAAATGGTAAAACAGAAAAATCAGGACAGTGGAAATTGAACCCACAAATTTAAAAAAATAAAACTACTCAGGAATATATCGCAACTCAAATTAAAAAATTTTTGAAATAAATGATCAACCAGAAATATCTTGCTCCTTATTATGGGAAACATTCAAAGCATATCTCCGGGGAATCATGATCTCTTCACAAGCATTCCATAATAAAAAGATTTGGAAGGAACAACAAGATTTGGAAAGGGAGATTAAACAATTAGATATACAGAATGCAACAAAACCAGATATAATATTACACAATAAAATAGCAGCATTGAAATATAAATTAAATAAAATATATACAGATCAAGTTGTAAAATTTTATCAACATACCAAACAATTACAGTTTGAATTTGGAGATAAACCCCAAAAATTATTGGCTCGACAATTAAGGAAAATTGAAGCTGAAAAAATTATTCATAGGATTAAATCACATAATGACGAATTGTTAATACAACCCAAAGATATTAATGAAAGATTTATGCAATATTATAAAAACTTATACACTGCTAAAGCAACAGTAAATAAAACAGAAATAGAAGCATTTCTAAAAAAATGTAACCTGAAAGGACTGGATTTACAAAATAGAGAATTACTAAATGCTGATATCTCAATAAAAGAAATCCAAGAATCTATTAGATCATTAAAAAATGGTAAAACACCGGGACCAGATGGTATAGGCTCGGAATTTTATAAAATATTTCATGATCATATGGTTCCACGTCTGAAATCATTATATGAACAGATATACGCACAAAAGAAATTGCCAGAAACATTGATTGAATCTATTATAACACTTAAACCCAAAATAAATAAAGATTTGGATGAACCAGGATCATATAGAGCAATAGCTTTATTAAATACTGATCAAAAGATATTAACAAAAATACTAGCACAAATGCTAAGTTCAGTTGTCAACAAATTAATCCATCCCGATCAAACAGGATTTATACCAAAAAGATATTCCTCATACAATCTAAGACGGTTATTTAACATTATATATTCGAAAAGAAGTGATAAAAAAGACTTAGTAGTCATTTCGCTTGACGCAGAAAAAGCTTTTGATCAAGTGGAATGGCCCTACCTATTTTCGGTTATGGAAGCTTTCAAATTGGGAGAGAAGTTTACTACCTGGATTAAATTGTTATATACAAATCCAATAGCTAGAATAACAACAAACCGAATGTTATCAACTAAATTCAGTTTATTTCGAGGTTGTAGACAAGGCTGCCCTTTATCACCTTTATTGTTTGCACTCGCAATAGAACCTCTCGCCCAGAGGGTGAGATTACATCCGGAAATAC
Source organism: Okamejei kenojei (assembly GCA_035221665.1). Taxonomy (NCBI): domain Eukaryota; kingdom Metazoa; phylum Chordata; class Chondrichthyes; order Rajiformes; family Rajidae; genus Okamejei; species Okamejei kenojei. Next base: position 2,816,978 of record CM069145.1, read on the forward strand.
ATGGATACGATACTAGAGACACTAAAAATAAAATTTCCTTATATGCGGATGATGTACTACTTTATATTACTGAACCAGAAACAAGTATCCGAAATTTGTTAAAACTAATAACGGAATTTGGATCTTTCTCAGGATACAGTATTAATTGGAACAAAAGTGAACTCATGCCAATAACGGTGAATAATTTACATATATTACAACAATTCCCTTTTAAGATAACAAACGAAAATATTAAATATCTTGGGATTTTCGTTACAAAAAGATTTGACTCTTTATTTAAATTTAATTTCCCCCCATTATTGAATAAATTAAATAAGAATATTTTATACTGGAAAAGCTTACCTATTTCAATGTTAGGTAAAATTAATGCAATAAAAATGATTTTTCTCCCACAATTATTATATCTATTTCAATTAATTCCGATATATCTCCCTAAAAATTTTTTCAAAAAAGTAGATTCTCTAATTACTAACTTTATCTGGGATTACAAGACCCATAGAATAAATAAAAAACATTTATGTAAATCTAAAATAAATGGAGGATTAGCATAACCAAATTTATGTTTTATTACTGGGCAGTCAATATTAAAAATATGAATATTTGGCTAGAAGAAATAGATAATAAACCAAATTGGTTAAATATGGAAAAAGAAGATTGTTCTCCATTTGAAATTAGCTCTATAATATTTGCTAATACTAACGTAGCTAAGAAAATTTATAGGGAAAATCCGATAATAGAAAACGGAATCCGTATTTGGAAACAAATAAAGAAAACATTAAAACGAAAATCTATACCACTAGGTCTTACCATCATTAATAACGTTACGTTCAAACCTTCAATGATGGATAAGGCTTTTTTACAATGGAAAAATAATGGAATTACTAAGATGGGCGATCTTTATAAGGAAAATTCTTTCCTTTCATTTCAAGAGTTACAACAAACTTATGGACTACACAATAAAGAATATTTTAGATATTTACAAGTCAGAAATTATGTTTCTGCAAATACACAAGAACTTAGAAATAGAAAGACAGAAATTTTAGATGAATGTTTGAATAAACATCCAAATACGGAAAAAATGATATCATATATATACAATATTTTATTGGAAAGTGATGTTCCATCAACAGAAATATATAGACAGTCTTGGGAAAATGAATTAGGCCAAATTATAAGACCAGAAATATGGGATGAAAGTTTACAACATATACATCACTGCTCGTTAAATGCTAAACATTCCCTTATACAGTTTAAAATACTACATAGATTACATTATTCCAAATCTAAATTACATAACATTTTTCCAAAAGTATCCTCTATATGTGATAAATGTCAAAACTCGGAAGCAAATTTATCACATTCATTCACTAACTGTATAAAAATTGAAAAATACTGGAATGAAATATTTAAGATAATTTCGAATGTTGTCAATATAACTTTGACTCCTGATCCAAAGTTAATAATACTTGGAATATTAGAAACTGACCAACTAATAACAATGAACCAAAGAACTTTTATCGACTATGGTCTAATAATTGGGAAAAAATTAATATTAAACTTTTGGAAAGGCCCTACATCCCCAACAGTCAATATGTGGAACACAGAAATGTCGGAGACACTTCATCTGGAGAGATTGAGGCTTGTCCTAACGGACAGGTTAGATCTCTTCAGAAAGATTTGGTCTCCATATATTAAATATTTACAGGGTCATAATGGTTCGGCACGAGGGCTTGACTGAGGCCTGAATATTTGAATGGATGAAGAAATATATATAATAAATCATGACTATATCTCCAAGGACGGATTAATGATTAATACTCCATTCTCCATCAAACTTTTCACTCTCTTTTTCTCTATTTTTTCACACTTTTATAAAAAATTAGAAAAATGTATAGAAACACATAAGCTTAAATTTTTAATATCAGTACGATTATAAATATTACTAACTTTATGAAAGTATTATTAGCACCATGTATTTTCAATTATATGAAATATATAATTTTAAATTTTAAAATCAATGATAATACAAATATTATTAACAGTATGAAAATATAATGAATGTCATGAAGATTTTACTAGTATTATGTATTCTCAATTATATAAAATTTGGTCATACATTTCAAAATCAATGATAATACAAATATTATCAATAGTATATTACTAATATTATGAATGTATTACTAGTACCATGTATTCTCAATTATATAAAATACATAATCTTAAAATTTATAATCAATAATAATACAAATATTATTAACAGTACGAATATATCATTAACATTATGTATTTTCATCATTGCAAAATAATGTACTTTGTTATTATATTGTTTCTATAATAAAAATATTTTTTTAAAAAATAATAATAATAATTGATACTGACGATGTCCATGCTAACCACCCCCCCCCCCCCCCCCCCCACACCAGTTAGTATAATTGTAACCCACACGCCCCTAGCCCTCTCTCTGGTGATCGTGACAGACCACGTACAGCTAGGGCTATATGATGTATGATTAATAAAGTAGTGAAGACCTTACAGGTGTCTGTATCTATATACGTAAAGATATGTACACTACTTTACATATCTGTAGTGACATACCTTCACTACAGATATGTAAAGCTTAATCTACTCTTAGGAAATCGGGAAGGGCAGGTGACTGAAGTGTCTGCGGGTGAGCCTTTTGGGACCAGCAACCTCTGTTCTATTAGTTTAAAATAGTTATGGATCAATATGGGACAGGCCCACAAGTTAAAATTCGGAATTGGGGAAGGTCGACTTTGATGGTATTAGGAACTTGCTCAAGCTGATTGGAGTAGGTTGTTTGTGGGTAAAGGAACATCCAGAAAGTGATTGCTTTTAGAGATTTGATGACAAGAGTTCAGGGTATGTGTGTTTCTGTTGGAGTGAGGCAGGGCGGGTGTGAGTAAGGAAGCTTTGATGATGAGAGAAATTGAGGCCTTGGTCAGAAAGATGGCATGGGATCAAGTGATGCCCTGGAGTTTCATCTGAGCAGCACATACTGCGAAGGGAAACGAGGAGGGCAAAAAGGCGGCAGGAGATAGCTCAGGCAGATAATATTAAGGAAAACCCAAAGAGACTTTATGTTGTACATGGGATATTGTGTCCTCTTGATTGAAAGATACAGCAGGGAATCTGGCCCCTCGACCCACTGAGTCCACACTGACTATTGATCAAGAGAGAGTCAAGAGTCAAGGGTGTTTTATTGTCATATGTCCCAAATTGAACAATGACATTCTTACAATTGCACCAGCACAACACAATATGTAAAGATAGTACACTGTAAACAATATAATAAATGAGAAAAAAAAGTTCAGTGTGTGTACTCATACACATAAACACAAACACTAATAGTGCATTAATAACAATAATAGTCCATGTAGCTCAGAGCTTATTTGAGGTTGTAGGGTTTAATCGCCTATTGGCTACAGCTGTTCCTGAACCTAAAGATTACAGGGCTCCTGTACCTTCCTCGGGGGTGAAATAAGAGCATGGCCAGGGTGGTGTGGGTCTCTGATGATGCTGGCTGCCTTTTTGAGAAAAGGACTCCGGTAAATCCATTCGATGGCTCTCATGGAAAATATTCACAACTTTTTGCACTCTTCTTTGTTCTTGGGTATTCAAGTTGCCAAACCAAGCCACGATGCAACCGGTCAGCATGCTCTATACTGTACACCTGTAGAAGTCCAAGAGAATCCTCTCTGACATACCGAATCTCCGTAATCTTCTCAGGAGGTAGAGGCGTTGATGTGCTTTCTTTAAAATTGCATCAGTGTGCTGGGTCCTGGAAAGATCGTCAGAAATCTGCATGCCCAGGAATTTGAAGATTTTGACTCCACCATCATCCCGTCAATATAAACAGGATTGTGGGTCCTCATCCTTCTTCTTCCAAAGTCCACAATCAGTTCCTTAATTTTACTGACATTGAGAGCCAGGTTGTTGTGCTGGCACCATTTGGTCAGTCGATCGATCTCACTTCTATACTTTGACTCATCACCATCAGTGATTCATCCAAATACGATGGTGTCGTCAGTGAACTTGAGGACGAAGTTCGCACTGTGTCCGGCTACACTGTCATAAGTATAGAGTGAGTACAGCAGGGGGCTGAGCACACAGCCTTGAGGTGCTCCTGTACTGATGGTTATCAAGGAGGAAATGTTGCTGCCAATTCGTGTAGATTGTGGTCTGTGGATGAGGAAGTTGGGAATCCAGTTGCAGAGAGATGCGCAGAGATCCCTTTCCATGAGCTTGGTAACCAGCTCGGAGGGGATAATGGTATTAAACGCTGAGCTATAGACTATGAATAGCATGACATATGTGTATTTACAAGCAGAAACGTAACCCTGGTATGCCCTCCCCCACACACGAACCAACACTTCACACATACTCACATCCTGACCCCAGTCTGAAAAGACTGGACCCTTTACCACCCATCCCTCTCCAATCACCACTTAACACCCACTTACAGCCTGACTGCAACAGACTGGGCCCTCGTCCACAACCCATCCCTTCCTTGCTGCACAACATCAATCTGGCCACTTCTCCATCATCAACAATAAAAATAGAGGAGGTGGAGAGGCTGTTCAGAAAACAAAAAAGTCGGAAATCCCCAGGACCGGACAATCCCCCTCTACCCTCAAGCTCTGTGCTGAGCAACTGGCACCGTCTACACAGACATTTTCAACCAGTCCAAGTCTAGTCATGTTTTATTCGACACATGCACATAAAGTGCAGTGAATTAATTTGCCAGCAGCGGTTCAATTAAAATATTAAGATAAATGAGAATTTACCAGTTTGAAGTTTGACCTTTATTTTATGAGTTACGTTGAGCGATTACTATTTCATTTGAGTCACGTGAGTGATTCTGTGAAGACTTCAAAGCTCTGTGAGTTCATGCTGGATACGAGTCCAGGCGTCACACACTGCATCAATTGACCATGGATGAGTGAAAAGATTAATGCATTCAGCCATGACATAGTTTGTTAAAATGCTGATGCTTTAATCATCAAAGGAGAATAATAGTGACCCCTTCTATCCTGGGGGAAACTATGAAACAAATCATGAATGGAATTTGGCAAATACCCTCGGTCTGGCAATGGGTTATCATAAAATGTTGGCAAGTTCATTCGTTTGACCATCCTGTGGCCGCTAGGGTCTGGTCCAGTGGAACGTACTTGACCCTTGCTGCTAATGTAGAAGCAGCCCTAGTGGACTGAGATGGAAGATATAGCATCTATTTCTGCATTAGCCAAAACCCTGTTTGACCAGTTAGAGATGGTCTGGATAGATACCTTTTGTGAGGTTTTTAGTAACTAACAACCATTGCTAGTGCAGATCCTCTAAGGCTCTTGGTGACTTTGACGTATTGTTGTAAATGAGTGACTACAGACAACCAAAGGTCCATGGGGTATGCCATGAGCAGTAGTTTGGGACCTGACACCACTGGCTGCTCTGCTTAACTATGTCATAAACATAAAATATTATATTATTAGCAGATGTAACCATCCTGTCCAGTCGCAATAAGTAGTGGCTGGACCAGTTGCGCTGAGACTAGTGCCATGAGCATAAGCACTTTGTAAGTGAGTTTGACCAGGGATAGAGATGTAGCTGGGCCCTACTGGCGAAGCAGTTTAAGAACAAAGCTAACATCCCATATCTCCGAGTACCTGGGCCTGGGAGAATGTTGTTAAAGATATCCTTATAAATCTGGATATCAGAGAATGTGACCCGACAGAGTGGGTCCTGATCACTGCAGCAACTATGATTAGAAAGCACGTTGGCACAGTTAATGGTACTATAACTTGATTGTCAAAGACCCATCTGAAATGAACTCCGACACGTTAGTTATCTGTGCCGTATTATATGGAACATTGGCATTAAAACCAAAACACTTCCCATCTCCTGATGAGGAAACAATGTGCTGCTTTCTCGGTGCTATTCCTGCATTCTGCAGTGAGCACGTCCATGGATCGGTCTGGCAACCCGTGCCGCCGAATGGTCTTCTCAGAGACTCCAAGTCTATAAATTGATTTCATCATGCAGAGGGTGGTTTCCTCAGTCACGGGGTGAACCACCTGATTTTTGTGTTTAGCACAACCATATAAGGTCCTATAATCATCCCCAACATTTAGCAGGAACCATGGCTGCATAGGCCAGTCAGGCAGTACGAAATGCCTGAGGCGAGATCTTGCTGGTTTTTGTGCAAGACCCGACTGATGAGGCAAAATGGAGGAAAGACATAAAGAACATTCTTCCTCAGTGTAGCAAGAATACATCTATTGCCACTGTGCCACATATTTTTGCAATGGTGATAGAGCCTGGATGCAAACATATTGATATTCGGAGTTCCATCGAACAACAATGTCATTAAATACGCTGTGATACAACATCCATACTGTGTTGTCATAAATTTTTACGTGATAATACACCATCATCAAATGCCCCCACCATAGTGTATCAATTTGGAGTTGAGCATGCAATGCCCATCCACCTCCGTAACTAGAAATGGTATTCGTAATTTTTCATCTTTGAGTACTAGTATCAGTTTGTAATATAACTGAAGAGTTACTGAGCAATGTAAAATACACCATTGTGACGTTGATAGCTTCAGCAGGTAATAGGAATAGGAGCAATGTAAAATACACCATTGTGACGTTGATAGCTTCAGCAGGTAATAGGAATAGGTCTGTTAATAACGACCTACATGGTACTGAAAATGCATGGTCCAAATGCACAGCTGAAGACACAGCCACTATATTGCCAATACTCTTGATGAATAGTAAGATTAAATGAGAACTTACCAGTTTGAAGTTTGATCCTTATTTTATGAGGAGTTACGATGATGGATTATGTGAAGAAGCCCCGCCAGAGCGCATGCTTGTCATACTTCAAAGCAGCAGCAGGAAAACACAGAAACCCAATAGCCGAAGTAAGACAGTAAGGCTTTTAGAAGACTAGAACTACCAGATGATCCTTTAGATTATGAGGGTGGGAGCGGAGGGCACGTAATCCCTCATCATAATTCCTCATAAAATAAGGATCAAACTTCAAACTGGTAAGTTCTCGTTTAATCTTACTATTTTACTTCGGAGTCACGCGAGTGACTACGAAGATTTCAAATCTCTGTGATTTCATGCCATAGTTCCATACGACACACTGCCTTGGTTGACACAGGATAACCAAATAATGTATCAAACATTGTTTAATTTATACAATCAATGTCTTAAACAATAACATTTTACACAACAGTAATAACCCCTCTTTCGCAGGGGAAATTACAAAGGAGAACTCAAACAGAACCCAAAACAGCTTGCCCAATCTTTGCATTGCAAGGACAGGTTTGTCAGAAACCCTAAAAGGTTCCTTAACTGGACTATCCTGCGGTGAGGATTTGGTCTAATGGCACATCCTGCGCCTTTGCTGCGTACGTTGATGCCGCCCTGGTGGAGTGATTGAAACACATCAGTGTCTACTCCAGCAAAATTCAAACCTGTTTCAGTCATCTAGCAATAGCTTGTACTGACACCTTTGTATGAGGTTTTATGTGGCTGATGACCATCACTGTTTCAGCGCCTCCTGAGACTCTTGATGACCTTGATATTATTCGCTCAGATGCATAATTACATATAGTCTTAGATCAATGGGTATATTTTAAGCTTATTTTGGTTCCAGCCATCCCTGGCCTGCTCTGATTAGATCATATGCATAAAACACAATATCATCTGCAGAAGAATGCATGCTGTCCAGTCATAACTTTTGCAATATTTGGACCCATAATGCTGCCACTAGCACCGTGAACATGATCACTTTGAGCGTTAACTTCCGGTAAGGCAGAGATGTAATTGGAGCCCATTGCCAAAGCAGCATGAGAACTATGCTCACATCCCAGATTTCTGAATATGTACGTCTGGGAGGGTTTTGTTAAAATACCTCCTATGAATCGGCCACCAATAGATGAGATTCGACAGAGTGTTGCCCTAAGTAGGAGGACAAAGTACTTCTAGCACTATAAATTGCACTATAGCTTAACTGCTTGTCAAAATGCAATGTAGCCATGAACTCCAATACATCCGGTATGCCTGCAACTTATGATAAGATATATATAACTGTCAGGCACGTGCCATGAGTAATTACTCAGGGTAGGTACTCAGTCCGCTAAAAAAAATATTAAACCGCGCATGCACAGATTGTTCGCTCCGTTAAATAAATAAATAAATAAAAATCGGTGACATTTCAATTTGCCCAAGGCTTCCTAGTCCTAGACCAATTGGGGGAACAGTTCCTTTCACAGCGCGTGGAGTGTCTGTGTCAGGGGTAAGGTTGTGGGGAGGGCACGAGTGTTGACAAGGAGGGTGTCGGGGATAATGCCAGCAACTTACTCACTCACCGCTGCCACAGCTCTCCGGGCACGAAGCCCCCGCACTGTAGCTGGGGATAGAAGCACCTCGGGTAGCTACGAGCGGCCGCCGGTACCCGACAGCAGAACTGGCCGCCACTTCAGCGCCTTCTGCCGGCCCACTCACCTCTGGCAGTGCTCTCCGTCGGAACCTGTCACCTGCCGTTCGCCGACTTCGCTCATGTCAGCGGCTTCCTGTAAATCCTTAAATTCCCACAGCCGAGTAACCTCAATCGCGCTGTCGGAATTTAAGGACATGAGTGAGGCCAGCGAGCGGCAGGAGAGTGGTTTGTAGACGGAGAGCTGGCAGAGGTGAGCGGGGACCGGCAGAAGGAGCTAAGGTGGCGGCTGGTTCCACTGTCCGGCCCGGCGGCCGCTCGCATTCCACGCCTCCGTGCAAGGAGCGTCGCAAGTGGCATTATCCCAATCCCCTCATTCATAACATTCGTGCCCTCCCCGCAACTTTACCCTGGGCCAGACTCCCCAAACACTGTGAAAGGAGCTCTCCCCCCCAACCCCCCCCCCCCCACGCCCCGGGAAATACAGTATTTAAAAACATAAACACAAAATGTACTTACCACATTATTGGTACACAAGCTCCATTCTTCTCTCTTTGTTACCTAACATACACTTAAAATATTGACAAACCATATTTGAAAACCCCGCCAAGAAACTTGCTCTGCGCATGCGCAGTAGACCGATGCGCATGTACAGTGCGGCAAAGGCAGAATTTCTGCTGCCTTCAGCCCCGCTTATCATTGACGGCTTCAGGCAGCGCTGATGGCACGTGGGTTGCACAGAGCTTCCCGTGTTACAAGCGCTGCGGATCAAAGGCATGGAGAATTATGCCTATCTAAGAGATCGATCTCTTACATAGGCACAATTCTCCCATGCCTTTACTATTTAGATTTATTTATTACCATGTTATAATTTCAGTCAGGGTAGGCAGTGCCTACCTTGCTACCCTGACGGCACGTGCCTGATATAACTGTAAACAGGACATCTCCCATTTCTTAATATGAGATACATATTGTTGTTTTTTTAGTACTATCTCTCCAGACCATCGTAATCACATCGACGGTTCTACTCAATAGTCTGAGTCCCTGGAACAGTCTGGTCAGAAGATACAAATCAATAAGTTAATATTCTCATGTAAAGGGGAACTTTCCTCCTGTTCCAGTGTGAACCAACAGGTTACTGTAATTGGGATGATCATGAATGCTGTGTCATCCGTCTCAAACCAATAGGACCATCCTGTGTGGACCAGTTTAGAACCCACTAAACACCTAAGTGTAGTCATACTCTATTTTGGTGAGACCTTGATTGAATGAGGATAAAATGGGGAAAGTGTAAGAACGTACATCCCCAATGTAGCGAGAATGTATCCTCCGCTACTGCCCCTAGATTTGGTTCCCATGCCGAATACAGGTACTGGTAATTTAACACAGATACAACAGATCTATGTCTGGCAATCCATACCGGCTAACAATGATTTTGAAACTTTTGGATTTTTAATTCATTTTTTGGTTGTCATGGAATTTACATGACCTGATGTCTGCAATGTTCGCATTATCTCTACCTGATAGGTAGATATCTGAGACCCAGATGTTCCTTGTAATGCACCAGTGCCAGATAAGGCTAGGCAGACTGTTACAGAATAATGACCTCATTCTACCCATGTGATTGATATGGGTACCAGCTGTGGTATTATGAATCTGAAGCTGCACATGCAATCATGCATTGTTGAGCAGAATTCTTTAGGCCGTAGAATGCACCCAGCAATTCTACGCAGTTTACCCCAGCCTCTGCAGGGTTAATGCTTCTTTCACATTCTATCTGCCGCCACAGCCAGACTTGATATCAGTGGCTCCTCATCCTGAAGCTCACATCAGTTTGTCAACTATAGGTTATTGAGACAGAATATCGCTAGTACATCGCGAGACATTAGTTACAATTTTGGCCGTAGGCAAGCTACTGCCATGTTAATTAACCAATGATGAACCTCAAATAGCCAATCATTCTAAATGGTACTAATCTAAGTTTAATTAGATGGGTGAGGACCTAACCTCTCAACAGGTGTATGGTAGCTGAATATTTATCTTTCAGATCCAAGGCTGCCAATATAACACCCTTTTTTATCCCAGTTACAATACTGAAATTTTTATTTAAAACCTTTTATACTGGACCTTAAGGGTTAAGTATGTTCGGGCCCAGAATGACTCGACACCCACCATCGTCCTTTTGGCTGGGGAATTGGACACAATTGTTAAGGCTGATATGCATCATCCACCTGTAGAGTTAGTGGTATTGAACCCCAACACCCAACTAGGTGTATTTTGTATGGGTGGATGTACTTCCGAGATACGTATTCGAGATCCCCGGATACAGTCCAATATTCACTTACTGTTTCTTAATCTGAAAGGATATGGTTTTTGAGGAGGCATCCTGGCCTCAGTTTTAGTCTCGTCGTCCAGGTATTCCCCTGGGGACTAGAGGATCTGCGCAAGGCTGCGAACCGTGGGTTGAGCATAGGCTGGATATTTATTCGTAAATATTAAACTAACAAATGGGCAGTACACAGCAGGGTCCATATCCTGCTGTGTTTAGATAGTGGCCTTGCCATTTGTCCAAACGCCATAATTCCTGCTTCAACCAGTTTTTGTTGCTTTTTTAGGACTTTCGCAGCCTTAATTCATGTGCCCTCATGATGCGCTCCTTTAGAGCGATGCACAGTAAACAGGTGTTTGATATGTGAATTTCTCCCATTATGAAGTCCTGGAACTGCTGAGGACCATTAATTTGCTGGCTAGATTGTCATTCCTGACTTCTCCGGTATGGTAATTTGCTAACCACATCCGGCACACCTGGAGCATGGCTCTTGTGCTCTGGTGTATGCACATAAGCAGTGACACCAACTTCAGGGTCAGCATCCTACTGCCCTGGCTCTCCCGGCTGATGCTCACGGGAGGTCACCACTTCAGGGTCAGATTTATACTGCCCTGCTCCTGCTTACAGGAGGTCATACACATAGCCCTGTCAACAGGTGCTTGTGGCGCAGCTCTCCCATAGGCCTGCGCTGTGAAAAGTTCGGTGTCAGCAACCCATTGACCCGAACTGGTCTGCCCTTTGCCACCAGGAGACCTTGAGCAGCCCTCTCCTAGGCGCTGCTGGCACGGCTCTCCCGTAGGCCGACGCTTTTACACATGAAGCAGCCCTATCCCAGGCGCTGCTGGCGCAGCTCTCCATAGGCCAGTGCTTTGACAGATACAGTGTCAGTAGAACACTAACCCGTCCTGGTCTCCCCCTCCAGCAGGGAGACCTTGAGCAACCCTGTCGCAGGCGTTGCCGGCGCCGCCTCTCGTAGAGGCCGGTGCTTTTTTACATGAAGCAGCCCTGTCCTAGGCGCTGCTGGCGCGGCTCTCCCGTAGGCCTACACTTTTACACATGAAGCAGCCCTGTCCCAGGCGCTGCTGGCGCGGCTCTCCCGTAGGCCAGCGGTGTTTTAGATTTGGCGTCAGTAGCACACTGACCCATCCTGGTCTCCCCCTCCAGCAGGGAGACCTTGAGCAACCCTGTCCTAGGCGTTGCTGGTGCTGCTCTCCCATAGGCCGGCGCTTTGATACAGGAAACAGCCCTGTTCCAGGCGCTGCTGGCGCGGCCTGTCCCATAGGCCCGCGCTATTATAGTGGAGTCTCACTAATTTGATAGTGTGAATTTGTAAAGGGTGAAAATACCCTTATTATCGAAGAGGAACTCTTGCAGCCCGACACACCCGAGTTCTAATAGGGCTGCACAAGTTCTCTCTCCCTCCAATTTTACTTCATGCCTGGGGCAACGTGTCTGTGAGTTGCTGACTGACTGTCTGCGACTAGCATTATTTAAATGGCATCCCCGCAGGCTGGAAGCCACTAACTGCTTTGTCAGCGGCTGTTATCTGGAAACCCGATCTTTGCCGGCTATCCGCTTCAGCGGTCAGACCGGGGTTCCCCCGCAGCCCAAAGCCGGCTTAGGCATCGGACATCCGATAAATCCGGCAGGGAACCTCTGTAAAGAGAGGCTTCTGCTCGAATAGACAATGCTGGTAAGTAAATGTAAGTAAAGGACCGGAAGTGGCGGCGCTGCCTGGCAGCTGCGGCTCACCTGCAGTCCGTCTGTTTTTTCTTTTTGTTGTTGTTTTTCTTATGTCTGTTTTAGTTTTGTTTAGTTTAGTTAAACTATTAGGTTGTGTAAGTGTGGGGGGGGGGGGGGGGGGGGGGTTGGGAGAAACATGGTTTAGTCTCTTCCTTCTGGGGGATACGACCTTTTCTTGTCGTGTCCCCTGTCTCCATCTGCGCTGAGGCCTAATGACGGAGCTGACGGCCTCGGGGCTGTGGCGGCAGTTTCCAGCAGCGGCAGTGGCCCGACTGGCCCGGCCTAGCAGCAGCAGCGGGCCCGACTTGGAGCTGTGGCGGCAGCGGCTCCGCTCGTTCCGGCAGTGTGGGCAGCGGCCGACCTCCGGCGGTGGCCTGTGGCCTGACTTTGGTGCTGTGGCGGTGTTCTGGTGTTTCGGCGTTACCAACAACATCGGAGGCCTGGATCGCCTCAGCGCAGAGGGAGAACAAGGAGGGAAGAGACAAAGACTAAGACTTTTGCCTTCCATCACAGTGAGGAGGTGTTTGGTGAACTCACTGTGGTGGATGTTAAATTTGTGTTTACTGTGTGTTTTTGTTACTTTTATTATATGTATGACTGCAGGCACGAAATTTCGTTCAGACCGAAAGGTCTGAATGACAATAAAGGTAATCTAATCTAATCTAATCTAATCTAAAAACACTTACCTTCTAGGTTGAAACTTACCGCCGGCAGGAGCGTTGCCCTGCCAGTCCGGTGCTTGCCAATGCATCTGACGTAATGACAAGCATACACTCTGGCGGGGCTTCTTCACGTAGTCACTCACGTGACTTCGAAGTAAAATAGAGGCTGCTTCATAACAACAAGGTTGTTTACAGGTTTTTACAAGTGTTTCCAACTTGTAAATGGTCCACATACCCCATGTTTCGGAAAGAACCAGACCCACCTACCTTCATGGTTACCGGTGATCTTATGGTAAGCCCAAAGGCCCCTCATGCGGGTTCTATTTCCGTCCTTGATTGGAGAGGACTGGTAGGGTACGTGGATCCCATATTTTTCCTGAGGCCGGCTTGGGCCTTGGCCTAAAGCCCTCTGCCCAGCTTGCTGGCTGCCACCAGCTTCAGTGAACCACTTGCTGCCGATGAAGGTGTGGGGTGTATTGTCGCCGAAACGATGAGGCTGTACTTGTAGTTCGATAGCTTTAGCTCACTCATCCAGGTCTCACCTGTGAATAGGTTTTACCTAAATAGCAGATACGGCGGCTGGTTTCCTGGGGTACCATGCCCCTCCAATGTCACCCCTGATAGCGCTGTTCACTGCCGGTACTTTCAGGATCTCCAGAATGTGCCATGGACATACTTCCGTGTTTGGGGTCAGTTACACACTGACCCCGACTGCTCCCCTGCTCAGAGAGGGAGACAGTGTGCAGCCCTGTACACCAGTGCTGTTGCCGCGGGCCCCGAGGAGACCTGCGCTGATGTGGCCCCTCCACGGGCCATATCCTTCGTGCCTCGTGGTATGCTCCCGGCAATACCTTCGAACTCCAACTCAGACAGAACTGACCCCAACTGCTCCCCTCTTTAGGGAGGGAGACAGTGTGCAGCCCTGCACACAGGTGCTGTTGCCGCAGGGCCCCGCAGAGACCTGTGGTGATATAAGTCCCTCCTTGGAGCATACCATTGTGGATCACCTCTCCATTAGGTGCTCCATGTGGGTTTGACATCCGAAGAACGTTACCCAGTGAAGGAGGGGATCCTCTCCATTGGAATCCTCCTGGCCCGACTCGTTTGAGTCGTTTGAGTCAACGGGCCGTACGGACTACGGACTTTCTCCGTGGCTGCCCTCCGAGTGGGTTTTGCCAAGGTGCTGCCGGCACCAGTCTGAAGCCGCTGGCTCCACCGCCAGCGACTCTGAAGGCGAATTTGACTGCCGCCGCTACCCGCACTTCCGCGGTCTCCGTAGCGGGTTCCCCGCGGTCCGAGGCCGGGATTCCCCGAGGTCATGACCGGGATTCCCCATGGTCCTTGACTGGGACTCGGTCCATAATGTTTTCCCCACGGTCCCGACTTTGCCCCGAAATCCAGCAGGAAAGTCTGTAAGAGAGATTCCTGCAATGGAAGCCTAACCTGAAAAGTTTTTAAAACTTACCTTCAGGTTTAAACTTACCGCTGGCAGGTGCAGCATGCCTGCCAGTCAGCGTTGCGCCATGCGTCGACGTATTGACGTGCATGCGGGCTGGCGGCTTCTTCACGGAATCACTCACGTGAGTCCGAAATGAAATGAACACACAGTACACAATAAAAATTTAACACAAACATCCACCACAGCATTCATCACTGTGGTGGAAGGCATAAAATTTGGCCAGTACTCCTCCATTTTCCCCCGTGGTCGGGATCTCAACCCTCCGCAGTTGCCACTGCAGGCGTCCAGATGTGCAGACAAGATAATTCCTGGTAAGTCCTGGTCGGAACTGTTCTCCTCTGGGGTCCCCAACGAGGGATCCCAGGCTCCGGACGCTGCGCCAGCTGGAGCTCCGCAGCCCGCGGCTTCAGGCTGCCGCGAGCCAACGAATGGAGCGCTCCCCTCCGGCGACCTCCGACGAGGGCTCACCTGCTCCATGACGAAAGGGTCCTCGCTGCGCCCACTGCTGAAGCCCCGGGCTCGTCTCCGGGAAAGGCCGCACCGATCCTCGATGTTAGGCCGCGGGGGAGGCGACATGGAAAAAGTCACCTCTTGGAGGAGGCGACCGAAGCGGCTTCCCCTTAACCCCCCCCACCCCACCCCCCACACCACCCCCCACACAAGCACACAGAGAAACATTAAAAACACACATTGAGACACCCAAAAAAAACAAATAAAGTGGAAAAACGAACACGCTGCTGCTGGGCAGTCGGCTCGCAGCGCCCCCACCGGCCTGCAAACATGTACTGTCCCTCCCTGCTTCAAAGTCTCCACTATTGTCCATGTAGCCAAAAAGGCAAGGATTACTGGTCTTACTGACTACAGGCCTGTCGCACTGACCTCTGTCGTCATGAAGACCCTTGAAAGGCTTGTGCTGGCCAAGCTGAAAAATATCACAAACTGGACCCTCTGCAGTTTGCATACCGGGTCAATAGATCTGTGGATGATGCAGTCAACCTGGGCCTGCACTTTATCCTCCAGCACCTAGACCGCCAGGGGACCTATGCAAGGATTTTCTTTGTTGATTTTAGCTCTGCATTCAACACCATTGTACCAGAGCTACTACACTCCAAACTTTCCGAGTTGACTGTGCCTGATCCCCTCTGTCGGTGGATCACCAGCTTCCTGACAGACAGGAAGCAGCATGTGAGGCTGGGAAAGCACATCTCGGACCCGCAAACGCTCAGCATAGGAGCAGCGCAAGGCTGCATACTCTCCCCTCTCCTCTACTCTCTCTACACCAATGACTGCACCTCCCCAGACTCCTCTGTCAAGCTTCTCAAGTTTGCGGAAGACACAACCCTGATTGGACTGATCCAGGTTGGGGAGGAATCAGCCTACAGACAGGAAGTGACACAGCTGGCGTGTTGGTGCCATCGTAACAACCTGGAGCTCAATGCACTTAAGACAGTGGAATTGATTGTAGACTTAATCAGTGATCCCCCTCCCCTCCCCCCACTCACCATCAACAACACCACAGTCACATCTGTGGAGTCTTTTAAGTTCCTGGGAACCATCATCTCCAAGGACCTTAAATGGGGGGCTACCATCGACTCCACAGTCAAAAAGGCACAACAGAGGATGTACTTCCTGCGGCAGCTGAGGAAGCACAATCTGCCACAGGCAATGATGGTCCAATTCTGCACGGCCATCGTAGAGTCTGTCCTCACCTTCTCCATCATCGTCTGGTTTAGCTCAGCCACGAAGACATTCGGAGGCTGCATTGATTCATCTGATTAGCTGAGAAGGTTATTGAATGATTAATGTATGAATAAGTTTATTGGCCAAGTATTCACATACAAGGAATTTGCCTTGGTGCTCTGCCCACAGGTGACAATATGACATACAGTGACAGTTAGGAATGACATAAAACAGGAAGTGACACAGCTGGCGTCCTGCTGCCATCGCATTGGCTGCAACCTTCTCTCCATTGATGAACTGTACACTGCAAGGGCCAGGAAGCGAGCGGGTAAGATCATCTCCGACCCCTCTCACCCTGGCCACAAACTCTTTGAATCACTTCCCACTGGAAGGCGACTCCAGACTGTCAAAGCTGCCACAGCCAGACATAAAAGCAGCTTTTTTCCCACGAGTAGTAGCTCTACTCAATAACCAAAAACCTGTAGCCTCCTTTTGCTCTGGTATTTTATTTAATGCACATGTTTAATCAATAATGTTTTATTATTAATGTTTTCTGCGTCATTCCTAACTATCACTGTATGTCATATTGTCACTTGCGAGCGGTGCACCAAGGCAAATTCCTTGTATGTGAATATACTTGGCCAATAAACTTATTCATTCATTCATTTATTGTCCAAGTGGTCCAGTGCACAGTGGAGAGCCAGTGAGATCACATCCTCTGTTGACCAGGGAATGACACGATAATCCAAGGAATTATAGACCAGCATGCCTCACGTCAATGGTAGAGTCTCTTTGCCATAGGATTTACTCACAATTAGATGGAAATGAGCTAACTTTGACTAGTCAACATGGCTGTTTGTACAGCATGCTGTGTCTTATTAACTTAATCATGTTTTTTGAGGACGAATTGAAGGTGATCAGTGACGGTGGGGCAGTGGATGTTGTCTACATGGATTTCAAAGTATTCTGTGGTAGGCCAATCCATTAGATCAATATGAATGGGATTATGGAGACTTGGTTGTTTGAATTCAGTACTGGCTTACACATGGAAGATGGAGCGTTGTGCTGGAAGGGCATTATTCTGGCAGGATCTCCCTGACCAGTGGAGGTCCACACATACCTGTCCTACATATATATATATAAATGACTTGGACTTAAATGTAGATGGTTGCTTGGTAAGTTTCCAGATGATACCAAAATTGTACGAGTTGTGGGCAGTTAGGAAGTCTGACAAAGTATACAACAGTGTAAAGATCAACTACAGAAATGGGCAGGGGGCAGAAAGTCAGTCTATTTCTCCATCTCCCCTCTCCTCCCCTTCCCCCCTCCTCTGATCCGCAATCCCCCTCCCCTTTCTACCCCTGCCCCCTCTCTTGTCCCCCTCTCACCACCCCCCCACTCTCACAAGCTCCCCCTCACACTCTCACTCCCCCACTCTCCTCAATCTCACACCCCACTCTCACTCTCTCCCCAACTCTCACACCCTCCCACTCACTATCTGAAGTTAGAGAAGGTCAATGAGTAGTTAACACCCCAGTGGTATGAACATTGACTTCTCTAACTTCAGATAGCCCCTGCGTTCTCTCTCCATCCACAACCCCTTCCCAGTTCTCCCACTAGTCTTACTGTCTCTGACTACATTCTATGTTTGTCCCGCCCCGTCCCCTGACATCAGTCTGAAGAAGGGTCTCGACCTGAAACGTCGGCCATCCCTGGGGAGGAGCAAATGCCACCAGAACACAAGTCGTGGTCTGATCAACCACGGCTGGGACGCCTGGGTGAGGGTGTCTGACGTTGAAACACCCGAAACACCCAATGACCCCAGGTTACATCACTGATGATGTGTTCAGGAGCATCTATAGATGTATTTGTATCAATCAATAGACTGGTTGACAACCAAGAATAGGGTGGTGTTGACTGGAGAGACAGTGGAGAGCTCGGAAAGACGGCAATCGGGGCGGGGCGGGTTGGCAGCCCAAACTGCATCCAGTGAGAGGAGGAGACCCAAATCACGCTACAGAAAATCACTTGGAAAAATACCCCCAGGGGTGCCCGAGAGGGGGTGAGGATGAGCACCTCAATTTGACGGATCAAAAGGTTAACGACTAATGGCAATGGACAACCGACTATGAGTATGAAATGCAGATGTGGTAAGGTCTGCAAGAACAGCCGAGGCCTGAAGATTCACCAGACCCGGATGAAGTGTTTGGAGGGAGAGGGAGTGTCACAATGCACAGGGATTTTACCTGGTGAGATGCAGGAGGAGCCGGGCCCGGAATCACCCTACAGAGCCCGAAGCCTCCAGTGGCGCAACTAGTCCCTCGGAACCGACCTCCGGAGAAGGTTCGAGTCAAATGGCCTCAGGCCTGCAAGACGGCATCAGTTCAATGAGGACATCTACAAGGTGCAAGAAGCAACTGCGAAGGGAGACGTGGACCGAAGGCTGCGGACGATGATGACGATCATCGTCAGCCTAGCTGTGGAAAGGTTTGGAGCAGTGGGGAAGAAGCCGGCCAGAACACCTTCCACCATGGACCAACGAGCAACAAAGATCCACAAGATCCGGCAGGAGCTGAAGTCCCTCAAGAAGCAG
Source organism: Okamejei kenojei (assembly GCA_035221665.1). Lineage (NCBI taxonomy): Eukaryota > Metazoa > Chordata > Chondrichthyes > Rajiformes > Rajidae > Okamejei > Okamejei kenojei. Next base: position 2,835,913 of record CM069145.1, read on the forward strand.
TATAAAGAGGCCAGCGAAGAGCAACGTCCCCCCTTGGCTGAGCTGCCAACCATCCTGAGGAAGAAGCTGATGACCCTCCATAGAGCTGAGTGGCACCAAAAACGCCGGCAGGAAAGAGCCAGGAAGCGAGCATCCTTCATGGACAACGCCCTCGGCTTCACCAAACAACTGCTAGGGCTGAAGCGCAGTGGGAGTTTGGCTTGCTCTAAGTAGGAGATCGACCGGCACATCCAGACCACCTACAGTGACCCTGTCAGGCAGCAGGAGCTGGGCCAGTGCAACATCCTGATAAAACCACCTCCACCCATCAAGGAGTTTGATAGTAGAGAGCCACCCCTGAAGGAGGTCCAGGACGTTGTGAAGAGAGCAAGATCTGGCTCAGCCCCTGGCCCGAGCAGAGTCCCCTACAAGAACTGCCCCTTGTTACTGAAACGGCTGTGGAAGATCATGAAAGTAATCTGGAGGAGAGGGAAAGTGGCACATCAGTGGCAATTCGCTGAAGGAATCTGGATCCCAAAGGAAGAAGATTTCAAGAAGATCGATCAGTTCAGGATCATCTCCTTGCTCAGCGTTGAAGGCAAGATCTTCTTCAACATAGTGGCGAGGCAGCTGACCAACTTCCTCTCCAGCAATGGCTACATCGACAGCTCAGTGCTGTTCTTATCTGGAGTGCCTGGGTGCCTATAGCACACGGGAGTGGTGACCCAGCTCATCAGAGAAGCCAGGGAGAACAAGTGAAACCTGACAGCGCTCTGGCTTGACCTGGCCAACGCCTATGGCTCCATCCCGCACAAGCAGTCATGGTGGCACAGCGGTAGAGTTGCTGCCTTACAGCAAAATGCTGCGCCAGATACCCGGGTTCGATCCCGACTACGGGTGCTGTCTGTATGGAGTTTGTACGCTCTCCCCGTGATCTGCGTGGGTTTTCTCCGAAAACTTTGATTTCCTCCCACACTCCAAAGACATACAGGTTTGTAGGTTAATTGGCTTGATAAAATGTTAAATTGTCCAAGTTGGCGATATGCAGAGTAGTGCCCTGCCGACTACAAAATTCAGAAGGTTCAGAAGGTTCAGCTGATCCAGACAGTCATGGCCAAGCATCATGTGCCAGGCCAAGCGGCAGATCTCATCCTGGACTATTACACCCAGTTCAGCATGGGAGTCTCATCAGGGTCAGTAACATCAGAGTGGCCCAGTCAGACATTTGGCCCAGTCTGACCAAATGTTATATTGGTCTGAGTGCAGGTAGATGGGACTAGGGGAAAACAAATGGTCGGCACGGACTGGAAGGGCCGAGAGGGCCTGTTTCCGTGCTGTAATTGTTATATGGTGTTATATGGTTATATGGTGGCGGTTGGGATCATCACAGGCTGTACCATCTCTGTGATCCTTTTTGCCTTGGCGATGAACATGATCGTCAAGTCTGCTGAGCCAGAGTGCCTGGGCCCTGGTGATAATTCCGGTATTTACACCTCTTAGTCCGTTCAGTGAAAACGCCGACTAGAATACTTTATAAATCCTTTATTTCACGTAGGTGACCTTGCTTCTCTGTCTTGCTCTGGGAAGCTCTCTAGCTCCAGCAAATCACAGAGAAACACGTGCTCAAACAAAGGAATTAGCATATACATCCTAGACCCGTTGGGTCCCAGCATCACACGGGAGGGCTGGTCACCCAACGCAATATTCCACCTCTCCACCAATTCCAATATTGGTGGCCAGTGGGGGGGGGGGGGGGGGGGCTTTCTGGAGTGCTAGTATGGGTGTTGTGGGCTGAAGGGACTGGTTTCCAGAGGGCTAGTATGGACATTGTGGGCCAAATGGATTCTTGGGCTGTTTTTTTGTATGCTGTTTCATACTTGCTTTTTATTTTTACTTTGTTCGAAATAAAGTTATAATAATTTTTTTAAAAAACATCTTAGCCAATCACATGTTTTACACGAATGATGATGTCACATCAAGAAAGTGTAAGCTAACTCCGATCAGCCATGCGGTATCCCCAGATCGCCAATGCTTAACCCCTTAGTCCTGGAGTATCCCCAGTTCTGCATATTCTCACTCCGACCAAGTCAGGAGTGCGCCAACCACCAATCAGAGCCTTCATGGACAACGTGACTGTCACCACTGAGTCAGTGCCAGGGGGCAGGTGGATTCTGCAGGGGTTGGAGAAACTGATTGGATGGACAAGGTTTAAGCCAGGAAAATCAAGGTCACTGGTGCTGAAGAAGGGTAAAGTCACGGACAGGTTCCGCTTCAGCATCGAAGGGACACCAATCCCAACTGTCTCCGAAAGGCCAGTGAAGAGTCTTGGCAAGGGTACACAAAAAGCTGGAGAAACTCAGCGGGTGCAGCAGCATCTAAGGAGCGAAGGACATAGGCAACGTTTCGGGCCAAAACCCTTCTTCAGACTTGGCAAGGTGTCTTGGCAAGGTGTTTAACAGCAGCCTGTAGGATACAGAATCTGTCCAGGCAACCTGTCAGGAGCTGGAGAGCTGGTTGAGAGCAGTGGATCGGTCGGGGCTTCCCGGCAAGTTCAAGGCATGGATTTGCAAGCATGGTTTCCTGCCAAGGATACCTGGCCACTGCTTGTCTACGATGTCCCAATCTCCATCGTAGAGAGATTGGAGAGGAAAGTCAGCAGCTTTCTCAGGAGGTGGCTGGGACTGCCCAGGAGCCTTAGCAGCATCGCCCTTTACGGAAATAACACCAAGCTCCAGCTGCCCCTTAAGTCCCTGGAGGAGGAGTTTAAGGTGACTCGGGCCAGAGAGGTGATGTTGTACAGGGACTCCAGCGACCCCAAGGTGGCTCAGGCAGGGGTGGAGGTGAAAACTGGGAGGAAGTGGAGAGCGGCGAAGCCATGCTTCAAGCGGAGTCTCGGATATGCCACAGAGTCCTGGTGGGAGCAGTGGCTCGGGGAAGAGCTGGCTTGGGAATCTTCCCATCTCCCCAGTTTGACAAGGCCAAGGGGAAGGAGAGGCGCAGGCTGGTCCAGGAGGAAGTGAGGGCAGTGGTGGAGGAGGAGATGTCTACCAGAGCGGTTGGCATGAGGCAGCAGGGGGCCTGGAGAAGGTGGGAGCAGGCCATGGACTGAAAAGTCACATGGACTGAGCTCTGACAGGCTGAATCACAGCGCATCAAGTTCCTGGTCGAGGCAGTGTACGATGTCCCGCCCAGCCCATCGAACCTCTTCATCTGTGGCAAAACGGAATCTCCGGATTTCCCGCAATGCTCAGGCAAGGGGATGTTGGAACACATCCTGAGCTGCTGCCCAAACGCTCCTGGCGTCACGACCAGGTTCTTAAACCCATTGCAGAAGCCATCAGCATGGGAATCAGCAGCTGCAGACGAGGCACGCCCCACCACCCAGATGGTCACCTTCGTGAAGTTAGATTGGGTTAATCAAATTGGCAGAGGTGCTGAGGAAGAGGATTTTTTGGAATGTATGCGGGGGATAGTTATCTAAATCAACATTGTAGAGGCGAGAGAGCAGGCTATTTTAGACTGGGTTTTGAGTAATGAGGAAGGGGTAATTAGCCGTCTTGTTGTACGTGCCCCCTTGGGCAAGAGTGACCATAATATGGTTGAGTTCTTCATTAGGATGGAGAGTGACATTGTTAATTCAGAAACAATGTTCTGAACTTAAAGAAAGGTAACTTTGAGGGTATGAGACGTGAATTGGCCAAGATTGACTGGCAATTAATTCTAAAAGGGTTGACGGTGGATATACAATGGAAGACATTTAAAGACTGCATGGATGAACTACAAAAATTGTTCATCCCAGTTTGGCAAAAGAATAATCGGGGAAGTAGTGCATCCGTGGATAACAAGGGAAATCAGGGATAGTATCAAATCAAAGGATGTGCTACAAAGTAGCCAGAAAAAGCAGCATACCAGAGGACTGGGAGAAATTCAGAGACCAGCAGAGGAGGCAAAGGGCTTAATTAGGAAAGGAAAAATAGATTATGAAAGAAAACTGGCAGGGAACATAAAAACTGACTGCAAAATTTTATAGATATGTGAAGAGAAAGAGGTTAGTTAAAACAAATGTAGGTCCCTTGCAGTCAGAAACAGTGAGTTGATCATGGGGAACAAGGATATGGCGGACCAATTGAATAACTACTTTGGTTCCGTCTTCACTAAGGAAGACATAAATAATCTGCCTGAAATAGCAGGGGACTGTGGGTCAAAGGAGGGAGTGAAATCCAGGTCAGTCGGGAAGTGGTGTTGGGTAAATTGAATAGATTAAAGGCCGATAAATCCCCAGGGCCAGATAGGCTGCATCCCAGAGTACTTAAGGAAGTAGCTCAGGAATTAGTGGCATTAGTGATAATCTTTCAAAACTCTTTAGATTCTGGAGTAGTTCCTGAGGATTGGCGGGTAGCAAATGTAACCCTCTTTTTTAAGAAGGGAGGGAGAGAGAAAACGGGGAATTACAGACCAGTTAGTCTAACAGAAACTGCTAGAGTCAGTTATTAAGATGGGATAGCAGCACATTTGGAAAGTGGTGAAATCATTGGACAAAGTCAGCATGGATTTACAAAAGGTAATCATGTCTGACGAATCTTGTGGAATTTTTCGAGGATGTAACTAGTGCGTGGATAAGGGAGAACCAGGGATGTGGTATATCTGGACTTCCAGAAGGCTTTCGACAAGGTCCCACATAGAGATTAGTATACAAACTTAAAGCATACGGTATTAGGGGTTCAGTATTGATGTGGATAGAGAATGGCTGGCAAAGGAAGCAAAGAGTAGGAGTAAACGGGTCCTTTTCACAATGGCAGGCAGTAACTAGTGGGGTACCGCAGGGCTCAGTGCTGGGACCCCAGCTATTTACAATATATATTAATGATCTGGATGAGGGAATTGAAGCAATATCTCCAAGTTTGCGGATGACACTAAGCTGGGGGGCAGTGTTCGCTGTGAGGAGGATGCTAGGAGACTGCAGGGTGACTTGGATAGGCTGGGTGAGTGGGCAAATGTTTGGCAGATGCAGTATAATGTGGATAAATGTGAGGTTATCCACTTTGGTGGCAAAAACAGGAAAGCGGACTATTATTTAAATGGTGGCCGATTGGGAAAAGGGGAGATGCAGCGAGACCTGGGTGTCATGGTACACCAGTCATTGAAAGTAGGCATGCAGGTGCAGCAGGCAGTGAAAAAAGCGAATGGTATGTTAGCTTTCATAGCAAAAGGATTTGAGTACAGGAGCAGGGAGGTTCTACTTCAGTTGTACAGGGTCTTGGTGAGACCACACCTGGAGTATTGCGTGCAGTTTTGGTCTCCAATCTGAGGAAGGACATTATTGCCATAGAGGGAGTGCAGAGAAGGTTCACCAGACTGATTCCTGGGATGTCAGGACTGTCTTATGAAGAAAGACTGGATAGACTCGGTTTATACTCTCTGGAATTTAGGATATAAGAGGGGTCTTATAGAAACTTACAAAATTCTTAAGGGGTTGGACAGGCTAGATGCAGGAAGATTGTTCCCGATGTTGGGGAAGTCCAGGACAAGGGGTCACAGCTTAAGGATAAGGGGGAAATCCTTTAAGACCGAGATGAGAAAGACTTTCTTCACACAGAGAGTGGTGAGTCTCTGGAACTCTCTGCCACAGAGGGTAGTTGAGGCCAGTTCATTGGCTATATTTAAGAGTGAGTTGGATGTGGCCCTTGTGGCTAAGGGGATCAGAGGGTATGGAGAGAAGGCAGGTACGGGATACTGAGTTGGATGATCAGCCATGATCATATTGAATGGCGGTGCAGGCTCGATGGGCTGAATGGCCTACTCCTGCACCTAATTTCTATGTTTCTATGTTTCTATGGTTGAAGGCCGGAGTGCAGCTGCCAAGAACCACAACAGCCAGGAATCCCTCAGGAATCCTGGCGACTATGCAGGGCTGGCAGCTTTCTTTAGACCTGGTGAAACAGTTGCAGTTCCCACAGCACATTGCCACGACCACCAGAGGCGACCAAAAACATCGTCTTGTTGGAACTGACAGTGCCGTGGGAGGACCGTCTGGAGGAGGCCCACGAGAGGAAGATGATCAAGTATGAAGAGCTGTTCATAGACTGCCGTAAGCAGGGCTGGAAGGCAAGTGTATGCCCATCGAGGTTGGCTGCAGAGGTTTTGGAGGGCAATCGCTCTACAAAGCCTTGAGTATATTGGGCATCAACGGAGTGGAGAAGAGAAAAGCCATCAAGAACACCACAGAGGCAGTGGAGAAGGCCTCGAGATGGCTCTGGATCATGAGAGAAGGTCCATGGGGAGGAGCGAATGCCACCTGAACACAAGTCGTGGTCTGATCAACCACGGCTGGGTCATCTGGGCGAGGGTGTCTGATGTTGAAAGACCCGAAACACCCAATGACCCCAGGTTACATCACTGATGATGTGTTCAGGAGCATCAACAGATGTATTTTATCAATCAGCAAGGAAACAGGCCCTTCGGCCCAAATTGCCCATGCCAACCAAGATGTTCCATCTACACTCATCCCACCTGCCCATGTTTGGTCAATGTCCCTTGTGATAACATGTCCTACCTGAGGTCCACTCCGATTCCTGCCACCGGTAGATAGGCCAGAAGAAGCCTTGTAAGAGCGACAAGCTGCCGGAACACATCACACTCTGGACTGAGCTGCGGCCACAGTCAAGTGAGCCACAACTGGAAACAATGGAGGGCAGGAATACACCTTATTAATGTCTCCCCAGTGATGGTGAAGGACTGCGCCGCTGTAGGGAGCTGGACCTTCTAGACTGAGATAGACTGAGATATGGTCTTTTCCACACGTCTAAAACTGGAAGGTCAAAAGGGAAAGATTTAAATAGAACCTCAGGGGAAACTTTTTCCCTGCAACACTTTTTGACTAGAAACACAACATTTGCCTCACGTATAATTGTCTCACCTTACCTGTATTTAATGACGACTCGTAAAACTCAGCCTGGGCACCAATTTCCAATCTAGCTTCCCAAGGTGTTCCTTGGATATCAGGCCCAGGAGATTTGTCCGCCTTCCTATGTATCAGGACCTTCAGCACCTCTGTGACTGTAACACTGACTGTTTTCAAGACACTTCCATTGACTGTCCCAAGTTCCCCTGTCTTCATGTCTTTCTCCACGGTAAAAACAAGAGAGAAATACTCATTGAGGACCTCGCCCATCTCCTGTGGCTCCACACAGAGTTGACCGCTTTGATTCCTGAGGGAATGCTATCTGCCAGAGCTATCTCCTGGCTCCTTTTTACCCTCCTGATTTCCTTTTTAACTTTGCTCCTCAGTTCAGAACAAGCATGTCCTGAAGCACACTTTTAAAAACATCCCCCTTTCCTGACATTCTTTTCCCTTCAAACAACCTACTCCAATCAACTTGAGCAAGTTCCTGTCTCGTAATCTCAAAGTTGGCCTTGCCCCAATTTAGAATTTTAACTCATGGGCCCGCCCTGTCCCTATCCATAACTATCGTCAACTTAAACAAATTCTGGTCACTGGTCCCAAAAGGCTCATCCACGAACACTTCATTCACTTGCCCTTCCAAATTTCCCAATACTAGATCAAGTGTTGCCCTCTCCCATGTAGGGCCCACTACATACTGCTGGAGAAAACTCTCCTGAACACATTTGACAAATTCCATCCTGTCTAAACCTTTCACTTTATGATTTTCCCAGTCAATATTGGGAATGTTAAAATCCCCCAATATAACAACCTTATTTGACCTGCAGCTGCCTGTCATATTGGTGCTTCTAATTCCCGTTGACTATTTGGGGTCTGTAGTACACCCCTAACAAGGTGACCACTGCCATTATGTCCTCCTGAACCAATAATGTAACCGCCCCCCCCTCCTCTTTCACCTCACCCCTGTCTCTCCTGATGCTCCTGTACCCCAGAACATTCAGCTGCCAGTTCTACCCCTCCCTTACCCAGGTTTTGGTCATGGCTACAATGTCCCAGTGGCTCGTACCTATCCATGCCCTAAGCTTCTTGCATTAAAATACGTGCAGTTTAAACCAATCTTCCTTCATCGCTCTCCGCCTTTCTCCTGCCTCTTCTGTCCTCTAAACTTTCTCTCACTTCTGTCCATACCAATTTCTAACCTCTCACCTGCTTGTCCTGTGTGAGATCCCACCCCCCTGCCAATCCAGATTAAACCCACCCGTGTAGCATTAGCAAACCTGCCCGGCAGGATATTGGTCCCCTTCCAGTTAAGGCGCAACCAGGGTTGTTTTATACAGGTCACCTCTGCCCTGGAAGAGATCCCAATGATCCAGAAATCTAAATCGCTGCTTTCTGCACCAACTCTTCATCCACACATTCATCTCCCCTATCTTTCTGTTCTTTCTCTCACTAGCACGAGGTACTTAAAGCAAACAATTTGCTTCAGGATAACTACTCTGCATGATCTTGCTTTTCAGCCTTTGACCTAATTCCTTAAACTCATGTTGCAGAACCTCCTTCCTTCCTACCTGTATTGTTTGTGCCGAGATCCGGCTGCTTCAAGATGTCGTGCACAATGGCTCTGCCTGAGGTTGTTCTTCTCTGTTAAGCCTCAGTGCCAGGGTTGGAGTCAAAGCCCAGGCTTCTAGTCACAGTTTCGCCCACCCCAGCAGCTCCCAAGAGGATGTACTTGTATTGAAGAGATACAGCCACGGGGTCTCCTGAACGCCACGTAAAATTGTCTTCCTCCTCGTCACCCACCTTCCTCCTTCCTGTATCTTCGGAGTGACAACCTCACTGTCGGTCCTGTCCATGAAGCTCTCATTTTCCCGGATGGTCCTGAAGTCATCCAGCTGCTGCTCTAGTTCCCTAATGTGAACATGAAGGAGCTGCACCTGGACACAATTGCCACAGGTGTGGTCATCAGGAACACCAGTGGTTTCCCTGACTTCCAACATCCTGCAGGAGGAACTGGGAGCAACATCGTACCGACTTAGTTGCCATCACCACAGCAAGTAAACCAATAATAAAATAGCAAGACTTTTCCAAAAGAGCAGAGTGAACATCCTCTGATCCGTCTCTGACAGCCTCCTCACCGAAAGACTCGCACTTGACCTCCACATGCTGGCATGGTGGTGCAGCGGTAGAGTAGCTGCCTTACAGCGCCAGAGACCTGGGTATGATGCTGACTATGGGTGCTGTTTGTACAGAGTTTCTATGTCCTCCCTATGACCGTGGTCCAAAGAGTCTGAAGAAGGGTTTCGACCCGAAACGTTGCCTATCTCCTTCGCTCCATAGATGCTACTGTACCCGCTGAGTTTCTCCAACATTTTGTGCACCCCAGGTTTATAGGTTAATTGGCATGGTAAAATTGTCAATTGTCCCCAGTGTGTGTAGGGTATTGTAAGTGTAGGGATCGCTTATCAGGGCGAACTCGGTGGGCCAAAGGGCCTGTTTCAGCGTTGTATCTTCAAACTACAAAATAAACAAAGCAACATTTAAGTCTCCTGAGCCAAAGACTCTCACAACCTCAACACTGCACTTAATGCTCTTGTGCCAAAGACTTGCACTTGACGTCCACAAAGCCTCTCTCTCAACACAGCCGCTCCGCTACACCTTGCCTTGTTTATATTTGTTACAATTGACCAATTTGGATGTTCCAAACCATAGCCGTCCGAACGGGGGGGTGCGTTGGGTGCGACCGCACCCCCCTTTTTCAATGCATCGCCTCGATGCTCCGGGCCTAGTTTGGGTGAGTGGGACCGTGAAATATTGCGTTACATTGCAGGGATGGGGAAACTGTTCATTTTATATCGGGGGTATTAAACTACCCGCGAAGGGTCCAATCCGACCCGCGGGATGGTTTGGGGAAAGAAAAGGGGTTCACGTTTCCCCGGGGGGGTGCGGTGTTTGCCCGCCCGGTCCATGGGCTCCATCCGCGGCGTCGGAGCCTCGCCAGCGGGTCCCGTCCGCTGCCGGCGGTCGGTCCGGGGAGACCATTCTCCCGTCGCCGGGCGGGAAGCGGGAAGGACTGAATCTGAACCCTGTCCTGGCAGCGGCCGTGACCCGACACCAGGCGCTGCTCAGGCAGGGTCCACATCACCCCCGCCGGTCCCTCGCCCCCCACCGTCGCCTTTCCCACCCCACGCTGCAGTGGGGACGGCGGCTCCAGCTCCTCATGCACCCCGCCAGCCCTCACAGCGGCCGCTGAATCATTTCAATTCAGTGACGACAACGGCTTTCAAAACAACCCCTCCCGCACGCCGATGCTGGGAGGAGGGAGGGAGCGAGGAAAGAAGGGGGAGGCCCCTTTCCGCCGTCTGAAGCACCTGCACCGCTCGGCCCCGCACCTTCCTGTTGGCTGGCGGAGGAGGGGAGACGGTGGCGAGGAGTCCCAAGTGGACTTGGCAGTGGACAGGGACGGCATAATCACCCCGCAGCCTTGGCTGTCCCTGTCCGAGGAGCGCTGACCTTCCTTCCTCACCACCTCCTCTGCCCCTTCCCCGCTCTCTCTCTCTCTTGTACGCCCCCCTTGACCCCCCCCCCCTTATCCTGGGACCTCTCCACTCCACCCCACACTGATCCCCGTTCCCCCCACTATTCAGTCCTCACTGACATCCCCTGTGCTCCCCTCCCCATCTACCACCCCCATCTATTCATCCTGTTCTCCCTATCCACCTTGCATTGATTCTCCTGCCACCTCCACATCCATCCTACATTCGACCCCCAATTCATCCTGTACTGACCCCCTTCCCATCCATCCTGCACTGCTCCCCACCCATTCATCCTGTACTGAACCACCCATTCATCCAGCACAGACCCCAGATCCACACTGTACTGACCCACCCCCATTCATCCTGAACTGATCCCCTACCCATTCATCCTGCACATACCCCCGATCCACACTGTACTGACGCACCCCCATTCATCCTGTACTGATCCCCCCCCATCCATCCTGTACTGATATCCCCCTCGTCCATCCTGTATTCCCACACTGACATGTCCCACGCTCTCCCCTCACAAATTTACCGACTCCAAACAACACACACTAATTCCCCTGCCTCAATCTATCCATTCCGCACCAATTGCCTTCTCAAACCACCCCCCCCCCCCCCCCCCCCCCCTCCTAACCCTCCCCCACTCCTTCCCCCAGCCCCCCCCCCCCCCTGAAAGAAATAATAGAATAAGGGAAGTGGGGGGTGGAGGGGAGAGGGAAGTTCAGTCTACACTCGCTTTTTCCATCCCAGTGAAAAGTTAGAGATGGTAATTGGATCTGGAAGCGGACCAATACATCTGTAAATAAAACTGGACAGACATTTTTTCATTTGCACAATTGATTTTATTGTATTAATTTTAATATATTAACGTTTAAAATCCATGCATTGAAGGAAGAATATTTTACAGCCCATCTGTGGTCCTTAACCCCAACCCTTAACCCTAACCGGGCGTCACCCGCAGAACACATACGTCAGCGTGTGACAGGATGCACGGCATGATGAGACACCCAGATGTCGACCCTGGATTTTGAACATTCCAAAATCCAGAGGTGACAGGGAGTCACCGCGCATCACTACATGCGTCATCATGCATCAGATGCTGAAAATGTCACCCAAGTGGGACAGGCCTTTCACGCTGTGAAACATGAGGGCAAGGCTTTCGAAGGCGGCGGCGTCGGCAAACCACTCCCTTACCAGGTTCTAGATCACCTCAGGCTCGAGTCCGCAGTGCTCGAAGAAACTGTCCAAGTCGAGCAGGCTCGGGAGAATCGGCAACTGAGGTCAGAGTGTGAGCGCCTTAATCCGCCTTCACCAACCTGCTGCTTGAGCGGCTCCTTGGGGCGACCTGCTGCTGCTTCACGTGGCGCTGGTTACTTGTGCTGGGATGGCGTTTGGTTACTAGTGCACCCTACTAGTGCACCCTGGGATGCTGCTGGCGTGGCGACTGGTGCTTCCTGGGGTGCTGCTGGTGTAGTTACTTGTGCACCCTGGGGTGTTGCTGGCAAGGCTGCTGTTTCTCCCTGGGGCGCTGCTCATGTGGTTACTTGTGAACCCTGGAGTGCTGCTGGTGGGGTTACCTGTTCACCCTGGGGTGCTGCAGCCTCTGTACCCTCTGCTAATTCTCCCCTTCCGACGTTGCTGCTCCTGTTGCCAGCCCCTGCTGCTTGTCGCCCGGGCCGCTAGAGCCGGGCAGCAGCCAACGGACCAGGCTGCCACGGCTCTTGAAACTGCGGGCGCTGCTGGTGGCCGCCGCTCCCCGCACAAACTCACACTTCTGCCGGTACATGACTAGCGAATCGGGCCTGAGCTGTCTCTTGGAGCTGGCATCTTACTTTGACCCAGCCAACGACAACAAACACGTTTTCACATCTGCAAAGAAGGAAAGACCAGGACTTCCATGAGCAATGACAGGCTGTCTGCAGTCACCTTTATCCACATTCCCTATGATTTTGCCCATAACTTGGACAAAGCTGTGACTAGGTTTGCGCAGTTAAATTCTTGGAAAATGGAACTGGAAAACATGCTTTATTGCTAAATGGCAATATACGCAGTGTACACGAGTGTCCGTCGCCTGCATCACCACACCAGGACTTCCATGAGCAATGACAGGCTGTCTGCACTCGCCTTAATGCACATTCACTATGGCTTTGCCCATGACTCGGACAAAGTGGTGAGTAGGTATGCACAGTTGCATTCTCAGAAAACGGAACTATTTCATGTTGAGGTTGATGTGAAGTTGTAAGGTCAGGAGGACCATTAAAGGTGCACTGCACACACTAACACAGTCTAACAATAACCGGCAATCAAATCAACATACAAAACATTTTCTAAAAAAAGGTTTTCTTTACTTCAAAAACTTGCAGTTTTTATTTGCAATTTTGGCATGCTCCTTTATAACATTGTACATAACATTTTACAACAGTACAACTTGATTATTAAAACAAGGACAACAATTCTTAATTAAAAAATAAATGTATACAACAATGATCCCAATCATCCTTTTGCACCCACTCATTACTCTTGACTCAACCAAAATTATTTCTGAAATATTGGTCATACATTTGGTGCAAAAAGCTCCAAAATAAGGCTCAGAATGCACCAGAGAGCATCTAAAACCCCAGAGCTTTCAGGGCCCTTAAGCGGGCCCTGGACCCCAGACGTGAGGGGCTTCCCACTTGTGATGTGCGCTGCATGCACATTATTTCACATAACATTTTTGGAATCCTGTCATGCCACCCCCCTTTTTGAAAAGCTTCGTACGGGCCTGCAAACAGTCCAAACCTTTAAATTATCCCACCTCTCTGCTCAACTGGCTTCAGCTGACTTGGCTAATCGCTCTCCTTTCAGATTCTCCCACTCTCTGGACACTCTCAACTTAAACCATGTCAGCTAGTTATTGATTCTCCTACTCTGGGTAAAATACTCTGTGCATTTACCCTGACTATTCCCCTTGTGATCTTATACACCCCTATAAGATCGCAGAGCATTCTCCTGTGCTCCAAGGAATAAAGTCCTAGCCTGCCCAACCTCTCGTTATAGATCTGGACTCAAGTCCTGGCAACAGCCCCGTAACTTTTTTCTGCACTCTTTCCAGCTTACAACATCCTATAGCAGGATGTCCAAAACTGAACACAATAATCCAAATGTGGTGTGATCTTGTACAACTGTAAACGTAATATTCCAACTTCTTCAAGGTCAATGTACCAACACCCCATCTACCCGTGACACCACTTTCAAGGAACTATGTACCTGCACTCTTAGATCTCTCTGCTCTACAACATTCTCCAGGGCCCTGCCATTCCCTGGTTGGACTCCATAGGTTCATACATCATAGCAGCATAATTAGGCCATTCGGCCCATCGAGTCTACTCTGCCATTCCATCTTTCCCTCTCAACCCCATTCTCCTCCCTTCTCCCCATAATCTTTGATACTTTTGAATGGCATGTTGGCCTTTACAACAAGAGGAATCGAATATATGAGCAAAGAGGTCCTTCTGCATTTGTACAGAGCCCTAGTGAGATCACACCTGGAGTATTGTGTGCAGTTTTGGTCCCCTAATTTGAGGAAGGATATTCTTGCTACTGAGGGAGTGCAGTGTAGGTTTACAAGGTTAATTCCGGGGATTCCTGTCATATGCTGAGAGAATGGAGCAGCTGGGCTTGTACACTCTGGAGTTTAGAAGGATGAGAGGGAATCTCATTGAAACATATAAGTTTGTTAAGGGTTTGGACATGCTAGAGGCAGGAAACATGTTCCTGATGTTGGGGGAGTCCAGAACCAGGGGCCACAGTTTAAGAATAAGGAGTAAGCCATTTAGGACAGAGACGAGAAAACACTTTTTCTCACAGAGAGCGGTGAGTCTGTGGAATTCTCTGCCTCAGAGGGTGGTTCTCTGGATGCTTTTAAGAGAGCTAATTAGGGCTCTTAAAAATAGCGGAGTCAGGGGATATGGGGAGATGGCAGGAACAGGGTATGATTGGGGATGATCAGCCATGATCACATTGAATGGCGGTGCTGGCTCGAAGGGCTGAATGACCTACTCCTGCGTCTATTGTCTACCCTTACTAATCAAGAATCTGTCAATCTCTGCTTTTAAAATACCCTAAGACTTCGCCTTCATAGCTATCTGAGGCAATGTATTCCACAAATTCACCACCATCTGACTAAAGAAATTCCTCCTCATCTCCTTTCTAAAGATACATCCTTTAACTCTCCTTCTAGTGGAAACATCCTCTCCACATCCACTAACTCCTGGCATTTCCAGTGAGTACAGGCCAGTCATCACTTAACACTTGGAAGTGCTCCCTGCTCTTCTACTCAAATCCTATTGCTAGGAATGCCAACATACCATTCGCTTTCTTCACAGCCTGCTGCACCTGCATGCCTACTTTCAATGACTGGTGTACCATGACACCCAGGTCTCGTTGCATCTCCTCTTTTCCTAATCAGCCACCATTCAGATAATAGTCTACTTTCCTGTTTTTGCCACCAAAGTGGATAACCTCACATTTATCCACATTATACTGCATCTGCCAAACATTTGCCCACTCACCCAACCCATCCAACCTAACACTCATCGTTCATTAACCAAATCATTCTCGCAAACCTTTTCTGGACCCTCTCCTATGCCAACACATTTCTCGTCAGATATGGGGCCCCAAACTGCTCAAAACACTTCAAATGAGCTCTGAGCAATGACGTATAAAGCCTCAGCATTGCATCCCTGTTTTTATAGCGTAATCCTCACGAAATAAATGCTAAGATTACATTTTCCTTCCTTACTCCCAATTCGGTGGGCTGAAGGGCTGTATCTCTAAGATAAACTAAACTAAAACATAAAATGCTAGGAACACTCAGCAGGTCAAGTAACATCTGTGATAAGAGAAGAAAACGTTAAAGTCTCATGGTTAGGGTGTTCCCTTCTCACATAGCGTCTTCGACCTCAGATGTTACACTCTAAAAACGTACAGGTTTATAGGCTGTTTGGTAAATGTAAAAAATTGTCCCCAGAGTGTGTAGTGTAGTGTTAATGTGCGGGGATCGCTGGTCAGCACGAACCCAGTGGACCGAAGGGCCTGATTCTGCGCTGTATCTTTTAGTTTAGAGATACAGCATGGAAACAGGCCCTTAGGCCCACCAGGTCCACGCCGACCAGCGATCCCCGCATATTAACACACATATCCTACACTCACTTGGGGCAATTTTTACATTTACCAAGCCAATTAACCTACATACCTGTACATATTTGGAGTGTGGGAGGAAACTGAAGATCTCGGAGAAAACCCACACATAGGGTCGGATTTACGTATAAGCTCCACAAGCTTAACATAGAAACCTAGAAACATAGACATTAGGTGCAATGGTTGGCCATTCGGCCCTTCGAGCCTGCATCGCCATTCAATATGATCATGGCTGATCATCCAACTCAGTATCCTGTACCTGCTCTCCATACCCCCTGATCCCTTTAGCCACAAGGGCCACATCTAACTCCCTCTAAAATATAGCCAATGAACTGGCCTCAACTACATGTTGCTAAAGAAGGAACTGCAGATGCTGGAGAATTGAGAGAAAGAGCGAAGGAGATAGGCTTCTTTGCTCCTTAGATGCTGCTGCACCCACTGAGTTTCTCCAGCCTTTTGTGTACCGTGGCCTCAACTACATTCTGTGGCAGAGAATTCCACAGATTCACCACTCTCTGTGTGAAAAATGATTTTCTCATCTCGGACCTAAAAGACTTCCCTATTATCCTTAAACTGTGACCCCTTGTTCTGGACTTCCCCAACATCGGGAACAATCTTCCTGCATCTAGCCTGTCCAACCCCTTAAGAATTTTGTAAGTCTCTATAAGATCCCCTCTCAATCTTCTAAATTCCAGCGAGTACAAGCCGAGTCTATCCAGTCTTTCTTCATATGGAAGTCGTGCCATCCCCAGTCTGGTGAACCTTCTCTGTACTCCCTCTATGGCAAGAATGTCTTTCCTCAGATTAGGAGACCAAAACTGTACGCAATACTCCAGGTGTGGCCTCACCAAGACCCTGTACAACTGCAGTAGAACCTCCCTGCTCTTGTACTCAAATCCTATTGCTATGAATGCCAACGTACCATTCGCTTTCTTCACAGCCTGCTGCACCTGCATGCCTACTTTCAATGACTGGCGTACCATGCCACCCAGGTCTCATTGCATCTCCCCTTTTCCTAATCAGCCACCATTCAGATAATAGTCTACTTTCCTGTTTTTGCCACCAAAGTGGATAACCTCACATTTATCCACATTATATGGCATCTGCCATGCATTTGCCCACTCACCCAGCCTATCCAAGTCACCTTGCAGCCTCCTAGCATCCTCCTCACAGCTAACACTGCCCCCCAGCTTCGTATCATCCGCAAATGTGGAGATGTTGCATTCAATTCCCTCATGCAGATCATTTTACTTCGGAGTCACGTGAGTGATTCTGTGAATAAGGCCCACCAGGCCGCATGCGCAGCATTACGTCAGCTGCATTGACGCAAGCACCACTCTGGCAGGGCAGAGCTCCTGCCGTGGTAAGTTAAACTTAAAAGGTAAGTTTGGTTTTTTACTTACCAAGGGTTTTTCGGCAGGAACCTCTTTTTACAGAGGTTTTTCCTGCCAGTTTCACAGCCCGACAATTTGCCGGTTATGGACTGTGGGGAAATTCCAGTCCGACCGCAAATGCGGATAAAGTGGCAAAATTGATCGGGTTGCGAGATAAGGAGCCGCTGACAGTGCAGTTAGCGGCTCCCCAGCTGCAGGGATGCCGTAAAAATGGCAGGAAATTTAAGCAGAGTCGCTGACGGGGGGGTCAGCGGCTCCCAGCCTGCAGGAATGCCGTACAAACGGCAAGAAATTAAGCAGAGTCACTGACAGGGGGGTCAGTGGCTCCCAGCCTGTGGGATGCCATTGGAACGGCAATGAAGCAACGCTGGAGCTACTGACAGTGGGGTCAGTGGCTCACAGACGTAGGTCCACAGTCAAGAAATTATTGGGACTCATTCAGCCTTATTTGGACTCAGGTGAGTCGGGCTATAAAGGGGTTCTCCTTATAATAAAAAGTATGTATTTTATAGTGTGTTTTCTTTAAGTAAAAGTTAAAGGCAAAGTAAAAAGTTATTGTTATATGTTCTGACAATGTTATAATTGTTTAAGCACCGGTTGCTATGATTTATTTTTAGCCTTCACAGATAAAGCTGTACATAAAATGGTGATTTAGTGAGCTTACACAACAATAGCGCGGGCCTATGGGACAGGCCACACCAGCAGCGCCTTACAGGGCTGCTTCATATATGAAAGTGCCGGCCTACGGGAGAGCTGTGCCAACAGCGCCTGATACAGGGATGTCCATGTCAAAGCGCCGGCCTTTATGAAAGGCGGCGCCAGCAATGCCTGGGACAGGGTTGCTCAAATTCACACATATCTGCTCGCCCACGGAGTCGGGGGATGAATTCCTCACCGGGGCTGGATAGTGCGTTGAAACGACTATCCCAAATACAACAACTGTTGTATTCAGTGCTGCAAAGGTCCCCCTCTCAGAGGCAGAAACCAAGATGGGTCAGTATCCTGCTGACACTGAGTCTCAGGGTATGGCCATGGGGCATACCCAAAGGAATGAAGGGCACGTGTCAGAGGTACCTTTCCTGACAATAAAGTTGCCATCCCAGTAAAATATTCTATACGGTTAAGGCCAATGGGTTTGTATCAGTATTTGTATCCTATGGCCTGCGGCAGCACCTGTTAGAGTTGCCTATGAATCACCCTCTCTTTGGAGGGAAGAGCAAAAGGTCAAGATGACTCCAGGCTCTAAAGATGTCAACAGAACAGACTCAAGCACATATGTGGCGGCAGTGAACAAACGCCAACAGGGGGATGTGAGAGCCAGCCGCTGAATCGGTTATTCAGGTAGGTCTATTCTACAGGGGAAGAAGCCTGGCAGATTAATTAATTCGGCCAACAACGGGCAAAAGTCATCGTTCAGAACGCACCCCAGGTGCTCATCGGCAGTAGCGGTTCACTGGAGCTGGGGGCAGCATGACAGTTCAGAAATTCCATGCACCTTCCAATCATGCTCAATTGAATGCGTCAAGCACTTCCAAAAATTGGGTAGTGCGCCGTTCACAAGTTGTAATATTTACATTTGTTTGTACAACACACAAAGGGTAAAAATATTTGGTTGAGGCACAGCCGGAGCATTCCAAGTAAGTTGGATTATGGCCAGGGTTTGGAAATTGGGCAGAAGTTCTCATGCAAACCACCCATGGAATAAGGCAGGAGTGGATGTTATTATGAAGAATGGAGAGTATCGGGCATATGAACTTTCCGAATATAAAAACTTATTCCTGACTTCAACAGATTCATAAGGTAAGAGATACATGTTATACAAATCCCATTACAAAGGTTATCAAAGACGATATAACTGTACTATAACAGTAAAGCTTTGCAGTATGGGATAAACTGTTTGTTGGTCATTGGAATGTACCTTTAATTATTATTAGCCTTGTCTCTGCCTTGTGGCAAGAGATTGGGTTATAGCAATCTGTTACAAAACTGAGTTATTTTCATAAAGAGTAATAGGCAATATAACAGCTGAGTTGCAGCTGAGCTAATCAAGGAACTGATATTGTGTAAGTAGCAATTAGATCGTTGCTAACAACCTTGTGCTATTGTCAGCTGAGGCTACTTCAGCCACAATGATGAAGTAACAGTATTCAGCATTGCTGAACATGACACTAACTCATTGAAACTCGCTACAGTAGTGTGGTCGGTTGAATTCAGTTATTATGAACTGATGTTTAGAACTCTAAGATGAGAAGTTCCAAATACCATCACCTCCTCAAAAGTAGTGGAGATTGCATGAGTTACTAATTCTTCAGTTGTTAGTATCAACTAAATATATACACTAAATGCACCGTTGAGTAAGGTTTTGAATGAATATACATATTCTTCATGCACAAATTTAAGTTGCTACTCTACAAGGGTGACATATGTTAGTCTCATGGTAATTAGGAAGAATATCCTGTAATTAATCTCCTTGCCACTGGTGTATCGTCCAGTTTAGATTGATGATAACACAGAATAAGTGTTGGATCTCAAAGTATGATGAAAGCATGATTCAATACTTCATCAAATGTTCGTCATGTTTATGCATGTTTCACTGTTTGCAAAAATATGTGACACAACAGTGTGGAGAAATACATTCTCGCTTCAATAGGAGGAATGGACTTTATGTCTTCCTCATTAGCTAGGTCTTAAAACAGTCAGCAAGACCTCGTTTGGATTCGTACTATCGGACTGGCCAATCGTCCATGTGGCCTGCTTCATCAGGCATGATGGCACAATGGTAGACAGTTATGCCAAAAAGCAAGAACTTGCTGTTTTAAACTGTGGTTCAGGAGACTGGTCTTTGCACAGTAAAACGATTATTGACTTACACATTTTCAATGGATTGACTTATGCGTCAGGTTGTCACATTTAGCCATGAGGGTGTTCACTGCAGTATGCATGGATAGCATCCAAAAAAGCAGTACATCTCTATTGAGGGGATCAGAAATGTTTGTTACATATTAATGATACATTTGATACGATACAAATTACTGACATTTCCAGTTTATTTTAAGTGATATTGACAATAGTTCAGTTATAGAGAAATTACAGCTGTAACATAAGGGAACTACATTGTCGGGTCCAACCCGGATATCAAGTTGTTAAAAAGATCTTGATACAAGTACTCACATCACAAGATTATGCAGTTGGTTATTGTAAATGTGTAAACATTACTTCACCAAGGGGTTCCAGCTACATCCTTAGTCATGACTCTAATATCAGCACAACGACTGCAAACGCTGTGGCTGGACAGGATGGAATTGGCTGTTCATGCCATTACATTTTACATTCTGGTCTACACTAGCAGAGCAGACCAGGGCTGGCATGATTTTTAAGATCATTTCGAATACCCCACCGTCTCATTTTTATGTTATCAAGGCCACCAGAATCCTTAGAAGTATGGATTCAGCACTGTGTATTAGTTAATAAACAATTACACAAGAGAAGGTCGGTTCAGACTATTTCAAGGTGGCTGCAACAGGTATTAACATTGACGATTGTATGTCTCATTCGACCAGGTCAGCATCAACGTCAGTAAATCATTTAGAGAGTGTGTTTACATCTCATTATACCAGGGCAGCAGCTATGTTGGCGGCCAAAGGGAGGGATGTGTCCTTCGACCAAATTTTAGCGGCTGTCGAATGGGCAAATGAGCTGATGTTTCAGAATTTTATCATTGGCCAATTGTCAATCCAGGGCTGTTTGCCAATGACATTTTAAGTACCTAAATTTTAGGGGTCCTGTTGTTTGTTTACATTGTTAAATAAACTCTATCATTACATTGAATACAATGTTGTTACTAATGCATTTATTTCTCTTTCGAGTCAATCAAATGCAGTGGGATGCCAAGATTGTAATCTGTGGCATGAAATCACAAAGCTTTGAACTCTTCACGGAATCACTCACGTGACTCTGAAGTAAAATAGTAAGATTAAATGAGAACTTACCAGTTTGAAGTTTGATCTTGATTTTATGAGGAGTTACATTGGTGATTACGTGCCCATCACGCCCAACCCTCTCTCATAAAAGATCCTGGTAGCTCTCAAGTCACTGATCTTACTGTTTACTTCGGTGTTGTTTATTTGTGATTTCATACCGCTGCTTTGAAGTTTGCTGCACATGCGGCCTGGCGGGCCTTCTTCACGTGATCACCAACATAACTCCTCATAAAATCAAGATCAAACTTCAAACTGGTAAGTTCTCATTTAATCTTACTATTAATATATATTGTAAATAGCTGTGGTCCCAGCACTGAGCCTTGCGGTACCCCACTAGTCACTGCCTGCCATTCTGAAAAGGACCCGTTTACTCCTACTCTGTGCTTCCTGTCTGCCAGCCAGTTCTCTATCCACATAAATACTGAACCCCCAATACCATGTGCTTTAAGTTTGTATACTAATCTCTTATGTGGGACCTTGTCGAAAGCCTTCTGAAAGTCCAGATATAACACATCCACTGGTTCTCCCTTATCCACTCTACTTACATCCTCGAAAAATTCTATAAGATTCATCAGACATGATTTACCTTTCGTAAATCCATGCTGACTTTGTCCAATGATTTCACCACTTTCAAAATGTGCTGCTATCCCATCTTTAATAACTGACTCTAGCATTTTCCCACTACCGATGTTAGATTAACTGGTCTGTAATTCCCCGTTTTCTCTCTCCCTCCCTTTTTAAAAAGTGGGGTTACATTAGCTACCCTCCAATCCTCAGGAATTACTCCAGAATCTAAAGAGTTTTGAAAAATTATCACTAATGCATCCACTATTTCTGGGGCTACTTCCTTAAGTACTCTGGGATGCAGCCTATCTGGCCTAACACCACTTCCTGGTTAACCTGGATTTCACTCAGTTCCTCCATCTCATTTGACCCCTGGTCCCCTGCTATTTCCGGCAGATTATTTATGTCTTCCTTAGTGAAGACAGATCCAAAGTAGTTATTCAATTGGTCTGCCCTGATCAATTCACCAGCTTCTGAAGCAAGGAACCTACATTTGTTTTAACTAACCTTTTTATCTTCACATATCTATAAAAACGTTTGCAGTCAGTTTTTATGTTCCCTGCCAGTTTTCTTTCATAGTCTATTTTCCCTTTCCTAATTAAGCCGTCTGTTGGACTCTGAATTTCACCCAGTCCTCTGATAGGTTGCTTTTTCTGGCTAATTTGTATGCTTCATCTTTTGTTTTGATACTATCCCTGATTTCCCTTGTTATCCACAGATGCACTACCTTCCCTGATTTATTATTTTGCCAAACTGGGATGAACAATTGTAGTAGTTCATCCATGCAGTCTTTAAATGCCTTCCATTGCATATCCACCGTCAACCCTTTAAGAATCACTTGCCAGTCTATCTTGGCCAATTCACGTCTCATACCCTCAAAGTTACCTTTCTTTAAGTTCAGAACCCTTGTTTTGAATTAACAATGTCACTCTCCATCCTAATGAAGAACTCAACCGTATTATGGTCACTCTTGCCTATGGGGCCACACACAACAAGACTGCTAACTAACCCTTCCTCATTACTCAATACCCAGTCTAAAATAGCCTGCTCTCTCTTTGGTTCTGGTTCTTTAAGTCCCGAAATTCTGGTTCTGGCCTGCTGAAGGTGGAGGGAGATGGAAGGGGAAGGAGGAGGTGGAGTGGGAAAGGGGGATTATCTTTAGTGAGATTGCAAAATTATGGTAGGTTTTAGAGCAATTATATTTTCTCCTCCATGAATATCAAACAATTGGAACTGCTCTCTTTTCCTCGATAACAATACTGAAAATGGTGTATTCCATAGTTTGCGACTTTCATTTTGCATTATATTTTTAATGTGCACACACTAACACAGTCAAACAGTAATAGGCAATCAAATCAACACACAAAAGATTTTCTAAAAAAAGGTTTTATTTACTGCAAAAATGTCCAGTATTTCATTTGCAGTGTTTGCATCCTCCTTTATAACATTTTACTTACATTATACAGTATAACTTGATTATTAAAACAAGGGCAGCTTCAGTTGATTTAAAAAAATGTATACAACAATGACCCTAATCATCCCATTCCAACAACCACTCATTGCTCATGACTCAACCAAAATTATTTCTGAAATATTGGTCATAAATTTGGTGCAAAAATGCTCCAAAATAAGGCTTAGAATGCACCAGAAAGCATCTAAACCCCAGAGCTTCCAGAGTCCTTAAGCAGGTCCTGGACTCCGGCCGCAAGGGTCTTTGAGTTTCGCGCTTGTGATATGCGCTGCGTGCACTTATTTCACATAAAATGTTTGTAATCCTGCCATGCCACCACGCTTTTTGAAAAGCTTCGTACGGGTCTGGTGTATAATATATTTGACACTGTCCTAGGCTTTCTTACATATGCTGTCACAATGCACTGTTGTCTCTAAACAACACCAGTGATTTTCCTTGCCCTCCATTTCAGAATAATGGTGTTTTAAGCCGATAACTCGACACTAGCACTGTCAATAATAAAAAGCGCAGCTTTCCAGCCCTTATCTCATTAGCCTCGCTCGGCTGAAAATCGTTGTCAATCTGATGGACTCGTCCATCTTCCTCTTGTCGTGGGGGTGGGGGATTGGAAGGGGCCTCACAAGTGGAATAGCCTAGGGCCTCGCTTCATCTAAATCCCGCTCTGCCCACACAGATGGGTCTCTAAACTCTGCTTCTCTTTCCATAGTTGCTACCTGATCTGCAAAGTGTTTCAATCATTTTCTGATGCCATTTGAAATTGTGGAGTCCATTCACACTGGGAACTGTGAAGTTGCAATCCCGCCCTCTCGTCCACTTGCTGACACGTCTTGATCTGCATGCAATTCTCTCGGCTGACAAAAGTTTGCAGAACAAAAATGTCAGGTGATTGCTGAAGATATTATCTTGACCACCTTTATTTAGCTTTTAAACTTTAACAACATTTAATTTCTTTACTCATCTCTCTAAGCAGCTAATCTTTGAACCATTACTTTGAAAAAAAAATCACGCTCCAATATGAGTTGAGAGTTTGGATAACATGAATAATTATTTGTGCTTCTGAGAGAACCCATAGTTACAGCACAATCCAGCCATTGGCAGAATTAATGCATGTTGTGCCAATTAAATGGTTAAACTAAATCAATCAATTATCCATTGTAACGGACCCGCACTCAATTATCCAGCTCCCTTTGAAACAGTCTGTGAGTGTAAACTCATGTGGGCAAATGTTACTCATTTTTTAAAATGCTGCTCCACTGACAATCAGAAACATTGCTGCAGATAGACAAACACACCTGGTTTATTTATCAGCCACTTGAAAACCACAGCTTTAAAGTGGAATTTATCGAATACAATGACTGACTTGTAACCAAGTGATTGCAAAACGTTAAGGACAGTTTGGCATATTTGAGGGTTCTGTTAATAATTCAATTATTTGCTGAAGTATTCAATAATTAATACATGTAAAGAAAAGGATTGCGTTTAATCCTTACTCTGCCATAAACAACTAGTCCACCAGGCCATGACTGTCTTTTTGTTGGTTTACATTAAACAGTGCTTGTTCCAATGTACAGACATCATCCCCCGACTATCTCTGCTACATCGACGACTGCAGCAGGGCTGCCTCTGCACCAATGCATAAATCATTGATTACATTCATTTTACCGCTAACACACCCTGCCCTCAAATTCACCTGGACTATCTCTGACACCTCTCTCCCCTTGCTTGATCTCTCTGTCTCCATCACAGGAGATAGACTATCGACTGATGTCTACTACAAACCCACCGACTCCCACAGGTATCTGGACCACACCTCTTACCACCCTGCCTCTTGCAAAGACGTTATCCTCTAATCCCAATTTCACTGTCTCTGCTGCATCTGCTCCCATGAAGTTTTCCATTCTAGGACATCTTTCTTTTGTTAACATGGTTTCCCCTGTTGTCAATATATCCCTGACCCACGTCTCCTCCGTGTCCTAAGTTCTGTTCTCACTCCTCCTCCCCTCAGATGGAAGAAGGATGGAGATCCCTTTCACCCCAGCAGCCTCCGCATCCATCATCTTCAATGTGATCCCACCACCAGTCACATTTTGCCATTCCCACCCTATTCTGGAATCCAAAGAGACTGTTCCCCTCCACACCTCCTTGGTTCACTCATCCCTTTCCACCCAATGATTCCATCCCCAGGTAGTTTCCCCAATCTCATCTTCTGCCTTTGATGTTCCATAGGTGGCCACCTTTACATCAGAGAGACCATGTGTAGGCTGACCTTTCTGTACTGGGCCTCCGATGTTGTCAGGGTGAACCACACAGAAAATGGAGGAACAACATCTCAGATTCCGCTTGGAAAGCTCACAACCCAATGGTATGAGCATTTAAATCTCCAATTTCAAGTCAAGTCAAGAGTTTATTGTCATGTGTCCCAGATAGGATAATGAAATTCTTGTTTCGTGCAGTACAACAGAATATTGTAGGCATAAATACAGAACAATTCAGTGTGTCTATATAGCATCTTATCTATAAAATTAAAAGTCTAAATTTAAGCAATTCCTGTTTGCGCTGTATATTGATTTTTGAAAAATTGCTACCACTTACGGCTGTGATGTTTGGCCATCTTACTCAGAGCCCCCCTCCGCTCATCAGGTGCAGAGGAATCTTCCCATCGATGAAAAATAAAAGACTTATTAATGTTTAAAGAATGTTGATATTCTCTCTCCTGTCAATCACGCCATGAAGGCCATGCCCCTTCCGGTGGGAGGGACTATAAAACCCGGAAGCGTAGATGTGCCACATTCGCTGCAAGATGGGGGAGGGGGAGGCCACGACTCTCAGTCTGAGCTGTGAATCAACTGAACACTAAACACATGTCTACTAAACTGTGAGTGTGGTTTTATGTGGTTTATTTGGAACTGTGTTTGGAAGGAATAAATGGTTTTCTGTGCCTTTTAACTGTGCCTTTTAACCGTGCCTTTTAACCGTGCCTTTTAACCGTGCGGCAAATTGAAAAGCGTGGCTAATTGGAAATGTGTGGCTGTGGGAAAATGTGTGGCTGTGGGAAAACGAGTGGCTGTGGGAAAACGTGTGGTTGTGGGAAAACATGTGGCTGTGGGAAATGTGTTGCTATGTGCAACTGTGTGCCTTTTGCAACTGTATGTCTTTTGCAACTGTGCCTTTTGCAACTGTAACTGGAAGGAATAAACGCTTTATTAGGTCCGACTATGTTTACTGCTTAGTGGACAGGTCACGCTGATTGCGTCATTTCCGGTGAGTGCAGAGGTCGTGTTGAATGCCGAAGTGTTGCTGACTGCGGATGGCCCTTAGTGGAGATGCTGCGCTCAGCTGTTTGAGAATTAAAAAAAGTTTACTGCCATATGTATGGTGTGTGTGTGTGTGTGTGTGAGTGTATGTGTGTGTTGGTCTGTGTATGTGTGAGAATGTGTGAGTGTGTTAACGTGTGTGTGTGTGTGTGACTGTGTGTGAGTGTGAGTGTGTGAGTGTATGTGTGTGCAATCTGCTTGAAATGCTGTGAAATTGGATTTGCTGGCCTGCACTCCGCTTGGAGCGCTGTGAGGTTGGACTTTCTGCCTGCTCTCTGCTTGGAGTGCTGCGAGGTTGCATTTGCTGCCTGCACTCTGCTTGGAGTGCTGTGAGGTTGGACTTGCGGCCTGCATTCTGCTTGGAGTACTGTGAGGTTGGACCTGCGGCCTGCACTCCGCTTCAAGTGTTGTGCGATTGGATTTACAGGCCTGCACTGAATGATTACTTTTGAGGTAAATTCTCAGATTTTCGTTGTTAAAATTTGACTGCTCAATCTCTCATTATTAAAATGTTCTTTCTTTTAATATATCAACAGCAAAGAGCTTAATAAATCTCATCTTTAACAATTAAATTGTTGTGATATTTTAAAAGTCATTCACATTTTAAACTTGAATAAATCCTTTTTCCACTTGCCATGCCTGCGTGTTCCTCAACACAATGGGAACCTAATAGGCAGGAATGGCTGTGCTGTTGGAGAGCCACTAAGAGTGCATGGGGGGGGGGGGGGGGGGGGGGGGGGAGGTGAGGGGAGATGGGCTGAATGGTTGGGGGGGGGGAATGGCAAGGAGCAGAGTGGGGGGGGGGGTGAGGGGAGGAGGGGTGACTGAGTGAACTGCCACCACACCAGCCATGAGTGACTGGACTGCCAACCCACCAGCCATGAGTAAGTGAACTGCAGCCCACCAGCTGTAAGTGACTGAAGTGCCAGCCCACCAGCCATGACTCACCGAACTGCAAGTCCAAGAATCCATTCAGTCCACAATGTCCATACTAGCCCTCTGGAAACCAGTCCTTTCGACCCACGACATCCATTCTAACGCACCAAAAGCCCCCCCCCCCCCTCCTCCCACTCACTGGCCAGTAATATTGGAATTGGTGGAGAGGTGGAATATTGCGTTGGGGGACCAACCCTCCCGTGTGAAGGTGGGACCCAATGGGTCCCACTTAGTTTAGTAATTATTAAAACTCTGATCTTGGATGTGTGTGCATGCGTGTGTGTGTGTGTGTGCGCGTGTGTGTGTGATCACATCTACTCGAAAAAACTATGCACTAATGGGAAAAACTTTACGGTAGAGATTTATTCCGGTAGAGGTTTATCCCGTGAAATCAAAAATTGCCTTATCTGAAAATTTCATGCATTATTTCTTGAATTATTTATGAAAATGTTCACAAATCTCAAAGAAATTAGAAAATAAATGAGCTGGTCTCGCTGACTGATGACGTCACAATGGATTTGACTGCCTGCCTCTGCTCACGCTGCAAGTGACGTCACCCCTGTTCTGTCTTCTGCACTTCTTGGCTTCTTAACTTTCACTTCTTTAAATTTGTCTCTTAGCGTTTTACACTGCTGCTCAGATCGTGCTGCGAGCTCCGCTGCGCTCCTTGAAGTTCTACAACATGACAGCGGCAGTTGTTATCGGCGCACAGGCACGGGTGAGGGGATTAAACTGCTGCTCAGGTCATGCTGCGCGCTCCTCTGGGATCCTTGAAGTTATATAACATGGCGGCGGTAATGCTACGGTTGTTACAGGAGATTTCAACATGCAGGTAGACTATGAAAATTAGGTTGGTACTGGACCCCAAAAAAGAGAGTTTGTGGAGAGTCTCCGAGATGAATTCTTAGAGCAGCTTAAACTGGAGCCTACCAGGGAGAAGGCAATTCTGGATTTAGTGTTGTGTAACAAACCGGATTTGATAAGGGAACTCAAGGTAAAGGAGTCATTAGGAGGTAGTGACCATAATATGATAAGTTTTAATCTACAATTTGAAAGGGAGAGGGGAAAATCAGAAGTGTCAGTTGAAAATCAGTTGAGCAAAGGGAACTATGGAGGCATGAGGGAGGAGCTGGCCAAAGTTGACTGGAAAGATCCCCTAGCAGGGATGACAGTGGAACAACAATGGCAGGTATTTCTGGGAATATTACAGAAGGTGCAGGATCGGTTCATTCCAAAGAGGAAGAAAGATTCTAAGGGGAGTAAGAGGTGACCGTGGCTGACAAGGGAAGTCAGGGACAGAATAAAAATAAAAAATACAACATAGTAAAGATGAGCAGGAAGCCAGAGGATTGGGTAACTTTTAAAGAGCAACAGAAGGTAACTAAAATGGCAATACGGGGAGAAAAGATCAGGTACGAAGGTAAGCTAGCCAAGAATATAAAGGAGGATAGTAAAAGCTTCTTTGGGTATGTTTATTTTAGTTTAACGATATAGTGGGGAAACAGGCCCTTCGGCCCACCGGGTCTGTGCCGACCAGCGATTCCTGCACATTAACACCCACTAGGGACATTTACCAACTAAATGAATCTACAAACCTGTATGTCTTGGAGTGTGGGAGGAAACCGAAGATCTCGGAGAAAACCCAAGCAGGTCACGGGGAGAACGCACAAACTCCGTACAGGCAGCACCCGTTGTCGGTCTCGAACCCTGGTCTCCGGCGCTGCATTCGCTGCAAGGCAGCAACTCTACCCCTGCACCACCGTGAAGCGGAAAAAAATAATTAAGACAAATGTGGGTCCCTTGAAGATATAAACGGGTGAATTTATTATGGGGAACAAAGGAAATGGTAGACGAGTTGAACAGGTACTTTGGATCTGTGTTCACAAAGGAAGACACAATCTCCCAGGTGTACTAGTGGCCAGAGGACCTAGGGTGATGAAGGAATTGAAGGAAATTGACATTAGGCAGGAAATGGTGTTGTGTAGACAGATGGGACTGAAGGCTGATAAATCCCCTTGGCCTGATGGTCTGGGTACTTAAGGAGGTGGCTCTAGAAATCGTGGACGCATTGGTGATCATTTTCCAATGTTCTATAGATTCAGGATCAGTTCCTGTGGATTGGATGGTAGCTAATGGTATCCCACTTTTTAAGAAAGGAGGGAGAGGGTAAAAACAGGGAATTATAGACCAGTTAGCCTGACATTAGTGGTGGGGAAGTTGCTGGAGTCAATCATAAAATATGAAATGGAAGCACATAGCAGTAACAGGATGGGTCAGAGACAGCATAGATTTACGAAGGGGATATCATGTTTGATTAATCTTCTTGAATTTTTTGAGGATGTAACTAGGAAAATGGACAAGGGAGAGCCAGTGGATGTAGTGTACCTGGACTTTCTGTGGAATTCTCTGCCTCAGAGGGCGTTGGAGGCCAGTTCTCTGGATACTTTTAACAGAGAGCTAGATAGGGCTCTTAAAGACAGCATAGAAAGGGGATATGGGGAGAAGGCAGGAATGGGGTACTGGTTGTAGATGATCAGCCATGATCACATTGAATGGCGGTGCTGGCTCGAAGGCCCGAATGGCCTACTCCTGCACCTATTGTCTATTCAGAAAGCCATGATAAGGACCCACATAGGAGATTAGTGGGCAAAATTAGAACACATGATATTGGGGCTTGGGTACTGACATGAATAGAAAATTGATTGGCAGATAGGAAACAAAGAGTAGGGATTAACGGGTCCCTTTCAGAATGGCAGGCAGTGACTAGTGGAGTACCGCAAGGCTCGGTGCTGGGACTGCAGCTATTTACAATATACATCAATGATTTAGATGGAGGGATTAAAAGTAAAATTAGCAAATTTGCAGATGACACAAAGCTGGGTGGCAGTGTGAACTGTAAGGAGAATGCTATGAGGAAGCATGGTGACTTGGATCGGTTGGGTGAGTGGGCAGATGCAGTTTAATGTGGATAAATGTGAGATTATCCACTATGGTGGCAACAGGAAGGCAGATTGTTATCCAAATGGTGTCAATTTAGGAAGGAGTCCAGTACCAGGGGCCACAGGTTAAGAATAAGGCGTAAGCCATTTAGAACGGGGACGAGGAAAAACTTTTTCACCCAGAGGGTTGTGAATCAGAAGGCAATGGAGGCCGATTCTCTGGATGCTTTCAAGAGAGAGTTCGATAGAGTTCTTAAAGATAATGGAGTCAAGGGATATGGGAAGAAGGCAGGAACGGGGTTCTGATTGTGGATGATCAGCCACGATCACAGTGAATGGTGGTGCTGGCTCGAAGGGCTGAATACACCTATTGTTTATTGTCGATGGAGCTCTGGTTCATTGATGTTCTGGACATTTCTGGTTAGCCTATGTATGGCATCTTTCTATAAGAAATTCTGGACACTCCTCATTGTACTTTTTCCACAGTTGCCTTCATTTGGCTGGAATTACTTAGTTATTCCCAAACTATATCGAAATAATGCAATGAAGTTGAACATTTCAGTTAAAAAAAAGCGATTATGAAGTTTGAAACTGGATTTATTTTAAGACTTTATTTTCAAATTGATTTTTTTTCTTTCTAATTACCTAGAACATACATTGTACAGTCTCATTTTAAATGCTCTTCCATGAGACCAAAAAACAGTAATGTACATTAAAATACCCTTCCAATTAGTGTTAAAGTCAGGTCAGTATGTAATGAACCTCACATATTAATCTTGTCAATTTCAGCAACCTTGTTGGCTGGAATGTAACAGGATTAATGCTGGTAAACTTAATTAATCTAATGTACACACAAACCTTTCCATAAATGGCAAGTTACACAGTTTTAGTCAATAATAGTGATCTTTAAAAACACAGATCTCGGTAAAACAGAATAGAAATAGAAATGTTGGAAACATGGTATAAAAATGTTGGAACTAAGCAGCAGATCAGGCAGCATCTTTGGAGAAAGAAACTGTTGTTATCTCAGATGGGCGACCTTTCATGAGAACCACTAAATGTGCAAGATAAACAGGGACAAGGATCTGTGCTGGACAGGATGAAGGGATGATAGTGAATGGGAAAAGCGGTAAAAGACACGAGAATGAAGCTCTGAAGACAGGCACCAAATGCTGGGAGTAACTCAGCGTGGCAGGCAGAAGCTCAGGAGAGAAGGCATGGGTGATGTTTTGGGCCGAGACCCTTGTTTTCTAGACTAGTTTTAGTCTTAGTTAATGTGTAAATACAAGCAAATAATCTGAAATTGCCAAGGGAAAGTGGTAATGAATACTGGAAATCTGGAATAGAAATGCCTGAAAGATTGATTATCTGCAATTCTATGTTTCTGTGTTCCTTGATCTCAATGTGAGGTCTGCAATGCGTAATTGCTTAGTGGCATTGCAACAGCACAGGAGGCTGAAGACTTCCGCTGTTTCTCATCACGGAATCATGTGGTGGGAAGGCTGGGAGAATTCTATCCAGGTAAAGAATGTGAAAGAAAGAATAACAGCTAACATACAGGAAATGGAATGCTGGGGTAACTCAGCGGGACAGACAGCATCTCTGCAGAAAAGGAATAGGTGATGTTTCGGGTCGAGACACGTGTGAGGCCATTCCTCAATATCCCACAGCTCTGGTCTAGCTCCTCCTCCACCCCTATTTACAACAGGGACAGAGTCCCCCTAGTCCTCACCTTTCACCCTATCAGCCGTCGCATGCAACACACAATCCTCCGACATTTTCACCACCACTAGTCGCATCTTCCCATCTCCACCCCTTTCTGCAGAGACCGTTCCCTCCTCAACTTCCCGGTTAACATCCCTTCTCACCCAAACCACCCCCTCTCCAGGTACCTTGCCCTGCAACCGCAGGAGATGCAACACCTATCCCTATAATCTCCTCCCTTGACTCTGTCCAGGGACGCTGACAGTCCTTTCAGGTGAAGCAGAGGTTCACTTGTTCCTCCTCCAACCTCATCTACTGCATCTGCAGTTCCAGGTGTCCACTCATATCAGCGAGACCAAGGCAATCGTTTCGCTGAACACCTTCGCTCAGTCCGCCTGGACCTACGTGATCTCCCAGTTGCCAAACACTAACTCCCCTTCCCATTCCCACACTGACCTTTATGTCCTGGGCCTCCATTGTCAGAGTTAGGCCAAATTGGAGGAACAGCATCTCATATTTTGCTTTGGGCAGCTTACAGCCGAGTGGTATGAATATTGAATTCTCTAACTTCGTAACCCTGCACCCCGTCTCTCTCTCCATCCCTCCCCCACCCTCATCGTCATACTAATTTCACTGTCATCCTGTTGCATTTCACTGACGGTATAACTCGTTATCACCTACCCCACAGCCAACATTGGACCATTGTGGGCTCCAGTGTTCCTTGTCCATCGTTACTTTTTCATATCTTTCATTCATCTGTTCTATATCTATCCACATCACCATCTATATCTATCAATTGCTTTTCCCCTGAATCTTAGTCTCCTCTCCAGAGATGTTGTCTGACCCTCTGAGTTACTCCAGCATTTTGTGTCTATCTTCGATTTAAATCAGCATCTGCAGTTCCTTCCTACACAGGAAATGGAACAAGGTGGAGTCCTATCAACTACAGTGGGAAAATAAAATTGAGCTAATAGAAAGATGCATTAGAAATATGAGAATGTGCCTCTGTAGTACGAAGAGTAGGAAGTAGCACCAGGAAAGTCAATGTATTGGAATGAAGCCAGTGGGGGGGGAGAGGATCTGACTGAGACAGTATAGGTTGCATCCATGGTGGTAAACATTGACATGATCTCTTTGGAGAAAGTGAGCAGAATCAGAGGAGATACAAATGTTAATTAATAATGGAGGGTGCTGTGGAGCAAAACTCATCGATCACTCTTAGAGAAAACAAAACACTCTTAATCTGTCCCTGGTGAAACATAAGCTGGGTTTGGGAAAAGGAAGAAAGAATGAACAAAAAGAGATTGAGAGCATGGCACTTGAAATAAAGACCCCAGGAGAGTATGCAAACAAGAGAGAAAGAGAGATACAACAATTCATTGCAGGAGCACCAGTGATTTAACCAATTACGACAGGTATGCAAGCAATCATAGTATTTGGA
The DNA here is from genome assembly GCA_035221665.1 of Okamejei kenojei. Lineage (NCBI taxonomy): Eukaryota > Metazoa > Chordata > Chondrichthyes > Rajiformes > Rajidae > Okamejei > Okamejei kenojei. The sequence continues at coordinate 2,869,253 of CM069145.1, forward strand.
TAGAACATGCTACACACCCAAATTGTTCGGATGTTCCAAAATCCTTTGTAAGGATATTACAAAAACAAAATTATGCATGTCTTGCCATTAAGGATGTAAAATGTAGAAAGAAAAAAAATGATTTTTTGCTAGTGTTCATTTTATATTTAAAGTCCTCAACATAAGCGATTGTTTTAGGAACGTGATTTTAAATAATCATGGAATACATTCCACAGATATGTTCATATTTAGCACATAAAATCCAATACTGGCAACTTTCCGTACCTTTCCTGTAATTAAATAAAAAAATCAGATATACCCCACACTTTAAATATTTACGAGTACCAATCCAAAAAAATATCTACCACAATGATAGAATAGTTTAAAAAAAGTCTTACCATAACAGATAATGAACAATCACAGTTCAATGATTTAGTTTGAAGAAAATGCAATCACACAGTATTTTAAAGAAGTAATTTTCTTTAAAAACAGCACAATTATTGAAGCAGTTTCACATTTGTGGGAAAGTGTCTTCACTCACATGATCAAAAGTGTCTACGAAAAATATTGTTGTATCCAGATAAGCAATTTAATCCATAATATGGCCACATCAGGAAAGGACTGGCTTTCTAAGATGGCCATTATACTGGCATATCAGCCAATGGTCACAAAAGTGTGTGTTCAAAGAAAGGTCATCCTTCATAAATCCTTATGCTTGAGCATTATATAAAGGTCAAAAAATTAATGAGCTGCAACTTTAACAGGTTAATTTCCAGTTTAGCTGTTTCATATGAAATTAAGGACAAAATTTGAAATACGATGGAAAATAATTCAAATAGTCCAGGCGGTTTATAAATAATATTTAAACAATTATAATTTTGATCCTAGACAAGGCAGTACATCCCAGAAATTTTTTTATCAGTGCACATTTATACAGAAATCATTTTAAAATATTAATACATAAAACCAGTGGGTTTTGGCTATCTTGCACAGTTTAAAATAGCTTCAGAATTTACACCAACCGGATTATTTAACAACCCTTTGAAACGAGTGCAGCAGAACAGGACCACTGTAAAAATGTGTGAGAAAATTAGAAGTTAATTGTTTGGTGAGAGGATCTCATTTTGTCAGTAATTTTCAGACCCAGGTTTTCTCGAATACTCGCACGTTTTGGTGATAGTGGTGGCCTAGGCAGCAGCTCAGTGGACATCTGTCATCTTCAGCAATTCCAGCAATGCTCCGACTGCTCCAAAATAACCCTGCAGGACCAAAAGGGAACAGATTTTTAGGGGCTGCCAGCCATTTCCCCTAGGAATGACAGACAAGAGCAATGCACAGCAAATGATGTTGCTGTAATTCGTGGTACCATATAAATAACAGTGTGAAATATCTGGTCCTCATCGGTACCAATGACATGAGGAACTAAATGTAAACACTCAATTTTTCACTACTCATTATCAATAATGGTTGTGTTCTCTATTCTGCTAGAAATATTTACATGGATAATTTTTCAAACAGAGGGTGGTGGGGATATTCCACACTTTATGACTCGATGACTCTATCATTTCAAGCATGTCTCTGAACCATTGTGCAACAAGTAAACAGGTTGACATGTCCTTACAACCTGGCAATGGCGAGTCAAATTAAAGAAAATCCCAAAACAACACAATAGAAACCAGGGAAAAGGTAAGACTACTCAAGAATAGAGAGAATTTGTGCTTGGAGTCTGGGGATGTAGGTGAGGTGCCAGAGGTACTTTACATCAGCTTTCACCAAGGAGAAGGACATGGACCTTCATGGTCCTTTTCCGTGGTGGAAACAGATGCAAAGTATTCATTTAGGCAAGTGTGGAGAATATTAATATGCAAGAAGGAGTAGGTATTGGAACTCTTAACCATATAACCATATAACAATTACAGCACGGAAACAGGCCCTCTCGACCCTTCCAGCCCGTGCCGACCATTTGTTTTCCCCTAGTCCCATCTACCTGCACTCAGACCATACCCCTCCATTCCCTTCACGTCCATATACCTATCCACTTTACTTTTCTTGAAGAGCATCAAAGTGGATAAATGCCAAAACCTGATGGGATCTATCCCAGGTCATTGAGGGAGGCAAGAGAGGAGATTGTGAGAGCCTTGATGAAGACCTTTGCATCTTCTCTAGCCCAGGCAAGGGAAGGGAGGATTGACGAGTAGCTAATGTTGTTCATTTATATATGGAAATAATAGGCTGCAGAGCCTCATGTCAGTGGTAGGGAAACAATTGGAGAGGATTCTTCAGGGTAAGATTTACTCCCATTTTGGATTAATTACAGACAGTCAGCATAGCTTGCCATATGGCAGGTCGTGTCGTACTAACTTGATTGAGGAGATGTTGAGGTGAGTGATGATATGAGGGTAGGGGGCGGATGTGTACATGGACCACACACACACACACATACACACACACAATATATATAATTATACATATTGGGCGTAAACGTAGACTGTTTTGCAGATTACACCAAGATTGCTGAGGTTATGGAATGTTGATTGATAAAAATACATCTCTTGATGCTCCTGAACACATCATCAGTGATGTAACCTGGGGTCATTGGGTGTTTTGGGTCTTTCAATATCAGACACCCTCACCCTGGTTGATCAGATCACGACTTGGTTTCAGGTGGCATTCGCTCCTCCCCTGAGCCTTCTATATAACCATATAACCATATAACAATTACAGCACGGAGACAGGCCCTCTCGGCCCTTCCAGTCCGTGCCGACCATTTGTTTTCCCCTAGTCCCATCTACCTGCACTCAGACCATACCCCTCCATTCCCTTCACGTCCATATACCTATCCACTTTACTTTTAAATGTTAAAATCGATCCTGCCTCCACCACCTCTGCTGGAAGCTCATTCCACACAGCCACCACCCTCTGAGTAAAGAGGTTCCCCCTCACGTTACCCCTAAACTTCTGTCCCTTAATTCTCATGTCATGCCCTCTTGTTTGAATCTTCCCTACCCTCAATGGGAAAAGCTATCCACGTCAACTCTGTCTATCCCTTTCATCATTTTAAAGACCTCAATCAAGTCACCCCTTAACCTTCTGCGCTCCAAAGAATAAAGACCTAACTTGTTCAACCTTTCTCTGTAACATAGTTGCTGGAACCCTGGCAACATTCTAGTAAATCTCCTCTGTACTCTCTCTACTTTGTTGACATCCTTCCTATAACTAGGCGACCAAAATTGTACACCATACTCCAGAATTGGTCTTACCAATGCCTTGTACAATTTTAACATTACTTCCCTACTCCTATATTCAATGCTCTGATTTATAAAGGCCAGCACACCAAAGGCTTTCTTTACCACCCTATCTACATGCGATTCCACCTTCAGGGAACTATGCACAGTTATTCCTAGATCCCTCTGTTCCACTGCATTCCTCAATTCCCTACCATTTACCATGTACGTCCTATTTTGATTTGTCCTGCCAAGATGTAGCACTTCACACTTATCAGCATTAAACTCCATCTGCCATCTTTCAGCCCACTTTTCCAAATGGCCCAAATCTCTCTGTAGACTTTGAGAATCTACTTCATTATCCACAATACCACATATCTTAGTATCATCTGCATACTTACTTATCCAATTTTCCACCCCATCATCCAGATCATTGATGTACATGACAAACAACAGTGGACCCAACACAGATCCCTGAGGCACACCACTGGTCACCGGCTTCCAACCTGACAAACAGCCATCCACCATTACTCTCTGACATCTCCCATTCAGCCACTGTTGAATCCATCTTGCTACTCCGCCATTAACACCCACAGATTGAACCTTCTGAACCAACCTTCCATGGGGAACCTTATCAAAGGCCTTACTGAAATCCATATAGACAACATCCACTGCTTTACCCTCATCAATTTCCCTAGTTACCGCTTCAAAAAATTCAAGAAGGTTTGTCAAACATGACCTTCCAGGCACAAATCCATGTTGACTGTTCCTCATCAGACCCTGTTTATCCAGATGCTTATATATATTATCTCTAAGTATCTTTTCCATTAATTTGCCCACCACTGACGTCAAACTAATAGGTCTATAATTGCTAGGTTTATTCTTTGAACCCTTTTTAAACAATGGAACAACATGCGCAGTACGCCAATCCTCCGGCACTATTCCCGTTTCTAATGACATTGGAAATATTTCTGTCATAGCTCCTGCTATTTCTACACTAACTTCCCTCAATGTCCTAGGGAATATCCTGTCAGGACCTGGAGACTTATCCACCTTTATATTTTTCAAAAGTGTCAGTACTTCCTCCTCTTTGAATCTCATAGTTTCCATAGCTACTCTACTTTTTTCCCTTACCTCACAGAGTTCAATATCCTTCTCCTTGGTGAATACCGAAGAAAAGAAATTGTTCATTATCTCCCCCATCTCTTTTGGCTCTGCAGATAGCTGTCCATTCTGGTTCTCTAATGGTCCAATTTTATCCCTCGTTATCCTTTTGCTATTAATATAGCTGTAGAAACCCTTTGGATTTACTTTCACCTTTCTTGCCAAAGCAACCTCATATCTTCTTTTAGCCTTCCTAATTTCTTTCTTGAGATTCTTTTTACATTCTTTATACTCCTCTAGCACCTCATTTACTCCATGCCTCCTATAATTATTGTAGATATCTCTCTTTTTTCGAAACAAGTGTCTAATTTCCCTTGAATACCATGGCTCTTTCCAATTTTTACTATTTCCTTTCAACATAACAGGGACATAAAGATTCTGTACTCTTACAATTTCCCCTTTAAATGTCCTCCATTTCTCTTCTACATCCTTCCCATGAAACAAAGTGTCCCAATTCACTCCTTTAAAATCCTCACGCATTCCCTCAAAGTTAGCCTTTCTCCAATCAAAAATCTCCACTCTAGGTCCTGTTCTGACTCGCTCCATAATTATATTGAAACTAATGGTATTGTGATCACTGGTCCCGAAGTGCTCACCAACGCATACCTCCGTCACCTGTCCTGCCTCATTATCCTAACAGGAGGTCCAGCACTGCCCCTTCTCTGGTCGGTACCTCTATGTACTGCTGCAAAAAAACTATCCTGCACACATTTTACAAACTCCAAACCATCCAGCCCATTTACAGAATGTGTTTCCCAGTCTATTTTTGGGAAATTGAAATCTCCCACAATCACTACCTTGTGCTTACTACTAATATCTGCTATCTCCTTACATATTTGCTCTTCCAATTCTCGCTCCCCATTTGGCGGTCTATAGTACACCCCTAAAAGTGTTGCTACACCGTTCCCACTTCTCAGTTCCACCCAAATAGCCTCCCTAGACGAACCCTCTAATCTATCCTGCCAAAGCACTGCTGTAATATCCTCTCTGACAAGCAATGCAACACCTCCACCTCTGGTCCCTCCAATTCTATCACCCCGGAAGCAACGAAATCCTGGAATATTTAGTTTCCAATCACAGCCCTCCTGCAACCATGTTTCACTGATTGCCACAACATCATATTTCCAGGTGTCAATCCAGGCTCCTGATCCAGAGCCATCCTGATCCAGAGCCATCCAATCATTCTCTCCTGATCCAGAGCCATCCTTGATGATGCTGCTGGCTTTACCGAGGCAGCATGTTGTAGATTCAGTCAATGGAAGGGAGGTTAGTTTGTGTGATGGTCTGGGCTAGGTCCACAGTTTGCTGCAATTTCTTGCGGTCTTGGATGGAGCTGTTCCCAAACTAGGCTGCAATGCATCCTGATAAGATGCTTTGGTTCATCTGTAGAAGTCGGTGAGGGTTGCTGGGGACATGCAGAACCTCTTAAACCTCCTAAGGAATCACAGGCATTGGTGTGCTTTCATGCCCATAGCTTCGATAAGGCCAATCCAAGATAAATTACTGGTGATACTTATTCCTAGGAACTGGGGGTCTGTGAACTGCTTCACTTCAGTCACAAGTCAATCACTACCTCCTTTGTCTTGCTGACATTGAGGGAGACGTTGTTGTTTTGGCACCAGTTTACGAGGTTCTCAATCGCCTTTCTGCACTCCATCTTGTCAAAGGGCAACCTTGTGGCACAGCAGTAGAACTGATGCCTCGCAGCGCCAGAGACTTGGGCTCAATCCTGACCTCGAGTGTTGTCTGTGCAGAGTTTCAATGCTTTCCCTGTAACCGTGTGAGTTTTCTCCGGGTGCTCCGGTTTCTCCCCACATTCAAAATACATGCAGGTTTGTAGGTTAATTGGCCCTAGTGTGTAGGACATCTAACTAGTGTACAAGTGATTGATGGTCGCCATGGACTTGGTGGGTCGAGGGGAATATTTCCACACTGTATCCATACATTAAATGTCATTACTTGATATCCAGCCAATTATGGACATGATTGAGTTGGATCGGTATTTGGCTGCAAGGTCGTGAGGGTACAAGGAATATAGTTGGGGCTGAGAACGCATCCTGGTGGGGCACCAGGGTTGAGGATTATCATACAGGATGATTTGTCATCTATCCTCACTGATTGGTGTCTGTTGGTCAGGAAGTTGAGGAGGGAAGTGCCGACTCCAAGCTCCACGGGTTTGGAGATGATCTTGGATGGGGTAATGGTATTGAGAGCAGAGCTGTAATTTATGGATAGGATAATGTTATTGATCCTCTTTCTCCAACTGGCCATTGGGTGGTCTATAGTATAATCGCATTACAGTGATTGCTCCTTTTTTATTTCTATGCTCGACCCATAATGTCTCAGTAGACGCACCCTCCAGTCCTCTTCGGTCTTGGACTCCATGACTATTTCTTCTCCTGAAGGACATGCGTGAACCCGATGGGTATTTATTGTGTCCTTGATCATCGTTACTTTTTTACATATCTTTAATTCATTTGTTCTATATCTCTCTATATCACCGTCTATATCTCTAGTTTCCCTCCCCCCTGACTCTCAGTCTGAAGAAGGGCCTTTACCCAAAACCTCACCTGTTCCTTCTCTCCAGAGATGCTGTCTGACCCGCTGAGTTACTCCAGCTTTTTGTGTCTATCTTGGGTACTTGTGTTAATGCTGCAGCTTTCTGATGAACACATGGACAGCACAATGACACAGCTGGTGGAGCCGCTGCCTCACATCACCACAGACCTGGGTTCCACCCTAACCTACGATGCTATCTGTGAGGAGTTTGTATGTTTCCAAAAGTCATGGCCTCTGTCAATTGCTCCTAATGGGCAGGGATTGGATGAGAAAATGGGAAAACATAGAACCACTGTGACAGTGTGATCCCTGAGGATTTAGTCGATGAGCCTGGGATAAATTCCCAAGCTGCCATGGTGAGATTAGTGTGTTACTGTTCAAATCATTATATTTGTGCTTCACACAGATGTACAGGAATAATTGTGTGAGCCCTGGCTCTACAGCCTATTACCGATGGCCTACCCTCTGCCATGGCGGCTAGATATACCCTCTCATCATACATGGAACATGATGGAGCACAGAAACAGGCCCACAATGTCTGTGCAGAACATGTTGCCAAACTAATCAAAACTGTTGGCACAGGATCATGATTCCTCCATTTCCTGCACTTCCATGTGCTCCTCCAAAAGACTCTTAATCATATCTGCCTCCAACACCACGTCACACATCAGAGCAATCCATACCCACCTTTATGCAAACATCTTGCCCCGCACTTCTCCATTAAACTTTGGCCCCTTTCACCTTAAAGCCATGCCCTCTAATCTTTGACATTTCCACCCTGGGGAAAAGGTTCAGACTGTCTACCTTGCATATGCCTCTTATAATTTTATATATTTCTATCAGGTCTCCCCTCAGCCTTCAACACTCCAAAGAACACAATACATTTATCTAAGGTAGACACAAAATGCTGGAGTAACTTAGCAGGTCAGGCAGCATCTCTGGAGTGAAAGAATGGGTCACCCATTCCTTCTCTCCACAGATGCTGCCTGACCCACTGAGTTACTCCAGCATTTTGTGTTTACCTTCGATTTAAACCAGCATCTGCAGTTCTTCCCTACACAAGTTTATCTAACCTCTTCTAATAGCGAATTCCCTCTAATCCAGGCCTCATTCTGGTAAAACAACCTGTAATCCAAGGTTTCTGGATCCTTCCTGAATTGGGGCAACTCTCCAAATGCGGCCTAATCAAAGTCCTCAAATAACTCAAGTAAGGTATGACTTATTACGTACAAAGCCAGGCTGATTGTCCCTAATTCACTCAATGTCCTCCAAATCGGACTCAATTCTATCCGGAAGAATTATCTCTATTATCTTCCCTACCACTGACGTGAAGCTCAACAGCCTATAATTCCCTGGATTCTCCTCATTATCTCATCCATTATCTGCTCATTATCTTGCCTATATTCCCTGATTCCAAACAGAAATGTTCCCCTTTATGCTTGAGCAATCTAGCTTCTCTGTGGTTACCCACTTGCTTTTAATGGAGGTATCAAAAGCCTTGGGATTTTGACTCAATCTGACTCAAAGCCATTTTATGACCCATTTTGGGCCTCCTAATCGCCTGTTCTTTCCTACATGCTTTATATTTCTCAATGGCACTGACCAATTTAATCTTCTTCAAATTTACATGCACTTCCTTTTTGACCACCTTTAGGTCATCCACAGCGTCCCTTCCGAGCCATCCTTATCCCTCCTCTTTACTTTACTGGAACATAGTGGTCCTGAGCTTTGATCAACTGGTCTTGAAATGTCTTCCACTAAGGCATGGTGGGGCAGTGGTGGAGTTGCTGCCTTACAGCACTTACAGCGCCAGTGACCCGGGTTCAATCCTTACCACGGGTGTTGTCTGTACAGAGTTTGTACACTTCATGAAGTGGACAAGCAGCATGCTGTGGCTGAAACTATGCACCCATTACCTTTCCCTTTAAAAGCTGTAGGAAGCTTTTAAAAAGTGGTAAATACCCAGGACCTGGCCTCCCTACTGCTGAGTCACATAAAGTGAACGGAATTATCACGAGCAGTTCAACTCTGGGCAATACTGTAGTGGAGCGGTAGAGTTGCTGACTTACAGTGCCAGAGACCCGGGTTCCATCCTGACTACGGGTACTGTCTGCACCGAGTTTGTACGCTCTCCCTGTGACAATGTGGGCTTTCTCCAAGTGCACAGATTTCCTTCCACATTCCAAAGACGTGCAAGTTTGTAGGTTAAACAGCCACTGTAAATTGCCCCTAGGATGCAAAACTGGGATAACATAGAACGAGTGTACGGGTGATTGTCGGTTGGCGCAGACCCAGTGGGCCAAATGGCCTCTTTCCACACTGTATCTCTAAAAGTAAATCTAGAAAACTAAAACTAAACTGATGAGCTGTGTCTACCATGATAAAAGGGATTGGATTCCACTGAAATCAATAGAAGACCCTGGATTCTAAACCAATCACAAAAATCTACCTTAAGGTCTCTTCAACGTCTAACCTAAATTTTTAGTCACCTTTAAACTCCTTGTGTGTCCTAAATACAACAATAGATTTACTTTAAATTTCTTCCTTTTGCTTTACTGAGCGTGGAACAAAAAGTACCTGGTATTCATAAAAAGTCAACAAATATTTCGAACAGATGAGCATTTGATTTTATTTAGATTACGTATCCTTTGGGTGTCACAGGTGGTATAGTGTACAGTTTCCTCTGGATAGCCAGCTTTTTTGAAAGTGGTGCATGCTTTGTTGAAAGAGCAGCAGGTCGCATAATTTAATGGGACTCCAATATGCTCCATAACATGACCATGGCACCACCTGCTGGTGTGATATCCCTGGCATCTACCCATTCAAACTGAAGCATCTACCTCTCGACCCCAAACATCACCCATTGCTTCTCCCCAGAGTTGATGCACGTCCCGCTGAGTTATGCCCCTGTCCCACTTAGGAAACCTGAACTGAAACCTCTGTAGACTTTGCGCCCCACCCAAGGTTTCCGTGCGGTTCCTGGAGGTTTTTGTCAGTCTCTCTAATGGTCGAAAGTGGTTTCTATTTTAAAAATCTGTAATTTTTAAGTCGAAGCCGGTTGCGATGCTAGTTGAAGGTTGTCGCCGGAGGACAAAAACCTCCGGGAACCGCACGGAAACCTTGGGTGGGGCGCAAAGTCTCCAGAGGTTTCCGTTCAGGTTTCCTAAGTGGGACGGGGCATTACGCCAACATTTTATGTCCATCTACCTAGATACCTTGGCATCAGGAACAAAGGGGTAAACAGTGATCTTCACCTTGTACATTGCTGAAGTGGCCCCAGTTCATTAATACATTTGGTAAAAGACTACTTGAACAATTCTCATCCTTCCCTTATGAATTTACTCTTCATGACATGGTTTCTGTGATGAGTTAAAGTAAGTCCACTCGAGTCTCTTGGATTAATTCAGCAGTGAAATTGGGATGTTTATATCTGGATCTTGCCTTTGTTTTGACTAATTTGCGATATATCAATTCAACTAATGTAAAACAGCACTCACCTCATGCTCCAAGAACAAGGCTTTCAGTTGCCCATTCGACCAATAATCCATTGCATAGGCGAGTAACTTCATGGAGACCATATTAACTCTCAAGAAATTTCCAACAAATACCACTCTGTTGATATTCTATAAAACAGCCAATATTTAGTAGATTGAGACATAAAAAGCAACATGATCAATTTCAGAAAACCTGTGCCCAATTAAATGCATCAGATACGGTAAACCTTATCCTTCATAGTTAATCTGTCACAGTTAGCTTTCAACTAGTAAATGTGCGAGTGTGTAACTACAGCAAATGTATCTTTAGCTATTTGTGGGAGGTGGGGGTCAACAAAACCTACTCGATTTGTCTCCAAATCTTACACGGAGATATAACTGATATTGAAAGATTAAAGACTTCACTCAGACTCCTCATACCTACTCTATGATCATGACCCCACAGACGAACACCAGGCCATCATTTCCAAATCTGCTTTTGATCTCATAACCTCTGGCAATCTCCCCTCACTGCCTCCAACCGCATAGTTCCCGAGCCACACACTGCCCGCTTCTATCGATCCACAATCAGGAACGCCCTGGCAAATCCACAGACCGCCCTTCCTGCTCCTCCCCACAGAACTCATCTCCAAATAATATTTCCCAAATACCTTCACAACTCTTCAATCCATTTGTCTCACACCTTTTGGCTTTTCAACTCTGGGCCCTGTCTACCCTCTGCTTATCAAAACCCCCTTGCTGTACAACCTATTACCTGCCAGGTTTGTCCCTTCCCAGCTTTCTTCCCCCATCGACAAGCAGTTTGAAGAAGGGTTCTGACTCGAAGTGTCACCTATTCATGTTCTCCAGAGATGCTACCTGACCCACTGAGTTACTCCAGCACTGTATCGTTTTTATGTAAACCAGCCTCTTGTCCAGTCCCTTCCATTGGCTCCAGCTATGCCTGCCTTTTAGTCAGTTACGTTGAACAATCTTTGTTCCAAATACACACGGGCACCAACCCCCAACTCATTCTCTGCTACAACAATGACTGCATTGAGGCTGCCCCCTGCCCAACATGGAGCCCTGCACTAGGCTGTCCCCACTCTACGTTGGCAAGACCAAGCGCAGACTAGGCAAGTGCCTGTCTGCGTACCAGCACTCCACCCACCCAGAGATTCCGAAGGCAAGCCACTTTCATTCCTCTTCCCATTTGCTCACCGATCCATCCATCCTCAATCTCCTCTACTGTCAGGGTGAGGATAAACTAGAGGAACAGCACCTCATATCCTACCTGGCATGATCAATTAATTCTCCAACGTGCTCTTGTGTCCCTCTCTATCCTTGTGATCTACTGTGTTACACACGCACACACCTTTTCAACCTCAGCCCCCATCACCCAATTAGTCGTCCCCCCCCCCCCCCCCCTCAGTCACACTCCCCTCCCACTGGGTCCCTTCCCCCAACTGTCTCATCATCTGCTTATCCCACCTCCCTTATTTGGTTCCACGTTTCACCTTCCTTTCCAACCATATTCCATTCCCTGCAGCGTTTGTTCCCTCCACCTGCCAGCTCCCAGCTTCTGTCATTATTTCCACTACTCCACCCTCTGCCCTTCTTCATTAGTCAATCCACTCTTTCTTACCTGGATCCACCTAATGCTTTCCAGCTCTGACTGTACCCCTCAGCTCTTTACACCGCTAATCCTCTCCGTTCTCTCAGTCTAGAGAAGGGTCCAGACCTGAAACTTCACTGTTCATTTCCCCTCTGATACTGCTCGACTGTGTTACTCCAGCAGTGTGTTTGAGCTACATGTTCCAGCAAACTGCACCCTGTTGGGTCTAAGGTCGACACAAAATGCTGGAGTAACTCAGCGGGACAGGCAGCATCTCCTTGCATCCCACTCCCCCTCCGTTGGGCCTTCTTTCTATGCCTGGACTGAATCTCAATTTGCAAGCAAGCACGGGTGTCCAATCACATGGTTTAATTTGATGTTTCAAATAGGTAGTAAAAGATAATTTTCCTGAGGTACTTTATTACTGAACTAATTTGACTGCACTACTGAAAACAGAAGTTTTAAGCAAAACGATTTACATCCCATTTTGGTTAATCTTTCAATAAACTCCTTGATACAGGATGCACCAGCCTGGAATGTCCGCCTGCGCAAGAGAACAAGGCCTCTGTGTTCAAGTTATTAGTGAACTCTTTTACTAGTACTGGTATTAAAATTGTTTGAAGCCCCTAAGGAATAAATAACTAATGCAAATCCTCTTAATGTGAACTGGAACCAACTACATCCAAAAGCCAGAAACTTTGGTCAGAACCAACATATATTTATGTGGCATATTTCACATTTAATTACAAACACTTTGAGCAGGTATAACATTTTCAAAATGTTTGTTGTGCAGTTGGAGCAAATGGTTGTGTGCTACATTTATCTATTTTACTTCCTTTAAATGCATAAGATTTAAAACCAAGCATCACTTTCAACATTGAAAACATTGTCACGTATACTCACTTTAGGCAGAATAATGCAGCACAGAGAAAAGCTTTCATTGCCGAGTTCAAGATGCCAATCCCCATACTTTGATAGCCCTGTACAATGCTGCTTGATCTCCATGCTACAAGGCAACATTGTAAAGAAGCTCAAAGCATAGAGCACACGTGAAGGGCAGGCAGGTCTCCAATTTTAAAAGAATTTTCACCCCGGATTTTCTTTTATTAAGGCAACCTCTGCAAATATCAATCACTGATTACATTCCAAAGGTTTTGCCGTGTTCTGCAGGTAATTCTCCTCTACCGAGTTACTTGATGTCAATTGATCTCATGCCCCCATTATGGAATGGAGAGCCGAAGATAAAGCAATTATCCTGGGCCAGAGATGCAATCATTGGCAGTAATTTAAGTTCAGGGGCTGGGTCAGATCACAGACCTAGAGATTCCCCCAGACAGACTCAAGAGCAAAACTGCTTAAAATACACCCTCTGGTGTCTCATAACACACAATGATATAACCTAGCTGATAGGGAACAGAATTTGCCCAAGTGCTGCCTCAGTTGCTTCTGCCTCCAGAGTGCATTTAAGGAGGTAGAATTTCAAATTCCCACAACCCTTTGTGTAGGAATGGTGCTATCCTATCTCAGCGGTGACTGAAGTAGCTTGAATTTTAGGATTTTGGTCCCATGTTTTGAATTTCCCAAATCCTTTCTTTCAGACAATAGTTGCTACAAACACCGACATGGAACCCTTCAGCAGTCACTCAGATTTCCTTGCGGTTTGAAAACGTGTTTAACAGAACCCTCCACTATCAGAGTGAGGCTCAACGCAAATTGGAGGAACGGCACCTCATATTACGCTTGGGCAGCTTGCAACCCAGCAGTATCAATATTGATTTCTCTAACTCACGTAACCCTTGCTTTCCTTTTTTCTCCGTCCCTCCCCCAACCAAGTTCTCTGACTAGTTTCACTGTCTGATTAATTTTACTGTTTGTACGCCTCGTGGAAAGCCCGCAGCTCGGCTAACAATGAACCATTCTACATTCCTTGAGCATCGTCTGCTTTGATCTGTCGTTTTCACCCTTTACCCTTCCATATCTCTAGTCTCTCTCCCCCGACTCTCAGTCTGAAGAAGGGTCTTGACCCTAAACATCACCCACTCCGTCTCTCCAGAGATGCTGCCTGTCCCGCTGAGTTACTCCAGCATCTTGTGTCTATTGTAGAATTCTTTGGTCTGGCTGCAAAAGTTCAGAATTTCGTCCATTTACAAAAAATGACTATTTCTCTCAGACAGTGACAGATCAACAAAAGTGCTGGTATGCACATAACATTTCATGCCATGCTATTGTCTGCTAAATGTCAATCTCATTTTCAGCTTTTTTTGAGGAGGTATGTCGCACAGGCGCTTTCAATCACACAAAAAGCATTATAAATAACAAAGCAATTGTGAATTTGCAAGGCCAAAAAACAAAATTGCACTTGAAACTGTTTGAAAACAATCCTAAACTGCACCCGGACCTCAGATGTTCACCCTTCGTACTTTATTCTTTCAACTAATGCTTGCTGATATACTAAGGTGAGCAAAGAGAAATCCATCTACAACTTAGCAAATATTGTAACTTAATGATTACTTATAAAAAACAAATATTACCTCATTCAGTGCACACATGCGAGCTATTGATCCAATGTTGTTTGTGATGGTGACCAGTGTTGCTCTGGCCAGGTCTTCTTTACTAATGGAATCTCGCTTCTCCTTGCTCATCATGTGTCCAAAGCTGTACAAAATTAAAGTAATGGCTAAAGACACGGAATGTACTGGAATTATTGGATTGCTCCAAGTCAAAATTGGTCCTCAATCTTTGATTTAATTATTATTACACTGTTTTAATGTTTTACATAAAGTAATGTTCTTTACTCATGTCTCACATATTTCAATTAGTCTGGCCCGATAATTACGTTTACAGAAGGTAGAATACCATACTAAAGGAAATTAATTATTCATAGATCAATAATTATAATGTTGATATAATATGTGTTGTTTGCCCACTAAAATATTCCAAAGACCCTTCATGAAATCTGTCATATTATTCATCATTCTTCACTAACTCAGCAGAAACAGAAGCTCTTTCCAGCTCCTCATTCCAAATTAATCTTTTCTGATTACCTTATCCATGTTTATTACAATTTTCATATCAATGTAGCCTTATTTAGTGGATAACCTTAAGACCTCTAATCAGGTTCCTTCTCAGCCAAAAAACAAAGAACTGCAGATGCTGGCTTACAAAAAAAGAGTAACTCAGCGGGTCAGGCAGCATCCCTGGAGAACATGGATCGGTGGAGTATTGGATTGGGGTCCTTCTAGATTGATTTTAGGAAGAGGGGAAAGAAAGCCAGAGGAGAGGAGGGGCAGCACAATGTGTGGCAGGTAATAGGTGAACAGGCGAGGGTGGTTTTTTGATAGGCACTTGGTTGGACAAAGGCCAGAGTGAGGCCTCATGCAAATTGGACGGACAGCACCTCATATTCCGCTTGGACAGCTGACAACCCATCGGTATGAATATTGAAATCTCCATTTAGGTATTCTCCCCTCCCCCATACCTCCCCTGTGCCCCACCTAGACTCACACAGAGATTAACTAAAAGGTGTTAGACGAAATGATAGAAAACTGATGTGATATGAAACTGGAGGAAGGAATGTAGTTGGAGAGGAAGGGGAGAATTCTGTGTGAGTCTAGGTGGGGCACAGGGGAGAGGGAGTGTGTGGGTGAAAATGGAGGGGGAGAGGTAACCTAAACAGAGAATTCAATATTCATACCATTGGGTTGTGAGCTGCCAAGGGGAATATGAGGTGCTGTTCCTCCAATTTGCACAGGCCTCACTCTGGCAATGGAGGCAGCCCAGGACAGAAAGGTCAGTATGGGAATGAGAAGGCAAGTTAAAAGGCCTTGGTGGACCAAGCACGTGTGTGAGGTGAAACGGTCCCTGAGTTTACGCTTGGTATTGCCCATGTACCGGGGGCCACGTTGGGAACACTAGATGCAATAGATGAGGTTAAAGGAGGAGCAAGTGCACCTCTGTCTCAGCTGGAATGACTGTCGGGGTCCCTGGATGGAGGTGAGGGAGCAGGTATAGGGACAGGTTTTACATCTCCTATGGTTGCAGGGTAACATACCTGGAGAAGGGGGGTTGGATTGGAAGGCATGAGTGAACCAAAGAGTTGCGGAGGGAATGATCTCGGCGGAAGGCGGTAGGGGAGGGGATGGGAAGATGCGACTAGTGGTGGGATCCCTTAGGAGGTGACGTAAATGTCAGAGGGCGATGTGTTGGATGGTGAGGCTGGTGGGAAGAGAGACAAGGACCAGGAATACTCTATCTTTGTTCCATCTGGGGGGGGGGGGGGGGGGGGGGGGGGGGGGAGCGGGCAGGGAGTAAGAGCAGAACCGCGGGACACAGAGGAGATGCGGGTGAGGGATCCATCTATGGTAGCAGAGATTAAATTTACTAAAGAAGGAAGACATCTCGGATGTTCTAGAATGGAAAGCATCTTGGGACAGATGCGGGTGGCAGAGGTGGCGTAATTGAGTAGGGGACAGTGGCTTTGCAAGAGGCAAGGTGGGGGGAAGTGTAGTGTAGATAACTGTAGGAGTCAGGTTTGTAGATGTCAGTTGATAGTCTGTCCCCTGCGATGAAGACAGAGAGATCAAGAAAGGGGAGCGAGATGTCAGAGATAGTCCAGGTGAATTTGAGGAGAGGATGGACGTTAGTGGTAACGTTAATGAAAGTTAATGAATAGCTTATTCCCCTCTCTGCCCGCTCACCCTACAATCAATGTGAGGAAGGGTCCCGAACCGAAACGTCACTTAGCAATGTTCTCCAGGGATGCTGCCTGACCTGCTGAGTAGCATTTTATGTCCCTCAACCTACTTCTACTGAGAAAGCCCCAAATCTTTACCACCCCAGTCACATCCCAGTAAATCTACATTACAACTTCTCTACTGGTTTTGTAATGGGATACAATTCTGTAATAGCAGCAAGAATGCAAATAATCTCTAGAAACTCATCTACTATCTTTATTATTCTCTTTCTAGAAAACAATACTTCACTTGCTTCCTTAAGCAAGCTTATCGATGCACGATTGAATTGAGAATCTTATGACAAATCCCACCAAAGTGTCCTCGGTCTCTATTTTAAAGCGGTGCTGTGTGTGAGGCAATGAAAATAAAGATACAATGATAAATGGTCTAATTAAGCTCACTTCAGGTAGTTATTGACTCAATACCCCAAGTACCAATTCAACGAGTAGCTGGCACTCCCTGAATGCCTCACACCCACTGCAATCTAGAGACTCAACAAAATGATCTTTGGAACCTTTTATATCTGCAATTATTTTTCCTACTTTTGCTTTATGTCCTGCTGTACCTCCCAGCAAGCCGCTCATGTGGCAGGAGTGTCCCGTCGAGCCGCAGGGGCCCGATCGACCCGCCGGACAACCGTGCTACTGACCAGAGCGCGCCCCGATAGGCCCGACTCGCCCCACAGGTCTCCCTGCGGACTGCGGAGAAACCGGGCGGCAAGGCCTGTCTGGGCCGAAGGAGCCTCGGCGGTGACGGAAGCCTCGGCGGCGACGGGAGCCTCGGCTTGTGGGGGAGGCGAGGGGAAGACAATGGGAACCCGGTATGGGGGGACCAGGCCTGAGGGATGGTGGGAGAACAAAGGGAGACATATTGTGGGGGGGGGGTGGTGGGGGGGGTAGACTGGAGTTTTAGAATCCTCTGCCCAGGGGATAAGCCTGCATCCGTTCGTGTGTTCGTTCGTTCCGGTTACGGTGCTGTGCACACGGCTGCCAGCCAAAGGTCACTTGTCTTTTTCTTTTTTTTACTTTTGATTTAATTTTAATGTCAAGAATTTGTGTACCTTGTGTGTTATGACTGTTGGCAGACCAATTTCTCTCCAGGGATGAATTAAAGTTCTATCGTATCGTATTTCTATTTCTTGTCTTAGTATAATTATTTTTACACTTTTTTGTTTTATTTGATCTAATTCATCCTGCGTCTCATAAATGTGAAGTGGGTAACAGCGTTGAACCCATTATTCACACACACAAGATGCCTGTGCTTCTCCTTCCCAACTTTGCAGTTCCAACAACTTACAAGATGAAACACAGGAAAAAAAGATGAATAGAGTTAGACTCCCGTAAATTCTGTCCAGCACCTAGTTGCTTAGTGAAACCCAGACACGTCATAAACAGGTTCTATTCACTCAAAGCCTAGAAGATCCACCAATGTTTACAAAGGCAGAGGTGGGGGTGCACAAGACCTATTGACCACTCTGGTTTTCACTCCTTGCTGCAAAACCAAAGTGTAGTTAGAAAGGTTTTCTTTCTCTGCTTCACAAAGTGGTCACATAGAAAGGATCCCGTTGTAAAACACATTTCCAGCTACTGTATGTAGCACTAAGCTTCCAGGAATTTCCGGATATAAAGGCCATCCAACAGATATGCTTTATAGAACACAGTATGTTTTGAACACTAAGTTGCAACAGGCTATTCATTTTTAGAGCATAGAACCTTATCCCAATTCTCAACAGTTCCCACGGGAATTGATCGTCCATCCAATCCCATCACTGAGAATGGGTAATCAAATAGTAAGGAATTTGGGGAATTACCTGGACGCTACTGCACATCCCAGTAGACCAAACCGTTCATAATCCCCTCCATAGATATCTTTAACTAATTTATCCACGTTGGTACTGTCTCCTTTTGCTGCCATCTGCAAAGCTTCTTCAAAGGTCTCACATCCAGTAAGCAGACAACATAGGCCAAGGAAAGTCCCTCCGCCAAGACTGTGGACAGGGGAAAAGAAATGCTTGTGACGTAAACATAAATACAAAGCACTCCAAATGGCTGCATTTATTATTGACCAGATATATTATTTGAGTTTAGTGCTGAGATGAGCTCTGTTTTTTTTTTTAAACCTTAGTTTAGCTTAGTTCAGTGCACAATAAATAAAGTAATCACACAGCAAAATAACAAATACTCATTAGGTCTGGCACTACACTGAATGGCAAAAGAAACCAAAAAAGGTGAAGTACAAATTATTTACGATTTGCAAATGTACAAAAGTACATTCTTATTTGATTATTTGTAGGATTCCAATACCACAGGGCTCACTAGATATTCCACTTCCCACTTCATCCAGTAATAATATATTTTAATCACTTATTTATTAAAATGTACAAGAAAATGCAACCATTCTCAATGATTTATTTATTCTTTATCCCATTTCTGTTCTGCGGGCTTTGATTCATTGTAATCCCATCAGGAGTAGTTTTGCTATTGTCTTCTACTTATTTGGATGTTATTCATTTGAGAGGCTCAATAGTAAATGTTGCTGGCTGGGAGATGGCAGATCATAGCTCACGCAAATCCTGACATCCTGCTGTGATCTTCTATAAGACAATGGTTGCAGGTCAGAGATTGCCAAGGGCAACCATGGCCAGTCTTCTTCTCTGACAAGGGAAGTGGTGGTGCAGCGGTAGAGTTGCTGCCTTGTGGCGCCAGTGAACTGGGTTCGATCCTGACTACGGGTGCTTGTCTGTACGGAGTTTGCACATTCCCCCCGTGACCTGTGCGGGTTTTCTCCGAGATCTTCAGTTTCCTCCCACACTTCAAACACATGCATGCTTGTAGATTAATTGGCTTGGTATAAATGTAAATTGTCCCAATGTGTGTCAGATAATATTAATATGCAGGGATCACTGGTCGGTGCGGACTTGGTGAGCTGAAGGATCAGTTTTCGCGTTGTATCTCTAAACTAAACTAAAAAGAAGATACTGCATGAAACTATAGAGGATTAGTTTTAAATTCTTGTCCTCCTGGTTATGGCCTCAAAGCCTTCATGTCATCCGGCAACAGTCCAATCACGAGTTACTTGTGCAAACAGTTCCTGTTTAATTTGAGCACTTTCCCTAAGTTAGAGTTCAGTTCAAGCCCCACTCAGTGCACATATTCTAGATACCCTTTGATCAGAATACTGTGGGCTTACTGCACCACCAAACATGATTGCTTTTCAATGAGGAAGTCAACCCAGATCCAATCAGCCTTTCCACAGATCATATGAATGAATGAATGGTTTATTGGCCAAGTATATTCACATACAAGGAATTTGTCTTGGTGCTCCGCCCGCAAGTAACAAAACAACATACACTAACAATTAAGAATGACACAAAACACATTAATAATAAAACATTATAGTTTAAACATGTTAATTAAATAAAATACCAGAGCAAAAGGAGGCTACAGACTTTTGGTTATTGAGTAGAGCTACTACTCGTGGAAAAAAGCTGTTTTTATGTCTGGCTGTGGCAGCTTTGACAGTCCGGAGTCGCCTTCCAGTGGGAAATGCTTCAAAGAGTTTGTGGCCAGGGTGAGAGGGGTCAGAGATGATCTTACCCGCTCGCTTCCTGGCCCTTGCAGTGTACAGTTCGTCAATGGGGGGGGCGGGGGGGGAAGGTTGCAGCCAATAACCTTCTCAGCTGATCGGACGATTCGCTGCAGCCTCCAGATGTCGTGTTTGGTGGCTCTGTTGTGCCTTTTTTGACTGTGGAGTCGATGGTGTCGTTCCCCTTCCCCCCCCCCCCCCCCCCCCCCCATTTCAGGTCCTTGGAAATGACAGTTCCAAGGAACCTAAAAGATCTGTGATGTGACTGTGGTGTTGTTGATGGTGAGTGGGGTGAGGGGAGGGGGAGCTCTCCTAAAGTCTACAATCAATTACACTGTCGTAAGAGCATTGAGCTCCAGGTTGTTGTGCTGGCACCAGGACGCCAGGTGTGTAGCTTCCTGTCTGTAGGCAGATTCCTCCCCATCCTGGATCAGTCCAATCAGGGTTGTGTCGTCCGCAAACTTGAGAAGTTTGACAGAGGAGTCAGTGTAGGTGCAGTCGTTGGTGTAGAGAGAGTAGAGGAGAGGGGAGTGTACGCAGCCTTGCGGTGCTCCTATGCTGAGGGTCAACGGGTCCGTGATGTGCTTTCCCAGCCTCACATGCTGCTTCCTGTCTGTCAGGAAGCTGGTGATCCACCGACAGAGGGGTTCAGGCACAGTCAACTTGGAAAGTTTGGAGTGTAGTAGCTCTGGCACAATGGTGTTGAATGCAGAGCTAAAATCAACAAACAAAATCCTCGCATAGGTCCCCTGGTGGTCTAGGTGCTGGAGGATGAAGTGCAGGCCCAGGGTGACTGCATCATCCACTGATCTATTGGCCCGGTATGCAAAATGGAGATATTTTTGTGATATTTTTCAGCTTGGCCAGCACAAGTCTTTCAAGGGTCTCCATAACTACAGAGGTCAGTGCGACAGGCCTGTAGTCATTAAGACCAGTAATCCTTGTATTTTTGGGTACAGGGACAATAGTGGAGACTTTGAAGCAGGCAGGGACAGTACATTTCTGCAGGGACTGGTTAAAAATGTCTGTGTAGACCGGTGCTAGTTGTTCGGCACAGAGCCTGAGGGTAGAGGGGGAAACATTGTCCGGTCCTGGAGATTTCCGGATTTTCTGTCTCCTGAACAGCCTCTCCACCTGCTCTATTTGTATTGTTAGTGATGGAGAAGTGGCCAGACTGATGTTGGGTGGCAAGGAGGGGGTGGGTAGTGGAAGAGGGCCCAGTCTTTGCAGACTGGAGTCAGGCTGTGAGTAGATGTGAAGTTTTGGTTGGGGAGGGGCTGAGGGGGTACCAGGGTTTCTGTTTATCGAACCTGCAATAGAACCTGTCCAGGTCGTTGGTCAGCTGACGATTGTCCAAGGAGCGGGGGGCTTTCCTCCTGTATCTGGTGATTTCTTGCAAGCTCTTCCACACTGAAGAAGAGTCACTAGCTGAGAACTTGCTTCTCAACTTCTCAGAGTACCTTTCCTTGGCAGCTCTGATTCCTCTCCTCAGCTTGTACATGTAGAGTCAGCCTGCCTGTAGACGTCTGCATCCCTGCTCCTGTCGGCCTCCTCTTTAGACTGGCGGAGCTGTCTGAGTTCTGCAGTGAACCAGGGCTTGTTGTTGTTGAACCATGTCCGGGTCGTAGTGGAAATGCAACTGTCCTCGCAAAAGCTGACATATGATGATACAGTGTCTGTATACTCAGTGAGGCTGGTGGTTGCTTCCCTGAACACATTCCAATCATAATCTCGAAGAACAGCAACTATGCATGGTTACTTGGAAAACGATTTGTCCATGATATATTATCACATAAACTACAAAATTGCAATCGTTAAGCATTAAATAGATTTGCCATGCAACATTTTTTAACAGGTTTATTGTTAAAGGTCATAATGTCACAGTGTGATAGAATCACACAACACGGAAACAATGGCCCAATTTCTTCATGCCGACCAGGATGCCACATCTAAGCTAGTTCCATTTGCACATGTTTGGCCCATATCCCTCTAAACCTGTCCTATCCATTTACCTGCCCAAGAGCCTTTTACATGCTCAAATATCTGGTTTTGATCCTGACTACGGGTGTTGTATGTGCGGTTTGTGCATTTTCCCTGTGAGCACGTGGGTTTTCTCCTCAGGTTTCCTCCTACATTTTAAAGATGTGCAGGCTTGTAGGTTAATTGACTCCTGTTAAGGAAGCTGCGTAGGATGTGAAAGTGGGACAATAAAGCACCAGTTTATGGTCGATCAATGGTTGGTACGGACCCAGTGGGCCGAAGGGCCTGTTACCTCGTTGAATCTCTGAACTAAACTAGGACCTGCCTCAACGACCTCCTCTGGCAGCTCATTCCATATATCCACTGCCCTCCGATCGAAAAAGTTGCCCCTCAAGTCTTACCAATGATTGCGTTTATCGAGGTGGTGGTGAAGGGGATTAGTGAGGCTAGGACAGTGAATATTTTATCAGATGGATTTTAGTAAGGCTTTTGATAAAGTCCCCCATGGTGGGCTGATCCAGAAGAATAAGATGCATGGGATTAATATTGACTTGCTTGTATGGATTCAGATCTGTCTTACTGAAGGTAGTGGAGGAATAACAATGTTCAGGCTAGAGGTCTGTGACCAGTGGAGTTCTGCAGTGATCTGTGCTGTTTGTGATATATATAAATGACTTGAATGTAATCATAGATAATTGGTGAGTAACTTTGAAGCTGATTGCTGGGGTGGAAGACTGTGGAATATAGGTCTGCCACAGAAATGGGCAGAGAAATGGCAGATAGAGTTTAATCCAAGCAAATGTGAGTTGTTGCATTTTGGGGAGGTCAAATGTAAGACATAAATATATAATTAATGCATGACCCTTAACAACACCAATGTACAGAAGGATGCTGGGTCCATAACCCCCGACAGTGGCAATGCAAGTAAATAGAGGGGTAAAGAAGGCGATGGTTATGCTTGCTATTAAAGTTCAGGGCACTGAGTATCAGAGTCAGGAAGTTATGATGCAGCTTGATAGGTCTTTGGTTCGACCACATTTGCATGTTGAGTATTGCATGCAGTTCTGGTCACCGCATTAAAGGAATGATGTGCATGCTTTGGAAAGGGTACAGTGGTAATTTACCAGAACGATGCCTGAATTAAGATCATAAGCTCATAAGTGATAGGAACAGAATTAGGCCATTTGCCCCATCAAGTCTACTCCGCCATTCAATCATGGGTGATCTCTCTCTCCTAACCCCTTCTCCCCATAACTACAGACACCCATACTAATCAAGAATCTATCTATTTCAGCCTTAAAAATATCCACCGACTTGGCCTCCACAGCATTCCGAGGCAAAGAATTTCACAGATTCACCACCCTTTGAAGAAATTCCTCATCTCCTTCCTAAAAGAACGTCCTTTAATTCTGAGGCTAGACGTCCTTGGAGGGTAGCTAATGTTATTCCACTTTTTCCAGGGGTATGGTCTGAGTGCAGGTAGATGGGACTAGGGGAAAACAAATGGTCGGCACGGACTGGAAGGGCCGAGAAGGCCTGTTTCCGTGCTGTAATTGTTATATGGTTATATGGTGTTATATGGTTTTTAAGAAAGGCGGAAGAGAGAAAACAGGGAATTATAGACCAGTTAGCCTGACATCGGTGGTGGGGAAGATGCTGGAGTCAATCATAAAAGATGAAATAGCGGCACATTTGGATAGCAGTAGCAGGATCGGTCCGAGTCAGCATGGATTTACGAAGGGGAAATGAGGCTTGATTAATCTTCTGGAATTGTTTGAGGATGAAGAAAGCGGATGGTAGGTTGGCCTTCATAACAAGCCTGCGGACTTTAACATCGAGGAGCTCGCTGTCTCTGGTTAGAGACCAACTCCAAGCCGCAGGAGCTTCAATTGCCCTGACTGCTGATGGTTTGACTGCCCCGACCATGGAACAATAAAGAGGAAGATTAGACCTTATTGCCTTCCATCACAGTGAGGAAGGTGGGGAATCCGCTGTGGTGGATGTTTATGTTAACTTTTATCTAGTTGTGTGTCTTGTTGCTTTTTTGTTAGTATGGCTGTATGGTAACTCAAATTTCACTGTACCTTAATTGGTACATGTGACAATAAACTGAGGGCAATTAACCTAAAAACCCAAACATCGCTTGGTGCACTCAGAGAAACCGTACATGGTCACAGGGAGAATGTGCAAATTACACGCAGACAGTACCCAAGGCCAGGATCGAACCCGGGTCTCTGGCGTTGTGAGAAAACGGCACTACCAGCAGGGACTCTATGCCACCCTTAAAACACTTGTTTTTCCAAATATATTTTACAAAGGCTCCAGTCTTCAGACATAAGAAAAAGGAGAACCATAGTTTTTCTATTATTCAATGTCATAATTTATACCTCATCTCATATCCAATTTTGCCTTGATCCCCGATGATGCTAACAAAAAAAATCTTCTTAATTATTAATATATTCAGTGTCCATGTGTAGGAAGGAACTGCAGATGTTGGTTTAAACTGGATAGATACAAAGAGCTGGAGTAACTCAGCGGGACAGAGAGCATCTCTGAAGAAAAGGAATAGGTGACGTTTCAGGTTGAGACTTCACCTATTCCTTTTCTCCAGAGATGCTGTCTGACCCGCTGAGTTACTCCAGCTTTTTGTGTCTATCTACAGTGTCCATGTGTTTGAATAGAGAAAGATTTATAACCCTCTGAGTAAAACAGTTTCAGTCCAAACAACCCACTATCCTCAAACTATTCCCCCTCGAACAGCAACAGAAAACATACCAATTCAGTATGCAATTAAAAGGTGTTTTTGGCTGAGAGATATCATATGACAAGAACAGAGATTAGGCCATTTGCCCCATCAAGTCTACTCCGCCATTCAATCATGGGTGATCTATCTCTCCTAACCCCTTCTCCCCATAACTTCAGACACCCATACTAATCAAGAATCTATCTATTTCAGCCTTAAAAATATCCACCGACTTGGCCTCCACTGCCTTCCGAGGCAAAGAATTTCACAGATTCACCACCCTTTGAAGAAATTCCTCATCTCCTTCCCAAAAGCCAGTTTTCCACCCATGAGGATCGATTAGGGCATAATCCATATGAATCAGACATGGGTGGCACGGTGGCGCAGCGGTAGAGTTGCTTCTTTACTGCGCCAGGGACCTGGCTTCAATCCTAACTATGAGTGTTTGGCTGTATGTTCTCAGAGAACTTTGGTTTCCTCCCACACTCCAAAGACTACAGGCTTGGAGGTTAATTGGCTTGGAATAAATGTAAAAATTGTCCCTAGTGTGTATAGGATAGTGAGTGTGGATCGCTGGTTGATGCGGACATGGTGGGCCGAAGGCCTGTCCGCACTGTATCTCTGAACTAAACTAAAAACAAAACTATGTACCTGACAATTAACTTCTGGGCTACAACAGAAGTTGAGCTAAGACATTTGACATTTTGTGCTTGAGTTCTGACAGACTTTGATTTGAACCAAGCTAAAAATATTTGCAGTGAAATATTTTGAAAGGGTAATTTACCCTCTTGTTTTTTTGCAGCAAATAAATCACATGGTTAGATGTCATCAACAATGAGCATTACCCTTGGAACGTGGTAACTTGAACAATTTCAGGTGAACTTTGGTTAGATTTTTCAATGACATTTTGTGCAGACACTTTTACCCTTTGGGAATTCCCATCTTCAGTGAGAGGAAAAGTGTAGAAATGCAGCATGTGGCGAGGGGTGGGGGGCCGGACGTGGGGTCTTTCACACGCTAGTGACAGAGCAAGACTGGAAGGAGGAAAGCTGCCACAATAAAACAATTCAGACTTGGCCCTGTAATTGTGTATCACGGGATTTTTAGAGAGATAGGATTTTCCCTCTTTCTATTCATCCCCACTCAGCTCCCGTTTAGGAAGGGAACCTAAAAATAGACCATTAAAAATCAGAGGTAAGCACAAAATGCTGGAGTAACTCAGCGGGTAAGACAGCATCTCTGGAGGGAAGGAATGGGCGACGTTTCGGGTCGAGACCCTTCTCGACACGAAACGTTGCCCATTCCTTCTCTCCAGAGATGCTGCCTCACCCGCTGAGTTACTCCAGCATTTTGAGTCTACCTTCGATTTAAACCAGCATCTGCAGTTCTTCCTTACACATTAAAAATCAGAGATATTAAGTTTTAAATGGTATGCAAATGCACAGGATTATAGATATCACTTTATCATTTTATAAACATAAATAACAGTGAGATATGTTTATGAGAGGCTGCATGCTTACCTGGTTCCAGTCACCCTTTTGTAATTATCTTTGGAATAAAGAGCCAAGATACTGACTCCTGAGCCTATGTTGACCAGCAGCATAGGGTAAGGGTTATCCAAGCAGTATGGCTTTTTCTGGCACTGCTCAAAGTCAGTGGATTTTTCAAAGTAGTAGCACTCAGACAGACCATTGTACCCAACGGAATCAATGTAGAGCAGTCCTTGGATCAAACAGTCCAATTCATCCAGTTTGTGAAGCTGCAAATCAGCCATCTAGAAAACAGCAAATTCCTGTGTGATTACCATGCTCAACGAAACACCAAAGTGGTGAAATACACAGAAGATGGACACAAAAAGCCGGAGTAACTCAGCGGTACAGACACCGTCTTTGAAGAAAAGGAATAGGTGACGTTTCGGGGCAAGACATTTCTTCTCGGATTCTTCTCAACTAAGCCAGGACATATATATTTTTAATAATAACAGAAAATGCTGGAGTATTAGGCCGGGGGGGGGACCGAAACAGTTAACGTTTAGAGTCGCAGATACTCATTCAGAACAGAGAAAGAAGCTTGTTAAGGTGCAGGGAGGGGGGGAATGTCTCTGATAGGGGCAAACAAGGAAACCATGAGGAGACTGCAGGAAGGAACTGCAGATGCTGGTTTAAACTGAAGGTAGACACAAAATGCTGGAGTAACTCAATGGGACAGGCAGCATCTCTGGAGAGAAGGAATGGGTGACGTTTCTTGTCCCGAAACGTCACCCATTTCTTCTCTTCCGAGATGCTGCCTGTCCCGCTGAGTTACTCCAGCATTTTCTATCTACCAACCATGAGGTGAAGTTGTAAAAAGGGTTATCTGGTCAATGAATGAATGGGAAGAGCCAGAATGTGAAGACCAGACAGAGGAGTGGGAGTTGGGAAACACAGGGCAGGAAGCCAAGCCCAGCCGGTTTGTGTTGAGCTTGTATGTTCTTCGTGTGACTGTGTGGGCTTTCCTTGGTTGCTCCTGTTTCTGCCCATATTCCAAAGACATACAGATTTGTAGGTAGACACAAAATGCTGGAGCACAAAATGTGAGGCAGGTAGCATCTCTGGAGAGAAGGAATGGGTGACGTTTCAGGTCAAGATCCTTCTTCACCCATTCCTTCTATCGAGAGATGCTGCCTGTCCCGCAGAGTTACTCCTGCATTTTGTGTCTACCTTCGATTAAAACCAGTTCTTTCCTACAGATTGGTAAACATAGAAACATAGAAATTAGGTGCAGGAGTAGGCCATTCAGCCCTTCGAGCCTGCACCGCCATTCAATATGATCATGGCTGATCATCCAACTCAGTATCCCGTACCTGCCTTCTCTCCATACCCTCTGATCCCCTTAGCCACAAGGGCCACATCCAACTCACTCTTAAATATAGCCAATGAACTGGCCTCAACTACCCTCTGTGGCAGAGAGTTCCAGAGACTCACCACTCTCTGTGTGAAAAAAGTCTTTCTCATCTCGGTCTTAAAGGATTTCCCCCTTATCCTTAAGCTGTGACCCCTTGTCCTGGACTTCCCCAACATCGGGAACAATCTTCCTGCATCTAGCCTGTCCAACCCCTAAGAATTTTGTAAGTTTCTATAAGATCCCCTCTCAATCTCCTAAATTCCAGAGAGATAAACCGAGTCTCCAGTCTTTCTTCATAAGACAGTCCTGACATCCCAGGAATCAGTCTGGTGAACCTTCTCTGCACTCCCTCTATGGCAATAATGTCCTTCCTCAGATTTGGAGACCAAAACTGTACGCAATACTCCAGGTGTGGTCTCACCAAGACCCTGTACAACTGAAGTAGAACCTCCCTGCTCCTGTACTCAAATCCTTTTGCTATGAAAGCTAACATACCATTCGCTTTTTTCACTGCCTGCTGCACCTGCATGCCTACTTTCAATGACTGGTGTACCATGACACCCAGGTCTCGCTGCATCTCCCCTTTTCCTAATCGGCCACCATTTAAATAATAGTCTGCTTAGGTAGGTTGCTTAACTTCTGTAAATTGGCCCTAGTGTGTGATGCAAAAGTGGGGATAACATAGAACTAGTGTACTGGTAATCGGTGGTCGGTGCGGGCTTGATGGGCTGAATTGCCTGTTTCCACGCCGTATCTCTACATTAAACAGGTCCGAATAGGAATCTCCTCTTCTCCCGGGGGGGGGGGGGGGGGATGGAAACAAAAACCAAAGGCTGAGCCAATATAACAAATGAATGCCCGATGCAGACAGAAACCAAGTTGACGACAAGAACAAAAGTACAAGGCGGAAAGCTGCAGTCTGCAGGAATGGCAGGTGCTGTATCTCATTGGATTGGGCCTCACTGCAACAGTTCAGGAGGCCACACGTCGTTACGTCAGAGTGGGAGCAGGAATTAAAGTTGTAGGCAGCAATTAGCTCAGGGCCATCACAGCAAACTGAAGGCAGATGCTCCGCAAAGCAGTCACCCTATCTGCGTTGGTTTCTCCAATGTAAAAGTTCACAGTGTGAACACCCAATGTACACCACTAGATTGGACAAAGTGCAAGTGGACTTCCAGTCCCCTCACCTGGAAACTATTTGGGCAGGGATGGTGGGTAGGGAAGAGATGACAGGACAAGTTGCACTTGCAATTGCAGAGGAAATTGCCTTACGGCGAGTAGTTCTTAGCAATGGATGAGGCGACCAAGGAGTTGAAAAAGGAATGAGTTCTGCAGAGTGCTTAAATGGGAAGAGGCAGAAAGGTGACTGGTGAAGGAAGCTGAGATGGCAGAGAAATATCTGTGGATTCCCCGGGACGACGGGACTGTCATATGAGGAAAGATTGAAAAGACTGGGCTTGTATTCACTGGAATTTAGAAGGGTGAGAGGGGATCTTATTGAAACATAAAATTATAAAAGGACTGGACAAGCTAGATGCAGGCAAAATGTTCCCAATGTTGGGGGAGTCCAGAAGCCACAGTTCAAGAAAAAAGGGGTGGCCATTTAAAACTGAGATGAGAAAAAAACTTTTACACCCAGAGAGTTGTGAATTTGTGGAATCCTCTGCCACAGTAGAGGCCAATTCACTGGATGAATTTAAAAGAGAATTAGATAGAGCTCTAGGGGCTAGTGGAATCAATGGATATGGGGAGAAGGCAGGCACGGGGTACTGATTGTGGATTGTCAGACATGATCAGTCCACGCCAACCAATGTTCACCCCGTACACTAACGCTATCCTACACACACTAGGGACAATTTACATTTGCACCAAGCTTATTAATCTACAAACCTGTACGTCTTTGGAATGTGGGAGGAAACCAGAGCACCCGGAGAAAACCCACTTGGTTAGATAGAGCTCTTGGGGCTAGTGGAATCAAGGGGTATGGGAAGAACACAAGCACGGGTTACTGATCGTGGATGATCACCCATGATCACAATGAATGGCGGTGCTGGCTCGAAGGGCTGAATGGCCTCCTCCTGCACCTATTTTTTAATGTTTCTATGTTTCTATGAATACGAATTGTGGCGGTGTGTTTGACGAGGACCATGCAAACTGACTCTCACCTTCCATCCCACCAGAGTGCGATGTAGACATTGTCTGAAGAAGGGTATCGACCAAAAGCGTCACCCACTCCTTCTCTCCTGAGATGCTGTCTGTCCCGCTGAGTAACTCCAGCATTTTGTGTCTATCTTTCTGTCTACACTGACTTTAGCAAGATCTTTGACAAGATAACACATTGTCGGCTGATCATGAAGGTTAGATCACATGGAATTCAGGGCGAGCTAGCTAATTCAAAACAAAATTGACTTAATTAGGAAAGGGAGGGTGACAGTAGAATGTCGTTGTTTCGACCAGAGGCCTGAAATAAGTGGTGTGCCACAGAGATTGGTGCTGGGACCACTGTTGTTCATTATTCATATGAAGAATTTGGATGAGAATTCTTAATATAAATAGTAACAAATAATGCTTCTTTCTGCCTACAGGCAGCCATTCAAGAGCGCATCCCCAGAGGTGAGGACTGTACAGAGCTGGGGGGGGGGGGGGGGCAGAGGAACAACTCCAGGACTGTTTGGAGTCTGTAAAATTGGCAATGTTCAGGGACTCGGCAACGGACCTGAATGAATACGCCACAGTCGTTACAGACTTCATAAAGAAATGTGTGGAGGACTGCATCCCAACAAAAACCTTCCGAGTGTTTCCTAACCAGAAGCCTTGGATGAACCATGAAATCCGCACTCTTCTGAAGACCAGATCCCGGGCATTCAGATCTGGAGATACAGAGGTTTACAGGAAGTCCAGATACGACCTTGGTAAGGTCATCAAAAAGGCCAAAAGGGACTTCTGCTCCAAGCTGGAGGATGGAACGGATGTTCGGCAGCTGTGGGGGGCTTGAATACAATCACCTCCCACAAGGCAAAATCAGGAGGCAGCTCGAATGTCAGCAAAGCATCACTCCCTGACGAGCTCAATGTGTTTTACGCACGCTTTGATAGGGAGAACACCGATGTGCCTTCCCGAGCCCCCATTCGCTGTGATGGTATTTCAGTCACAGGCACAGAGGCCAACGTCAGAAAATCCTTCAGAGGGGTGAACCCTCGGAAAGAGCCTGGAGCTGATGGTATACCATCGTGTTCTAAAAACCTGTGCGAACCAACTGGCTGGAGTTTTTAAGGACATTTTTAGCCTCTCACTTCTGAGGTCTGAGGTTCCCACCTGCTTTAAAAGGGCATCAATAATACCGGTGCCCAAGAAGAGCAAGGTGTCGTGCCTCAATGACTATCGACCTGTGGCACTAACGCCTGTGGTGATGAAGCGCTTTGAGAGGCTGATCATGGCGAAAATCAACTCCTACCTCGACAAAAACCTGGACCCACTGCAGTTCGCTTACCGCCACAACAGATCAAAGGTGGAAGCGATCTCGCTGGCCCTCCACTTCGCTCTGGACCACTTGGACAACAAAAACTCATATGTCAGGCTGTTATTCATTGACTACAGCTCGGCATTTAACACAATCATCCCCTCCAAGCTGGTTACCAAGCTCTCAGATCTGGGTCGCCGCGCATCCCTCTGCAATTGGATCCTCGATTCACAGACCACAGTCTGTCCATATTGGTGGAAATGTGTCATCCTCGATAACAATCAGCACGGGAGCACCTCAAGGCTGCGTGCTCAGCCCCCTGCTGTACTCACTCTATACTCATGACTGCGTAGCCATCATCAAGTTCGAACTCCATCATCAAGTTCGCCGACGATACCACTGTTGTGGGACGTATCACTGATGGGGACGAGTCGGAGTATAGAAGTGAGATCGTCCCTTTTGGCCTTTTTGATGACCTTACCAAGGTCGTATCTGGAAATGGTGCCAGCACAATAACCTGGCTCTCAACACCAGCAAAAGCAAGGAACTGATTGTGGACCAGAAGGGGTAGGATGGGGACCGATAGTCCCGTTTATATCAATGGGCCGATGGTGGAAAGGGTCAAGAACTTCAAGTTCATGGGCCTGCATGTTTCCGAAGATCTCTTCTAATCCCAAAACACTGATGCAATCATAAAGAAAGCACATCAGCGCCTCTACTTCCTGAGAAGATTACAGAGTCGGTATATCAAGGAGGACTCTCTCAAACTTCTACAGGTGTACAGTAGAGTTGCATCGTGGCTTGGTTTGGCAACTTGTGCGCCCAGGAGCGGAAAAGATTGCAAAAAGTTGTAAACACTGCCCAGTCCATCATCGGCTCTGACCTCCCTTCCATCGAGGGGATCTATCACAGTTGCTGCCTCAACAAGGCTACCAGCATCAAGGACCCACACCATCCTGCCACACACTCATCTCCCCGCTGCCAGCAGGTAGAAGGTACAGGAGCCTGAAATCTGCAACATTCAGTCAGCCTCTTCCCCACAACCATTAAACACAACTTCAAACAAACTCTGAACTATAACAGCCTATTGCACTTGATCTGTGTATTTACGTGTGTGTGTATATATATATATATATATATATATATATATATATATATATTCTATGGTATACGGACTCACTGATCTGTTCTGTATTTATGACTACAATATTCTGTTGTGCTGCAGCAAGGCAAGAATTTCATTGTCCTATCTGGGACACATGACAATATACTCTCTTGTCTTGCCTTGTCTTGAGAATGTAAGTGCCATTAGTTTGCAGATGAAAACTGGTGTTACAGTTGAACAGTGTAGAAGGTTTTCTAAGATGGCAAGAGCACCTTGATCAACTGGGCCAACGCAC
Organism: Okamejei kenojei; assembly: GCA_035221665.1. Classification (NCBI taxonomy): domain Eukaryota; kingdom Metazoa; phylum Chordata; class Chondrichthyes; order Rajiformes; family Rajidae; genus Okamejei; species Okamejei kenojei. The sequence goes on from CM069145.1 coordinate 2,902,051, forward strand.
CATGGAGCGGCAGATGCCGTTTAATTCAAATAAATGCAAGGTGTTGCATTCTGGCAAGATTAACGAGGGCAGGACTTGTACAGTAAATGGTCGAGCCCTGCGGAGTGCTGTAGGATAAAGACCTACAAAAGGGTGTAGCTACAATTGCAATTTTTGTGGGCTGCACAATGGTACAGTCCTCAAATGGTTGCTGCCTTACAGAGCCAGAGACCCAGACTTCATCCTGACTATCGGTGCTGTCTATGCCGTGTTTGTACATTCTCCCAGTGACCGCATGGGCTTTCTCCAGCTGCTCCAGTTTCCTCCCACATTCCAAAGACTTGTAGATTTGTAGGTTAATTGGCTGCTGTAAATTGTTCCTCGTGTGTAGGATACGGGTGATCGCTGGATGGCGTGGAATCGATGGGCCAACAAGCCTATTTCCACGTTGTATCTCTAAAACTAAATCCTAAACTAAAAGATACTTGGAAATGTACACAGATAAGAAAGGTTTGGAGGGATATGGTGCAGGTGCAGGCAAGTGAAACTAGCCAGTTAGCAAACTTAGTCAGCATGGACGAGTTGGGCCGAAATACCTATTTCCCTGCTGTACAAGTCTGTGACGATGTTACCCCTGTTCTGTTTTAGAGGAGGCGGCAGCACAGGAAGTGGATGAGATGCAGTCTGGGGCTGCACTAACAATTTTGATTTCCACGTACACAGTTGAATGCCGGATATGTGCTGCGGAGGAGGTAGATAAGGCAGGTACACCATTTAAAACACATTTGGGCAGGTAAATAGATAGGAAAGGTTTAGCAGGATATGGGCCAAATGCAAGCAGGTAGGACAGGTGTAGATGGGACATCTTGGTTGGGATAGGCAAGTTGGGCCAAAAGGTCTGTTTCCACGCTGTATGACCATGAGAAACAAATCCACTAATCAAAATATAATTGTTACCTACTGCAATAATTCCCAAACATTTAAGAAAAAATGCATATATACCCTGTGGTCTGGTGGCAACTAGAAAAATATTTGTTCATCATTTTAAATGATTTTGTACTATGTCTTCAAATCCCTGTGGCAATAATGGTACTATAGAATGATGCAGGGGTGTGACGAGACATAAATGTTTTAGATCCGTTCTGTCTCAGGATTTGTTCTGTCTTATAGGAATTAAACCTTTAAGTTTAACGTCCGAATTTGTACCGTGACCTGCGTGGGTTTTCTCCAAGAACTTCAGTCTCCTCGCACGTACAGGTTTGTAGGTTAATTGGCTTTGTATAAATGTAAATTGTCCACAGTGTGTGTGGGATAGTGTTAATGTGCAGGGATCGTTGGTCGGTGGGGAAGGGCCTGTTTCTGTGCTGAACTAAACTAAGATTTGCTGGCAAGTTCAAAATTAGAAATCATGATAATTTTGAGAAAGGATGCAAGATCCATGGGCTACCGGAATGGAAAGGTGGAATGATGGCAGATAAAAAATCTTTGCAGAACAATAACAGGCAGAAAGAAAGTGTGGCTTAAAGGGCAGGAGATTTTACGATGATGTAGAAGATATTGGAACAAAGTCAAAGAGAATTTTAAATATGGGAATTTAAGCAGGAAAAAAACAAGAAAAATCAAACAGATAAGTCAAGATAGTGGTGCGATTGTAATTGTGAGCATCGGATCGTGAGAATATTAGATCTCGGGAAAGGGCACACAGGAAAGCTTTGCATCAGGCAATCATTTAGTCTAATAGTTGGGCAAGGGATAAAATTGGTGCATTTTTCATGCTAGTACTTACACATACTAGTCATAGTTATATTCGGTCCACTAGTATAAATTACCTTTCTGAAATCATCCTCGAATTTGTAGGCCCCGCCTCCTGTGGCACACATAGTAGTGTGTAAACTGGAAAAGTTTTTGTCTCTGCCCATTTGGATGAACTTGGGCATGGAATGTGTTGGAAAGCGGATGAAATGCAAGTTCCCTTTACGTCCACACATGAGCAGATTGGTCAGCTCCAGGTGCACGTCGCGAATCCCAGTATTTCCATAAGCTACGTTAGATGTTAGATACTTCCTAATGCTCTTCAGATTCTCCACCTCCTCCTGCTCTTCTTCAGTTGTGATGTCTTTCGGCTCAAAATATACAAGTTTGACAAGAGTTCCACCAATATCCATTCCAAACCAAGGGAATGCTAAGGGGAAAAAAAAAATCTTTGTTAACTATTTATTATTGTTTAACTTATGCAACAATAGTTGATGTACAAAAATCCAGACAATTTCAAATCTAAAATGAGGAGGTATAAAATAAAACAAATTTATTTCCTCAGCTATCAGAGGACCAAATACAAATGTTCATGATACAACTGCTTTAGCTTAAAAAAGATATCAGGGTGCCCATCATAACACTCAAAGGATCTTTTCATACAAAGGGTGGTCGGTGTATGGAACAAGCTGGCAGAGAAGATAGTTGAGGCTGGGACTATCCCAACATTTAAGAAACAGTTAGAAAGGTACATGGGTAGCACAGGTTTGGAGGGATATGGACCAAATGTGGGCAGGTGGGACAAGTGTAGCTGGGACATGTTGGCCAGTGTGGGCAAGTTGGGCCAAAGGGCCTGTTTCCACATTGTATCATTCTATGACTCTATGACACAAGACTAAATTCCTCAGAACTAGGCACAAAGACACCTAGCAAGTTACAAACAAAGCAATAAATACATCATAACAGCCAGACTAATTTGACCTCTTAAAATCATGATATCTTTGGTGATATTACTCTGCTGAAGACGTTGTTGGAAGACGCACGTGTAGAGACAATAGAGGAGCTTGCCCGCTGCATGGAGGACGGAGATGTGTGGTGCGTCCGTCACCCTGCCCGCCGGAAACCAGCACTGCGTCGCTAATGTTTTCAACGATGATGATGATGATGAACATTCTTCCATGCCTGGAGGAACTTGTCCTCATCCTGAGCAACTTCTCTTTTGGCTCCTCTGACTTTCTGCATGTTAAAGATGTAGCCATGGGCACTCTCATGGGCCCCAGATATGCCTGCCTTTCTGTCGGTTACATCAAACAATCCTTGTTCCAAACCTACCCTGGCACCATCCCCCAACTCATTCTCTGCTACGGCACTGTCTGCATAGGGACTGCCTCCTGCACCCATGTGGAACACACTGATTTCATTAACTTTACCAAGCTGGTATGGAGGTTGATGAGAGAAGGTTTAATGGACAGAACAAACGGTTCGTCTAGTGAGGCTGTATGGGTGGAGCTGAGGAACAAGAAAGGGATGATCACCTTGTTGGGGGTGTACTACAGACCCCCAAATAGTCAACAGGAATTAGAAGAACAAATGTGCCAGGAGATTGCAGACAGCTTCAGGTCAAATAAGATAGTTGTAGTAGGGGATTTTAACTTTCCCAATGTCATAGTGTAAAAGGTTTAGACGGGGTGGAATTTGTTAAATGTGTTCTGGACAGTTTTCTCCAGCAATATGTAGAGGGTCCTACAAGGGAGAGGGCTGCACTTGATCTAGTATTGGGAAACTGTGACGGGCAAGTGAATGAAATGTTCGTGGAAGAGCCTTTTGGGACCAGTGACCACAGTTCCATTAGGTTTCAGATAGTTATGGATAGGGACAGAGGCCTCACGAGTTAAAATGCTAAATTGGGGCAAGGCCAACTTTGAGATAATGAGACAGGAACTCACTCAAGTTGATTGGCGCAGGTTGTTTGAAGGGAAAAGAATGTCAGGAAAGTGGAATGTACTTAAAAGTGTGCTGACAAGAGTTCAGGACATGCACGTCCCTGTTAGAGTGAAGGGCAAGGCAGGCAAACGTAAAGCTGGATGACGAAGGAAATTGAGGCTTTGGCCAAGAGCAAGAAGGATGCATGGGACAGGTATAGGCACCTGGGATCGTGTGTATCCTTGGGGGAGGTTTGGGAAATAAGGTGTAAGCCAAAAAAGGGGGACAGGAGACAATTCTGGCAGATAACATTAAGAATAATCCCAAGAGATTTTATAAGTACACAAAGGAAAAAAGGTAACCTGATAAAGAGTGGGCCCCTCAGGACCAAAGTGGCCACCTCTGTGTGGAGCCACCGGAGATGGGCAAGGTCCTCAATGACTATTTCTCCTCTGTGTTCAGCATGGAGAAAGGCACACCATCAGTCTCTACATCCAACACATCATACTCCGATATTTCCATCACTTTCAACATAATCCCACCACCAGTCACATCTTCCCAACCCCACACCCCTTCTGCCTTTGGCAAAGACCAGTCTTGCGTTCACTCAACATGATTCACTCATCCATTCCCGGCCAAACCACCGCCTCCCCAGGTACGTTCTCATGCAACTGCGAGAGATGTACAACCTGCAAATATATAACTACACCGGGTGGCGCCGTACAATGGCGGCCTCGCCAACAGTCTCTCGTTCTTTTCTTTCTTTGTGGTTTTTAGAATGTTGTTAAATGTATCTTTAGCTTTGTTTTATGTGGGGGGTGGAGGGGTTGTTGGGGAAAAGGGTTTTTTAAATCTCTTTCCTCGACAGAGATGCGATTTTTTTCCCGTATTGTATCCGACTGTCCCGTCCGCGGGAGAATAAGGAGGAATGAAGATAAATACATTATTGCCTTCCATCACAGTGAGGAATGTGGGAAATCTGCTGTGGTGGATGTTTATATTTAATTTTATGCAGTTGTAGGTCTTGTTGCTGTTTTTCTGGTATGACTGTATGGCAAATCAAATTTCATTGTACCTTAAATAGTACACGTGATAATAAAGGACCAGTGAACCATATACTTCCACCCCCGCATATATCGAGAGACCCCAGGTGTCATTCAAGGTGAGACACAGATCATGAGCTTCTTCTCTCACCGCGTCTACTGCTTTCAGAGCTACGGATGTGGGCTACTTTATAGGCGAGACAAAGCAGCCGTTTCACCAAACTCTTACACTCAGTCCGCCAATGCCTCCTGGATCTTCAGGTTGCTAACCATTTCAGCTCTTCTTCCCATTCGCACACTGACTGCGAAGATATTCACAATGCTGGGCTGTAAGGCACCCAAGCAAAATATGATTAAGAAGGAACTGCAGGTGTCGGAAAATCGAAGGTAGACAGAAATGCTGGAGAAACTCAGCAGGTGAGGCAGCATCTATGGAGCAAAAGAAATAGGTGACGTTTCGGGTCTGAGGGAGAGCTGGGAAGGGGAGGAGAAAGCAGGGACTACCTGAATTTGGAGAAGTAAATGTTCATACCGTTGGGTTGTAATCTGCCCAAGCGAAAAATATGGTGCTGCTCCTCCAATTTACGGTGGGCCTCACTCTGGCCATGGAGGAGGCCCAGGACAGAAGGGTCGGATTTGGAAGGGAAAGGGCAGTTGAAGTGCTGAGCCACCTGGAGATCAGGTTATTGCGAACTGAGCGGAGGTGTTGGGCTCTGCTCGGTTCGCAATGACTAACCTGATTTCCCGGTGGCTCAGCACTTCAACTCCCCTTCCCAGCTCTCCCTCAACCCACTTTCTCCGCCTCTTCCTTTCTTCTTCCTGCCCCCCCCACCCTCACATCAGTCTGAAGAAGTGTCTCGACCCGGAACGTCGCCTATTTCCTTCGCTCCATAGATGCTACCTCACCCGCTGAGTTTCTCCAGCAAAATATGAGGTGCTAATCCTCCAATTTCAATTGGGCCTCAATCTGACAATGAAGGAGGCCCAGAACAGAAAGGTCAGTGTGGGAATGGAGGGGGAGTTAAAGTGTTTAGCAACCAGGAGATCAGGTAGACCTAGGCGGACTGAGATTAGGTGTTCAGTGAAACGTTCACCAAGCCTGTGCTTGGTCTTGCCGATGTATAGGAGTCCACACCTGGAACAGCGGATACATTAGTTATATGTTATATGTTATATGGTTATTAGATGAGGTTGCAGGAAGTACAACTGAATATCTGCTTCACATGAAGGACTGTCGGAGTCCTTGGACAGTCAAAGGAGGAGGTAAAGGGACAGGTGTTGCATCTTGTGCGGTTGCAGGGGAAAGTACCTGGACAGGGGATGGTTTGAGTCTGAAGGGATGAGTTAACCAGGGAGTTGCGGGGGGAACGGTTTCTGCGTAAAGTGGAAAGGGGTGGAAATGGAAAGATGTGGCTGGTGTTGGGATCCCGTTGGAGGTGACGAAAATGATGGATGATTGTGGAGGTGGAAGGTAAAGTACTAGGGGGATTCTGTCACTCTTGTGACTGGGGGGGGGGGGGGGGGAGGGGAGCAAGTGCAGTGCTGCGGGACACCGAGGAGACATGTGTGAGGATGGAAGAGAGGAACTCCCGTTACCTAAAGAATGAGGACATCTCGGATAGAACACCTCATCTTGGGCGCAGATGCAACGTAGACGGAGGAATTGGGAGTAGGGGATTGAGTCTTTGCAGGAGACAGGGTGGGAAGAAGTGTAGCCGAGATTGTTGTGGGAGTCAGTAGATTAAGGAATATTATCTAAATATCTGTTGTTGGAAAAATCCTTATGTCCCTTCTTCAAGAAGAATTGCCAGAGTGAGGCCACAAGCAAATTGGGGTGAAAGCACCTCATATTCTGCTTGGGTAGCTTACAACCCATGGGTATCAGTATTGAGTTCTCCAATTTTAGGTTTCAACACAAACCTCCCATACACCCCTTATCTTTCCCTATGCCCCACTCAGATGCTCACCATTTTCCCACTATCCTACCCCCCCCCCCCCCCCCCACCACACACATATCTGGTATTCCAACTCCCTTCCCCCCCAGTCACCATTGTTTCGGCTACCTGCTACTACTTATGACACCGTCGTCGTTCCCGAACAGAATGAAAAAAAATTACCCTTTAAGTGGGACTTTATATTTCTATACATTTTTTTTTTAATAAGTAAGAAAGGATAGAGAAAAGTAATATAGAGGTAAAAAATCAAAATCAAGGAAGTGGATGGAGTGTTAAAAAGTTATCCATCGTTGGACATATATTCATGATTTATTATACGTAATTCTTCATCCATTCTATTATTCAGGCCTCAGTCAGGCTCTCGCACCGAGCCACTTTGACCCTGTAGATATTCAATATATGGTGACCGATATCCCTCTGAAAAGATCCAACCTGTCCATTAGGACGAGCCTCAATCTTTCCAGATGGAGTGTCTCCGACATTTCTGTATTCCACATTTTGATTGTGGGGGATGTAGGGCCTTTCCAGAATTTTAATATTAATTTTTTCCCAATTATTAAACTATAATCGATAAAAATTCTTTGATTCGTTGTTATTAATTGATCTGTTTCCAGTATTCCCAGTATTAAATGCTGTTCTATGAGATTTGGATGTCCCAAGCAAGAAATTGAAAATGAGTATGGAGGCACAGGTAATAATTAGGATGTTGGCCTCGGTACACATGACGTTAAGGGGGGTGAATAGGATTTTTGCTACAATTGTATCGGACTTTGGTGAAATCACACCAGGAGTATTGAAAACAGTCTTGGTTTCCTCATTCAATCAAAGATTCATTTGTCTTGAAAGGGGCTATTTACTGGCTTGGAAACAGTTTACTGGTTTGGTTTCGAGAACAAGCCTACCTCACAAGGAAGAAAGTTAAAAAAAAAGATGGGACATGATGGTGTTGTAGGACAAAACCCAAGGGTATTTGACGAAGCTTTAAGGTCTGAAGAAGGGTCTAGACCCGAAACGTCACCCAGAGAGGCTGCCTGACCCGCTGAGTTACGCCAGCATTGTGTGTTTATCTTTGAGATTTTGTTTTTGAGTGGAGACAGAGTCATTAAGCCCAAGTTATTGAGCCAAATCAAGGCATGAGGGATTGGGGCCAATTCCTGCTCCCACTGCTTACATTCTTAGTCAAGTCAAGAGTTTATTGTCATGTATAGGACATGACAATTTCATTGTCCAGATGGGACTATGAAATTCTTGCTTGCTGCAGCACAACAGAATATTGTAGGCATAACTACAGAATACATCAGTGTGTCCATATACCATAGAGAATATATATATACACACACATAAATAAATAGATAACATGCAATAGGCTGTTATAGTTCAAAGTTTGTTTGAAGTTGAGTTTAATAGTCTGATGGCTGTGGGGAAGAGGTTGTTCCTGAACCTGGATGTTGCAGATTTCAGGCTCCTGTACCTTCTACCTGATGGCAGTGGAGAGATGAGTGTGTGGCCAGGATGGTGTGGGTCCTTGATGATGCTGGCAGCCTTTTTGAGGCAGCGACTGCGATAGATCCCCTCGATGGTGGGGAGGTCAGAGCCGATGATGGACTGGGCAGTGTTTACAACTTTTTGCAGCCTTTTCCGCTCCAGGGCGCTCAATTTGCCGAACCAAGCCACGATGCAACCGGTCAGCATGCTCTCTACTGTGCACCTGTAAAAGTTCAAGAGAGTCCTCCTTGACATACCGACTCTCCGTAATCTTCTCAGGAAGTAGAGGCGCTGATGTACTTTCTTTATAATTGCATCAGTGTTCTGGGACCAGGAGAGATCCTCGGAAATATGCAGGAATTTGAAATTCTTAACCCTTTCCACCACCGACCCGTTGATATAAATGGGACTGTGGGTCCCCATCCTACCCCTTCCAAAGTCCACAATCAGTAACCTGATGTTGAGGGCCAGGTTATTGTGCTGGCAGCATTTGGTCAATCGGTCGATCTCACTTCTATACTCTCACTCATCCCCATCAGTGATACGTCCCACAACAATGGTGTCGTCAGCGAACTTGATGATGGAGTTCACACTATGTCCGGCTACTCAGTCATGAGTATAGAGTGAGTACAGCAGAAGACCGAGCACGCTTACCATAATGAATTTCAGTTTTTCTTTTTTACACCAAAGCACAACTTTATTTACATCAATTTAAAGCACACCTTAGAATTCTGATACCTTTGGTATTTTAGTGGTGCCAGAAAAGTAGATGTTCCGGATGATTGGATGTTATTCTTTTATTTTTACATGTTGCACTGAAGTGCAACAAATATTCCAGGGAAACAAATATTCCAGGGAATCCAGCGTTTTTAAAAGGATCAGGAAAATGAATCCCGGTAAGTTTAAAAGGAATATGGTAACCAGAACCCAGTGAGTTTTACAGTAAGAAGGTACAGGAGCCTGAAAACTGTAATGTCCAGGTTCAGGAACAGCTTCTTCCCTACAGCCATCAGGCTATTAAACACAACAACGAATAAGCTCTGAGCTCTGAACTGCAAAAGACTATATTATTATTTATTTGCATTATATTTGTTATTTATTGAACATTTTCTTTTTTTCCCCATTATGTACTGTGTTTACATATTTACATATTCTGTTTTGCTGAAGCAAGTAAGAATTTCATTGTCCCATCCGGGACATATGACAATAAAATACTCTTGACTCTTTTAGCTGCAGGATCATGTTGATCTTGTCAAAACAAGCTGAAACACAGAAGCACTCTGAAACCCATCCAACCATTGGCCCATCTACATTCCCACATAAACCGTACACCTACATCGAACCCCTGGCCTTCCCACAAGAGTCAAGACTGTTTTATTGTCATATGTACCAGATAGAACAATGAGATTCTGACTTGCAGCAGCACAACACAATATGAAAACAGTACTATGAATATATAAACACGGTGTAGCGGTAGAGTTAATGCCCTGTCGCACTTTCCCGAGTTACTCACAAACTCTCCCGTGTTTTCCCCTTGATTCGAACTCGGGGAATGTCGGGTAATATCGTTAGCGAGCCCGTAGGAGGCCGTAGATATTTTGTTGCGGCTCGTAATGCCAGCCGTAGGAACTCGGGGCATCAGGTAAGTCGGGACGTTTTTTCAACATGTTGAAAAATGTCCACGAGTTAAAAATATAGCCGGGTACCTACGAACGGCTATTACTGTAATTCTCCGAGTTCGAATCAAGGGGAAAACTCGGGAGAGTACGTAACTCGAGTAAGTGGAGCAGGGCCTTTACAGCGCCAGAGACCGGGGTTCGATCCCGACTATGGGTGCTTGTCTATACGGAGTTTGCACGTTCTCCCCGTGACCTGCGTGGGTTTTCTCCGAGATCTTCAATTTCCCTCCACATGCCAAAGACGTACAGGTTTGTACGTTTATTACCTTGGTATAAATGTAAAATTGTCCCTAATGTGTGGGGATCGCTGGTTGGTGCGGACCCGGTGGGTCAAAGGGCCCGTTTCCGCGCTGTATCTCTAAAACTAAAACTACTCTGTAAAATTTAATAAAAGAGAAAAGGTTCAGTGTGTATGCATGCATATACATAGACATGTATACACACACACACACACACACACACACACACAAATACCCCATTTTGAGTCGCTAATTTTTGAAAAAAAGGCCGGCGGGCCAGGATCGAGGGTTTGGTTTAGTCAGTAGAAAGGAAGATGTGAAACTCCTTCAAGGAAGCAACCTGGACCTCTTCGTCTCCATCTTCGCCTCTCTCACAATGCGCTGTACAGTTCAGGTCTGTAGAACGGGGACTTCCTGGCTCAGTGGCTGGCTGACAGACGGGCCGGCAGAGGCGCGGAGGTGGCAGCTGGTTCTGCTGTCCGGTCCCGGAGAACGCTTCCAGCCTCCCGAGCTACTTCCCTCCCCGTCCACAATGCGAAGCGCAGCGGCAGCAGTGAGTGAGTGACTGACATGATCTCCGACCCCCTCCTTCTCAATGCTCCTGCCCTCCCCGCAACTTGACCCCTGGCGGCCCAGCCATGTTTGCGCCTTTGTGCAGCCCAGGCCGTGCTGACCTGGGCCAGACTCCCCACACGCTGTGGAAAGGAACACTCCCCTCCCCCCTACATCCCCAGCGGCACTGTCCTTTTACAGCCGCTTCCCACTTCCAGGGTCGAAGGCGTAGCAGTCGCTACGAGAGTGGCATCGCTCAGCCAATTCCACTCCAAGTCTATCTTTCTTGGCTAACAACCTAACCTTCGGCCTCCAAGACGCAGGTAAATTTTCAGGCCTTATTTTAGGGTAAAAAATAACGGCCATAACACCCCTACCACCGTGTTTCACAGGTGAGGTGGTATATTTTGGATCTTGGGCAGTTTCCTCTCTCCTCCATACTTTGCTCCTGCCATCACTCTGATATAAGTTAATCTTCATCTCATCTGTCCACATGACCTTTTTCCAGACTGTGGTTTCTCTTTTAAGTACTTCTTGGCAAACTATAACCTGGCCATCTTATTTTTGCGGCTAACCAGTGGTTTGCATATTGCAGTTTCTGCATTTCTGTTCATGAAGTCTTCTGCGGACAGTAGTCATTGACAAATCCACACCTGACTCCTGAAGAGTGTTTCTGATCTGTCAGACAGCTGTTTGGGGGATTTTTCCTCATTATAGAGAAAATTCTTCTGTCATCAGCTGTGGAGGTTTTCCTAGGCCTGCCAGTTCCTTTGTGATTAGTAATCTCACCAGTGCTCTCTTTCTTCTTAATGATGTTCCAAACAGTTGATTTTGGTAAGCATAAGATTTGGCTGCTGTCTAAAACATTTGTATTCTTGTTTTTCGGTCTCATAATGGCTTCTTTGACTTTCATTGGCACAACTTTGGTCCTCATGTTGAAAAACAGCAATAAAAGTTTCCAAACGTTTTAGAAAGACTGGAGGAAAGACTAGCTGCTGAGAGCTCTGCATTAAGTGAACGTCTCTTAATACCTGCATTAAGGAGGCAATTAAACACACCTGAGCAATTACAAACGCATGTGAAGCCATGTGTCCCAAACATTATGGTGCCCAGAAATGGGGGGACTATGTATAAACACAGCTGTAATTTCTACATGGAGAAACCAAAATGTATAAAAACACACTTTAATGAACTCTTGACAATGTGCACTTAAACTACATGTGATTTTTTCTATTACAAATCTCAAATTGTGGAGAACAGAGGCAAATAAATAAATGATGGGTCTTTGTCCCAAACATTATGGAGGGTACTGTAGCTCGGCCCTCTATTGTTGCACATTTCCAGCCTGGGAAGAAGGTTCTGACTGTCTACCCTATCTATGCCTCATAATCTTATACACATCTAAGTCAGCTGATGGTAAAACGCCACGTTTTAAGGCACCTACACCAGGCATAAAATTACCGCTGCTTCCACAACTCCTTGCTTCACTTCTCACTTCCCCCTCAACCTGCACCCTCCTGTGGTACTCTCCCCTGTAACTGCTGATGTAACTTGTCCCTACACCTCCTCTCCCACTTCCATCCATGGACCTCAGCAGCCTTTCCAGGTGAAACAGACGTTCACTTCTTCAAGACAGACGCAAAATGCTAGAGTAACTCAGCGGGGCAGGCAGCATCTCTGGTCAGAAAGAATGGGTGTCGTTTCGGGTCGAGACCCTTCTTCAAACTGCATGTTCTGCACTCAGTGCTCCCGATGTGGTCTCCTTTGCATTGGCAAGACCAAGCATTGAGAAGAGAAAAACAAGGAACTGTAAATCATTGTGAAGAAGAGCACTGGCCCAAAATCTCATCTGCCGGCTCGTTCCTTCCATAGATGGTGCTGACCTGCTGAGATCCTCTTGTGATGCGTGTTCAGGAACTTGCAGACACCCATTTGGGTGAAAGGCCTTTCTATTCTACATTTATTGCGATCGAAGAATCTGTTCTACTATTATTGCGATTGAAGAATATTGCAGAGCAGAGCTCAGCCTGCATTGTAAAACCAGAGCTTGAAATGATAGTCCCGAGTAAACAAGGCAAAGAGCATTAGACCACTTCTTTCCAACTGAGTGCGCTAATGAACAATCCCAGCCACAATATTTTTGGAAATATGGGTCCATAGGGGTCACATTCAAACCATGAACTAGTTGGTCAGCAGTACAATGTTTGCTTCATGCATTGATATTTATACAGTCTGAATGTTGAATATATATCAACAGTTGAAGCACGAAAGCCTGCAGTTTGCTCCTTAGAAACCTTTAAAATCCTCAAATCCTTTATTCCCCTAAGTTAATTTAAAATTAAACCTCTGCATTTATTTGCACGAATTTTCAAATAGTTCGAACATTATATCAGGCTCATACAATTGTACCATACCCATCCTGAAGCACAAACAGAATCATAAAATACTTGCCTGCAGATTTTACAAAAGAGCCAGTGGTTTTGTTCTGAATCGCTACCTAACCGGATGGGGGTTTGGGACTTCCCAACAAACCAGTCGGTTGTTGGTCGCTAGACAATTGGGCCCTGTTATTAGAAAACATAAATCGTCTAGAAGAAAGAGCAGACCTCTGCAGATTTGCCAAGTCTTAGGCTGGGAAAACTGCTCGCTGTCAGAACGCTCTTTGAGCGTGTTTGGAAATAAATTTAGCCGGGAACAAATCAATAATGGAGAACACACTACACGGCATTGAATTTTAACTTGTTTGCCAAAAAGGTAACACACTCGTAGCAATATTTTATTTTGTACAGTAAGTCACGAGTGGCATCCATCGTGTGCATGGGCTCAGATTTCTTCCTGAGCAACCAATTGTGCTGCTTGGTCAGTTAATTAGCGACTGTATGCCACCATTAGTGTAGGTGGGCGAAGGAAGAATTTGGGGGGGGAGTGGGGAATTGAGTTTGTGAGAGAGGTTACAGGGAGATAAGTGTGGGAATAGGACTGATGGGAATGGTCAGAGAGGTGGCATACACTCGAAGGGCCAAACAGTCTCCTTCTGTGTCCTTATACATTACTTAATTTAAGCCAATGAATAATTTGATTATATTTCCCACAACCACAATGTGCTGCTAATCAACACCGTGGGATAACCTTTCTCAGTCGTCTCCATGGACAGTTTCCCAGCAACTGTCCCTGAAAATTTCCAGATTTTTTTTATGAAGCACAATTTCTGTCACGTTGACTCATCCGTTTTATATAAAATAACTCAAGTGCCAGGAACAGTAACAAGACACTGGGGACTCTTGGCAATGACAGCCGGAAATAAATGCTCAGATGAGTGGCAGAGCTAGTGAAGTAAAAATACTCTTTCAGAAAACCATTACAAACATTTCAACGATGATTCTGCAATCCCACACTCTGTGGAGAGCCATGCCTGACAGTGGAAGGAAGACCATTAGAACATTATTTGCAACTCACATTAGATCCATTATACAAGAGTTAATATAAACCAAATTTGTCAAATATAGGCCCAATATGACACACAATATACAGAACTACTAGTTAAATGCTTAAATGGGATAAGGACAATTTTGAGGGTATGAGAGAAGGTCTCGCTCAAGTTGACTGGAGCAGGTTATTTGAGGGGAAATGAACATCGGACAAGTGAGATGTTTTTAAAAGTGTGCTGAAGAAAGCTCAGGATGTGTACGTTCCCATGAAGGGCAAAGCGGGCAAACGTAAGGAAGCTTGGCTGACAAGGGAAATTGAGATATTGGTCAAAAACACAAAGGATGCATGGGACAGGTATAGGCAGGTGGGATCTAGTGCATCCCTGGACGAGTTTCGGGAACTAAGGAGTAAACTGAAAAAGGAAATCAGAAGGGCAAAAAAGGGGCCAGGACATACTGTAGCTCTGGCGGGTAGCATTCAGGATAATCCCAAAAGATTTTATAAATACATAAGGGGGAAAAAGGTTACATGAGAGAGAGGGAGAGAGAGAGAGAGTGGGACCTCTTAGGAATCAAATCACATCTGAGTGGAACCGCAGGAGATGGGCAAGGTCCTAAATGAGTATTTCTCCTCTGTTTTTACCAAGGAGAAAGACAGTAGGGCAGAGGAAATTGGAGCAGTCACTGGAAGTGTCATGAAAGCAGTCAGGGTTACCGTCAAGGAAGTACTGCAGGTACTGTTGTGTTTGAAGGTAGACAAATCTCCAGGGCCTGATCAGATATATCCGAGGACATTGTGGGGAAACTAGAGAGGAAATTGCGGGAGCCCTGGATGAAATTTATGAGCTATCCTTAAATACAGGAGAGGTGCCGGAAGACTGGAGGGTGGCAAATGTTGTGCATTTATTCAAGAAAGGCTGCAGTGAAAATGTTGGGAACTCCAGGCCGGTGAGCCTAACATCTGTAGTTGGTAAGTTACTGGAGAGTATTCTGAGGGATAGGTTATACAGGCATTTGGATGGGCAAGTGCTGATTAGGGATAGTCAGCATGGTTTTGTACGTGGGAGGTCGCGTCTCACAAAGCTGATTGGTTTTTTTGAAGATGTGACCAAAAAGGTTGATGAGGGCAGAGCTGTAGATGTTGTGTACATGGACTTCAGTAAGGCGTTCAACAAGGTTCCGCATGGTAGGGTGCTCTAGAAGGCTAGATTGCATGGGATCCAAGGAGAGATAGCTGAATGGACAGCAAATTGGCTCATGGAAGGAAGCAGAGGGTGATGGTGGAAGGTTGCTTCTCAGACTGGACATTTTGGATCACAACCCTTGTTCAGACTCTTAGTGGTGGTGGTGGGGGGGGGGGGGGGGGGGGGGGGGGGGGGGGGGGGGGGGGGGGGGGGGGGGGGAGAAGTCTAAAAGGGAGATGGGGGCAGGACAAAGCCTGACATGTGATACAGGTGAGAGGAGTTTAATAGGCAGATGGGTGGAGGAAGTGTCAAAGAGCTGAAAATGGGTAGGTAGAGGAAGAGTGAAATGTAAAGCCTGAGGGAGGGATAAGGCAGAGGGAGGGGTGAGAAGGGGATTGCAGGTAGAATGAGGGGCTGGGTGGATGGGAGATGGGTGGACAAAGGAAGGTGGACTTGGAGGGTGGGAGGAATGAGTGGACATTGGGATGGGGAGGCGCACATGGGAAGGGATAGGGGATGTGGAAGCATTACTTGAAATAAGAAAATGAACTGCAAACCCACCATCAATCATATCCCCCCCATCCCCACCCCTTACGGTATTGCACAGAAATCACTTGTTCCGTAACTCCTTGGAACACTCATTTCTTCCCAACAGCCCGCTCTCTCCCCAGGTACTTTCCCCTAAAATCACAGGAGATGCAACACCTATCCCTCTACCTCCTCCCTCACCTCCATCCATGGACCCGTCAATGGGACCAAGCTTGTCCTTGGCGGCCGTTTCACCAAACAATGATGCTCTGACAATGCTGCTGAATCATTTTAACTCTCCTCCCCTCACCCATCTTTCTGGCCTTGGCCTCCTCCATTGCCAGAGTCAGGCCACAAGCAAATTGGGGAAACAACACCTCATTTAGGTATCCGAAAACCCAAAATAGGAGTACAGGTTCTTCTGCAGTTATATATGGCTCTGGTAAGGTCACATCTGGAATATTGCATACAGTTTTGGTCTCCTAATTTGAGGAAGGACATCCTTGTGATTGAGGCAGTGCAGCGTAGGTTCACGAGATTCATCCCTGGGATGGTGGGACTGTCATATGAGGAAAGATTGAAAAGACTAGGCTTGTATTCACTGAAGTTTAGAAGGATGAGGGGGAGATCTGATAGAAACATATAAAATTATAAAAGGACTGGACAAGCTAGATGCAGGAAAGATGTTCCCAATGTTGGGTGAGTCCAGAACCAGGGGCCCCAGTCTTAGAATAAAGGGGAAGCCATTTAAGACTGAGGTGAGAAAACAGTTTTTCACCCAGGGAGTTGTGAATTTGTGGAATTCCCTGCCACAGAGGTCAGTGGAGGCCAAATCACTGGATGGATTTAAGGGAGAGTTAGATAGAGCTCATGGGGCTAGCGGAGTCAAGGGATATGGGGAGAAGGCAGGCACGGGTTATTGATTGGGGACGATCAGCCATGATCACAATGAATGTGGGTGCTGGCTCGAAGGGCCGAATGGCCTCCTCCTGCACCTATTTTCTATGTTTCTATGTATGAATATTGAAACCTCCAATTTCAATTAATACTCCCCTACCCTCTCCCCTCCTCCCCATGTCCCCCAACGCTCACCGATTACACCCACTAACTCCAACCATCTCAGTCACCGTGCTCCTTTCCCCTCATCTCCTACCCCCAAGTCTCTCAGTTCCTTTATATCTCCTCCTTCCACTCCTGTCCCTCCCTCTGGCTATTCCTTTCAATCTTCACTCCTCCCTATTCCATCCTCTGGCTTAACCTTCACTCATCCCTCCTTATCCGACACCCTTTATCTCTTTTTCTCCCCCAACCTTTATCAGTTACTCCACCCATCTGCAGTCCCCCCCCCCCCCCCCCCCCGCCCCCCCCCCCCCCCCCCCCTCCCCCCCCCCCCCCCCCCCCCCACCCTCACCTGTATCCCACCTGTCACTTGCCAGGGCATCTTCTTTCCCCATCTATCTACCCCCCCCCCCCCCCCAACTCATCAGTCTGTAGATCGATCCCGACCAAAAATGCCGCCTGCCCATAGATTCCAGATTGCGTCCCTGACCCACTGAGTTCTCGCAGCAGTCATAATCATACAACACAGAAATAGGCCCTTCAGCCCAACCTGCCCATGCAGACCAGGATGCCCACCTTTGTTAGTCCCAGCTGTCTGTGCTTAGCTCATATTCCTCTAAACACTTCCTTTCCATTTTCTTCCAAATGTCTTTTGAACATTTTTTACATACCTGCCTCAACTACCTTCTCTGGCAGCTC
Source organism: Okamejei kenojei (assembly GCA_035221665.1). Taxonomy (NCBI): domain Eukaryota; kingdom Metazoa; phylum Chordata; class Chondrichthyes; order Rajiformes; family Rajidae; genus Okamejei; species Okamejei kenojei. The sequence goes on from CM069145.1 coordinate 2,919,556, forward strand.
GTTCCATATACCCACTGACCTCTGTGTAAAGGATGCCCCTCAGGTTCCTATTAGGATGGCACAGTGCTAGAGTTGCTTGCTGCCTTGCAGCACTTGCAGCGTCAGAGACCCGGGTTCGATCCCGACTACGGATGCTGTCTGTACAGAGTTTGTAAGTTTTCCCTATGACAGCGTAGGCTTTCTCCGAGATCTTCTGTTTCCTCCCACACTCCAAAGGAGTTCAGGTGTGTAGGTTAATTGGCCTGGTGGAGGGGCAAATTGTCCATAGTGTGTGTAGGATAAGGTCAGTGTGCGGGGATCACCGGCCGGTGCGGACTCGCTGCATCTCTAAACTATAAAAACTATTAAATCTACGTTCTCAAGTTCTTGATTCCCCAACTATTAACATAGAACATAAACCAGTAGGGCACAGCAACAGGCCCTTTGGCCCGCAACGTTTGTACTGTTCATGATGTCTCATCTGCCTGTACATGATCCATACCCCTATATTCCCTGCACCGATCTAAAAGCTTCTTAAACGCCCTTACCGTATTTGCCTTTACCATCAGCCTTGCAAACGCATTCCATGTCCCAGTCATCTTAAAAAAAAACTTGCCCTGCGCATCATCTTTAAACTGCTTCCCTTGCCCTCTAGTGTTGGATATTTCCACCTGGGGAAGAAGCTTCTGATATCTATGCCTCATCATATTATATACTTCCCTCAACTTCCAGCATGCCAAGGAAAACAATCTAAGTCTATCCAACCTCTCCCGGTAGCTGAATCCCTCTGATCCAGGCAGCATTCTGGTAAACCTACTTTGGACCCTCTATTTTTCTGTAATGGGCGACAAGAATTGCCCGCATTGGATTTAAGCAAGAGTTAAATAGAGCTCTAGGGGCTAGTGGAATCAAGGGATATGGGGAGAAGGCAGGCACGGGTTATTGATAGTGGACGATCAGCCATGATCACAATGAATGGCGGTGCTGGCACCAAGGGCCGAATGGCCTCCTCCTGCACCTATGTTTCTATGTTCCAAATGCAGCCTAAAGAAAGTCCCACAGAGCTGCAGCATGACTTCCTGACTCCTATATTAAACATAATGAAGGCAAGCATACCATACTCCTTGGATACCACCCTACACACTTGTGCTGCCACCTTAAGTGAGCTATGAACTTGGACACCAAGATTCCTCTACACATCAATGCTGTTAAGGATCATGTCATTAACTGCATAATTCCCCCTTACAATCAACCTCCAAAGTGCAACACCTCACACTTGCTCGAGTTAAACTCCATCTCTCCACCTATTGCTGATTAAATCCGCTGCATCTTTTTAAGGAATGTTGGTGTCAGTTTACTAACTCACCAACCCATCTACATTTATACCATGACCTCGTCTGTGGCTAGAGAACCTTTTATTGGTAAAATACTCTGCACATTCACCCTATGTATTCCCCTCATGATCATGTACACCTCTAAAAGATCACCCCTCAGCCTTCCTCACTACAAGGAATAGAGTCCTACCTTCTTAACCTCTCCTGGCAACATCCTCGTACATCTTCTCTGCACTCTTTCAATCTTAACATCCTTTCCATGGCAGGCAGGGTGGCCAAAACTCACCATAATACTTCAAAGGCAGCCTCATCAGCGTCTTGTACGACACAAGTGCAACATCCCAACTTCTAAACTAAATACAGATTGATGGAGGCCAATGTACTGAAAGTCAACTTGACCACCCCGTCTGACACCACTTTCAGGAAACTAGGTACCTGCACTCCTAGATTGCTGATACAACACACTATAGAATCATCTGCAAACCTAATGCAAATAATCATGCCCTGTACATTGTCATCCAAATCATTGATATAAACCACAAACAGCAAAGGGCCCAGCCCCAATCCCTGAAGCAAGCGACTAATCCAGTTTGAAAAACACCTTCCACCATCACCCTCTGCTTCCTTCCAGGATGTCAAGGCTCTGTGCAATCCGCTAGCTCTCCCTGCATCCCTTTCATCTAACCTGCCAGAGCAGCCTACCATGCAGAACTTGCCTTGCTGAAGTTCATATAGACAACGTCCATGGCTTTGCCCACGTCAGCCTTTTTGGTTACTTCTTTAAAACTTAGATTTGTGAGACACAATCTCGCGTATTCAAAACCATGCTAACTATCCCTCATTAGCTCCTGTCTATCCAAAAGCATATTTTCCCCTCAGAATCCTTTCCAGTAACTTGCCCACCAGATATTAGGCTATTTGGCCTATGGTTCCCTAGCATTTCCTTATGGCTCTTCTAAATAGAGGTAAATTAGCGACCTCCAGCCTTCCAGTACCCCACTCGTGTCTAATGAGGTTTCATATATCTCTAATAGGACTCCTGCAATTCTTTTCTTTAGCCTGCCAGTGTCCTCGGATATATCAGATCAGGCCTGAAGATTTATCTACCTTCATACACCTTATGATGCACAACAGAGGATGCACAAAAAGCACAACAGAGGATGTACTTCCTGCGGCAGCTAAGGAAGCACAATTTGCCACAGGCAATGATGGTCCAATTCTACACGGCCATCGTAGAGTCTGTCCTCACCTTCTCCATCATGGTCTGGTTTGGCTCAGCCACCAAGCACGACACCCGGAGGCTGCAGCAAATCGTCCGATCAGCTGAGAACGTTATTGGCTGAAACCTTCCCCCCATTGACGAACTGCAAGGGCCAGGAAGCGAGCGGGTAAGATCATCTCTGACCCCTCTCACCCCGGCCACAGTGAATGGGACTGATAAGATTACTCTACCAAAAAACACCAGGATAAACCATTGAGGACGTTGTCTTCAATAATGTTCTCATATTTTCTGCACCATCTTTTATTAAATGTAACTGCATTAGCGATTAATAGATGGAAAAATCAGATGTGTTTTAAAATGTGACTTGTATAGATGGAACAATATTCAGTGACTAAAAGCTCCTGAAACTCTTTGAATCACTTCCCTCTGGAAGGTGACTCCGGACTGTTAGAGCAGCCACAGCCAGACATAAAAACAGCTTTTTTCCACGAATAGTAGCTCTCCTCAATAACCAAAAATCTGTAGCCTCCTTTTGCTCTGTATTTTAATTTAATTCACATGTTCAATCGATAATGTTGTATGATTAATGTTTAATGTTTTATGTGTCATTCTTAACAGTCACTGTATGTCATGTTGTCACGCAGGCGGAGCACCAAGGCAAATTCCTTGTATGTTAATACTTGGCTTATTCATTCATTCATTCATTCATTCAGGACTCAGTGTTTTGTTTAAGATTCCTAGTCTGTAGTTCATTGTGCCTGCTGCAAAAAATATAATAAATTGGGAAATTCAGAAAAATAAAAAGACCAATCGAAGTGGAGAAGCATTATAGAGGAAGCCCTGGGAAGTTCTTGGCAACATGACAACAGAAGGGCACAAACGCTGGAATAACTCAGCAGGTCAGGTAGCATCTCTGGAGAACATGGATGGGTGACATTTTATAGCGTAAGAGTTAAACTGACAATTTCAGCTAGAATGTGAAATGGAGCTATCAGCTAAGTTAGCAGCCCTACATTCCACAGTCTACGAAAACAAGAATCCAAGACGCATTATCTCCTCGCACCTGTGACCATACCGTGGGAAAGGCTGCGTGGGCAATGTTGGAGTAGATGTTCCCAAACAATGTCTGGGAATATCTGGGTGAGCAGAGCAAAACAACAGCAATAGTTGGGTAGACCACCCGCGTCCCCTGCTGCTAGTAGCACAGAATCATTGTGGACAGGGGGGGCTTATGATTGGCTCGGGGCGGGGGTCGTGCCGCAGTCTGCTCTGATAAGCAATGCCATAAAGATTGGGGCTGGGTGCCCTTTCGGGTAGAGAACCTCAGCCTTGGACCGTGTTGCGATCTGTGCCAGATGATCTTGAACGAAACATCCTGCGTAGTTGGACTAGGAATCTTAAACAAAACACTGAGTCCTGAATGAACAACATTTGACATAGTTGGCAGGATTCAGATAACAGACAGTTAAGGGGCTGTCCCACTTGGGCGACCCAATTGGCGAGTTTAGGAGAGTTTGAAAAAAAAGTCATGTTGAAGACCTCCTTCGACTATGTTGAAGACCAGCTTCGACTAGCTCCAACTAACTGGGAAAATTGGACACCGAATAGTGGAGAGTGAAGGCGGCCTCCTTCGACTTCTCTTCGACCTCTCTTCGACCATGATGAAGACTACCTTCGGCTACCCTCGATTACCCTCGATTACCCTCGATTACCCTCGATTACCTACGACTAACATGTCGACCTACTACGACTAAACTTACGAGTAAAATAATTATTGTTTCTTTCCATCGCGGCCTTTATTTACTCGCGGGCATTTTTCAACATGTTGAAAAATACGCCGTGACCTAGCTGAGGCCTTGAATACGCGGGGACTACTCTCGAGCATGAAGGAGAGTTACGAAGACCTCCTACGAATTTGTGTCGACCATGCTGCGAGTACGAGTCGAGGGCAAACTCGCCAGAACTCGCGGATTAGGTCGCCCAAGTGGGACAGCCCCTTTAGCAATAAATAATGTGCAAATCAAAGAACGCATGGAGCCTGAAACTTGTCGGATTCCAGAGCGGGTGGATCATACGGACAGCTTTGCGAATGGAACCAACCAAATTGCCCAGTCTGGGATGCCCGTCTGATGCACGAAACAACAATCCCAATGTTACAATCGAACATAATATATTGACATAGTTAAAAGAGAGCAGATTCCCCGAGGAAAAGGGGAGCCACAAAGGAGCATTCTGGCTGTTACTATTTCTCAACATGAGAATCTTAAACAAGAAGAACAAGTAAAAAACCTAAAAGATGAAATTGATAAATTAAAGGAGCATCGACTGACTCTATCAGAGGCAGTGGAGACATCCAGAAAACCGGGCGGAGGAGATAGGAACCCGGGCAGGGGAGACTGCTTATGAGTTGGCCGGAGTCCAGCAAGTTGATGCGGCTAAGTGTGTGGACCGGCAAGTTGACCCAATTAAAGTCCGTTCACTAATGATAAGGGGGGGAGATTTAATTCCTGGAATGGGGACATCTGGTTTGATAACCACAGCGGGAAACAGCAGTGGATCAGGTCCGTACCTTGCCCCACCAACAGACAAATGACCCCCCCCCCCCCTCGCATAGTCCACAGCCGAGGAGGGGGCAGTGGCACTAAGACAATGGGGCCCTGATTATGTCCTTGTAAGACGATGACTGGGACTTATGAGAGTCCGTGACGTTACTGCCTCTCTCCTTTCTTATTTGGTTAAGACTGCGGCACCTGGCATCAGGGGGATGGTACTCCTGCGCCTGGGGACCGGCGGTTAAAGAATCTATAGGGACAAACCCTCACTGCACTTGGACCATTTTACTGAGCACGGCTCCTCGAGGTGACAAGTGAGGAGAATTGATGCATCCAATCCCAGACCAGGGTCGGGGACCCAGGAGGGGAGTCTATCCAGAAAGGAACAGTTTCTGGCCCTCCTCTGAGCTAGAGTGGATAAGGAACAGATAGACGGCGTTCCCACTACACCCTTTGGAAAATACAGTGTGAGAAAAAGGGGAATGACGGGCAGAATAAAGAAAAGCCGGCCCAAGATAAGAGCCCCTGGGGATGGATCGTGCCGGTTTCCTAGGCTAGGGGTGCGGCCAGGGTCGGCGGTGGGTATTCCCGGTGGCCCTCGCTCGACCGGGCAACCCTAGGCCTTATGCCTGTTACCCTCCCCGATGGGGTGGCTGTGTCCCATTACATGGCTGGGAGGAGGGTGGAACAGCGCTCCCGCTTGCTTTAACGGCGGGAGAATGTTTCTTTTGAATTGCAGGTGTCGGCTACTGCTCGTGAGGAGGTGGCAACAGCATGACGGACGGCGGGCGCGTCTCAGCTTCTGGACAAAGACATCGCGTGAGATTCACCCTTTGAACGACAGTTATTTGCATGTTACTTGGCACTCCTTGCTACCGAGCACCTTGCGACGGGTGGGATAGTGGTTAAGTGCCCACACTTACATATTATGACCTTTGGTTAAGTCCACCAATGTCTCCCATAAAGAGGGACGTGCACAGAAGTCGGAACTGTCATAACGAGGAAAAATTGATGACTAGGCTTGTATTCACTGGAGTTTGGAAGGATGAGGGGGGATCTTATAGAAACAATATAATTATAAATGGACCTGGACAAGCTAGATGCAGGAACAATGTTCCCAATGTTGGGCGAGTCCAGAACCAGGGCCACAGTCTTCGAATAAAGGGGAGGCCATTTAAGACTGAGGTGAGAAAAAAACTTTTTCACCCAGAGAGTTGTGAAATTATGGAATTCCCTGCCACAGAGGGTAGTGGAGGCCAAATCACTGGATGTATTTAAGAGAGAGTTAGAGCTCTAGGGCTAGTGGAGTCGAGGGATATGGGGAGAAGGCAGGCACGGGTTATTGATTTGGGGACGATCAGAATGATCACAATGAATGGCGGTGCTGGCTCAAAGATCCAAATGGCCGCCTCCTGCACCTATTTTCTATGTTTCTATGCAAGTCCACTATTATAAAATGGTAATGATAGGGCTCAGAGATGCCCCGACAGTGTTAGCCGTCTGCATGAAAAGGTCAAGCCCTCCCCTGATAAGAAATGCCATAATGATTGGCGTTGGGCGCCCTTTCGGAGAGAGAACCTCAGCCATGGACCGTGTCGCAAATGGTGCCGGGTGATCAAGAACAAAACATCCGGTGGCGTGCTCTGACGAGTTGGCGAGTGTGTAAGATTTACGTGAGTGTATGCAGAAACACCCTGCTGTGTACTCTGAGATATTCGGGGATAAGTGAGTGTGTGCGCCTTAGTTAGTAGTGCAATAAATTACTGAGTGAATCAAAGCTGTTATCTGAATCCAGTGATCTATCGAACACAACTCATTTCGAGTCACATTTCTTCAGTCTGATTGAGGGCAGAGGGACGGGGGGGGGGGGCAGATAAGAAGGCTGGGAGAGAGGACGCAGGATAAAGCAGGCAGGTGATGGGTAGACAGGCAGTTGGTTGAAACAAAGGCTAGAGATTCAAACTGAAAGTGTGAGACAAAAGGATTGAGTATTGAAAATTGTGAATGCAGAGAAAGAATTTGGGTGGATAGGGAGGAGAGCAATAGGTGCAAGTCCAGGTGGGCAAAGGGGAGTTTGGGGTTGGGGGGTGGGGGGGGGGGAGGGTGGAGAGGTACCTAAAATTGGACAATTCAATGGTCATACAGGTGGATTGTAAGCTCCTAATAAAATCCGAGATGCTGCTCCTCCAGTTTGCGTGTGGCCTCACTCTGGCAATGGAGCCTGGACAGAAAGGTCAGTGTGGGAATTACAATGGTTAGCAACCAGGAGATCCAGTAGTACCTGGCACAAGTGTTCAGTGTAGCAGTTGCCGAGTCTGCACCTGTTCTTGCTGACCTACAGGAAGCCACAGCATGGAAGGGGAGCTAAAAATGATTCTCCAGGTCTTGCGGACAGAGCATTAATCTTTGGCGAAACGGTCGCGTAGGATTCGCTCGGTCCCAGTGACGTAAAGGAGGACAGACAACTCACAATGGGTTAGGTAAACCAACATAAGCTTTACTGAACATCAGCCAGCGAGAGTGTCAGGAATACAAAGTCAAGTATGCAACAGGTTCTTAACGCTCCCTGAGCCACCACTCTAGTGAATGAAGACATACAGCATCTTTTTATAGTATTTTGGAAACTTAGTCACATGTTTATACAGAGTTGCAGCAATGATGCTTAACATAAATCAATTACAGGCTGCACCCATTCAAAGTTTACTTGTCACTGATACAACACTTATCATCAATCACAAACTGTTGATCACAAAACCTGAACAACAGGAACTTAGTCAAAAGCCCAGCATTTGCAATTCTGTCTTAACAATGTAAGCATCAATATCAGTAGCAGCACACAAGATTTCTGCTTACAGAAACTACCAAGTCCCCCAGGAAACACATCCTCTCCCACTATTGTTAATGTTCTTTTGCTTGGGCATTACAGAAGAACCATCAGAGCAGCTTAACAAACAAGTCAGCTAATCTTTTACATAATAAAATATTTGACACTAGAATTTATTATTAACTAGGATATTCTCAAATAGAGGCCAGGGAGGAGGCATGGGGACCTACACACCTCTGCAGTTGTAGGGGAATTCCATGGAGACGGGGGAGGTTTGGGTGGGAAGGGACGAGTGAACCAAGGATTTGCAGAGGGGGTGATCTCCGCAGAAGGCGGAAAGGGGACGAGATGGGAAGATGTGACTGGAGGTGGGATCATGTCGGGCTGACAGGGATGTCAGAGGGCCATAACCACCTCCCCAGCCGCTTACAGTCCTAGCTGCCTGCGACACCCTTAGCCAGCACTGCCTCCCCGCCGACCTACTCCATCCCAAGCCTGCATCACCTCCCTGTCACTTACACCACAGCTGCCCACACCACCCCCAGCCCCTCCCTGGCCGTGGCTGCCAACACCAGCCCACGCCACCTGCCTGGCCACTTACTGCCCAGGCTGCCCACACCACCCCCAGCCGCCCACACCACCCCTAGCCTGTTTCACCTTGGCCCACCCTGCCTCCTGGCCAACACCGTGCCCCCCGCCCCATTTACTGCCTTGGCTACCCACACCAGGCTACATGGTCTCCCCGAACAACACACAGCCGGCATCACCCCTCCACCTTCCAGGCCAGACCTACTGCTGCCACTGCCGGCCCACCCAGCTTCCTCAGCCACTTCCAGGCCACGCCTGGGCAGCACCACCACCAACTCTTATCTGCTCTCCAGTGGGACGCAACCCATCTGCTCGGACAATTCTCTTCTCTCCCCGGCCCACCAGCAGGCCAGGCCTGTCACCCCACTTGGATTCCAGGACCAGTTCCAGACCAATAGTTTTACCCAAAACATCACCCACCCATGTTCTCCAGAGATGCTGCCTGACCCACTGAGATACTCCAGCACTCTGTGACCTTCGATGTATTAACCAGCTACTGCAGCTGTTTGTTTCTACTACTTATACAATGATAATACATTACTTCCGCGTACATTATAACGAGGGTTTACATACTGTATTCAAAATCAACTTGGCAAGAAATTCTGGCTACTTTCAAAGAAAGATACATGTATATTATCAGCTGCGGATAGGGGCTGTCACGTTTTATTGAAGATTTTTCTCCTTGTAAGGTATGTAAGACAGTGAGTACTATACTGCATGTAGTCTTCACGTGAATATTTTCCCACACTCCAAAGATGTACAGGTTTATAGGTCAATTGGCTTGGCACAAGCGTAAATTGTCCTTAGTGTGTGTAGGACAGGTGTTAATGTGCAGGGATCGCTGGTTGGTACGGACTCTGTGGGCCAAAGGGTCTGTTTTCCCTGCTGTATCTCTAAGCTAAACTTTTTTTTAAAGCACATAAACTTTAACCCAATGGAAGAAAGCGCTCACTTCACTTTGGTAGTCTTGGAGCATCAGAGTGTGTTCAGTTGAAGCTTAAAACTTATAGTAAGAGGTAACCAATGAGTGTGATGCACTGAAAAAATTCAATCCTTCCTTTTTTTTTTTTTTCCAATTGCAAAAGACTGCCTGGACCCGTGTAAATGGGCATCAGAAAGGAGCTGTCCCATAAACTTCCAGCTGACTGATTGCTGATAGCTGCATTTTTCCCTGATTTGGGTTTACATACCCAGGCCTTTGGAGGCAAGATACATTGACATTTTAAACAACCAACCTCGTGTAGTGTGAAGCCCAGATACTCATAACATAGTCCGAAAAAGTAAGGTTCAGCTATACTCCAAGGGGATATTCCTTGGAATTAAAGTGATTTCCACAATTCTTTGTATTTGGATATCGTGTGTAAAAGTGTACTCAGCACTCCACCAACAGCGACACCTGTATAAGTTTAATATGAGAATATTTGCACAAATCTGAAAAGATGGTAAGGCTTCATTCATAAGGGATAATGATAGTGACGATTGCCCGTTAAATAAAAGATAATGATTTCAGTTGTAACATTGTGAAGCTTCAGGAGTTGGCGAGTGGATGAAGGGAGGGAGTGAGGCTCAGTGATTACACCGATGGAATATAAATGTGCAACAACGATTATCTCTCCATTATATACTGTTAAACAATACTGCTCCCACTGACCACACTAGGAAGGAATACTACATTGGCCCAAATCTAAAAGATACTGAAAAGAACTGGGTAACATTTGAAGTTTAGAGATACAGCACAGAAACAGGCCCTTCGGTCCGCGCTGACCAGCGATCCCCACACATTAACACTAACCCTACACCCACTAGAGACAATTTTTATATTTACCAAGCCAATTAACTGACAAACCTGTACGTCTTACAACCTAGAGACTTACAAAATTCTTAAAGGGTTGGACAGGCTAGATGCAGGAAGATTGTTCCCGATGTTGGGGAAGTCCAGGACAAGGGGTCACAGTTTAAGGATAAGGGGGAAGTCTTTTAGGACCGAGATGAGAAACGTCTTTTTTCACACAGAGTGGTGAATCTGTGGAATCCTCCTGCCACAGAAGGTAGTTGAGGCCAGTTCATTGGCCTATATTTTAAGAGGGAGTTAGATGTGGCCCTTGTGGCTAAAGGGATCAGGGGGTATGGAGAGAAGGCATGTACAGGATACTGAGTTGGATGATCAGCCATGATCATATTGAATGGCGGTGCAGGCTCGAAGGGCCGAATGGCCTCCTCCTGCACCTAATTTCTACGTTTCTATGTCTTTGGAATGTGGGAGGAAACCGAAGATCTCGGAGGAAACCCAGGCAGGTCACGGGGAGAACGTACAAACTCCGTATAGACAGCACCCGTAGTCGGGATCGAACCCGGGTCTCCGGCACTGCTTACGCTGTGAGGCAGGAACACTACCGCTGCGCCACCGTCACCATGAAGTAAAACGACTGAGTCAGCATAACATTAAACTCTTGTTCAATTGTTCAGTACATCCTCACTGGAGAGCTGCTAAAAATTGCAGGGCTTTTGCCACCCACTCACCTATTGCTATTCATTTAGAAGCCCAAACTATCATTAAATAACTAAGTAAAGATAACACAGAGTATCCTGCACATAGTTCACACATAGTATTTCACTGTTCATCAAATGAGACACAGGATTCTACTGCAGATTAAATTAACTTGAATGGACACATTACATTAAGAGTGCCAGATTTGCAAGTACTGCAACTGCTAAACAGATTAATTTTCTCACATCTATTTCCACATAGCAACATTTATTATGTAGGAAGGAACTGCAAGATGCCAGTTTAAAACCAAAAGATAGACACAAAAAGCTGGAGTAACTCAGCGGGTCAGGCACATCTCTAGAGAGAAGGAATGGGTGACGTTCCGGGTCCAAAACTCCAGCTTTGTGTCTTTTAAAAAGTGTGTGTCACGTTCCAGAAGGTGGCATCAGATGGGGTCTTGAGGAATTTAAAGTGAGTAGGAAAGAACTCCAAGCGGGCGATTAAAGGGTAAAAAGGGTCATGAAATGTCATTGTGAGTCAGATTAAAGAAAATCCAAACATTTTTTTTACACACATGTAAAAAACAAGAGGAAGAAGGTAGGACAACACAAGGAGGTTACACAAAATGCTGGAGAAACTCAACGTACAGCAGCATCTATGGAGCGAAGGAGATAGGCAATGTTTTTCGGCCGAAACTCGCCCATCTCTCCTTCGCTCCATAGATGCTGTGCTGCACCCGCTGAGTTTCTCCACATCTTGTGTACCCTCGATTTTCCAGCATCTGCAATTCCTTCTTTAACACAAGGAGGATTACTCTTGGAGTTGGTGGATGCAGGTGAGGTACTAGAAGACCACTTTCCATCTGTATTCACCAAGGAGAATGATTTGGAGGATGGCGAGATCAGGGTTGTAAATGCAAGTTGGCTAAGGCAGTTTGACATTGAGAAGGAGGTGGTGGGTACTGGGCTCTTGAAGAAGATCAACTGCGAATATCCCAGGCCCCGATGGATCTATCCCAGGTTATTTGAGGGGGCACGGAGGAGATTGGTGGAGCCTCGACGAGGATCTTTGTTTCTTCTCCAGCCATCAGCGAGGACCCAGAGTTTTTCCTTTATTTAAGAAAGGAACGAGAATCCAGGGGAACCATAGCCAGTAAACCCTTCTCACGTCAGTGGTAGGGAAACTAATGGAGAGAATTCTTCGAGACATGATTTAACTCCCCATTTGGAAGAGAATGGGCAAAATAGCGACATGGCATTGTACGTGGCAGGTCGTGTATCACTAACTTGATTGAGTTTTTTGTGGAGGTGACAAAGGAGATTGATGAAGATAAGGCAGTGGACGTTCTTTACCTGGATTTTAGTAAGGCTTTCGATAAGGTCATGGTAGGGCCGATCCACAAAATTAAGTTACAAGGGATTCATGATGAATTGGTCACATGGACTTCTTCATAGAAGACAGAGGTTGTAGAGGAAGGTAGGCTGGAAGTCTGTGACCAGAGGATCTGTGCTGGGACCTCTGCTGTTTGTGACATTTCTAAATTACCTAGACATAAATGTACAGGAAGGAACTGTAGATGCTGGCTGCACCAAAGATAGACACAAAATACCGAGTAACAGCGAGACAGGCAGCATCTCTGGAGAGAAGAAATGGTGACGTTTCCAGGTCGAGACCCTTCGTCAGGTGTGAATGGTTACTCCAGCATTAGTATTTATAGGCATAAATGGAGATGGGTGGTGAGTAAGCTTGCTGACGACATCAAAACTGGAGGAGTAGCATGACAGTCAGGAAGAGTCGACTTCTATAGGAAACAGCAAGATATAGACCAGCTGCAGAAATGGGGCAGGGGTTGGAGAAATGGCAGATGGATGTTTTAACCCGCACAAACGCGTGAGGTGTTGCACTTTGGGAGGTTGAATGTAAGAGAGACACACAGTTAATGCAAGATCCTTAACAGCACAATTGATGTGGGCAGTGGGATCTGGGAGTAAAAGTTCATAGCTCACTGAAGGAGGCGGCACAAAGTAGGCAGGGTGGTAAAGAAGGCAAATGGTATGCTTGACCTAATTGCTAGGGGGCATTGAATGCAAGTGTGGGGAAGTCATGATGCAGCTGCAGAGCGGTTTGGTAGGCTGCAATAGGATTATAGCATGCAGCTCTGGTCACCCATTACAGAAAGATGTGGAGGCTTGGAGAGGGTGCAGAGGTGGGTCACGTAAAAGGCTACCTGGATTGGAGGCTTTTAGCTGCAGGGAGAGTTGCATAGACAAACTTGTTTCATACAGCGCCGAACAGGCCCATTGGCCCAACTTGCCCACCCCACCAAGATGGGGCCCCATCTACACAAGCCCCCACCTGCCTGCATTTGACCCATATCCTGTCCTCTCCTTGTACGTCCACACGGTTTGTTAAACTATGCGATAGTGCCTGCCTCAACTACCTCCTTCGGCCAGCTCATTCCATACACTTAGCACACACTGTTTTTTGTAAAAAAGTTGCCTCTCATGTTCCAGTTAAATCTTTCCCTCCCACGACCATCACATTAATTTTAGAGATGCAGTGTGGAAACGGGTCATTCAGCCACCGAGTACATACCAATCAATGATCACCCGTAATCTAGTTGTATCCTACACTCGAGGGAAAATGTACCCATACAAGTCACCTACACGTCATTGGAATGTGGGAGGAAACCTGAAGAAAGCCACGTGGACACAGGGAGTATGTACACACTTCATAAAGACAGCACTAATAGTCAGGATCAAACTCAGGTCTCTGGCTCTAAGACATCAACTCTACATTACGCCACGGTTTTCTCTGAACTTCAGAGGTTGAGGGGAGACTTGATATATTTGGAGAGGTATATACAAACATATGAAAGGCATAATCAGACAGATACCCAGTAGACATAGTCAGGAGCCAGGTAGAGAAGTGGGACAGCCCTCCCACCCTTTTAACCTCGGGTGGAAAATCTGCAAACACAGAGAGCATAGGGTGAGAGGACCAAGGTGTAATGGAGATGTGCGGAGCTTTTTAAACACAGAGAGTGGTGAGGGTCATGGAAGCGGAATACTTTCTTGTAACTTTGTGACGACAGATGTTAGGCTCACTGGCCTATAATACCGTGGCTTTTCTTTTTCCTTTACAGCCCTTCTAAATGGAGGCACATCATTGCTACCCTCCAGTCTTCCAGCACCTCATCCGTATTTAATTGAAGACAGGCTCCTGCAATTTCCTCTCTAGCTTCCTACAGTGTCCTTGGATATATCTGATCAGGGCCAGGAGATGTGTCTACTTTCTACACGTTAGGAGCTTCAGCACCTCTTCCACCTCAGTGTTACAGACTGCTCTCAAGACTACACTTCCATTGAACTGCCACCGTTCCTCATTCCTCATGTCTTTCGCCTTGGTAAATACAGAGGAGAAATACGTTTTGAGGACCTTGCCCCAGCCCCGGCTGCCCCTCTCCTATGGCTCCACAGAGGTGACCGCTTTTGATTCACGAGGATCATTATTCTCTCTCTGGTTACTCTTTTTTTCCCTTAATCGGATATTAAAGGTCAGTTGGGGGCGCTGAAAGTCGGCTGCCCTGCCACAGCATGTTCGTCCCATTTTGACTTTTTGGGTTTTTTTTAGTGTGTCCAAATGTTTGTTTTAGCGTCTCTCGGCGTGTTTTGGTGTGAGGGGTGGTGGGGAGAAAAGGGGGGAAACCTTCCTCGACAGAGAGGAGATTTTTTCACGTTACCTCTCCACCTCCCTCGCGGGCCCTAACAGCTGGGATTGGAGAGCCCCTTTCCCTGGGCTGTTCAGCAGCGGGCGCAGTGTGGACTTTTCCTTCGTGGAGCGGGCGGGCCCATTGCCAGGGTCGCCAGAAAGGAGTGCGGTGGGGGGGGGGGGGGGGGGGGGGGGGGGGGGGGGGGGGGGGGGGGGGGGGGGGGGGGGGGGGGGGGGGGGGGGGGGGGGGGGGGGGGGGGGTGGGGGGCTCTGATCGCTGGGCCTGGTGACTTTGGCATCATGGGGCTGTGGTCTGCTGGAGCTTCTAGCCGCGGCGTGGCATGGACTTACCATCCGGAGTCTGGCATCCTTGCCGGGGATCGCCGGAGAAGAACTCCCACCGCCGGCCTATAACATCCTGAAGCCGCGGACACAGGTAGGAACGCAGCCGGTTCGGGTGCTCCAAGCCACGGAGTGCGTTCGACCGTCCAGACATCGAGTTTTGATCATCCGACGAGCGGCCCGTACATCCTGCCATCCATAGCAGCGACTACGGAGGCTCCATGGCCCCGACCACGGTGAACAAAGGAGGCGACTGGCTGAACATTGTTGCCTTTCACCACAGCGAAGAATGCTGTGGGGATGTTTTATGTTGAATTCTAGTGTGTTTTTGTGTGTTCTTTTATAAACTGTATCGCTGCTGGCAAATTCATTCCACTGTACCATCGTTGGTGCAATGTGACTTTGACTTTCATGCACATAACATCTCTTGGGATTTCCTTAATGCTATCTGCCAGGGCTATCTCCTGTCCCCTTTTGCTCTTCCGATTTCCTTATTTAGCGTGCATCTCATTTCCCGAAACTCCTCCAGGAATACGCTTGACCCAGCCGCCGATACCTGCCCAATTGCCCCTCCTTCTTACTTGTGACCAAAGCCACAATTCCTCTCGTCATCCATGCCTCCTTAAGGGCCCATCTGCCTTGCCCTGCACTCTAACAGGAACATGCATGTCCTGAACTCTTGTCAGCACACATTTAAAAACATTCCACTTTCCTAACATTACCATTTCATTCAAACAACCTGTCCCAATCAACTTTAGCA
The DNA here is from genome assembly GCA_035221665.1 of Okamejei kenojei. Lineage (NCBI taxonomy): Eukaryota > Metazoa > Chordata > Chondrichthyes > Rajiformes > Rajidae > Okamejei > Okamejei kenojei. Next base: position 2,935,356 of record CM069145.1, read on the forward strand.
AATTCCCATCCAATACCTTCCAATTTGGCCTAGCCCCAATTTAGAATGTTAATTTGTGGGCCTGTCCTGTCTTTATCCACAACTATCTTAAACCTAATAGAACAGTGGTCACTGGTCCCAAAAGGCTCATGCACAAATACTTCATCCACTTGCCCTTCCGAATTTCCCAATACTAGATCATTGTTGCCTTCTACCATGTAGGGACCTCTACATATTGCTGGAGAAAACTGACAAATTCCACCCCATCTAAACATTTTACACTATGACATTCCCAGCCTATATTGCTAAAGTTGAAATCCCCTACAATAACAACCTTATTTGACCTGCAGCTGTCTGCAATGTCCTGATATATTTGTTCTTCTAATTCCTGTTGACTATTCCGGGGTCTGTAGTACGCCCCCAACAGGGTGATCATCCCTTTCTTGTTCCTCAGCTCCACCCATATAGCCTCACTAGACGAACTGTCCGCAATATCACCTCTGACCACAGCTGTGACATCCTCCTTAACCAATAATGCACCCCTCCCCTCCTCTTTTAAACCTCACCCCTGTCTCTCTTGATGTTCCTGTACCCCGGAACATTCAGCTGCCAGTCCTGCCCCTGCCTTAACCAGGTTTCAATCTGGGCCACAACGTCCCAGGCGCACATTCCTATCCATGCCCTAAGCTCATCTGCCTTACACATCAGGCCTCTCATATTAAAATGTGCAATTCAAATCAACAGTTCTTCCTCACTCTCCGTCTCTCTCCTGCCTATTCTGTCCACTAAACTGAAACAAGTTTGAAACAAGTTTATTCATGGATAACCCCCCTTGCGATGAACAGTCATCCCGTTTTCGAGGGGTCCAACATACAACATACAGCACAAGACATAACATACATAGAGGCTCTCATTGACACACCTACCCACACACCAATCCCAAAAACCCCTCCATCCCCACATGTTATAGTTTATGACAATGGTTAATTGACTTTACATATCCAATAATAATAAAGTCAGTCCTGAATAAGATTTCTCCCACACCAACCTAGTTTAAACCCACCAGTTTAACACTAGCGATCCTGCCTGCCAGGATATTCCCAGCTCCTTTCCAGTTAAAGGTGCAACCTGTCCCTCCCTACATAGGTCACCTCTGCCCCAGAAGAGATCCCAATAGTCCAGAAATCTGAGGCCATCCAGCTGCTGTTCCAGTCCCCTAACATGGTCTTTCAGGAGCTGCACCTGGACACAGTTTCCACAGGTGTAGTCGTCAGGGACACCAGTTTCCCTGACTTCCCACATCCTGCAGGAGGAGCATTGTGCCAATATGTCTGCCAACACCACTGCAACAGAGTCATAGAGTGATACAGTGCGGAAACAGGCCCTTCGGCCCACTGCCCGTGCTTGGTCCATATCCCTCCAAACTTGTCCAATCCATGTACCTGTCTAACTGTTTCTTAAACGATGGGATAGTCCCAGCCACAACTTCCTCCTCTGGCAGCACGTTCCATACACCCACCACCTCTGTGTGAAAAGGTTTACCCCCTTGGATTCCTATTAAATCTTTTTGCCCTTCACCTTGAACCCACGTCTTCTGGTCCTTGGTTCCCTTACTCTGGACAAAGGACTCTGCATCTACCTGATCGATTCCTCTCATGATTTTGTACACCTTTCAGATCTCCCTTCACCCTCCTGCGCTTCAAGGAATAGAGACCCAGCCTACTCAACCTCTCCCTATAGCTCACATCCTCTAGTCCTGTAACATCCTCGTAAAAAAAAATTCTGAACCCTTTCAAGCTTGACAATATCTTTCCTATAACATGGTGCCCAGAACTGATGATAATATATGTTTTCGTTTAGAGATACAGCATAGAAACAGGCCCTTCAGCCCACAGAATCTGCGGCGACCAGCGAACCCCGCATATTAACGCTATCCTACACTCACTAGAGACTATTTTTACATTTGCCAAGCCAATTAACCTACAAACCTGTTACGCCTTTAGAGAGTGGGTGGAAACCGAAGATCTCGGAGAAAACCCATGCAGGTCACGGGAGAACGTTGCAAACTCCGTACAGACAGCACCCGTAGTCAGAATCGAACCCGGGTCTCCGGCCTGCATTCGCTGTAAGGCAGCAACTCTAACCGCTGCGCCACCGTGCCTTCTGTATCATGTCTCACCAATGCGGTCTCACCAACATCTCATACAACTGCAACACGACTCCCAACTTCTATACTCAATACTCTGACTGATGAAGGCCAAAATGAACCAAGGAGAGAAATAAAAATTGCAAAACTCACACACAAAAGCAGACTGCACCCTATCCTCCTATCTGTCCCTGATAGCCTCCTTGCCGAAGACTCCCAGGTCAGAGATACACACTAGGCCTCAACACGACACTTTGCCAACACGGCCACTCTGCTACAGAAGTAGCAGCCACAGCCAGACATAAAAACAGCTTTTTTCCACGAATAGTAGCTCTCCTCAATAACCAAAAATCTGTAGCCTCCTTTTGCTCTGGTATTTTATTTAATTCACATGTTCAATCGATAATGTTGTATGATTAATGTTTAATGTTTTATGTGTCATTCTTAACAGTCACTGTATGTCATGTTGTCACGCAGGCGGAGCACCAAGGCAAATTCCTTGTATGTTAATACTTGGCCTATTCATTCATTCATTCATTCAGGACTCAGTGTTTTGTTTAAGATTCCTAGTCTGTAGTTCATTGTGCCTGCTGCAAAAAATATAATAAATTGGGAAATTCAGAAAAATAAAAAGACCAATCGAAGTGGAGAAGCATTATAGAGGAAGCCCTGGGAAGTTCTGGGCAACATGACAACAGAAGGGCACAAACGCTGGAATAACTCAGCAGGTCAGGTAGCATCTCTGGAGAACATGGATGGGTGACATTTATAGCGTAAGGGTTAAACTGACAATTTCAGCTAGAATGTGAAATGGAGCTATCAGCTAAGTTAGCAGCCCTACATTCCACAGTCTACGAAAACAAGAATCCAAGACGCATTATCTCCTCGCACCTGTGACCATACCGTGGGAAAGGCTGCGTGGGCAATGTTGGAGTAGATGTTCCCAAACAATGTCTGGGAATATCTGGGTGAGCAGAGCAAAACAACAGCAATAGTTTGGTAGACCACCCGCGTCCCTTGCTGCTAGTAGCACAGAATCATTGTGGACAGGGGGGGCTTATGATTGGCTCGGGGCGGGGGTCGTGCCGCAGTCTGCTCTGATAAGCAATGCCATAAAGATTGGCGCTGGGTGCCCTTTCGGGTAGAGAACCTCAGCCTTGGACCGTGTTGCGATCTGTGCCAGATGATCTTGAACGAAACATCCTGCGTAGTTGGACTAGGAATCTAAAACAAAAACACTGAGTCCTGAATGAACAACATTTGACATAGTTGGCAGGATTCAGATAACAGACAGTTAAGGGGCTGTCCCACTTGGGCGACCCAATTGGCGAGTTTAGGAGAGTTTGAAAAAAAAGTCATGTAGAAGACCTCCTTCGACTATGTTGAAGACCAGCTTCGACTAGCTCCAACTAACTGGGAAAATTGGACACCGAATAGTGGAGAGTGAAGGCGGCCTCCTTCGACTTCTCTTCGACCATGATGAAGACTACCCTCGATTACCCTCGATTACCTACGACTAACATGCCGACCTACTACGACTAAACTTACGAGTAAAAAAATTATTGTTTCTTTCCATCGCGGCCTTTATTTACTCGCGGGCATTTTTCAACATGTTGAAAAATACGCCGTGACCTAGCTGAGGCCTTGAATACGCGGGGACTACTCTCGAGCATGAAGGAGAGTTACGAAGACCTCCTACGAATTTGTGTCGACCATGCTGCGAGTACGAGTCGAGGGCAAACTCGCCAGAACTCGCGGATTAGGTCGCCCAAGTGGGACAGCCCCTTTAGCAATAAATAATGTGCAAATCAAAGAACGCATGGAGCCTGAAACTTATCGGATTCCAGAGCGGATGGACAGCTTTGCGAATGGAACCAACCAAATTGCCCAGTCTGGGATGCCCATCGACACGTCTGATGCACGAAACAACAATCCCAATGTTACAATCGAACATAATATATTGACATAGTTAAAAGAGAGCAGATTCCCCGAGGAAAAGGGGAGCCACAAAGGAGCATTCTGGCTGTTACTATTTCTCAACATGAGAATCTTAAACAAGAAGAACAAGTAAAAAACCTAAAAGATGAAATTGATAAATTAAAGGAGCATCGACTGACTCTATCAGAGGCAGTGGAGACATCCAGAAACCGGGCGGAGGAGATAGGAACCCGGGCAGGGGAGACTGCTTATGAGTTGGCCGGAGTCCAGCAAGTTGATGCGGCTAAGTGTGTGGACCGGCAAGTTGACCCAATTAAAGTCCGTTCACTAATGATAAGGGGGGGAGGATATTAATTCCTGGAATGGGGACATCTGGTTTGATAACCACAGCGGGAAACAGGCAGTGGATCAGGGTCCGTACCTTGCCCCACCAACAGACAGATGACCCCCCCCCCTCCCATAGTCCACAGCCGAGGAGGGGGCAGTGGCACTAAGACAATGGGCCCTGATTATGTCCTTGTAAGACGATGACTGGACTTATGAGAGTCCGTGACGTTACTGCCTCTCTCCTTTCTTATTTGGTTAAGACTGCGGCACCTGGCATCAGGGGGATGGTACTCCTGCGCCTGGGACCGGCGGTTAAAGAATCTATAGGGACAACCCTCACTGCACTTGGACCATTTTACTGAGCACGGCTCCTCGAGGTGACAAGTGAGGAGAATTGATGCATCCAATCCCAGCCCAGGGTCGGGGCCCAGGAGGGGAGTCTATCCAGAAAGGAACAGTTTCTGGCCCTCCTCTGAGCTAGAGTGGATAAGGAACAGATAGACGGCGTTCCCACTACACCCTTTGGAAAATACAGTGTGAGAAAAAGGGGAATGACGGGCAGAATAAAGAAAAGCCGGCCCAAGATAAGAGCCCCTGGGGATGGATCGTGCCGGTTTCCTAGGCTAGGGGTGCGGCCAGGGTCGGCGGTGGGTATTCCCGGTGGCCCTCGCTCGACCGGGCAACCCTAGGCCTTATGCCTGTTACCCTCCCCGATGGGGTGGCTGTGTCCCACTCCATGGCTGGGAGGAGGGTGGAACAGGCGCTCCCGCTTGCTTTACGGCGGGAGAATGTTTCTTTTGAATTGCAGGTGTCGGCTACTGCTCGTGAGGAGGTGTGGCAACAGCATGACGGACGGCGGGCGCGTCTCAGCTTCTGGACAAAGACATCGCGTGAGATTGACCCTTTGAACGACAGTTATTTGCATGTTACTTGGCACTCCTTGCTACCGAGCACCTTGCGACGGGTGGGATAGTGGTTAAGTGCCCACACTTACATATTATGACCTTTGGTTAAGTCCACCAATGTCTCCCATAAAGAGGGACGTGCACAGAAGTCGGAACTGTCATACGAGGAAAAATTGATGACTAGGCTTGTATTCACTGGAGTTTGGAAGGATGAGGGGGGATCTTATAGAAACATATATAATTATAAATGGACTGGACAAGCTAGATGCAGGAACAATGTTCCCAATGTTGGGCGAGTCCAGAACCAGGGGCCACAGTCTTCGAATGAAGGGGAGGTCATTTAAGACTGAGGTGAGAAAAAAACGTTTTCACCCAGAGAGTTGTGAATTTATGGAATTCCCTGCCACAGAGGGCAGTGGAGGTCAAATCACTGGATGTATTTAAGAGAGAGATAGAGCTCTAGGGGCTAGTGGAGTCGAGGGATATGGGGAGAAGGCAGGCACGGGTTATTGATTTGGGGACGATCAGAATGATCACAATGAATGGCTCAAAGATCCAAATGGCCGCCTCCTGCACCTATTTTCTATGTTTCTATGCAAGTCCACTATTATAAAATGGTAATGATAGGGCTCAGAGATGCCCCGACAGTGTTAGCCGTCTGCATGAAAAGGTCAAGGCCCTCCCCTGATAAGAAATGCCATAATGATTGGCGTTGGGTGCCCTTTCGGAGAGAGAACCTCAGCCATGGGCCGTGTCGCAAATGGTGCCGGGTGATCAAGACCAAAACATCCTGTGGCGTGCTCTGATGTGTTGGCGAGTGTGTACAGATTTATGTGAGTGTACGTAGAAACACCCTGCTGTGTACTCGGGGATATTCGGGGATAAGTGAGTGTGTGCGCCTTAGTTAGTAGTGCAATAAATTACTGAGTGAATCAAAGCTGTTATCTGAATCCAGTGATCTATCGAACACAACTCATTTCGAGTCACATTTCTTCAGTCTGATTGAGGGCAGAGGGGACGGGGGGGCAGATAAGAAGGCTGGGACAGAGGACGCAGGATAAAGCAGGCAGGTGATGGGTAGACAGGCAGTTGGTTGAAACAAAGGCTAGAGATTCAAACTGAAAGTGTGAGACAAAAGGATTGAGTTGAAAATTGTGAATGCAGAGAAAAGAATTTGGGTGGATAGGGAGGAGAGCAATAGGTGCAAGTCCAGGTGGGGCAATGGGGAGTTGGGGGGAGGGTGGAGAGGTACCTAAAATTGGACAATTCAATGGTCATACAGGTGGATTGTAAGCTCCTAAGTAAAATCCGAGATGCTGCTCCTCCAGTTTGTGTGTGGCCTCACTCTGGCAATGGAGCCTGGACAGAAAGGTCAGTGTGGGAATTACAATGGTTAGCAACCAGGAGATCCAGTAGTACCTGGCACAAGTGTTCAGTGTAGCAGTTGCCGAGTCTGCACCTGTTCTTGCTGACCTACAGGAAGCCACAGCATGGGAAGGGGAGCTAAAATGATTCTCCAGGTCTTGCGGACAGAGCATTAATCTTTGGCGAAACGGTCGCGTAGGATTCGCTCGGTCCCAGTGACGTAAAGGAGGACAGACAACTCACAATGGGTTAGGTAAACCAACATAAGCTTTACTGAACATCAGCCGGTGAGAGTGTCAGGAATACAAAGTCAAGTATGCAACAGGTTCTTAACGCTCCCTGAGCCACCACTCTAGTGAATGAAGACATACAGCATCTTTTTATAGTATTTTGGAAACTTAGTCACATGTTTATACAGAGTTGCAGCAATGATGCTTAACATAAATCAATTACAGGCTGCACCCATTCAAAGTTTACTTGTCACTGATACAACACTTATCATCAATCACAAACTGTTGATCACAAAACCTGAACAACAGGAACTTAGTCAAAAGCCCAGCATTTGCAATTCTGTCTTAACAATGTAAGCATCAATATCAGTAGCAGCACACAAGATTTCTGCTTACAGAAACTACCAAGTCCCCAGGAAACACATCCTCTCCCACTATTGTTAATGTTCTTTTGCTTGGGCATTACAGGAAGAACCATCAGAGCAGCTTGAACAAACAAGTCAAGCTAATCTTTTACATAATAAAATATTTGACACTAGAATTTATTATTAACTAGGATATTCTCAAATAGAGGCCAGGGAGGAGGCATGGGGACCTACACACCTCTGCAGTTGTAGGGGAATTCCATGGAGACGGGGGAGGTTTGGGTGGGAAGGGACGAGTGAACCAAGGATTTGCAGAGGGAGTGATCTCCGCAGAAGGCGGAAAGGGGACGAGATGGGAAGATGTGACTGGAGGTGGGATCATGTCGGGCTGACAGGGATGTCAGAGGGCCATAACCACCTCCCCAGCCGCTTACAGTCCTAGCTGCCTGCGACACCCTTAGCCAGCACTGCCTCCCCGCCGACCTACTCCATCCCAAGCCTGCATCACCTCCCTGTCACTTACACCACAGCTGCCCACACCACCCCCAGCCCACAGCCCCTCCCTGGCCGTGGCTGCCAACACCAGCCCACGCCACCTGCCTGGCCACTTACTGCCCAGGCTGCCCACACCACCCCCAGCCGCCCACACCACCCCTAGCCTGTTTCACCTCTGGCCCACCCTGCCTCACTGGCCAACACCGTGCCCCCCGCCATTTACTGCCTTGGCTGCCCACACCAGGCTGCATGGTCTCCCCGAACACACACAGCCGGCATCACCTCCACTTCCAGGCCAGACCTACTGCTGCCACTGCCGGCCCACCCAGCTTCCTCAGCCACTTCCAGGCCACGCCTGGCAGCACCACCACCAACTCTTATCTGCTCTCCGGTGGGACGCAACCCATCTGCTCGGACAATTCTCTTCTCTCCCCGGCCACCAGCAGGCCAGGCCTGTCACCCCACTTGGATTCCAGGACCAGTTCCAGACCAATAGTTTACCCAAAACATCACCCACCCATGTTCTCCAGAGATGCTGCCTGACCCACTGAGTTACTCCAGCACTCTGTGACCTTCGATGTATTAACCAGCTACTGCAGCTGTTTGTTTCTACTACTTATACAATGATAATACATTACTCGCGTACATTATAACGAGGGTTTACTGTATTCAAAATCAACTTGGCAGAAATTCTGGCTACTTTCAAAGAAAGATACATGTATATTATCAGCTGCGGATAGGGGCTGTCACGTTTTATTGAAGATTTTTCTCCTTGTAAGGTATGTAAGACAGTGAGTACTATACTGCATGTAGTCTTCACGTGAATATTTCCCACACTCCAAAGATGTACAGGTTTATAGGTCAATTGGCTTGGCACAAGCGTAAATTGTCCTTAGTGTGTGTAGGACAGTGTTAATGTGCAGGGATCGCTGGTTGGTACGGACTCTGTGGGCCAAAGGGTCTGTTTCCCTGCTGTATCTCTAAGCTAAACTTTTTTTTAAAGCACATAAACTTAACCCAATGGTAGAAAGCGCTCACTTCACTTTGGTAGTCTTGGAGCATCAGAGTGTGTTCAGTTGAAGCTTAAAACTTTTATAGTAAGAGGTAGACCAATGAGTGTGATGCACTGAAAAAATTCAATCCTTCCTTCCAATTGCAAAAGACTGCCTGGACCCGTGTAAATGGGCATCAGAAAGGAGCTGTCCATAAACTTCCAGCTGATTGATTGCTGATAGCTGCATTTTTCCCTGATTTGGGTTACATACCAGGCCTTGGAGGCAAGATACATTGACATTTTAAACAACCAACCTCGTGTAGTGTGAAGCCCAGATACTCATAACATAGTCCGAGAAAAGTAAGGTTCAGCTATACTCCAAGGGGTATTCCTTGGAATTAAAGTGATTTCCACAATTCTTTGTATTTGGATATCGTGTGTAAAGTGTACTCAGCACTCCACCAACAGCGACACCTGTATAAGTTTAATATGAGAATATTTGCACAAATCTGAAAAGATGGTAAGGCTTCATTCATAAGGGATAATGATAGTGACGATTGCCCGTTAAATAAAAGATAATGATTTCAGTTGTAACATTGTGAAGCTTCAGGAGTTGGCGAGTGGATGAAGGGAGGGAGTGAGGCTCAGTGACTACACCGATGGAATATAAATGTGCAACACGATTCTCTCCATTATATACTGTTAAACAATACTGCTCCACTGACCACACTAGGAAGGAATACTACATTGGCCCAAATCTAAAAGAGTACTGAAAAGAATGGGGTAACATTTGAAGTTTAGAGATACAGCACAGAAACAGGCCCTTCGGTCCGCGCTGACCAGCGATCCCCACACATTAACACTATCCTACACCCACTAGAGACAATTTTTATATTTACCAAGCCAATTAACTGACAAACCTGTACGTCTTACAACCTAGAGACTTACAAAATTCTTAAAGGGTTGGACAGGCTAGATGCAGGAAGATTGTTCCCGATGTTGGGGAAGTCCAGGACAAGGGGTCACAGTTTAAGGATAAGGGGGAAGTCTTTTAGGACCGAGATGAGAAAGTCTTTTTTCACACAGAGTGGTGAATCTGTGGAATTCTCTGCCACAGAAGGTAGTTGAGGCCAGTTCGTTGGCCATATTTAAGAGGGAGTTAGATGTGCTCCTTGTGGGTGAAGGGATCAGGGGGTATGGAGAGAAGGCAGGTACAGGATACTGAGTTGGATGATCAGCCATGATCATATTGAATGGCGGTGCAGGCTCGAAGGGCCGAATGGCCTCCTCCTGCACCTAATTTCTACGTTTCTATGTTTCTATGTCTTTGGAATGTGGGAGGAAACCGAAGATCTCGGAGGAAACCCAGGCAGGTCACGGGGAGAACGTACAAACTCCGTATAGACAGCACCCGTAGTCGGGATCGAACCCGGGTCTCCGGCACTGCTTACGCTGTGAGGCAGGAACACTACCGCTGCGCCACCGTCACCATGAAGTAAAACGACTGAGTCAGCATAACATTAAACTCTTGTTCAATTGTTCAGTACATCCTCACTGGAGAGCTGCTAAAAATTGCAGGGCTTTTGCCACCCACTCACCTATTGCTATTCATTTTGAAGCCCAAACTATCATTAAATAACTAAGTAAAGATAACACAGAGTATCCTGCACATAGTTCACACATAGTATTTCACTGTTCATCAAATGAGACACAGGATTCTACTGCAGATTAAATTAACTTGAATGGACACATTACATTAAGAGTGCCAGATTTGCAAGTACTGCAACTGCTAAACAGATTAATTTTCTCACATCTATTTCCACATAGCAACATTTATTATGTAGGAAGGAACTGCAGATGCCAGTTTAAACCAAAGATAGACACAAAAAGCTGGAGTAACTCAGCGGGTCAGGCAGCATCTCTAGAGAGAAGGAATGGGTGACGTTCCGGGTCAAAACTCCAGCTTTGTGTCTTTTAAAAAGTGTGTGTCAGGTTCCAGAAGGTGGCATCAGATGGGTCTTGAGGAATTTAAAGTGAGTAGGAAAGAACTCAAGCGGGCGATTAGAAGGGTCAAAAGGGGTCATGAAATGTCATTGGTGAGTCAGATTAAAGAAAATCCAAACATTTTTTTACACACATGTTAAAAACAAGAGGAAGAAGGTAGGACAACACAAGGAGGTTACACAAAATGCTGGAGAAACTCAACGGGTACAGCAGCATCTATGGAGCGAAGGAGATAGGCAATGTTTCGGGCCGAAACTCGGCCCATCTCCTTCGCTCCACAGATGCTGCTGCACCCGCTGAGTTTCTCCAGCATCTTGTGTACCCTCGATTTTCCAGCATCTGCAATTCCTTCTTTAACACAAGGAGGGATTCTATGCTTGGAGTTGGTGGATGCAGGTGAGGTACTAGAAGACCACTTTCCATCTGTATTCACCAAGGAGAATGATTTGGAGGATGGCGAGATCAGGGTTGTAAATGCAAGTTGGCTAAGGCAGTTTGACATTGAGAAGGAGGTGGTGGTACTGGGGCTCTTGAAGAAGATCAACGCGAATATCCCAGGCCCCGATGGGATCTATCCAGGGTTATTGAGGGGGGCACGAGAGGAGATTGGTGGAGCCTCGACGAGGATCTTTGTTTCTTCTCCAGCCATCAGCGAGGACCCAGAGTTCCCAACGATGATCCTTTATTTAAGAAAGGAAGCAGAGAGAATCCAGGGAACCATAGGCCAGTAAGTCTCACGTCAGTGGTAGGGAAACTAATGGAGAGAATTCTTCGAGACATGATTTACTCCCATTTGGAAGAGAATGGGCAAAATAGCGACATCGCATTGTACGTGGCAGGTCGTGTATCACTAACTTGATTGAGTTTTTTGTGGAGGTGACAAAGGAGATTGATGAAGATAAGGCAGTGGACGTTCTGTACCTGGATTTTAGTAAGGCTTTCGATAAGGTCATGGTAGGCCGATCCACAAAATTAAGTTACAAGGGATTCATGATGAATTGGTCACATGGACTTCTTCATAGAAGACAGAGGGTTGTAGAGGAAGGTAGGCTGGAAGTCTGTGACCAGAGGGATCTGTGCTGAGACCTCTGCTGTTTGTGACATTTCTAAATTACCTAGACATAAATGTATAGGAAGGAACTGTAGATGCTGTCTGCACCAAAGATAGACACAAAATACCGGAGTAACAGCGAGACAGGCAGCATCTCTGGAGAGAAGAAATGGTGACGTTTCAGGTCGAGACCCTTCGTCAGGTGTGAATGGTTACTCCAGCATTAGTATTTATAGGCATAAATGGAGATGGGTGGTGAGTAAGCTTGCTGACGACATCAAAACTGGAGGAGTAGCAGACAGTCAGGAAGAGTCGAAGGAAACAGCAAGATATAGACCAGCTGCAGAAATGGGCGGATGGAGAAATGGCAGATGGATGTTAACCCGCACACGCGTGAGGTGTGGCACTTTGGGAGGTTGAATGTAAGAGAGGACACACAGTTAATGGCAAGATCCTTAACAGCACAATTGATGTGCAGTGGGATCTTGGAGTAAAGTTCATAGCTCACTGAAGGAGGCGGCACAAGTAGGCAGGGTGGTAAAGAAGGCAAATGGTATGCTTGACCTAATTGCTAGGGGCATTGAATGCAAGTGTGGGGAAGTCATGGTGCAGCTGCAGAGGCGGTTTGGTAGGCTGCATTAGGATTATAGCATGCAGTTCTGGTTACCCCATTACAGGAAAGATGTGGAGGCCTTGGAGAGGGTGCAGAGGTGGGTCACTAAAAGGCTACCTGGATTGGAGGCTTTTAGCTGCAGGGAGAGTTGCATAGACAACTTGTTTCATACAGCGCCGAACAGGCCCATTGGCCCAACTTGCCCACGCCCACCAAGATGCCCCATCTACACAAGCCCCACCTGCCTGCATTTGACCCATATCCTGTCCTCTCCTTGTACGTCCACACGGTTGTTAAACTATGCGATAGTGCCTGCCTCAACTACCTCCTTCGGCAGCTCATTCCATACACTTAGCACACACTGTGTAAAAAAGTTGCCTCTCATGTTCCAGTTCAATCTTTCCCCCCCACCCATCACAATAATTTAGAGATGCAGTGTGGAAACGGGTCATTCAGCCACCGAGTTCATACCAATCAATGATCACCCGTAATCTAGTTGTATCCTACACACGAGGGAAAATGTACCCATACCAAGTCACCTACACGTCTTTGGAATGTGGGAGGAAACCTGAAGAAAGCCCACGTGGACACAGGGAGTACGTACACACTTCATACAGACAGCACTAATAGTCAGGATCAAACTCAGGTCTCTGGCACTAAGACAGCAACTCTACCATTACGCCACGGTTTCTCTGGAACTTCAGAGGTTGAGGGGAGACTTGATATATTTGGGAGAGGTATATAAACTTATGAAAGGCATAATCAGACAGATACACAGGTAGACATAGTCAGACATGTAGAGAAGTGGACAGTCCCACCCTTTTAACCTCGGGTGGAAATCTGCAACACAGAGAGCATAGGGTGAGAGGACCAAGGTGTAATGGAGATGTGCGGAGCTTTTTTAAACACAGAGAGTGGTGAGGGTCTGGAAGGCGGAATACTTTCTTGTAACTTTGTGACCACAGATGTTAGGCTCACTGGCCTATAATACCGTGGCTTTTCCTTACAGCCCTTCTTAAATGGAGGCACAACATTTGCTACCCTCCAGTCTTCCAGCACCTCATCCGTATTTAATGAAGACAGGGCTCCTGCAATTTCCTCTCTAGCTTCCTACAGTGTCCTTGGATATATCTGATCAGGGCCAGGAGATGTGTCTACTTTCTACACGTTAGTAGCTTCAGCACCTCTTCCACCTCAGTGTTACAGACTGCTCTCAAGACTACACTTCCATTGACTGCCCGTTCCTCAGTCCTCATGTCTATCGCCTTGGTAAATACAGAGAGAAATACGTTTTGAGGACCTTGCCCCTCTCCTATGTCTCCACACAGAGGTGACCGCTTTGATTCACGAGGAGCATTATTCTCTCTCTGGTTACTCTTTTTTCCCTTAATCGGATATTAAAGGTCAGTTGGGGGCGCTGAAAGTCGGCTGCCCTGCCAGCAGCATGTTCGTCATTTTGACTTTTTGGGGGTTTTTTTTAGTGTGTCCAAATGTTTGTTTTAGCGTCTCTCGGCGTGTTTTGTGTGAGGGGTGGTGGGGAGAAAAGAGGGAAACCTTCCTCGACAGAGAGGAGATTTTTTCACGTTACCTCTCCACCTCCGTCGCGGGCCTAACAGCTGGGATTGGAGAGCCCTTTCCTGGAGCTTCAGCAGCGGGCGCAGCGTGGACTTTTCCTTCGTGGAGCGGGGCGGGCCCTTGCCAGGGGTCGCCAGAAAGGAGTGCTCTGATCGCTGGCCTGGTGACTTTGGCATCATGGGGCTGTGGTCTGCGGAGCTTCTAGCCAGCGGGCGTGGCGTGGACTTACCATCCGGAGTCTGGCATCCCTTGCCGGGGATCGCCGGAGAAGAACTCCCACCGCCGGCCTATAACATCCTGAAGCCGCGGACACAGGTAGGAACGCAGCCGGTTCGGGTGCTCCAAGCCACGGAGTGCGTTCGACCGTCCAGACATCGGAGTTTTGATCATCCCGACGAGCGGGCCCGTACATCCTGCCATCCATAGCAGCGACTACGGAGGCTCCATGGCCCCGACCACGGGTGAACAAAGGAGGAGGACTGGCTGAACTTTGTTGCCTTTCACTACAGCGAAGAATGCTGTGGTGGATGTTTATGTTGAATTCTAGTGTGTTTTGTGTGTTCTTTTTATAAACTGTATCGCTGCTGGCAAATTCATTCCACTGTACCATCGTTGGTGCATGTGACTTTGACTTTCATGCACATAACATCTCTTGGGATTGTCCTTAATGCTATCTGCCAGGGTAATCTCCTGTCCCCTTTTTGCTCTTCCGATTTCCTTTTTTAGCGTGCATCTCAGTTCCCGAAACTCCTCCAGGAATACGCTTGATCCCAGCCGCCGATACCTGCCCAATGCCTCCTTCTTACTTGTGACCAAAGCCACAATTCCTCTCGTCATCCATGCCTCCTTACGCCCATCTGCCTTGCCCTGCACTCTAACAGGAACATGCATGTCCTGAACTCTTGTCAGCACACATTTAAAAACATTCCACTTTCCTAACATACCATTTCATTCAAACAACCTGTCCCAATCAACTTTAGCAAATTCCCACCCAATACCTTCCAATTTGGCCTAGCCCCAATTTAGAATGTTAATTTGTGGGCCTGTCCTGTCTTTATCCACAACTATCTTAAACCTAATAGAGCAGTGGTCACTGGTCCCAAAAGGCTCATGCACAAATACTTCATCCACTTGCCCTTCCCAATTTCCCAATACTAGATCATTGTTGCCTTTTACCATGTAGGGACCTCTACATATTGCTGGAGAAAACTGACAAATTCTACCCCATCTAAACCTTTTACACTATGACATTCCCAGCCTATATTGTTAAAGTTGAAATCCCCTACAATAACAACCTTATTTGACCTGCAGCTGTCTGCAATGTCCTGATATATTTGTTCTTCTAATTCCTGTTGACTATTCCGGGGTCTGTAGTACGCCCCCAACAGGGTGATCATCCCTTTCTTGTTCCTCAGCTCCACCCATATAGCCTCACTAGACGAACCGCCCGCAATATCACCTCTGACCACAGCCGTGACATCCTCCTTAACCAATAATGCACCCACCCCCCCCCCCCCCCCTCCTCTTTTTCCCCTCACCCCTGTCTCTCCTGATGTTCCTGTACCCCAGAACATTCAGCTGCCAGTCCTGCCCCTCCCTTAACCAGGTTTCAGTCTGGGCCACAACGTCCCAGGCGCACATTCCTATCCATGCCCTAAGCTCATCTGCCTTACACATCAGGCCTCTCATATTAAAATGTGCAATTCAAATCAACAGTTCTTCCTCACTCTCCGTCTCTCTCCTGCCTATTCTGTCCACTAAACTGAAACAAGTTTGAAACAAGTTTATTCATGGATAACCCCTTGCGATGAACAGTCATCCCGTTTTCGAGGGGGTCCAACATAGAACATACAGCACAAGACATAACATACATAGAGGCTCTCATTGACACACCTACCCACACACCAATCCCAAAACCCCTCCATCCCCACATGTTATAGTTTATGACAATGGTTAATTGACTTTACATATCTAATAATAATAAGTCAGTCCTGAATAAGATTCTCTCCCCACCAACCTAGTTTAAACCCACCAGTTTAACACTAGCGATCCTGCCTGCCAGGATATTCCAGCTCCTTTCCAGTTAAGGTGCAACCTGTCCTCCCTGCATAGGTCACCTCTGCCCCAGAAGAGATCCCAATAGTCCAGAAATCTGAGGCCATCCAGTTGCTGTTCCAGTCCCCTAACATGGTCTTTCAGTAGCTGCACCTGGACACAGTTTCCACAGGTGTAGTCATCAGGGACACCAGTTTCCTTGACTTCCTACATCCTGCAGGAGGAGCATTGTGCCAATATGTCTGCCAACACCACTGCAACAGAGTCATAGAGTGATACAGTGCGGAAACAGGCCCAGCTACACTAGTCCCACCTGCCTGTGCTTGGTCCATATCCCTCCAAACTTGTCCAATCCATGTACCTGTCTAACTGTTTCTTAAACGATGGGATAGTCCCAGCCACAACTACCTCCTCTGGCAGCACGTTCCATACACCCACCACCTCTGTGTGAAAAGGTTACCCCTTGGATTCCTATTAAATCTTTTGCCCTTCACCTTGAACCCACGTCCTCTGGTCCTTGGTTCCCTTACTCTGGACAAAGGACTCTGCATCTACCTGATCTATTCCTCTCATGATTTTGTACACCTTTCAGATCTCCCTTCATCCTCCTGCGCTTCAAGGAATAGAGACCCAGCCTACTCAACCTCTCCCTATAGCTCACATCCTCTAGTCCTGGTAACATCCTCGTAAAAAAAATTCTGAACCCTTTCAAGCTTGACAATATCTTTCCTATAACATGGTGCCCAGAACTGATGATAATATATGTTTTCGTTTAGAGATACAGCATAGAAACAGGCCCTTCAGCCCACAGAATCTGCGGCGACCAGCGAACCCCGCATATTAACGCTATCCTACACTCACTAGAGACTATTTTTACATTTGCCAAGCCAATTAACCTACAAACCTGTACGCCTTTAGAGAGTGGGTGGAAACCGAAGATCTCGGAGAAAACCCATGCAGGTCACGGGGAGAACGTGCAAACTCCGTACAGACAGCACCCGTAGTCAGAATCGAACCCGGGTCTCCGGCGCTGCATTCGCTGTAAGGCAGCAACTCTACCGCTGCGCCACCGTGCCTTCTGTATCATGTCTCACCAATGTGGTCTCACCAACATCTCATACAACTGCAACACGACCTCCCAACTTCTATACTCAATACTCTGACTGATGAAGGCCAAAATGAACCAAGGAGAGAAATAAAAATGGCAAAACTCACACAGAAAAGCAGACTGCACCCTATCCTCCTATCTGTCTCTGATAGCCTCCTTGCCGAAGACTCCCAGGTCAGAGATACACACTTGGCCTCAACACGACACTTTGCCAACACGGCCACTCTGCTACAGAAGTAGCAGCTTCACTAGACAAGCCGTCCGTGCTTTATTTGTATTGACTGTTTACCCCATCTATGCCTCTCATAACTTTATATACGCATTAGATCTCCTTTCAACCTCTAGCACTCTAGAGAAAACAATCCAAATTAGACCAACCTTATTCAGGCAGCATTCTGGCAAAATTCTTCTGCACCCTCTCCAAAACCCTCGTATCCTTCCTGTAAAGAGGCAACCGGAACTGCATGCAACACTCCAAATGCAGCCGAACAAACTATTTAGAATGCTGCATCATGACTTCCTGAGTCTGAGCCCATGGTCCTTCCCAATGAAGCTGAGCATACCCTCACCACTTGATTTACTTGAGTTGCTATTTTCAGGGAGTTCTGGACCCCAATATCCCTCAGCACACCATTGCTGTTAAGGTCTTGCCATCAACCACATTCCTTCCACTTCCATTCGACCTCCCAAAGTGCAACACCTCCCACATGCTCAGATCCTTCTGCCATTTCTCTGCCCGTTTATGTAGTTGATTTATATCCTGCTGTATACTTTGCCACCTTTACTCACTACCCACGATATCAGCTACCTTGGTGGTGTCTGCAAGCTTATTAACTAACCCATCTATTTATGTGTACAAGTCATTTAATTGCATCACAACAGAGATCCCAGCACAGGTCCCTTCAGAACTCCACAGGTCAGATAGAGTCATAGAATGACACAGCGCGGAAACAGGCCCTTCGGCCCAACTTGCCCACATCGGCCAACATGTCACAGCTACACTGGTCCCACCTGCCCACATCCCTCCAAACCTGCCCTATCCATGTACCTGTCCAACTGTTTCTTAAACATTGGGATAGTCCCCGCCTCAACTACCTGCTCTGGCAGCTTGTTCCATACACCCACCAACTTTTTGTGGGAAAAAGGTCATTCCTCAGATTCCTATTAAATCTTTTCCCCTTCACCTTAAATCCAAGTCCTCCGGTCCTTGATTCATCCACTCTGGGCAAGAGACTCTGTCCATCTACCCAATCTATTCCTTTCATGATTCTATACACCTTTATAAGATCACCCCTCATCCTCCTGCACTCTAAGTAATAGAGTCCCAGCCTCCTTAACCGCTCCCTATGGTTCAGAATCTCTAGTCCTGGCAACATCCTCGAAAATCTTTCCTATATCCTTTCCAGCTTGACAACTTCCCTATACATGGACTGAACACAATACTCTAAATGCGACCTCGCCAACATCTTACAAAACTGCAACATAACCTCCCAACTTCGCAACTCAATATGCTGACTGATTAAGTGGCAATGTGCCAAAAGCTTTTTTGACCACTAGGTCTCTAACCTGAATAATGCCCCTCCACCACAATCCCTGAAGAATCCTCGCCAATAGCTGCTTTTCCATTGACGAGGTGGAAAAGCACCTCGTCAATGGAAAACAAGGTACTTTTCCACCTCGTCAATGGAAAAGTCGGTGGCCTTTATGTGGTGACTATTTGCATACAGTGAGTATGTAAAACAAAGAATATCAGTGTGACTTGTCATGTGACAATAAAGTTTCATTCATTCATTTAGTCTCGCCACACCAAGTTGTGGGCTGATTCCTTGCTGCAAAAGCATGTGTACAGGGCAGGAATTTGGACAATTCTTGTCCTATGTGTGAAGGCCAATGGTTTGTGTCTGGCTCTCAGCAGCCTTGCCAAAAGTCTATATATGTCCAGATGACATTTCCTGCGTCCATTCAGAAAGGAGGACCAGGAGCACCGTAATGAATCGGCACCCAGTAGCCTGACCTAGTTACAAATGCAGTGAGTATATATGATAGAGCCTGTGGTAGCAGGAGATGTATTAGTTCTGCTCAAAGTTCTAAATCCCCATGGTAGGCTGATGTAGAGGATGGAGATGCAAGGGGTTCATTGTGACTTGGTTGTAGGGAATCAGAACTGGCATGCTCCTAGAATGGAATTATAGGCTGCGACTAGTGCAGCCAGCCAATGCCCAGATGTGTATCTCAGAACTGCATGCTGGCCAGGAGTGTGACTGTGGGCCAGTACAGGGCACCATGGCAGGCTACCCTGATGGTACGGGTTCTCTCCACACCTCTTGCAATGCAAGGGAAACTGCTGCCTCCCTCTGCCCGTGAATCACTACATCACTCTCCAGCCGAGGGATTTCTCCCTGTGATCACTGGCACAACAATGGCATCAGCAACTCCGCATTTTATTTATATATCCACAATGACCGCTCAAGAAGGGTCTCATAGAAACATAGAAAATAGGTGCAGGAGTAGGCCATTCAGCACCTCAAGCCAGCACCATCATTCAATAGGATCATAACTGATCATCCAGAATCAGTACACCATTCCTACCTTCTCCCCATATCCCTTGATTCCGTTAACCCCAAGAGCTCTATCTAACTCTCTCTTGAAAACATCCAGTGAATTGGCCTCCACTGCCTTCTGTGGCAGAGAATTCCACAGATTCACAACTGGGTGAAAACGTTTTTTTCTCATCTAAATGGCCTACACCTTAGTCCTAAATGGCCTAGCCCTTATTCTTAAACTGTGGCCCCTGGTTCTGATCTCCAACATCAGGAATATTTTTCCTGCATCTAGCATGTCCAATCCCTTAAGAATGTTTATGTTTCAATAAGATCCCTTCTCATCCTCCTAATTTCCAGTGAATACAAGCCCAGTCGACCCATTCCTTCATCATATGTCAGTACCGCCATCCCGGGAATTAACCTCGTGAACCTACACTGCACTCTCTCAATAGCAAGAATGTCCTTCTTCAAATTAGGAGACCAAATCTGCACACAATACTAGAATAACATTATGTACAGAATAACACAATAACATTATGGATAGAGAGAATACACACAGATGTCTTCACAGCGACTCCCAGGTAATATCTGGAAAGGTTCCATGCAAGGATTATATATGAAAGCAAAGCCACTGGAAATACATTTCTGAGATGGTTGACAGTTGGTTATGAAGCAGGAGGCAGAAGAAAGGATCAAAGGATACATACCTTGATGAATATGATTTAACAAATGGTGTTTACCACACACTGTATTGGGTCAGTCTAAAGAAGGGTCTAGAAGAGGAAAGTGCACCTTTTTAGGCCCAGAAAGGCAAATCTGGTGTATTTTATTAACACTGAGAAACTAGGAATTTTGCAACTGTGCCACTGTACACAAATTCAACATCCACAGTATAGAGTACAACTAGAACATCTAATCAAGTTTAGTGTTTATCTTGTGGGCTGGATACAAACCTTGTTTAACTTGATCAGATCCTAACTATAGGATTGCTGCCAACTCTGCGGACTGCGTCAGTTGGAAGGTAATGCGCCTGGAAAGGGTAAAATGCAATCATCCACATTGATCCTCAGTTTCACAGGTTAAATTATGAACCTACGAGTATATAAAATCATGAGAGGAATAGATCAGGTAGATGCGCAGAGTCTCTTGCCCAGAGTAGGCGAGTCAAGGACCAGAGGACACAGGTTTAAGGTGAAAGGGAAAATATTTAATAGGAATCTGAGGGGTAACTTTCTCACACAAAAGGTGGTGGGTATATGGAACAAGCTGCCAGAAGAGGTAGTTGAGACTGGTAGTATCACAACCATCGACTCCACAGTCAAAAAGGCACAACAGAGGATGTACTTCCTGCAGCAGCTGAGGAAGCACAATCTGCCACAGGCAATGATGGTCCAATTCTACACGGCCATCGTAGGGTCTGTCCTCACCCTCTCCATCACGGTCTGGTTTGGCTCAGCCACCAAGCACGACACCTGGAGGCTGCAGCGAATCGTCCGATCAGCTGAGAAAGTTATTGGCTGCAACCTTCCCTCCATTGATGAACTGTACACTGCAAGGGCCAGGAAGCAAGCGGGCAAGATCATCTCTGACCCCTCTCACCCTGGCCACAAACTCTTTGTATCACTTCCCTCTGCAAAGCGACTCCGGACTGTCAAAGCTGCCGCAGCCAGACATAAAAACAGCTTTTATCCACAAGTAGTTGGTCTACTCAATAACCAAAAATCTGTAGCCTCCTTTTGCTCTGGTATTTTATTTAATTTGCATGTTTAATCAATAATGTTTTATTATTAATGCTTAAATATTTTATGTATCATTCCTGTCACTGTGTGTCACGTTGTCACTTGCGGGCGGAGCACCAAGGCAAATTCCTTGTATGTGAATATACTTGGCCAATAAACGTATTCATTCATTAAGAAACATTTAGACAGGTACATGGATACGACATGGGGTATGAACCAAACGCAGGCAAGTGGGACTACTGTAGCTGGGCAAGTTGGGTCGAAGGGCCTGTTTCCACTCTGTATCACTCTATGACTACAATGCATAAAATGAAAAGCTCAAAAGCTGCAGATGTTGGAAATCAGAAATAAAAGTAGAAATTGCAGGAAATGCTCAGCGAGAAGGTATCTGTGGAGGGAGAAACAGTTCACATTTCAGGTCAAAGACCCTTCATCAGAATGGAAAAGTGATGAACCATACAAGTGTTTTAAGATGCAAAGAAGATGGAGGGAACAAAGGGGATGCCCACAATAAGATTGAGACCAAGACTGTCCAGGAACTAAAATACCTTTGTACCGTTCAATTAATTGAGTAGTGAGGGTAGCAAGCGAGAGAAAAACCAAAAGAGCAGGTTGGAATTATGAGGGTTAGACTCTTGTAGTTCGAGATGTGATAAAGGGGAATGCTGGAACTAACAGATCAGACCACATCCAAAGAGAGACAAAATCTGAGCTATTGTCACTGGTGTTTACCTTTAATCTGAAGTCAGTAGGTCAGACAGCATATGTGGAGGGAACTAACCAGAAATGTTGACTGTCCTCTTCCCTGCAGAATGCTGCTCAACCTGCTGCCTTCCTTCAGATGCTTTTGTTTTGCAAGATCCCAGCTTCTGCAAGCTCCTGTGCCTCGAATAGTTCAGGTTGATGACTTTTCAAGAGTTCTGATCAAAGGTCTTTGACCAGAAACACAAATTCTGTTACTTTCCACACAAGTTGATAGTTTCCAGCATTTTGCTTCTACTTCTAGTGTAAACTTTGGTGGAATTCTGGAACTCTCCCCCAAATCACTATAGATTTCGAGCTAATCGAAATATTCATGACCAAGATCAATATGATTCACCATTAAAGACTTCTAATAGAATTGCAGGACAGATCTGAACAGCTGACTCTGGGTGGTTATAATTTCAACTATTAGTTTTTTTTGTGCATTTCCTTTTTGTGGATGCAAATCTTTTCTGATCAACCCATAGACAGATTAGTTTAGTTTAGTTTAGAGATACAGCACGTAAACAGGCCCTTCAGCCCACCGAGTCTGTGCCGACCAGTGATCCCTGTAAATTAACAATATCCTACACACTAGGGACAATTTAATTTTGTTACCGAAGCCAATTAACCTACAAACCTGCACGTCTTTTAAGCGTGGGAGGAAACCGGAGCACCTGAAGAAAACCCACGCGGTCATGGGGAAAAGGTACAAACTCCATATAGACAGCACCCGTAGTCAGGATCAAACCCGTGTCTCTGGCTCAAAAAGGGAGCAACTATGGACTATGATAGAAACATAGCAAATAGGTGGAGCAGGCCATTCGGCCCTTCGATATGATCATGGCTGATCATCCAACTCAGTATCCTGTACCTGCCTTCTCTCCATACCCCCTAATCCCTTCAGCCACACGGGCCACATCTAACTCCATCTTAAATGTAACCAATGAAGCTGGCCTCAACTACCCTCTGTGGCAGAGAGTTCCAGAGACTCACCACTCTCTGTGTGTAAGATGTTTTCCTCATTTCGGTCCTAAAAGAATTCCCCCTTATCCTTAGACTGATGATGAGGGTTGTCAAGCTATACAGCGGGATATAGATCAGCTACATGAATGGGAGGAGAAATAGCAGATGGTGTTTAATCCGAGCAAGTGTGAGGCGTTGAACATTCAGAGGGCAAAAATAAAATGAATGGCATGTCGCTCAACAGCATTGATGTACAGAGGGATTGCGGGATCCATGTCCATAGCTCCCTGAAAGGGGCAACACAAGTGGTAAAGCTGCCATATGCTATGCTTGCCTTCATGGGTCACGGCATTGAGTATACAGTCAGGGTGTCACAATACAGCTTTTATACAACTTTAAGGCCACATTTGGAATGTTCTGTGCCGTTCCGGTCAACCAATTGCAGGAAGGATGTGCAGGGTTTTAGTATAAAGGAACTGCAGATGTTGGTATATACCAAAAATAGACACAAAGTGCTGGAGTGACTTAGCGGGCCCGGCAGCATCTCTGGAGAAAAAGAATGGGTGATATTTCAGGTCGAGACCCTTCTTCAGAATTCTTCTTCTCCACTGCTGTGGAGGCTGTGAAATGGGTGCAGAGCAGATGTACTATAATGATGCCTGGATTAGTGGGCCTGTAGCAGCCTGCAGGGAGAGCCTGGTCAGATCTGGAACGCCAGAGGCTGTGGGGAGACCTGATAGAAGTATATAAAAGCACGAGAGGATAGATAGGGTAGACAGTCAGAACCATTTTCCCAGCTTGGAAAAGTAAAATATTAGAGTGCATACCTTTAAGATAAGTGGGGCAAATTGTAAAGGAGATGTGTGGGGCAATTTTTATTTTATTTTAAGGAACATTTAGACAAGTGCACGGATAGGGTTGGTTTGGAGGGTTATGGGCTAAAAGCAGGCGGGTGGGCCTAGTTTAAAGGGGGCATATTGGTAGGTGTGGGCACGTTAGGCTGAAGAGCCAGTTACCATGCTTTATGAGTCTATGACTCTTTACATAGAGGAGAGTGAGCAGTAGGAACACACTGCCGAGGTTGGTGGTTGAGACAGATAGGATAGTGGCTTTTTAAATAGGCACATGGATCTGCAGGAATGGAGGGATATGGATTACGTGCAAGCAGATACAAGATGGTCTTGGCATCATGTTCAGTACAGACATTGTGAGCCAAAGGGCCTGTTCCTGTGCTGGACTGTTCTATTTTCTATTTTGCCCACAACAAAAACAATTGATCAATGGATCGTTCAGGTCTATTCACAAGAAAAAAGATCGCATCAAAAATCCACAGCAATTGGTAAATGTGGCTTAATATTAGTATCAGTTTGTTATTGTCACATGTACCAAGATACAGCAAAACATTCTGTCTAGGCGCCATCCAGTCAAATCAAAGCAAAGCATATATGAATACAATCAAAGCATGCACAAGCCCACAGGTAGTGCAAAGAGGAAAAAATAACCAGTGTGCAGAATACAGGTGCTGAGAAAGTGCAGATAAAATCAAGGATTGCCATGGGACAAGATCTGGAGATCATTACTACATCCTTATCTTATGATAAGCAGCAGAGAGGGAATGACAGAAGTGTAAGTGGTCTTTGATTACTTTGGTCTCTTTCCCAGGGCAGTGTGAAGTGTAGATGGGGTCCATTGCAGAGATTGACCAGGCTACATTCACAGCTCTGTGCAGTTTGTTGTCAGCCTGAACAGTGCAATCGACAAACCAAGTTGGTGCAAATTCTTTCAAGATTAGTTTTCACTTCAGATCACCATTTAGAAAATGTTAAACTACAACTCTAGTATAAGTTCTCATAACAGTTGCTCAATATCTAACATTGGCTATCAATGTGCTTGGATGCCTGGAGATCCTATATTAAAGTGCATTCTCTTCGCGCTGGCCTGATTTTCAATTTAAGTAAGTTTATTGGCCAAGTATTCACATACAAGGAATTTGCCTTGGTGCTCCGCCCACGTAACAACATGACATACAGTGACAGTTACGAATGACTCCAAAAACACTAAACATTAATAATAATAAAACATTAATGATAAAACACCATTGATCAAGCATGTGAACCAACAAAATACTAGATCAAAGGGAGGCTACAGATTTTTGGCTGTTGAGTAGAGTAACTAAACGTGGATAAAAACTGTTTTTGTGTCTGGCTGTGGTAGCTTTGACAGTCCAGAGTCGCCTTCCAGATGGAAGCGATTCAAATATTTTCAAGAGCTTTTAGTCACTGAATTTTGTTCCATCTATACAAGTCACATTTTAAAACACATCTGATTTTTCCATATATTAATCGCTAATGCAGTTGCATTTAATAAAAGATGGTGCAGAAAACATGAGACAATTATTGAAGTCCTCAATGGTTTATCCTGGTTTTTTTTTTTGCTGGAGTAATCTTATGTCCCATTCACCATCTTATTCTCTCCTATATGCCCATAGTTCCTCGATTCATTTTCCCACTTGCCTATACAAAGTAATTTACAATCAACAATTAACCTGCCATCACATCCAGTGGAAATCCATGCAGTCACAGGGAGATCCCGATAATTCCACACAGGTTGCCGAGGTCAGGATTGAACCTGGGCTGCTGTTTGAGAGAGGCAGTAGCTCTGCTATATGCCACTATTTACATTTGGACTCTAAGCCCTATATGTAGTTCCAGCTGTCTCCTTTAATTCTACAGTTCTTCCGGTATCAAATAAAATATTGACAATTCACACTGGTGAAAAATCTGAAATGGCAACAGTTCACAACCGGCCCAGGGGGCAACACTCTCCATACTTGACAACAGGCACAACTGCCTCTCTGATGCCAACAACATACTTTCTGGCTTTCAGCAAAGTCTAATACCCCTTCCCAAGCTTCACCTTGAATTCTGGCTGGGTGGCACGCAACAAACGCTTCACCTCGGCACACGTGACAATAAACTGAACTGAACTGAAACTTTGTACAGAAATTTATAAATGCCTTCCATAGTTTGAGTCACAACACACCAAAAACTAAGTAACATGGCTTGCCACAGCTTGATAAAAGCACCCAAGATGAACAACTAAAAGACGTTCCTCAGCTAATGATTTATGCTGATGTTAATGTCCATCTGCATCATACACTATCCGTATAATATTGCTTATGTATCTGGCTTGCCCCAAGTGCAAAACTGTTACTTGCCTCAACTACTCCATGAGGCGATGAGTTCCACATTCAGGATCTTCTTCAGGTGAAGAAATCTGTTCTGCATTGTTCCTATCAAATCCCTTCGTAAACTGAAGGGTCTCCCACAAACTCATTCCTCAGCCTGAGAGAGGACACCAAGTGCTGGAGTAACTCAGCAGGCAAAGTTGCATTAGGCATGGTACTTACACAGCTGTTTTGCATCTTTCATCTTCATAGTTCATTTCAGCTTCATTACAATGGCTTGCATCACCAGACATAAGGCACAGTAACCGTCGACCACTTTGCTGAATCCTTTCCTCAAAGGAAATTTCAAACAGATATGTTGTAATGCCCACTCGGTCAGAAGTGGCTCTGAATGAATAAATGTACATTTATACTGAATTTGCAGATATTCTGCACCTCCAGAACTAAACGTGTGTTTGCACTTTGGCAGGAATCAAGTTACCTCTCTCTGGTGTCAGTGGGTGTATTTTACATGAAGAGGTTTTATTGGCCATTACAGATGGTTCACTAAGTCACCTATGATTATTAGCAACAGACCACAACCTCCTGAGAGATTTGCCCAATCAGACAAAACACATTGCAGACAGATTCAGCATTGACACCGATCACACCACAACACCAACTCAAACACTCACACTCACTCAAAGAAAGTGGTGCGTCATTATTATGGGTTATATATTCATTGTTAAGAATATTCTGGTGACCCTTTCCAGTAATTTTTTTAATGCCCTAAACATCTGCGCATTCCTTTCTGTATATACACATAGAAACATAGAAAATAGGGGCAGGAGCAGGCCAATCGGCCCTTCGAGCCTGCACCGCCATTCAATATGATCATGGCTGGTCATCCAACTCAGTATCCTGCACCTGCCTTCTCTCCATACCCCCTGATCCCTTTAACCACAAGGGCCACACCTAACTCCCTCTTAAATATAGCCAATGAACTGGCCTCAACTACCTTCTGTGGCAGAGAATTCCAGAGATTCACCACTCTCTGTGTGAAAAATGTTTTTCTCATCTCGGTCCTAAAAGACTTCCCCCTTATCCTTAGACCGTGACCCCTTGTCCTGGACTTCCCCAACATCGGGAATAATCTTCCTGCATCTAGCCTGTCCAACCCCTTAAGAATTTTGTAAGTTTCCATAAGATCCCCTCTCATTCTTCTAAATTCTAGCGAGTACAAGCCAAGTCTATCCAGTCTTTCCTCATATGAAAGTCCTGACATCCCAGGAATCAGTCTAGTGAACCTTCTCTGTACTCCCTCTATGGCAAGAATGTCTTTCCTCAGATTAGGAGACCAAAACTGTACGCAATACTCCAGGTGTGGTCTCACCAAGACCCTGTACAACTGCAGTAGAACCTCCATGTTCCTATACTCAAATCCTTTTGCTATGAATGCTAACATACCATTTGCTTTCTTCACAGCCTGCTGCACCTGCATGCCTACTTTCAATGACTGGTGTACCAATGCACTCAGGTCTCGTTGCATCTCCCCTTTTCCTAATCGGCCACCATTCAGATAATAGGCTACCCTCCTGTTTTTGCCACCAAAGTGGATAACCTCACATTTATCCACATTATACTGCATCTGCCATGCATTTGCCCACTCACCCAACCTATCCGTCACCTTGCAAACTCCTAGCATCCTCCTCACACCTAAAACTGCCCCCCAGCTTTGTGTCATCTGCAAACTTGGAGATGTTGCATTCAATTCCCTCGTCCAAATCATTAATATATATTGTAAATAGCTGGGGTCCCAGCACCGAGCCCTGCGGTACCCCACTAGTCACTGCCTGCCATCCTGAAAATAACCCGTTTACTCCTACTCTGTGGTTACATAAACACCAGGCACACGTATAACAAAAACCTGCATCACTGTACATCTTTGAACCCATCCACACCTTCAGTCACCCACATCCACATTCTTGCCCAACACAAGCATCGAAAATTATAATCATATTACTCGATCTGTAAAGTTACACATAAAACTACCCCTCCCCTTCCCAGGTCTCCCACAAGCCTACTGCCTCCACCTCTTCCTTTCTTCCCCCCCCCCCCCCCCCCCCCCCCCCCCCCCCCCCCGACATCAGTCTGAAGAAGGGTCTCGACCCGAAACGTTGCCTATTCCTTCTCTCCATAGATGCTGCCTCACCCACAAGACCCAATGAATACAGAAATTCCTCTTTATCCCATTCTAAAGAGTATTTGTTTTATTGTGAGGCTGTTCCCTCTGGTCTAGACTCTCCCACAAGTATAAGCATCCTCTCCACATCCACTCTATCTAGACCTTTCACTATTGGGTGCGTTTCAATGAGATTCCCCGCTCATTCTTCTAAACTCCAGCAAATACAGGCCCAGAGCCATCAAACACTACTCATATGTTAACCCGATCGTCCCCA
Organism: Okamejei kenojei; assembly: GCA_035221665.1. Taxonomy (NCBI): domain Eukaryota; kingdom Metazoa; phylum Chordata; class Chondrichthyes; order Rajiformes; family Rajidae; genus Okamejei; species Okamejei kenojei. The sequence goes on from CM069145.1 coordinate 2,964,120, forward strand.
GTATAATTCTTGTAAACCTCCTCTGGACCTTCCCTGAAGCCAACTTATCCTTCCTCACATTTGGGGCCCAGAACTGCTCACGATGCTCTAAATGTGCCTGTCCATTGCCTTATAAAGGGGCTGTCCCACTTTAGCGACCTAGAAACATAGAAAATAGGTGCAGGAGTAGGCCATTCGGCCCTCCGAGCCTGCACCGCCATTCAATATGATCATAGCTGATCATCCAACTCAGTATCCTGTACCTGCCTTCTCTCCATACCCCCTGATCCCTTTAGCCACAAGGGCCACACCTAACTCCCTCTTAAATATAGCCAATGAACTGGCCTCAACTACATTGTGTGGTACAGAATTCCACAGATTCACCACTCTTTGTGTGAAAAACAATTTCTCATCTCGGTCCTAAAAGACTTCCCTCTTCTCCTTAAATGACCAAATTGGTGAGTTTAGAAGAGTTTGAAAAATGTCATGTTGAAGACCTCCTTTGACTATGTAGAAGACATCCTTCGACTATGTTGAAGACCAACTTTGACTAGCTACGACTAACTTCGGGAAAATTGGACACCGAATAGTGGAGAGTGAAGACGACTCCTACGATCTCCTTCGACTATGATGAAGACTATCTACGACTACCTTTGACTACCCTTGATTACCTAAGGCTAACATGCCGACCTACTACAACCTACAATGACTAAACCTACGAGTAAAAGTATTGATTTTTTCCTTGGCAACCTTTTTTTACTCGCCGGCATTTTTTAACATTGAAAAAAAGCCTTGGTATTCCATCCTTGCTTTCATATTCCAGTCCTCTCACAATGCATTTGCCTTCCTCACTACGAACTTAACCTGTAAATTAACCTTTTAGTATGGCAAGGTATGGGACTTTATTTGTCACATGTACCGAGGTCTGGAGGTCCTTGTTCACCAGTCACTGAAAGTAAGCATGCAGGTACAGCAGGTAGTGGGGTCAAGGAAAGAGCGTTCACGTCACGGCCCTGTTTCCACCAATCTTTCCATCACCTCGCACAAGACAGACACCATTGTACGCAGATGCCGAGAAGTGTGTTCAGGTCTGGCTGAACAACTTCTAATCTTGTGTGTGGACTCGATAAGAAGAAGCAGGCAGTAAGAAAAGCTAATGGCATGTTGGCCTTCATAACAAGAGGAGTCGAGTACAGGATCAAAGAGGTTCTTCTGCAGTTGTACAAGGCCCTAGTGAGACCACACCTGGAGTATTGTGAGCAGTTTTGGTCCCTTAATTTGAGGAAGGCCATTGTTGCTATTGAGGGAGTGCAGCGTAGGTTCACCAGGTCAATTCCCGGGATGGCGGGACTGTCATATGTTGATAGAATGGAGCAACTGGGCTTGTATACACTTGAATTTAAAAGGATGCAAGTCGATCTTATTGAAACATATAAGATTATTAAGGGTTTGGACACACTAGAGGCTGGAAACGTGTTCCCGATGTTGGGGGGGGGGGGTGTCCAGAACCAGGGGCCACAGTTTAAGAATAAGGGGTAATCATTTAGAACGGAGATGAGAAAATCCTTTTTCACCCAGAGAGTTGTGAATCTGTCGAATTCTCTGCCTCAGAAGTCAATTCTCTGGAGTCAATTCTCTGGATGCCTTCTAGAGAGAGTTAGCTAGAGCGCTTAAAGATTAGGAGAGTCAATGGACATGTGGAGAAAGCAGGAATGGGGTACTGATTGTGGATGATCAGCCATGATCATAGTGAATGGCGGTGCTGGCTCAAAGGTCCAATTGGCCTACTCCTGCACCTATTGTCTATTGAGGTACAGTGAAATTCATTTTTCTACACAATTCAGTACAATTATTACGATGCATAAGCACTTAGATACATGTTAGATAAGCATCTCAGATACAGTACAAGTGTTATAGCAGTAGCACTGAGACAGTACACAGAGTCGCCAGTTTGGCCCCATTTCCAAGTCCCAGTTGTTTTAAGTGCAGGGATCTTGACCTGACCATGACGCTGTTGTCCTGGCTGCGTTGCAGGGTCGGCCTGGCATTGTGCATCTCAAAGTCCCTTTGCGCCTCTGATTTTTGAATTCTCTCCCCATTTAGAAAATAATCTACGCCTTTATTCCTTCGACAAAAATGCATCACCATGCACTTTGCTACGCTGTATTCAAAGTAGGTTTGTTACAATCCAACAAGCAAATCCATTTGAATATTTGTATTTGCATATTTACACACATCATTTTACAACATTTGTTCACACAACTACACCCACATGCAACACCACATATGCACAATCATCTCTCAATAAAATCACAGTACAATCCCATTGCACACATCCACATCATTACTAATTTATTGTGCAGCGATCTATACTTTAACCTCATAATATATCCACAGGCCTAAACATCTGCATTTATACAATCAGCTGTGAAGAAGGGTCCTACACTGAAACATGGTCTGTCCATTCCCCCCAATAGATACTGCCTAACGCTCCGAGTATCTCCCTCAAACTGTTTTCTGCTTAAGAATTTAGCAACTGCAGTTACATAGAAAATAGGTGCAGGAGCAGGCCATTCGGCCCTTCAAGCCTGCACCGCCATTCAATATGATCATGGCTGATCATCCAACTCAGAATTCTGTACCTGCCTTCTCTCCATACCCCCTGATCCATTTAGCCACAAGGACCACATCTAACTCCCTCTTAAATATAGCTCAGTCAGCTATATGGTATAAATATATACTTAATATAGCCCAGTCAGTTGCTTGTGTCTCTTTATTTATACATGTGTCTGCACGACATTCTCACACTCCACATACATACATACACCTGCAACACATACAGTAACTTGATAGTGTAGCGAGGAACTGCAGATGCTGGTTTACACTGAAAATGGACACAAAATGCTGCAGTAACTCAGCAGACAGGCGGCATCTCTGAAGAAGGATCTCAAAAGGTCACCCATTCCTTCTCTCCAGAGATGCTGCCTGTTCCGCTGAGTTACTCCACCTTTTTGTTTCTATCTTCAGTAACAACAGTATACATAGATAAATATCTCCACCAAACACCAACATGTCAGGCTTTTGGCACATTGGCCTTCATCAATCAGAGTATTGAGTATAGAAGTTGGGAGGTCATGTTGTGGTTATATAAGACGTTGGTGAGACCACATTTAGAATATTGTGTTCAATTCTGGGCACCATGTTACAGGAAAGATAGAGCTTGAAACGGTTCAGAAAAAAAATTATGAGGATGTTGCCAGGACTCGTGCGTCTGAGATATATCTGGGTCTCTATTCCTTGGAAAGCAGGAGGTTGAGGGGTGATCTTATAGATGTAAACAAAATCATGAGAGGAATAGATCGGGTAGGTGCACTGAATCTCTTGCCCACAGTAGGAGAATCGAGGACCAGAGGACAGGTTCAAGGTGAAGGGGAAAAGACTTAATAGGATTCTGAGGGGTGACTTTTTCACACAAAGGGTGGTGGGTGTATGGAACAAGCTGGCAGGGGAGGTAGTTGAGGCTGGGACTATCCCATCATCAAATAAACAGTTAAACAGGTACATGGATAGGACAGGTTTGGGGGATATGGACCAATCGCAGGCAAGTGGGACTAGTGTAGGAGGGACATTGTTGGGCCGAAGGGCCTGTTTCCACACTGAATCACTCTATGACTCTTGCGTACATCTCACAGACAGCCTCACGCCTCCGCACAGATGCACTCGCACCTTTGCATCGTCTCCCCACAGTGCAATTCCCTGCAGCAGCAGCAGCAGCAGCAGCACACCTGCCCCCCGCCCCTCCACCTGGCCTCCCCCCCCCCCCCCCACCTGCCCCCCGCCCTCCACCTGGCTCCCCTCGCCCCCTCCCTTCTCCCCCTCACTTACGCGGTCTGTTTTTCTTGCCGGAATCCAGCCTCCTCCGGACGCGACATTTCTTAGCGGGGGATCCGTGTTCGTGCTGCAAGCCGCCAGCGCCAGCGCCGGGGTGGAAGCTGCTCCAGCCGCTGCCAGTGCTGCCGCTGCCAGTGCCGCCAGTGCCGGGGTGGAAGCTGCTCCAGCCGCCGCTGCCAGTGCTGCCGCTGCCAGTGCCGCCAGCGCCGGGGTGGCAGCCGTTCTGTAGCCCGTTGCTGCGCGGCTGGGCGGCGGCCGCTGCAGCGGTGTCGGTCCGGGGCTGGGCTGGGGCTTTGCCCTCCATTGCTCGCTGCCTTCCCCGCTCCGCTCAGCCCCGCTCCCACGGCGCTGCGAGGTCACTCACGGTCATCCCTCCCTCCCTCCCTGCCTGCCGGCCGCCCACACTCACACAGACACGCCTGCGCTTGTACCCGCCCCGTACAGCGCTGCAGCCGCCCGCTCCCCGCCCTCTCCTGCTCCTGCTCCTGCTCCTCTCCACTTCCCATCCCCTCCTCTCTCTCCTCCCCTCTCCCTCTCCGTCCCTCTACCTCCCCCACTCCCTCTCCCTCTCCCCAACCCTGTCCCACTCCCCACCTCTCCCCTCCCTCTCCCTCCCCCTCCCCCACTCCCCACCTCTCCCTCTCCCTCTCCCTCTCCCACTCCCCCTCTCCCCCTCTTCCTCCCTCTCCCCCTCCCCCTCTTCCTCCCTCTCCCCCCCCTCCCCCTCCCCCTCCCTCTCCCCCTCCCCCTCCCCCACTCCCCACCTCTCCCTCTCCCACTCCCCCTCTCCCCCCCCTCCCCCTAGGTGTCAAATTAAACTTCTTTTTATGCTTTATCTGATAAATTGAGATTTTTTAAATCTCAAAATGTTGTAACGTTGCTAGATAGTGCACATGGATTCAACATTAACCTTGGCAAAGATATTGGATGACTACTCTTAGGTGAAAAAACTGAAGGATATAGTGAATGATCAGAGCAATCGATAAACAGGATTACTGTTTGAAAAAACTGCACATTGTATGGGCCAAATAGACTTCTGTATAATGTGTTGGAAAGAACTGCAGATGCTAGTTTAAACCAAAGATAGTCACAAAGGGCTAGAGTAACTCAGCAGGTCGACAGCATCTCTGGAGTAAAAGAATAGGTGATAATTCTGGTCGAGACCCTTCTTAGTGTTAAGTTTCCAGAGATGCTATGTGTCAGATTTCTCGATAACATAAGGAACTATATATAGAATGTATTATTTCTATATATAGTTAAATTGAATCTATAACTGATGTACTGTTGTATGGTTCTATAACATACTGTTCTAGTCACTAGTTTTTTCAAAGTAACTGGATTATTTGAACATTTTTAAAAACATAGTATATAAAACATCTTGTCTATGTAATTTGATGCTTAACACTCAGAGCATACAACAATAGGGAGATACAGCAAGGAAGCAGACGCTGCGGCCTACTGGATCCGCACCAACCAGTCATCACCTGTACACAGATCCTACACACTAGGGACAATTTACAGAAGCCAATTCACCTACAAACCCACACATCACTGGAATGTGGGAGGAAACTGTGGTAACCAGGAGTCAAGAATCAAGTGTCAAGAGTGTTTTATTGTCACGTGTCCCAGATAGAACAATGAAATTCTTACTTGCAGCAGCGCAACAGAAATCTGGGACACAGGACGATAAACTCTCTTGAATCTTGAACATACGTACATACCAAAAACAACAATGATCTATCTATCTTCTATACTATTACTAAAACTCTCATCTTGACCACTTCCGGTTTGCTTTCTTTAAAAAGATTTGCACAAAAACGGTACCCTTTATCGCGAGGATTTTTTCGCCTCTGCTCCAAGTTTTGTTTCGATCGGTGGAATTATACAAAAGTTATGAAGGTTTAAAAAAAATCGTGAGGTCAACAGATTGGTCTTCTCGCCCGTCAGTCACCATGAAAGTAACGCCTCTTCCGGCACCCGCTGGAGAATATATCCCAGAGGCGGGGCTGAGTCCACAAGTGCTGATTGAGTCTGCAACAGTGGAGTCGGGTAAGCCGTTGTGTGGAGTCGGATAGTGCTGTGTGGTGCCGTTGCTGGTGGCCGCTGAGTGGAGTCCCTCCACCCCCCCCACACCCCCTCTTCTCCCCTCCCCCCTTCTCCCCTCCTCTTCCTCCTCACACACCACCCTACCCCCCCCTCCTCCCCACAGACCCCCCTTCCCCATCCCCCTACTCCCCACAAACCCCCCTCCCCACACACGACCCTTCCCCTCTTCCCTTCCTCCCCACAGACCCCGTTCCCCCCTCCCCCTCCTCCCCACAAACCCCCCTTCCAGAGGGACGAAGGAACTGATTTCCAGAGGGCTAGTGGGCCGAATGAATTCTTGGGCTGGCAGCTCAGTCACTCAGGCCTGGTGGGCTGGCAGCTCAGTGACTCAGGCTGGGTGGGCTGGCAGCTCAGTCACTCAGGCCTGATGGGCTGGCAGCTCAGTGACTCAGGCATGGTGGGCTGGCAGCTCAGTCATGCAGACATGGTGGGCTGGCAGCTCAGTCACTTAGGTCTGGTGGGCTGGCAGAATATAAACTGCCAGAAATTCTGCCCAAAACAGATGATAGACTGTGTGTGTGTGTGTGTGTGTGTGTGTGTGTGTGTGTGTGTGTGTGAGTGAGAGATCAATTTTAGACATTTTTCATCTTTTTCTGCAGATCGCAGCAATGAAGGAGGAAAGTCTATCCTGGCCTGGATCTCACAGGGAGCCAATGAAGGAGGGAGACAAATACTAGGGTGAGGTTTAATACTTGCACTGGAAATACTTACTGATGGGCTGAAAGGACTCCTGGGCAAGTACAGGCCTGAGGGGCCGAATAGGATCTTAATAAAAAAGTCTGGGTGAAATCGTAGTGAAAGACGCTTTTTCTCGAATTTTCCTGGCCTGGCACAGGGGTTTTGGGCCAAAGTGCTCCTCTTGGGCTAATATGGGCATTTTGGGCAAAAGGGACTGGTTCCTCGGCTAATAGGGGCCTAAATATGGGCCGAAATTAGTGGTTTCAGGCAGGCCAAAAAACTAATTTCATTTCATTTCTATTTCAATTTTGAGCACAGAGCAGGCCAAACAACTCATTGCATTTTCATTCAATTTCAATTTCCATTGCAGATTCAAGCACAGGGCAGGCCAACAACTCATTGCAGTTTCATTTCATTTCCATATCCATTGCAGTTTCGAGCACAGGGCAGGCCAAACAACTCGTCGCATTTTCATTTCATTTCCATCTCCATTGCAGTTTCAAGCACAGGACAGGCCAAACAACTCATGGCATTTTCATTTCATTTCCATCTCCATTGCCATTTCAAGCTCAGGGCAAGCTAAACAACTCATTGCATTTTCATTTCCATTGCAGTTTCAAGGACAGGGCAGGCCAAACAGCGCATTGCATTTTCATTTAATTTACATTTACATTGCAGTTTCAAGCACAGGGCAGGCCAAGAGTCTCGTTGCATTTTCATTTCATTTCCATTCCCATTGCAGTTTCAAGCACAGGGCAGGCCAAACAGCTCATTGCATTTTCATTTAATTTCCATTTCCATTGCAGTTTCAAACACAGGGCAGGCCAAACAGTTAATTGCATTTTAATTTCATTTCCCTTTCCTATTCCAATTCCATTGCAGTTTCAAGCACAGGGCAGGCAAAGCAGCTCATTGCATTTTCATTTAATTTCCATTTCCATTGCAGTTTCAAGCACAGGGCTGACCAAACAACTCATTGCATTTTCATTTCCTTTCCATTCCCATTGCAGTTTCAAGCACAGGGCAGGCCAAACAGCTCATTGCATTGTCATTAAGGGCTAATAAATCATTCATAGCAAGTACATTGCAGACTCACAGTTCAGTTGATTCACAGTTGTGGCCTCTCCCTCGCGATTTTCCAGAGTGACTGTCCAGGCATCCGGGGTTTCTTTGTCCTGCTCCCCCCCCCCCCCCGAAGGGGCGTTACCTTAATCATCGATCATCGTGATTGACAGGCGAGAGGACCAAGCAGCTGATCTCAAGATTTTTTTAAACACTGATAACTTTTTTTTCGTCGATTGGAAAAATCCTCAGGGCTGCCTCGGAGGACTGTGAGTAAGATGGCCAAAATCATAGCGATACAGGGTAATGTTTTTTCTAAAATTAATATACAGCGCAGACAGGAAGTGGTCAAGATGAGACTTTTAGTTATATAGATGTAGTTCAGAGTTTATTTGAGATTGTAGTGTTTAATAGCCTGATGGCTGTAGGGAAGAAGCTGTTCCTGAACCTGGATGTTACAGTTTTCAGGCTCCTGTACTACCTTCCCGATGGCAGTGGTGAAATGAGCATGTAGCCAGGGTAGTGTGGGTCTCTGATGATGCTGGCTGCCTTTTTGAGGCAGCGACTCCGGTAAATCCCTTCGATGGTGGGGAGGTCAGAACCTGTGATGGACTGGGCAGTTTAATCACTTTTTGCAGTCTTCTTCACTCCTGGACGTTCAAGTTGCCGAAACAGGCCGTGGTGCAACCAGTCAATATGCTCTCTACTGTGCACCTGTAGACGTTCAAGAGAATCCCCTCTGACATACCAAATCTCCATAATCTTCTTCGGAAGAAGAGGCGATGATGTGCTTTAACCATATAACATATAACCATATAACAATTACAGCACGGAAACAGGCCCTCTCGGCCCTTCCAGTCCGTGCCGACCATTTGTTTTCCCCTAATCCCATCTACCTGCACTCAGACCATACCCCTCCATTCCCTTCACGTCCATATACCTATCCACTTTACTCTTAAATGTTAAAATCGATCCTGCCTCCACCACTTCTGCTGGAAGCTCATTCCACACAGCCATCACCCTCTGAGTAAAGAAGTTCCCCCTCACGTTACCCTGAAACTTCTGTCCCTTAATTCTCATGTCATGCCCTCTTGTTTGAATCTTCCCTACCCTCAATGGGAAAAACGTATCCACGTCAACTCTGTCTATCCCTTTCATCATTTTAAAGACCTCAATCAAGTCCCCCCTTAACCTTCTGCGCTCCAAAGAATAAAGACCTAACTTGTTCAACCTTTCTCTGTAACATAGTTGCTGGAACCCTGGCAACATTCTTTATAATTACAGCAGTGTGCTGGGTCCTGGAAAGATCTTTGCACGCCCAGGAATCTTTTGAAGTTTTTGACTCTCTCCACCATTGTCCCATTAATATAAACAGGATTATGGGTCCTCATCCTTCCTCTTCCAAAGTCGACAATCAGTTCTTTGGTCTTACTGACATTGAGAGCCAGGTTGTTGTGCTGGCACCATATGGTCAATCGGTCAATCTCACTTCTATACTCTGACTCATCATCATCTGTAATTCTGTAACGGTGGTGTTGTCGGCCAACTTGAGGATGGAGTTTGCACTGTGTCTGACTACACAGTCATGAGTATAGAGTGTACCAGAGAAAACCCACGCGATAACGGGGAGAATATACAAATTCCATACATACAGTACCCGTGGTCGGGATCAAATCCAGGTCTCTGGCACGGTAAGGCAGAAATTCTACCGCAGCGCCACCGTGCCGCCTAGCACTATGTTCCTCCAGCACTTTGTTTCTCAAGAGTTCAGCATCTGCAGTCATGGTGTCATTAGAGAATTAATATTCTATAATCACCCAGATGAATACATGAGTTCTGGTCAAGCAGGCAAAGAGACCAACATACAGTATGTCATAGAATCACACAGCATGGAAACAGGCCTTCAGGCCCACCAGGTCTGGTTGATTCATTAAGCCATTGACATTAATTCCACTTTAGCCCTCATTTCCACTCTCTATCCCAGGTTCTACCATTCAGCTACACACTAGGGTGGACATATTGACCTACCAATACTCACACCTTTGGCATGTGGGAGAAAATCAAAACATCTTGGAGAAATCTGTGGTCATGATGTGAATGCACAAACACCACATTGAGGCCAGAATTGAACAGGGGTCATCACAGGAGTGAAACAGTAGGGCAGCTATTAATGTGTAGGAAGGAATTGCAGATGCTGGTTTACACCAAAGACAGACACAAAATGCTGGAGTAACTCAGTGGGTCAGGCAGCGTCTCTGGAGAGAAGGAATGGGTGATGTTTCGAGTTGGGACCCTCCTTCAGATTGAGAGTCAGGGGAGAGGGAAACGAGGGAATGGAAGGTTAAGGTGTGAAAACGAGAGATCGAAGTTCATGAATATTGCTGCCAGGAACAGAAGTGTTCACATCAGGATGTCAATCTAAACTTTTCACCCTGCACACTTGGACATCCAAAGTGAGTGGGGAAATGTACAAACAGAAATTGAGCAGGCTTGCTTTCAAAGAAAATAGATTCCATAACTAATCTTATCCTGACCAAAGGAAAGGAACACATGACCAAGACACTGGTTAAATTTGAGTCCATCGTTTCATTCAGCATTCCCCATCTCCTCTCCAGTGGTCGACTGCTGAAAGCCATGGGGAGTCTGGGATTGAGCAGGGGATAAGGGAAGTAGGCAGCAAAAATGCCAATTTTTTTGCCAAGATGGGTGGCATAGTGTACTGACAAGTGTATTTTGCCAGTACTCTATGACCCTGTTTTGCCAAGATGGGTGGCGTAGCAGTAGAGTTACTGCCTTACGTGTCAGAGTGCCGGGTTTGATCCTAACTATGGGTGCTGTCTGTACGGAGTTTGTACAATCTCCCTGCACATGCGTGGGTTTTTTCTGAGGTCTTCAGTTTCAGGTTTGTAGGTTAATTGGCTTGGTATAAGTGTAAAATTGTCCCTACTGTGTGTAGGGTAGTGTTAATGTGTGTGGGGACAGCTGGTCTGCGCAGGCTCGCTTTGCCGAAGGTACTATTTCCGCACCATATCTCTAAACTAAATTAAACTGAGATATAATCTGAATTTTTTGGAGAAGTTATAACATCAATGAGTAATAGAAATCTAGTGGATACTGTAGGTTTCTACCTGGTCTTTCTATAAGTGACGTAGCTTACAAGTGGATTTTGAATAGTTTTGAACAGTAACAATGTTGCATCAAACAATGTTATTTCATGGAGATACAAGAAAGTGCAAATACTGCAATCTTGAACAAAACCATGTATATTAATGATTTGGAAGAGGGAATTAGGAGCAACACTAGCAAGTTTGCGGATGACACAAAGCTGGGTGGCAGTGTAAACTGTGAAGAGGATGTTAGGAAGCTGCAGGGTGACCTGGACAGGTTGAGTGAGTGGGCAGATGCGTGGCAGATGCAGTATAATAATAATAATAATAATAATAATAATAATAATAATAATAATAATAATAACAACAACTTTATTACGGACTCAAGGTCCAGACAAGGGGCAACATTACATTAAAAATTAAAAATTTATGCTAAATAGCGACATCTTCACCACATCTGCACACGCACCAATTTACACAAGAGGATATTCGCCTGTATATACAGCATGCGTCGTTTGCCTATAAATATCCTCATCATCTGTCATTTGTTCTGTAATAATATGCCCTAGATATTTTATCTTATTACAGACACTAAGATTGTTGTCAGACAATTTAAAATCAGGATATTTTAGGCTTTTATCCTCTTTGGTTCTACAGACCATAACAGCACTCTTACTAGCATTATATTTAATGTCATGTTCCACACCATACACAGAACATGCAGTAAGGAGCTGCTGGAGACCAGCGCTAGATGGACTAAAGACCACAAGATTATCTGCATACATAATATGGTTCACTAGAATGTTACCAATCACGCACCTAGTGTTACAGGCTTTCAATTGTTTAGACAGATCATCAATATATAGATTAAAAAGGACTGGGGATAAAATTCCCCCTTGTCTAACACCATTGCTAACCCCAAATGGGGCTGAGACCCTATTGCCCCATTTTATTTGCATAGTCTGGTGGGCATACCAGTAGGCCAGTATTCTCACAATGTATTTAGGCACCCCTCTTTGACGCATTTTACCAAACAGCTTTCTGTGATTAACACGGTCAAAGGCTTTGGAGGCATCAATAAAGCACATAAGGATTGAAGAGTTTTTGCCTCTATATTTGTTTACAATCTCCTTTAGGGCATAAATGCATGTCAGTGCCATGTTTAGCTTTAAAGCCAAACTGGTTATCTGTGGAGTTAGCAAACTCATGTATTCTGTCCAGCAGAACTCTTTCTAAAACTTTTGACAATATGCTGGCTATAGTTATGGGCCTGTAATTATTTAGACTGCCTACTTTACCCACTTTGTCCTTAATAACCGGCACTAACAGGACAGACAACATTGAGTCTGGTAACATGCCATGAATCATAAAGCCAGTAAAACAAATAGCTAGGAGAGGAGCTATCCTCATACTCGCATACTTAAGATGTTCAGCAGAGATATGATTCAAGCCACTTGCTTTGTTGTTGGACAGCTTGTTGATGGCATGATACATCTCATGTGACATAATCACCATCGAGTCATTACTCTCAATATTATCCACCCTATACAAGTCACCTTGGACACAGTTGAATAAAGTGCAGTAATGTTGTCGCCATAACTCCGCGATATTAGGCGTTCCGGAGATTCCATCTACGGTACATGGTAGAGATGTTTTGCAACTGCTAAGAGCTCTCATTCCTTCCAAAAATCTGTAGCATTGTTACTTAGCAGCTTCTTAGCCATGGAATCAGCCCTCATAGCTTGCTCATTTTTACAGATGAAGCGAACAGCATACTTATACCTTGCATTAGTGAGCTTCTTGTGCTCAAACACAGGCCCCTGTCTGGGTCTACCTGCCATAGCCCATGCTTTGGTGGCTTCACGGGCTTCAGTATGATACTCAGCTACATACTTATTCCAGCCAGGCCTGATGTTATGTGTCTTATTTTTATGCTTGCAGTAGGGCTTACTGCCTACATATAAGGCGCTTACTATATCATTATACATGGAGCAGATATCTCTCCTATGCTTCATATCTTTACAGTTAACATTACCACATATTATTGCATCTTTAGGTAGATGAATATTGCTTAAGGATTTATCTGTATGGGCATAATAGGCTAGGATGTCTTCCTTTGTAAGCGTTGACCAGTCCAGTTTTTCTGTATTAAAGCTATTTCTATCTCTGGATACCACAGGTATGTGTTCAACATTTATTGTCATAGCAACAGGTATATGATCAGTCATTGCTGCCCCGTACAGAATGCTCATACACCCCAATGAGGCATGTGCATCAGCTGTACTAATACAGTGGTCCAGCCATGATGTGGTGTGCCAGGCCTCACTAATGTAAGTATAGCTATCTGTAGGTAAAAGCACTTTGCTTGACAATATTAAATTATTATCTTGACAGAACTGAGCCATATGATTGGCAAATAATGAGTTCCTATCTGAGATATCTGCATTCATATCCCCAATGACATATACACTACAAGAATTATTGTTTTGAATGAAAGAATAGATGTAAGCAAGTCTATTTAAATATTCATCCTCATTCTGATGGCATTCATAGGGTATATATACATTCAGGATAACAAATTCCTTGTTTATTATATAGATAAATGTGAGGTTATCCACCTTGGCGGCTAAAAACAAGGGGGCAGATTATTATCTCTATGGGGTTAGGTTAGGTTAGGTAAGGGGGAGGTACATCGAGACCTGGGTGTCCTTGTACACCGGTCACTGACAAGTTGGCGTGCAGGTACAGCAGGCAGTGAAGAAAGCAAATGGAATGTTGGCTTTCATAACAAGAGGATTTCAGTATAGGAGTAGAGAGCTTCTGCAGTTGTATAGCGCTCTGGTAAGACCACCTCTGGAGTATTGTGTACAGATTTGGTCTCCTATTTTGAGGAAGGACATCGTTGTGAGCGTAGGTTCACGAGATTGATCCCTGGGATGGCGGGACTGTCATATGAGGAAAGATTGAAAAGACTAGGCTTGTATTCACTGGAGTTTAGAAGGATGAGGGGATCTTATAGAAACATATAAAATTATAAAAGGACTGGAGAGGCTAGATGCAGGAAAAATGTTCCCAATGTTGGACAAGTCCAGAACCAGGGGCCACAGTCTTGGAATAAAGGGGAGGCCATTTAAGACAGGTGAGAAAAAACTTTTTCACCCAGAGAGTTGTGAATTTATTGAATTCCCTGCCACAGAGGGCAGTGGAGGTCAAATCACTGGATGGATTTAAGAGAGAGTTAGATAGAGCTCTAGGGGCTAGTGGAGTCAAGGGATATTGGGAGAAGGCAGGCACAGGTTATTGATTGGGGACGATCAGCCATGATCACAATGGCGGTGCTGGTTCGAAGGGCCGAATGGCCTCCTCCTGCGCCTATTTTCTATGTTTCTAAAATACAAAGTGCTGGAGGACGTCAGCTGGTCAGACAACCTCTAGCGATGGAATGAACAGACTGCGGTTTAGGTTTTGGCCCTACTTGAGAATCTGAGTTGAGTTTACTTTATGGATACAGCATTGAAACAGGTACTTCGGCCCACCAAGTCCAGGTCAACCATCAATCGCCCGTTCATACTATGTTGTACCACTTTTGCACCCACTCCCTTCACCAGTGCCAATTCACAGCATCCAATCAACCTACAAACCTGCACATCTTTGGAATGTGGATAGAAACCGGAGCACCCAGAGGAAACCCACGCAGTCACAGGGAGAACTTGCAAACTTTCACACAGACAGCACCCGAGGTCAGGATCGAACCCGGGTTTCTGGCGTTGTGAGCTACTAGCTCAACCAGCACTACTAGCTGCACCACTGTGTACAAAACTTTGTGTTTTGTATATTACTGTAAGCTTGGGAACATGCCACGTTAATATTTATTGCATGTGAATTGAGGAAAATGCACCTTTTACACAACAGAGTGGATTGTTCAAAAGCAATAAAACGACAATGTTTCCTATAATAATTTAGCTCGCAGACATTTAGAAAATGAAGTCATAGTGCATCATAATGTAGTTGCGTGGATTTATTATGGCTGGTTTAGCAAAAAGCTTTTTGGTTATTTATGGCAGCAACATAACATTTTGTTACATTGATAGAAAATGCAAAGTACTCTATTATCTAAATTGCTCCATAAATACTACGAACACTGAGGTAAATAGCTACATCAAGTAAACTCTGGTTGATTATAATAAATGTAGCTTATTTTATCTATCAAGTGGCTCCTGTAGCTGAGTGTGACTCAACTGTAATCACACAATGTGGGTGTATATGTGATGTACGTTTTTTTGTCCATGTGATTTAATAATGAATGAGGTTTTACCAAAGCGCTGGTAAACTGCTGTCTCCCACCATTCATCCTAACTGAGTCAGAGTTGCTGCTGGGTGATTTGGATTGTATTTTTGACAAATACTGCTTTTATTCAACATCAACTTGGCAGAATTACTGAGAGCAACATTCCCGTTCAACAGGAAATATTGGATTCCTGCCAACCTGCCTGTCTATTCCAACTACACATTAAATAATACACAGTTATTGTGTAGGAAGGAACTGCAGATGCTGGATAATACCAAAGATCAACACAAAATGCTGGAGTAACAGTGGGACAGGCATCATCTCTGGATAGAAGGAATGGGTGATGTTTCAGGTTGTGACCTTTCTTCAGAGTCAGAGGAGAGGGAGAGATAAGGAACGGTAAAGGGCCTGTCCCACTTGCGTGTGATTGGCGCGACAGGCTGGAAGCGACGGTCATGCGAGTGTCGCGCGCGTCATCACGTGCCTCATGCGTCTCCATGCGTTAGCACAGCGCATTACGTCATTTGCGCATATAAAGGGGGTTGCTGGCTGCCATTCCATGATCATCATGGAAGAGGTACAGATTGCATTGCTACAACTGCAACAGAGACTTCTGTTAGCAGCAGCCCTCATGCTTACAGTTCATCTAGGCAGGAGTACAACAAGGAAGGCTAGCAAGAAACCCCAGGAAGAGGTCTGTGTGGACGAGGTCCTTGTTCCGGATGAGACCCACTTTGGGCCAGTGTGAGATCATGACGACGGATCTGCAACGGGAAGATGAGGCTGCCTTTAGAAACTTCACCTGGATCCCCCCCTGACCTGTTACAGGAGCTAAAGTCACGAGTCGGTCCTCTTCTGCAGAAAATGGACACCTTCATGAGGAAGGCACTGGAACCAGGCCTGCGCCTGGACATCACCCTCCGCTACCTTGCATCAGGAGACTCCAACAAGAGCCTCCCCTACAACTTCCGTCTGGCTCACAACACCATCAGCAAGGTTGTCCGGGAGACCTGTGATGCCATCAACAATACATATGAAGTAGAAATGATTGACTGCCCTAGTACACCTGACGAGTGGAGGAGAGTGGCGCACGGCTTTCAAACCAGATGGAACTTCCTGCACACATGTGGGACAGTTGACGGGAAGCATGTAGCCATCCTTTGTCCACCCAGGGGAGGACCACCATGACAGGAACTGATCTAATAAAAGGAGGATCTGTTAATGGAGGATTTTTGTATGTGAGATTAGTAATGCTGTGATAATTATAATACCTCACACACCGGATTTTCATAGAAATGCCATAATTATAAAAGTGGTTAAATGCCTTTGTCTGCTTTATATGACGTTTCATGAGACATTTTGCATTTAAATGCAGTTCAATGTCTGTGTGTGTTTTATTTATCTAATTAATCGAGGTTTTTATATGTGAGATGAGCTCCATGATTAGAGGTGGTTTCCATATGTGAGATCGATGCCATGATTAACTAACTGCTTTTCCCACTACACGTAAAGATTACTCTGAAGTTTAATAATCAAGTTGTAGGTGAACTTATTTGCAATAAATACAAAGACCCATGACTTTATAAGAATTAAATTGTTTATTTAGTGCAAGCATACAAATAACATATTGAAAAACACCAAGAAATAAAATGTTAATGTGCGCTGCAGATCGTAACAGTTGGGAAGAAATTCGACTGTGGCAAGAATGTGGTGAGTGTGGTGAGGATTTTCAAATCGCGCGCGCTTTTATTGTTGACTCGAAAAAGGTGGGCCGACTGATTTTGTGCGTCGTACGGTGACGTCATCACGCAACGCCACGCGCTACTCATACAACGTCAAGACACCTGCATGCGACTGCAATACGCCTGCACGTGTACGCGCTACGTCACGCCGGAAGTGCGTGAATATTTTGCTTCCCTACAAAATCCCTGAGCGCCACGCGATGCCGCGCACAACTGCATACCCCCCCGTGCTTCTCCATGCCACCGTTCCGCGCGGCCCAAATGAGACCAGTGCGCCTCAACGCGACGACAAGGTCGCGTAATTAGCGTGCCAAGGACACATAAGTGGGACAGGGGCTTACGGTGTGAAAATGAGACATCAAAGTGGGACACGTACCAAAGAAAATGTAGAATAGATCATTGTTAGCTAGGGGAAGATGACAATGGAGCGTACAAAGATAAAATGTAAGGATCATGCTATTAATTGTATATTTCTCCCTTACATTTGACCTCCAAAATGCAAAACCTCACACTTGACCAGATTAAACTCCATCTGCCAAGATTTGGAATGAATGATTCATTTTTGGGCTGCTGGGATATAACATGAGTCTTTAAGAGCTGTATCGTGACTTTGTGACTCAATGCCCCTAGCAATGAAGGCACGATACCACACATCTTCTTTACCACCCTATCCACTTGTGCGGCATCTTCCTTGAGCTATGATCTTGCACTGTTGCCCTGTCTCTCTTCTCTGCAAATAAACAACTGTCTGATATGTTTTTCTATTCCCTAACAGTTTTTATTGGTACTATATTGTTTGCAATATATGACAGTGAATGTGGCATAATTATGGCACTCTACTGTAATAAAATATCATATTCTAATGCAGAAATTAGAGATACTTACTTCGCGATACAGCATGGAAACAGGCGCTGGGCCCACTCAGTCCATGCCCACCATTGATCACCTGTTCACACTAGTTATATGTTATCCCACTTTCGCATCCGCTCACTACACACTCAGGGCAATTTACAGCAGCCAATTAACTTACAAACCTGCACATCTTTGGGATGTGGGAGGAAACCGGAGCATCGGAGGAAACCCACGCGGTCACAAGGAGAACATGAAGACTCCACACGGACAGCACCTGAGGTCAGGATTGAACCCGGGTCTCTGGCGCTGAGAGGCAAGAGCTATACCAGCTGCGACACCATGCTGTCCCATCATGAAGAGCTACAAATTACACGTCAATTGTTGTAGAAGGAGTGCCTTAATCCAATGCTACTATTCCTCTCCATTCATATGAATGGGTCATTGACTGTACTGTAGCCACACCTGCTTCATACCACCAGAGATCTGGGTTTGATCCTGACCTGGAGTGCTATCAGTGTGGAGTTTGCATGTTTTTCTAGTGACCACGTGGACTTCATCCAGGTGCTCCGGTTTCCTCCCATATCAGTTTCTTCTTACTTCCCACTCTTGGTGTCACTGTACATATCCAGGATTCCACAAACTATACATCCTGTAAAATCTCCCACAACTTAGTATCATTCTCAGAGTTTACAGTAATCTGTCTCAAATCCACAACAACAAAAAA
This sequence comes from Okamejei kenojei, assembly GCA_035221665.1. NCBI lineage: Eukaryota > Metazoa > Chordata > Chondrichthyes > Rajiformes > Rajidae > Okamejei > Okamejei kenojei. The sequence continues at coordinate 2,982,549 of CM069145.1, forward strand.
TAATCTAAATACTGATTCCGACTGTTGGCAAGCTGCAGGATCAAGTCAAGTTGAGTTTACTGTCATAAGCATGTATGGTGAGGTAGCAAAGATAGACAAAAGTGCTGGAGTAACTCAACAGGTCAGGCAGCATCTCTGGAGAAAAAGGTGGCATTTCAGGTCAGGTCTTCAGACTGTAAGTAGAGGGGAGGGGGGGGGGACTGGCGGCACGGTGGCACAGCAGTAGAGTTGCTGCCTCACAGCGCTTCCAATGCCAGAGACCCAGGTTCGACCCTGGCTATGGGTGCTTGCCTGTTTGTATGTTCTCCCCTTGACCTGAGAACTCTCAGAACTTCGGTTCTGAAGCAGAGAGCCAGAACCTGCCTCAACATCTACAGGCCAGTTGCAGTAACACCAATAATCATGAAGTGCCTGGAGAGACTGTTCCTTAAGCACATCAAGGCTGCTCTCCCACCCACCCTGGATCCACACAAATACGCATACTGAGCCAACAGATGATGCCATTGCCACTGACCTCCATGCTGTATTGCTCCATCTAGAATAATGGGGAGCATACGCACGGCTGCTGTTTGTTGATTACAGTCATACCCAGCAGGCTTGTCTCCAAGCTGTCTGACCTCGGCTTGGAACACAACATCTGCCTTTGGATAAAAGACCTCCTAACAGACCGACCTCAGTCAGTCAGGATGGGGCCCCACCGCTCTCCCACTGTCACTCAGCACGGGGGCTCCACAAGGCTGTGTGCTGAGCCCCCTCCTCTACTCTCTCTATACCTATGACTGTATACCAACCCACAACACAAACACAATCATTAAATTTACAGATTAGATGAAAGCAGTGGGAGAGAGTGAATGCAGGGGTTATTTTAAATTAGAGACATCAATTTTGTAAACCTTGTTCTAGCCTTTTCTTACTCCCAGTTCCCTCCCCTCTACTTTCAGTCTGAAGAAGGGTCCTGACCTGAAACGTCACCCATCCATTATCTCCAGAAATGCTGCCTGACCCGGAGAGTTACTCCAGCAGCTTGTGTCTATCTTCAGTATAAACCAACATCTGCAGTTCCTTTCTACACACGTGTACATGAGGTACATGTGAGGTAAAGTACATGCGAGGAAGGGTGAGGTACATGTACATTGAAAATCTTGCTCGCACCAATTTCATAGGCACATAGAATCAGACATTAAACAAAAAACATAAATTATATATAATTCTTACTTAGAATCGTAGAATCATAGAAAATAGGTGCAGGAATACGCCATTCAGCCCTTCGAGCCTGCACCGCCATTCAATATGATCATGGCTGATCATCCAACTTAGTATCCCGTACCTGCCTTCTCTCCATACCCCCTGATCCATTTAGCCACAAGGGCCACATCTAACTCCCTCTTAAATATAGCCAATGAACTGGCCTCAACTACCTTCTGTGTCAGAGAATTCCACAGACTCACCACTCTCTGTGTGAAAAAAGATCTTCTCGTCTCGGTCCTAAAAGACTTCCCCCTTAAACTTAAGTTATTACTTAATTATTACCTTATACTTAAATTATTCATAAATTCTACAGGACCATGAAAATAAATGACTGTGCAGAATAGAATGAGGAAGCAAGTCCATGGTGGTGTAAGAGGTGGCTTGTGATGTCCTGTTACTGAGGTGGAATTAGTGTTGTGCAGGCCGGTTCAAGAATCTGAACCTGGTGCTATGGGACTTTCTATCTGATAGTAACAGCAAGAAGAGGTCCAGTTTGTGTGGATCCTTGATGACAGACGTTGCCTTCTGGAGGTGATAGAATAGAAGAATAGAATGCCTTTTATTGTCATTCAAACAGCTTGGTTTGAACAAAATTGCATTTTCTACAGTCTTACATTACAAAAAACCCCAAGACCCACACTAAACAGTTTACACAAATATCTATCACAGTGAATCTCCAACACCTCACTGTGATGGAAGGCAAAAGTCTTATCTCTTTCCTTTGTTTTTCTCCAGCAGTCCAACTGCAGCGTCGAGGCGACTGGGGCTCACGATGTTAAAGCCCATGGCAGCGATGGTAAGTCCCGTGGCCGTTTAAACAGCGCCGGGGGATGTTAGGCCGCACTCCAAGTCCTTTAAACCCCGCGATTCCGGTGGGAGAAGTTGCCGTTGCGGGAGCTCTGAAAAGCGGTCTCCCACCAGGGACCTGCGAGCTCCCGATGTTCCTGTCCACCGGGCCTGCAGCCGGAGCCTCTGAAGCTCCGAAGTCAGGTCGCAGCCGCGCGCCACCACAGCTCTTCCCGCTCCGAAGTCAACCAGCTGGACTGGAGTACTCAGGTTCTGAGCCAGAGGCTGCCCGGCGCCGAGATGTTGAGGGCCCAACGACAGAACGTTGGTTTAATACTCTCTGAATTTAGGAGATTAAGAGGGGATCTTATAGAAACTTACAAAATTCTTAAGGGGTTGGACAGGCTAGATGCAGGAAGATTGTTCCCTCCAGGACAAGGGGTCACAGCAGGATAAGGGGGAAATCCTTTAAGACCCGAGATGAGAAAGACTTTCCACACAGAGAGTGGTGAGTCTCTGGAACTCTCTGCCACAGAGGGTATGTTGAGGCCAGTTCATTGGCTATATTTAAGAGTGAGTTGATGTGGCCCTTGTGGCTGTATGGAAGAAGCAGGGTACGGGATACTGATGGTTGATGATCAGCCATGGAACAGGCTCGAAGGGCTGAATGGCCTACTCCTGCACCTAATTTCTATGTTTCTATGTTTCTATGTCCCCGTACCCGTACAGGGAAGAGACTAACGGTTTCCCCCCACCCCCCACATATACACAGCTAAAGAAAAATGATAAAAACTAGACTCAAGACAAAAATAAAAATAAAAAGACAGACGGGCTGTAGTCGAACCGCTACCGATAAGCGCTGCCACACTAATCATGATCAATCATGAATTACTGTTCAAATTATTTAGCTAACTCTTAATGCCTTCTCTCCTGGTTTGGCCAGAGCCAACAGGGATTTTTTTAATCCAATCTGTCTCAGCACCTGGAGCAGAGAGCAAATTAGACTTCTTCACTTGTAATGAATGTTTGACCAACATTCAAATAACAATGAAGTAACTTTTCTTATATGTAATATATGTAAATATAGTTATAGTAAATATAGATGGACAGAATGGTTAGCTGCAAAACTCATTTCTTTCTAAATCCACTACCGGAAGAACAATAAATTGCTGCATATTATTGAATTCACTTCCAATAAAAGCTTTGTTAAAACAGGTAAATATAATATGCTGTGTCAGATGAAGCTGATCTCATGGACTCATAGCCACAAAGTCATAGAGTGATTATAGTATGGAAACAGGACCTTCGGCCCAACTTGCTCTCATAGGCCAAAATGTCCCAGCGACACTAGTCCCACCTTCCCGCGTTTGGCCCATATCCCTCCAAACCTGTCCTATCCATGTACCTGTCAAACTGTTTCATAAATGTTGGGATAGTCCCTGCCTCAACTGCCTCCACTGGCAGTTTGTTCCATACACCCACCACCCTTTGTGTGAAAATATTACCCCTCAAATTCTTATTCAATCTTTTTCCCTTCACCTTAAACCCAGGTCCTCTGGTCCTCGATTCACCTACTCTGGGCAAGAAACACTGTGCATCAACCTGATCTTGTCCTCATGATTTTATATACTTCTATAAGATGACCCCTCATCGTCCTGCTCTCCAAGGACTAGAGCCCCAGCCTATCACCGTCTTCTTATAGCTCAGACCCACTAGTCCTGGCAACATCTTTGTAAATCTTCTCTCTACCCTTTCAAAGCTTTCCCCTCATCTGCTCATACTTTATTAGTAATGATGTTTATCAATTCATCACAAATCACATTTCACAACATGCAATTTCAAGAACGAATAGACATAAAAAGCTGGAGTTATGCAGCAGGTCATACAGCATCTCTGTAGGTATGCTACAACTTAACTTGAGCAGCGCTGCAGTTCTGACTGGCGCCTTTCAAAGGGGGGGCGTGTTTAAAGTGCCGTTTTTCCACAGACTGGGCAAATCGATCCATATCAGGGGATTTCATTGCTGAAGAAAAATCGCTCCGACATTTCATTCATGAAGGTATTTTTAAATTACGCTAGATTATTTATTAGCTAGAGTAATTTAAAAATCATCTTCTAAAGCCTTGAGCGCCGACAACGGGAAGGATTTTACGTAGGGGATAAAATAAGGTACACAGTTTATTTTTACATTAAAACGTTGTTTTTATGAAGCCTTTAATCACATTTTCATGTTGCGAAATGGGGACAAAAAAATGTATGAACCGGCAGCGTTTCTCATGCCGACTTCACCACAAACCGCAACGTTCCAATCCACCGCATTCCACTAAAGCCCACTCACAAGTTGATTTAAATGGCCATTAATTTACAGGCATTAAACACTAAATTCCTTCCATTTGGCCTATAAATTCATGAAAATTAGATTTTCAAATCATGTTATATTGTGAATTATTGTGTGAATGTTATTTGGACACTTAGGCAATTTTAAAAAGTTTATCTTTTCTTAAGAAACGGATAGATGTTTAGATCTAGTAATTGAATTTTGTAATTAGCTACAATTAGGTAACTAACTAATTATATGCTTTAATTTCAGGTCATCCAAGTAATATTGTTTCATATTTGTTTCAGAATGCTTCAATCTATAATAACTGAAAATTGATTTTCTTAATTTTTAAGAAATTATGCTCACAGCTTTTGTGTTAAGTCAATGGAAAAGGCAATGGGGAACAAGATGCTAATTTCCGAGTATGAAAATGGCCATAACTTTTTTAATACTGAAGATATGAAAGTGAATTAGGTGTCAAATTAAACTTATTTTTATGCTTTATCTGATGGAATAAATTGCAGACTTGATTTTTTAAATCTCAAAATATTGTAACATTGCTAATCTCTGGAGAAAAGGAATAGGTGATGATTCTGTGATGAAACGTCACCCATTCCTTCTCTCCAGAGATGCTGGCTGTCCCGCTGAGTTACTCCAGCATTTTGTGTCTATCTTTGGTGTAAACCGACATCTGCAGAGGGTTCCTGACCCAAAATGTTGCCTATTCATTTTCTCCTGAGGTTGTGCCAGACCTGCTGAGTTACCCTGGCAGTTTGTTACTTTTTATGTATTAACCAGCATCTGCAGTTCGTTGTCTCTACATAAATAATTATACCACTTAGCAAAAATCTATTGCTAAAACTAATACAAGAGCATTAAAGTCAGTGAATCACAGGCTGATTCAAGCATTAGGCAGTTGGATTAAGACATCAACATTCATTCATTACTGTCATGGAAGTGATGCTTAACACTTCAGGCAATGCAAGATGCTGAAGTGATAGGAGGATAGTTCATCAGTTCTATCTACCAATGAACTGAAGTTATTGCACAACTTGCCCTATGTCCAGAAACAATTCATTTATCCACTTTCTATCCATTGCACCTTTTAAGGAAAGTTTATTTTGCATCATTAGCAGAAGCCATGAATGATAATGCAGTGAAACACATTTTCACTTACCATGCAAGCTTATTGATCATGCTCTGCATGTTTGAGAGCTTAGTGCTTTCACAGTGAGAATTAGCTCCCATGCTCCCCTGCCAAGGACAGGAATGAAAGCTTCTTATATCTGATTGATGTGCAGAATATGGATTAACATTGCAAACAATGTAAAGAGATCCTACCAATCTTTGTAAAATGTTCTCAGCTCCATCTGCAACAGTGGCCGAAAAAACAAACATTGGTTTAGTTTCTTTTAGAGATACAGCATGGAAACAGGCCCTTTGTCCCACTGAGTCTGCCCCGACCAGCAAATACCCATACAATAGTTCTATTCTACCCACTATGGACGATTTACAGAAAGTAAATAAATTACAAACCTGCACGTCTTTGGTGGTATGTGGGAGGAAACCAGAGTACCCAGAGAAAACCCATGCAGTCACAGGGAGAATGTACAAATCCATTCAGCCAGTACCCATGGTCAGGATTATACAGTAGTACAGTGAGGCAACAACTCAACCACTGCGCCACACATACTGTATACATGCAAATGGCAAAAGATCATTGAAGTAAAAAGCACTGCCAATAATAGATTTCAGAGAACATAGAACAGTACAGTGCCTGAAGAGACCGTTCGGCCCACGATGTCTGTGCCAAATATAATGCCAAGACCAACTCTTATCAGCCTGCACATAATCAATTTTCCTCTATTCCCTGCATATCCATGTGGTTATCCAAAAGCCACAAATGTATCTGCCTCAACCACCAGCCCCAGTAGCTCGTTCCAGGCACTCACCACTCTCAGTGTAAAAAACAAGCCCTGCATATCTCCTTTAAACTTTGCACCTCTCACCTTAAAGCTATGCCTTCTAGTATTTGATTCATCTATTCTGGGAAAAAAGGTTTGGACTGTCTACCCTATCTATGCCTCCCATGATACTTCTATCATCTACCCGCATCCTCTGGCGTTTTTAACAAAAAACAATCCAAGTCTGTCCAACTTCTCCCTGTCGCTAATACTCCCTAATCCAGGTATTGTTCTGGGTAACTCACTTTGCACTCATTCCAAAGCCTCCACATGCTTCCTGTAATAGTGCAACCAGAACTGCGCTCAATACATTAAATGCAGCCAAAGCAAACTCCTATAACACTGTGACACGGTAGACAAAAGTGCTGGAGAAACTCAGCGGGTGCGGTAGCATCTATGGAGCGAAGGAAATAGGCAACGTTTCAGGCCAAAACCCTTCTTCAGAGCTGCATCATGAGTTCTTTACTCATTGCCCCAACCAATGTAGAGAAGCAGACCATACACCTTCTTTATCTTTCTATCTACTGGAAGTTGTGGACTTGGACCCCAATATCCCTCTGTACATTATGCTGTTAAGGATCATGCCATTAATTATGTTTAACCCTTACATTTAAATTTCATACTTAATAAACATACTCATTTGAAAAACATCATGGTTTTCACCATATTTTCAGCTATTTTACATTGTGCGTTCTGAAACGCCTGAAGCTGGAACAAACTAATTATACAATTCATAGCAGGTTAATCTTCATTTGAAAATAAGATTACTCTCCTTTCTTGTCATGGGAAGCAAAAGCAATGTAAAAGCTATGTTTGTATTTGACTGGTACATAAAAGCTACGCTGTAATCTGACAGGAGGCTATTTTGAGAATAATGAGATGATTCCCAACTGGACAAAATGTTTGATCTCCGCTGTGTCAAAACAAGGAGAAACTTACTTGCTGCGTAAACTTCCCAAGCCAGTCCTGTGTCTAGTTCAGTTTAGTTTATTGTCACGTGTACCGAGGTACAGTGAAAAGCATTTGTTGTGTGCTAACCCGTCAGCGGAAATACAATACATGATTACAATCGAGCCATTCAGAGTGTACAGATACATGATAAAGGAAAGTAATGTTTAGTGCCTTAGTATCTTCCTTCGGGAGGGATGCGACTTTTCATGTTGTATCCCCCGTCTCCGCCTGCGCTGAGGCCTAATGGCGGAGCTGGCGGCCTCCAACTGCGACCGATCCGAGGCTCTGGAGCCAGCCAGGACTTACCAGCGCGAGGCTGGCCGGCTTCGGGGCTGTAGCGGGTTCTGGCGGCGGTGACAGCCTGACTCGGGGCTGAGGAGGTGTCCCGGTGGCGACGGCGGCCGACCTCGGAGGTTCGGCCCAGCAGACGACATCGTCGGGTGCTCGCAGGTCACAGGTTGGTGACCTGTTTTTCCGGAGCTCCCGCGGCAACAGCTGCGTCCGCTGGTCTGGAGGGCGGCAGCTTCGGCAGCTTCGACCGCCCCGGGCCGCGGAGTTGAACCGGCCCGTTCGCGGAGCACGGTTTGAGCCGCGGGACTGACTTACTTACCATCACCCGGTGGGTCACAACATCGGAAGCCTGGATCGCCTCAGCGCAGAGGGAGAACAAGGAGGGAAGAGACACAGACTTAAGACTTTTGCCTTCCACCACAGTGAGGAGGTGCCTGGTGAACTCACTGTGGTGGATGGTAATTTGTGTTTATTGTGTGTTTTGTTATTTTATTAAATGTATTACTGCAGGGAACAAAATTTCGTTCAGACCGAAAGGTCTAAATGACAATAAAGGATACTTTACTTTACTTTTACTTTACTTTACTTTATCTTTAGACTTACGCTGCATGAGAGTAACCTTGATAAGAAGTGTAAAACGCTTTATAAGAAACTAGACTAAGTGGGACCCGTTTGGTCCCAGTCACACGGGAGGCCTGGTTCCCCAACGTAATATTCCACCACTCACCTGTTCCCCCAACGCAACGGCGGGAGCATTCTGTAGCCGTGGAACGGGGACGGCTTCAGACGGGGCCTGTCGGGGGGATGTGTGTGTGGGGGGAGGGGGGCTGTGAGTGGGTGGAGAGGAGGGTGGGTGGGGGTAAGGGATGGGTGGGGGTAGGGGGGATGGTGGGGGGAGAGGGGGTGTAGGGAGGGAGGTGCAGGGGAGCTGGGTTGTAAGGGAGGGGGTTGTAGGGGACGGGTTTGTAGGGGACGGCGGTTTGTAGAGGAGAGGGGGTGTGGGGAGGGAGTGTATGTGGTAGGGGGGGAGGGGATGTTGTGGGGGAGGGGTGGTGTGGGGGGAGGGGTGGTGTAGGGGTGCTGTGGGGGGGTAGGGGGTGGTGTGGTGGGGAGGGGGTGGTGTGGGGGGAGGGGGTGGTGTGGAGAGGTAGGGGATCGTGTGGGGGGAGGGGGTGGTGTGGGGGGAGGGGGTGGTGTGGGGGGAGTGGGGTGGTGGGGAGGAGGGGCTGGTGGTGGTGGGTGGTGTGGGTTTTGCGGGGAGGGGGAGGGGGTGGTGTGGTGGGGAGGGGTGGTGTGGGGGAGGGGCTCCCATCCCTGGCTCTGACCGCACTCAGCGGTTCCAGGACCCCGGCTGCACACATCGGCTTCCGGCTCGTAGTGGTGGTCGGCCCCCACTCACAGAACACAGCCCCCACTCACAGCCCCCACTCACAGAACACAGAACACAGCCCCCCACTCACAGAACACAGCCACAGAACACAGCCACTCACTCACAGAACACAGCCCCCACATCACAGAACACAGAACACAGCCCCCACTCACAGAAACACAGAACACAGCCCCCACTCACAGAACACAAACACAGCCCCCACTCACAGAACACAGAACACAGCACACAGAACACAGCCCCCCCCACTCACAGAACACAGAACACAGCCCCCACTCCACAGAACACAGAACACAGCCCCCACTCACAGAACACAGCCCCCACTCACAGAACACAGAACACAGCCCCCACTCACAGAACACAGCCCCCACTCACAGAACACAGCCCCCTCACAGAACACAGAACACAGCCCCCACTCACAGAACACAGAACACAGCCCCCCACTCACAGAACACAGCCCCCACTCACAGAACACAGCCCGCCCCCACTCACAGAACACAGAACACAGCCCCCACTCACAGAGCCCCCACACAGAACACAGCCCCCACTCACAGAACACAGCCCCCTCACAGAACACAGAACACAGCCCCCACTCACAGAACACAGCCCCCACTCACAGAACACAGCCCCCCACTCACAGAACACAGAACACAGCCCCCACTCAACAGAACACAGAACACAGCCCCCTCACAGAACACAGAACACAGCCCCCACTCACAGAACACAGCCCCCTCACAGAACACAGCCCCCACTCACAGAACACAGAAACACAGCCCCCACTCACAGAACACAGCCCCCCCTCACAGAACACACACAGAACAACAGCCCCCCTCACAGCACAGAACACAGCCCCCCACTCACAGAACACAGCCCCCTCACAGAACACAGAACACAGCCCCCCACTCACAGAACACCAGAACACAGCCCCCACTCACAGACACAGAACACAGCCCCCCTCACAGAACACAGAACACAGCCCCCACTCACAGAACACAGAACACAGCCCCCACTCACAGAACACAGCCCCCACTCACAGAACACAGCCCCCGCCACTCACAGAACACAGCCCCCCTCACAGAACACAGCCCCCGCTCACATCACAGAACACAGCCCCCCCTCACAGAACACAGAACACAGCCCCCACTCACAGAACACAGAACACACCCCCCTCACAGACACACAGAACACAGCCCCCACTCACAGAACACAGCCCCCACTCACCACAGAACACAGCCCCCCCACAGAACACAGAACACAGCCCCCCTCACAGAACACAGAACACAGCCCCCCTCACAGAACACAGAACACCCCCCACACAAGAACACAGAACACACCCCCCCTCACAGAACACAGCCCCCGCTCACAGAACACAGAACACAGCCCCCCGCTCACAGAACACAGGCCCCCGCTCACAGAACACAGAACACAGCCCCCGCTCACAGAACACAGCCCCCGCTCACAGAACACAGCCCCCGCTCACAGACACAGAACACAGCCCCCACTCACAGAACACAGCCCCCGCTCACAGAACACAGAACACAGCCCCCACTCACAGAACACAGCCCCCGCTCACAGAACACAGAACACAGCCCCCCTCACAGAACACAGCCCGCTCACAGAACACAGCCCCGCTCACAGAACACAGAACACAGCCCCCCGCTCACAGAACACAGAAACACACACAGAACACAGCCCCCGCTCACAGAACACAGAACACAGCCCCCGCTCCACAGAACACAGCCCCCGCTCACAGAACCACAGAACACAGCCCCCGCTCACAGAACACAGCCCCCCGCTCACGAACCACAGAACACAGCCCCCGCTCACAGAACACAGCCCCCCTCACAGAACACAGAACACAGCCCCCCTCACAGAACACAGCCCCCGCTCACAGAACACAGAACACAGCCCCCGCTCACAGAACACAGAAACAGCCCCCGCTCACAGAACACAGCCCCCGCTCACAGAACACAGAACACAGCCCCCGCTCACAGAACACAGAACACAGCCCCCACTCACAGAACACAGCCCCGCTCACAGACCACAGAACACAGTCCCGCTCACAGAACACAGAACACAGCCCCCGCTCACAGAACACAGCCCCCGCTCACAGACACAGAACACAGGCCCCCCGCACAGAACACAGCCCCCGCTCACAGACACAGAACACAGCCCCCGCTCACAGAACACAGCCCCCGCTCACAGAACACAGAACACACACAGCCCCGCTCACCGTCACAGAACACAGCCCCGCTCACAGAACACAGGCCCCGCTCACAGAACACAGAACACAGCCCCCGCTCACAGAACACAGAACACAGCCCCCGCTCACAGAACACAGAACACAGCCCCCGCTCACAGACACAGAACACAGCCCCCGCTCACAGAACACAGAACACAGCCCCCGCTCACAGAACACAGAACACCAGCCCCCGCTCACAGAACACAGCCCCCGCTCACAGAACACAGAACACAGCCCCCGCTCACAGAACACAGCCCCCGCTCACAGAACACAGCCCCCCTCACAGAACACAGCCCCCGCTCACAGAACACAGCCCCCGCTCACAGAACACAGAACACAGCCCCCGCTCACAGAACACAGCCCCCGCTCACAGAACACAGAACACAGTCCCCGCTCACAGAACACAGCCCCGCTCACACACAGAACACAGCCCCCCTCACAGAACACAGGCCCGCTCACAGAACACAGTCCCGCTCACAGAACACAGGTCCCCGCTCACAGAAACACAGCCCCCGCTCACAGAACACAGAACACAGCCCCCCGCTCACAGAACACAGAACACAGCCCCCCGCTCACAGAACACAGAACACAGCCCCCGCTCACAGAACACAGCCCCCGCTCACAGAACACAGCCCCCGCTCACAGAACACAGCCCCCGCTCACAGAACACAGCCCCCGCTCACAAAGCCCGCTCACAGCACAGCCCCCCCTCACAGAACACAGACACAGCCCCCCTCACAGAACACAGCCCCGCTCACAGAACACAGAACACAGCCCCCGCTCACAGAACACAGCCCCCGCTCACAGAACACAGCCCCCGCTCACAGAACACAGAACACAGCCCCCGCTCACAAGAACACAGAACACAGCCCCCGCTCACAGAACACAGCCCCCGCTCACAGACACACAGAACACAGGCCCCCGCTCACAGAACACAGAACACAGAACACAGCCCCCGCTCACAGAACAAGCCCCGCTCACAGAACACAGCCCCCGCTCACAGAACACAGCCCGCCCCGCTCACAGAACACAGCCCCGCTCACAGAACACAGCCCCCGCTCACAGAACACAGCCCCCGCTCACAGAACACAGCCCCCCGCTCACAGAACACAGGTCCCGCTCACAGAACACAGAACACAGCCCCCGCTCACAGAACACAGAACACAGCCCCCGCTCACAGAACACAGAACACAGGCTCCCGCTCACAGAAGCCCCATCACAGAACACAGCCCCCGCTCACAGAACACAGCCCCCGCTCACAGACAGCCCCCGCTCACAGAACACAGCCCCCGCTCACAGAACACAGCCCCCCTCACAAAACACAGAACACAGCCCCCGCTCACAGAACACAGAACACAGAACCAGCCCCCGCTCACAGAACACACAGAACACAGCCCCCACTCACAGAACACAGCCCCCCTTCACAGAACACAGCCCCCGCTCACAGAACACAGGCCCCGCTCACAGACACACACCCCCCTCACAGAACACAGCCCCGCTCACAGAAACACAGCCCCCGCTCACAGAAACACAGGTCCCGCTCACAGAACACAGAACACAGCCCCCGCCCACTCACAGAACACAGGTCCCGCTCACAGAACACAGGTTTTCCCGCTCACAGAACACAGGTCCCGCTCACAGAACACAGCCCCCGCTCAACAGAACAACAACAGAACAACAGAACACAGCTCACAGAACACAGCCCCCGCTCACAGTAACACAGGCCCCCACTCACAGAACACAGCCCCCCTCACAGAACACAGAACACACCCCCCGCTCACAGAACACAGCCCCCGCTCACAGAACACAGTCCCGCTCACAGAACACAGTCCCGCTCACAGAACACAGCCCCCGCTCACAGAACACAGCCCCCCGCTCACAGAACACAGAACACAGCCCCCGCTCACAGAACACAGAACACAGCCCCCGCTCACAGAACACAGCCCCCGGCTCACAGAACACAGAACACAGTCCCCTCACAGAACACAGGCCCCTCTCAGAACACAGGACCCGCTCACAGAACACAGCCCCCCGCTCACAGAACACAGCCCCCCGCTCACACAGAACACAGCCCCCGCTCACAGAACACAGCCCCCGCTCACAGAACACAGGCCCCCGCTCACAGAACACAGGTCCCCGCTCACAGAACACAGCCCCCCCTCACACAACACAGTCCCGCTCACAGAACACAGCCCCCCCTCACAGAACAACACAGCCCGCTCACAGAACACAGAACACAGCCCCCCCGCTCACAGAACAGAACAGCCCCCCGCTCACAGAAACACAGCCCCCCGCTCACAGCCCCCGCTCACAGAACACAGGCCCCCGCTCACAGAACACAGACAGCCCCGCTCACAGAACACAGCCAGCTCACAGACACCCCGCTCACAGAACACAGAACACAGCTCACAGAACACAGCCCCCCGCTCACAGAACACAGAACACAGCACACAGCCCCCGCTCACAGAACACAGGTCCCGCTCACAGAACACACTCACAGAACAACACAGAACACCCCGCTCACAGAACACAGAACACAGCCCCCCCTCACACAGAACACAGAACACAGAACAGTCCGCTCACAGAACACAGAGCACAGCCCCCGCTCACAGAACACAGAACACAGAACACAGGCCCCCCCTCACAGAACACAGCCCCCCTCACAGAGGCACAGCCCCCGCTCACAGAACACAACACAGCCCCCCCTCACAGAACACAGTCCCGCTCACAGAACACAGCCCCCCTTCACAGAACACAGCCCCCGCTCACAGAACACAGAACACAGCCCCCGCTCACAGAACACAGCCCCCCTCACAGACACAGACACCCCCACTCACAGAACACAGCCCCCCACCACAGAACAGAACACAGCCCCCGCTCTCAGAAACACAGCCCCCACTCACAGAACACAGAACACAGCCCCCACTCACAGAACACAGCCCCCCCTCACAGAACACAGCCCCCGCTCACAGAACACAGAACACAGCCCCCGCTCACAGAACACAGCCCCCGCTCACAGAACACAGAACACAGACCCCGCTCGCACTTTGATCACTACACTCCTTCAACTTTATTCTCGTGGCCGGTGATTGACAGCGGGTGCCGGAAGGAGCGTCGCCGCCCCGGCGAATAACAGACCAATAACTTTTCTAATATTTCACCGATCGGAACAAAACTTGGTGCGCTTGGAGGAGAGGAGTATGGCGAGTAAAAATCCTAGCGATATTGGGTACCGTATTTGCGCAATTTAAAAAACAGGTAGAGATAGATATAGAGATAGAAACAGAATCTCCCTTACATTGTTACAGGAGAAGCTTCTGGAAGAAGCTAACTTAACTTGAATAATGCAACATTTACCCTGGAATCCAAACAAACCTGCCAGGAGCTCAACACTTTGGCCAATCAACAAACAGCAGGGTAACTGCCTAGCAACATTATTTACAAGATGCCCAGACTGGTTGGCTCCATCCACAGCCTGGAAATTTCCACTGACAAAGATTAAGCAATTCTGACAAATGCAGGGATCCTCCATTTTATGGTGTCTTTAATTTGATCCAAATTAATAGTTTGGGATCCTCACTGTCCTGTGATGACCCAATCTCACATCTCCAACATTTCTCCACCTCGTGGACTTCTTGCTGGCCTTCCACCCTCTCTGGACCTTTTTATTTTCAACTGCCAGCAAATGTCTTGATGTCTCCACTCCCCTTACCAAATCCATTCTCACCCCCTGTGAATGCACAACCCTTCACTCACTCAGCAACAGTCTCCACATCATCATTAACCTCACCGATCAGGGAGGTGCCATTGGAGTCTGGCGCGCTGACCTCATTCTAGACCAGGTGCCAGGTCTTGGACACCTCCTCATACCCACCCCTTGATCATTTCCCCAAGTTAATCATGAGACCATCATCTCCCAGAGTATTTCTGATCTCTTCACCTCTGGCCATCTCTCCACCACAGCCTCCAACCTCATTGCTCCCCAGTTCCACATTGCCAACTTCTATCTACTTCCCAAAATCCACAAACAAGCCAAATCTGGCAGACCGTTTGTTTCTGCCTGCTCCTGCCCCACAGAACTCATCTTCAAACATCTTGATTCTATCCTATTCCCCCTTGTCCAGTTCTTTTCAACCTACATCCAAGACACCTCACAGCCCTTCAACTTTTCTATATCTTTCAATTTCTAGGCCCCCATTGCCTCACCTTTACCATGGATGTCCAGCCCCTTTACACCTCATCCCCCACCTGGAAGGTCACAATGCCCTCCGGTTCCTCCTTGGACAGAGACCCAATCAGCTCCCCTCTATTCAACGCTCTCCTCAGCCTGTCAGAACATCCTCACCCTCAACAACTTCGCTTTGGCTCCTTTCATTGTCTCCAAGATAAAGATGTAGTCATGGGCACTCGCATGGGCCCCATCTTTGCCCATTTTTGTTCCAAATGTTCAGTGCCACCATTCCCCCAAATCTTTCTCCACTACATCAACGACTGCATTGGGCTGCCCCCTGCACCCGTCCAAAACTTCCACATCTCTGTGTACAAAACTTTGTGGGGGGGGAGGTGGTGTGGGGGAGGAGGGGGTGTGAGGGAGGGGGGTTGGTGTGGTGGAGTGGGGTGGTGTAGGGCAGGGGAGCTAGTCTGGGGGAGGGGGGTGGTGTGGGGGGGAGGGGGATGGAAGGACTCCACAGTGGCCACCGGCCACGGCATCACACAACATCTCCCTCAGCTTTCCCAACTCCACACAGCAGCTTACCTGACTCCACTCTTGCTGACTCAATCAGCATGGCTCACGGACTCAGCCCCGCCTCTGGGTATTTATTCTACAGCGGGTGCTGGAAGGGGCATTACCGTCATGGTGAGTGACAGGACCAATCTGCTGATCTCACGATTTTTTAAACCTTCATAACTTTTGTATAATTCCACTGATCGGAACACAACTAGGTCGCTTGGAGAGAGGAGAAAGGTGTGTAAGGTGATCCTAGTGATAAAGGGTACGGTTTCTGCGCAATTTAAAAGAAAGCAAACCGGAAGTGGTCAAGATGAGAGCTTTAATCTATAATACTAAAAGTCTGATCTTGACCACTTCCCTCTGTTCTGTATATTGATTTTAGAAAAGAAATGCTGCCACTTATGGCTGTGAGTTTTGACCATCCTACGCTCCCCCTCCGCTGAGCAGGACAAGATTATTTTTCCCATCTATGAAAAATAAAAGAGTTATTAGTGTTTACAAAATATTGTGATTCTTTCTCCCGAAGGCCAAGCCCCTTCCGGAGGGACTATAAAACCCAGAAGTGTTGAATGCCTCAGTCAGTCTCTGCAAGATGGGGGAGCGAGAGGGTCACGTCTCTCAGTCTGAACTGTGAATAACACTGAACACATGTCTACTCAATTGTGAGTGGAAATACTAAAGCTGTGTTGCAAATTAAAGTTGCCTTGCCTAATTAAAGTTGCCTTGCTTTCTACATAATTAAAAGTCTAATCTTGACCACTTCCTGTTTGCACTATATATTGATTTTAGAAAAAACGCTACCATGTACGACTGTGATTTGTGGCTATCTTACTCAGAGCCCCTCTCCGCTCATCAGGTGCCGAGGATTTTACCCATCGGTGAAAAATAAAAGAGTTATTAGTGTTTAAATAATGTTGAGATTCTCTCTCCTGTCAATCACGCAATGAAGGTCACTTCCCTTCTGATGGGAGGGGGGGAGGGTCTATAAAACCCAGAAGTGTGGGCGTGGCTCAATCTCTGCAAGATGGAGGAGGGAGAGGCCACGACTCACTGTCTTTAGTGGCCTTGCACCCTGCTTGAAATGGAATTTCAAAGAATAGCCGTGAGTCAACTGCCAGCCCACCAGCCTTGAGTGAGTGAGCTGCCAGCACAACAGGGTTGAGTGACTGAGCCGCCAGCCCAAGAATCCATTTGGCCCGCAATATCCATACTAGCCCTCTGGATATGAGTCCCTTCAGCCCACAACACCCACAGTAGCTCCAGAAAGCCCCCCCCACCCACCCACCTCCACTGCCCCCCTCCCCCCACTGGCCACCAATATTGAAATTGGTGGAGAGGGACCCAAAGGGTTCCACTTAGTCTAGTAATAACTAGCTATCAAATCTTCCTTCAACCTCCAACTTTCCAGAGAAAATAATTCAAATCTATCCCACCTCTCGCTGTAGCTGAACCCTCTGATGCAGGCAACATTCTGGTAAATATATAAATGACATGGATGAACATGTAGTTGGGTTAGTTAGTAAGCTTGCAGCTTGCACCTGGATTGCTGGAGTTGTGGACTGTGTGGAATGCTGTTAATGCTAAAGGTAGGATATAGATTTCCAACAGAAATGTGCAGAGAAATGGCAGATGCAGTTTAATCCTAGCAAGTGTGAGGTGTTACGCTTTGGTAGGTTGAATGTAAATGAAAGACATGCAGATGATGGTGAGATTCTATGTGTGGGAAGGATCTGCAGATGCTGGTTAAAAGCAAAGGTAGACAAAGAAGCTGGAGTAAGATAGCATCTCTGAGGAAAAGGAAATGGTAATGTTTTGGGTTACCCTTCTTCAGACTGACAATTTGGGTCGAGACCCTTCCTCACACTGAAGAAGGGTCTCGAACTGGAACGTCACCCGTTCCTTTTCTCCATAGATGCTGTCTGAGCCGTAGTCAGTCAGAAACATTTTCCCAGGGTGAAAATGTAAAAAGAAGCTACAGGGCAGAGCTTTAAAGGGCAAAATGTAATGAACATCTGTAGGGCATGTATTTTACACAGAGGACAGTAGGTGCCTGGAACAAGCAGAGGTGGTAGTGAAGGCATGATAATGGCATTTAAGAGGCTTTTAGATAGACACATTGATATGCAGGAATTGAGGGACACAGATTATATACAGTTTATCCTGACATCAGGTTCAGCACAGAAGGGTCTTTTGCATGTTCTACTGTATGTTCTTTGTATCTGTTTCCACATATTATGCCTGACCTTCTGAGTGTGTCAGCATTCCCTGTTTTGTTTCACCCTGGAAAGTCTCAGCTCAATAACTGCAGCAAATTGAATTGCCTTTCCTTTTTACCTGATAATGGAACAGTACAGATTCGTGACTCAGAACAGGGAATTTCAGCCAATCTTCTAATATTACTGTGACAGTCTAGGAAAAGCCCCATCGCAGACCATTATTCTGTCCCAACAATACGTTTTAAATTAATTTCCATAAACTTCCCGTTCCTCTCTTTTTAAAATAATTATTCATTTCTTAGGGAAGCGAGTGTCACTGACAAGACCACTATTTATTGTCATGGAGTCACAGAATCATACAACACATACATGCTGACCAACATACTCCACGCGGCAAATAAGGAAAAAGGTTGAGTCAGCGGAGCGGCCTATTGGGAGCGGCCGTGTTGGGTGAGGTGCTGTGTGGTGGTAAACAATAGACAATAGGTGCAGGAGTAGGCCATTCGGCCCTTTGAGCCAGCCTACATACCATTCTATGTGATCATGGATGATCATCCACAATCAGTACCCCGTTCCTGCCTTCTCCCCATATCCCCTGACTCCGCTATCTTTAAGAGCTCTATCTAACTCTCTCTTGAAAGCATCCAGAGAATTAGCCTCCACTGCCTTGTGAGGCAGAGAATTCCACAGACTCACAACCCTCTGTGTGAAAACATTTTTCCTCATTTCCGTTCTAGATGGCTTACCCCTTATTTTTAAACTGTGGCCCCTGGTTCTGGACTCCCCCAACATCGGGAACATGTTTCCAGCCTCTAGCATGTCCAAACCCATAATAATCTTATATGTTTCAATAAGATCCACTCTGATCCTTCTAAATTCCAGAGTGTACAAGCCCAGCCGCTCCATTCTATCAACATATGACAGTCCCGCCATCCCGGGAATTAACCTCGTGAACCTACGCTGCACTCCCTGAATAGCAAGAATGTCCTTCTTTAAATTTGGAAACCAAAACCGCTCACAATACTCCAGGTGTGGTCTCACTAGGGCCCTGTACAACTGCAGAGGGACCTCTTTGCTCCTATACTCAACTCCTCTTGTTATAAAGACCAACATGCCATTTGTTTTCTTCACTGCCTGCTGTACCTGTATGCTTACTTTAATTGACTAATGAACAAGGAGCCCCAGATCTCATTGTACTTCCCCTTTTCCCAATTTGACACCATTCAGATAATAATCTGCTTCCTGTTCTTTCACTAAAGTGAATAACCTCGCATTTATCCACATTAAACTGCATCTGCCATGCATCTGCCCACTCACCCAATACTGCTCAAGTCATCCTACATCCTCATAGCATCCCCCTCACAGTTCACACTGCCACCCAGCTAAGTGTCATCTGCAAATTTGCTAATGATACTTTTAATCCCTTCATCTAAATCATGAATGTATAATGCATAATGTAGTCTTTGACAACTACACCTGCGGAAATTGTGCGGAGCATCCTCAAGAGTGAAGGTGAGCAGTCGGACGTTGTTGTGCATGTTGGCACAAATGATATAGGTCGGAAGAGGAAGGAGGTTCTACAACACGAGTTTACGGAATTGGGCAGAAGACTGAAAAGGAGGACCTGCAGGGTAGTGATCTCAGGATTGCTTCCAGTACCTTGCGCTGGTGAAGATAAGAATAGGAAGATAGGGGATATGAATGTGTGGCTGAGGAGTTGGTGCAGGGAGCAGGGATTTAGATATCTGGATGATTGGGATCTCTTCCGGGGCAGGGGTGACCTGTATAAAAGGGACGGGTTGCACCTAAACTGGAGGGGGAACAACATCCTAGTGGGAAGGTTTGCTAATGCTACACGGGCGGGTTTAAATTAGATTGGTAGGGGGTGGGATCTAATACAGGACAGAGAAAGGTGAGAGGCTAGAGGTTGGTATGGGGGATAGTGTGGGAAAGGTTAGTGAACAGAATAGGCAGGTGAAAGGTGGAGAGCAAGGAAGGAGGGTTGGTTTAAACTGCATGTATTTCAATGCAAGGGGCCTGATGGGTAAGGCAGATGAGCTTAGGGCGTGGATAGGTACAAGCGACTGGTTAAGGGAGGGGCAGGACTGGCAACTCAATGTTCTGGATACATGAGCTTCAGGAAGGACATGGATGAGGGGAAAAAGAGGAGGGGGGGTTGCATTGTTGGGTAAGGAGGATGTCACGGCAGTGTTCAGAAGTGACATTACGGACGGCTCGTCTAGTGAGGCTATATAGGTGGAGCTGAGGAACAAGAAAGGGATGATCACCTTGTTGGGGGTGTACTACAGACCCCCAAACAGGAATTAGAAGAGCAAATATGCCAGAGATTGCAGACAGCTGCAGGACAAATAAGGTTGTACTAGGGGATTTTAACTTTCCCAACATTGACTGGGATTATCATAGTGTAAAATGTTTAGATAGGGTGCAATTCCTCAAAAGTGTTCAGGAGAGTTTTCTTAAACAGTATATGGAGGCCCCCACATGTGAGAGGGCAACAGGTTGCAAAGTTCAGATCGGATTCGAACAGGCTGGTTAAACTTTGGAGGTGCGTTGGCTTAAATAAAGATGCTGTCACTTTAACATCTCGGGTTTTTTCCAGTCTGTCAGGGCACACAGTTGGGAGCTGGGTCTGGGTGACCGGGCAGTGATAATTATGAGAATTTGCAGCCTTGTGAACCGCAGCCAAACTAGAGGCTTCACTCAGGAGTGGGTCGCAGCTCCCCAGCTGACGGGACCTGTTCTCACTCTCTTTGAAGGAGGCGCTGCCCGTTCAGTGAGTGGGCAAACGTGGAGCCAACCCGTAATATGAGTGGGAGCATTTTCTCAGTCAGACTTTGTCGGCAGCTGGGGTGGGGGATCTGGGAGAGAGAGCTGGCGATGCCGCACAGCGGAACAGTTTAATAATGACTCTTTAAAATCTGCCCTTTGGTCATTCGGCAACCTGGCCTGCTCTGATCTGACAGCCCTCTCGCTAGCTCGCTGCGTGCCCGATCCTTGAGCCCTGGCGACATCCTTGCAACTGGGCAGCACGGGGGCACAGCGGTAGAGCAACTGCCTCACAGCACTAGAGACCCGGGTTCGATCCTGACTGCGGAGTTTGTACGTTCCCCCCGTGACCTGCGTGGGTTTTCTCCGAGATCTTCGGTTTTCCTCCCACGCTCCAAAGACGTACAGGGTTTGTAGTTTAATTGGTTTGGTATAAATGTATAATTGTTCTAAGTGTGTGTAGGATAGTGTTAATGTTCGGTGATCGCTGGTAGATGTGGATTTGGTGGAACAAAGGGCTTGTTTCCGTGCTGTATCTCTAAACTAATGAAACTAAATCTCCTCTGCATTCTTTCTAATTTAAAGGCAGGTTGTTGACATCCTAATTGGCCATTGCTCATCATGCTTGGCTGACACTTCATTAATCACTACAGTCCTGTGGTGAAGATGCTTCCACAGTACTGGTGGATTTACATCCAGCAGCAATAAAAGGACAGAGATGTATTTCCAAATGGAAGTAGTGTGCAGCTTGGAGGAGTACCTGCAGGTGGCAGTGTTACCACACACCTACTGCCCTTGTACATGGTGCCAGAAGTCGCAGGTTTGGGACGTGCATTTTAGTCGCTCAGGTGAGCAAACTACAATGCGATGTGTAGACGGTGTTCACTATATGCCAGGGGTGAAAGAAACGTCTGCTTTGGGTGCTTGGTGTAGTGCAAGCAGGCTGTTTTAGCTCTAGATTATTTCAAATTTCTTGATAAGTGGAGAATGTTTCATCATGCTCTTGGCAAGTGCCTTGTAGATGGTGGAAAATCTTTAATGTATCTGGAGATCAGTTACTCTCTGCAGGATAGTTTGTGTCTGACCTGTTCATGTCTCAATACCCCATAATGAAAAAGCGAAAACAGGTGTTTAGACATTTTTGCAAAGTAATTAAAAATAAATAACTGAAATATCACATTTACATGGTGTCAGGGTCCGGGATGTGTCTGAACGTGTCCAAGATATCCTGAAGAGGGAGGGAGAGGAGCCTGAGGTCGTGGTACATAATGGTACCAATGACATAGGTAAAAAGAGAGAACAGATCCTGAAAGAAGAATTTAGGGAGTTAGGAAGAGAGTTAAGGAAAAGAACCGCAAAGATAACAATCAGAGGATTACTTCCTGTGTCATGCGACAGTGAGAGTAGGAATGGAGCAAGGTGGAGGATAAATGCCTGGCTGAAGGACTGGTGCAGCGGGCAGGGATTCAAGTTTCTGGATCAGTGGAGCCTCTTTTGGGGAAGGAGTGACCTGTATAAAAAGGACGGGTTGCACTTGAACCCGAGGGGGACCGGTATCCTGACCTGGAAATTTGAAAAGGCTACTGAGGGGACTTTAAACTAGAACAGTTGGGGGGAGGAGCTCAAATGGAGAAAGCCATTAGACAGGGTCTGAGGCAGGAGGCAGAAGGGAAGCACTCAGACCCAACATGTAGGGGGGAAAGAAGAAAAAAATAATAAGAGGTGGTGGGTTTCCAGGGCAAAAATCAAAAGGGGCCACTTGTCAACATAATTGTATAAGGAGTAAGAGTGTTGTAAAACCAAGCCTGAAGGCTTTGTGTCTCAATGCAAGGAGCATTCGTAATAAGGTGGACGAGTTGAATGTGCAGATAGCTATTAATGACTATGCTATAGTTGGGATCATGGAGACATGGCTCCAGGGGGACCAAGGCTGGGAGCTGAACATCCAGGGATATTCAATATTCAGGAGGGATAGACAGAAAGGAAAAGGAGGTGGGGTAGCGTTGCTGGTGAGCGAGGAGATTAATGCAATAGAAAGGAAGGACATTAGCTTGGAGGATGTGAAATCGATATGGGTAGAGCTGCGAAACACTAAGGGGCAGATAATGCTAGTGGGAGTTGTGTACAGGCCACCTAACAGTAGTAGTGGAGTTGGCGATGGCATCAAACAGGAAATTAGAAATGCGTGCAACAAGGGTAAAACAGTTATAATGGGTGACTTCAATCTACATATAGATTGGGTGAATCAAATGGGCAGGGGTGCTGAGGAAGAGGATTTCTTGGAATGTACGCGGGGTAGTTTTCTAAACCAACATGTAGAGGAACCAACGAAAGAGCAGGCTATTCTAGACTGGGTATTGAATATTGAGGAAGGGTTAGGTAGCAGTCTTGTTATGCGTGGCCCCTTGGGCAAGAGTGACGATAATATGGTTGAGTTCTTCATTAGGATGGAGAGTGACATAATTAAGACAGAAACAAGGGTTCTGAACTTAAACAAAGGTAACTTTGAAGGTATGCGACGTGAATTGTCCAAGATGGACTGGCAAGTGATTCTTAAAGGGTTGACAGTGGATGTGCAATGGAAGGTATTTAAAGACTGCATGGATGAACTACAACGATTGTATAAAAACAAAAGATGGAACATACAAATTAGCCAGAAATAGCAGCCTACCAGTACTGGGAGAAATTCCAGTAGAGGAGGACAAAGGGCTTAATTAGGAAAGGGATAATAGATTATGAAAGAAAACTGGCAGGGAACATACAAACTGACTGCAAACGTTTTTATAGATATGTGAAGGGAAAGAGATTAGTTAAAACAAATGTAGGTGCATTGCATTCAGAAACAGATGAATTGATCATGGGGAACAAGGACATGGCAGACCAATTGAATAACTACTTTGGTTCTGTCTTCACTAAGGAAGACATAAATAATCTGCCGGAAATAGCAGGGGACCGGGGTTCAAATTAGGTGGAGAAACTGAGTGTAATCCAGGTTAGCCGGGAAGTGGTGTTGGGTAAATTGAATGGATTAAAGGCCGATAAATCCCCAGGGCCAGATAGTCTGCAACCCAGAGTACTCAAGGAAGTACCCACAGAAATAGTGGATGCATTAGTGATAATTTTTCAAAACTCCTTAGATTCTGGAGTAGTTCCTGAGGATTGGAGGGTAGCTAATGTAACCCCACTTTTTAAAAAAGGAGGGAGAGAGAAAATGGGGAATTACAGACCAGTTAGTCTAACATCGGTAGTGGGGAAACTGCTAGTCAGTTATTAAAGATGGGCTGGCAGTACATTTGGCAAGTGGTGAAATCATTGGACAAAGTCAGCATGGATTTACGAAAAGTAAATCATGTCTGTCGAATCTTATAGAATTTTTCGAGGAAGTAACTAGTAGAGTGGATAAGGGAGCACCAGTGGATATGTTATATCTAGACTTTCAGAAGGCTTTCGACAAGGTCCCACATAAGAGATTAGTATACAAACCTAAAGCACACGGTATTGGGGGTTCAGTATTGATGTGGATAGAGAACAGGCTGACAGACAGGAAGCAAAGGGTGGGAGTAAACATGTCCTTTTCAGAATGGCTGGCAGTGACTAGTAGGGCACCGCAAGGCTCAGTGCTCGGACCCCAGCTATTTACAATATATATTAATGATTTGGACGAGGGAATTGAATGCAACATCTCCAAGTTTGCAGATGAAACTAAGCTGGGGGGCAGTGTTAGGTGTGAGGAGAATGCTAGGAGGTTGCAAGGTGACTTGGATAGGCTGTGTGAATGGGCAAATGCATGGCAGATGCAGTATAATTTGGATAAATGTGAGGTTATCCACTTTGCTGGCAAAAACAGGAGGGTAGACTATTATCTGAATGATGGCAAATTAGGAAAAGGGGAGATGCAACAAGACCTGGGTGTCATGGTACACCAATCATTGAAAGTAGGCATGCAGGTGCAGCAGGCAGTGAAGAAAGCAAATGGTATGTTAGCATTCATAGCGAAAGGATTTGAGTATAGGAGCAGGGAGGTTCTACTGCAGTTGTACAGGGTTTTGGTGAGACCACACCTGGAGTATTGCGTACAGTTTTGGTCTCCAAATCTGAGGAAAGACATTCTTGCCATAGAGGGGGTACAGAGAAGGTTCACCAGACTGATTCCTGGGATGTCAGGACTTTCATATGAGGAAAGACTGGATAGACTTGGCTTGTACTCGCTATAATTTAGAAGACTGAGGGGGAATCTTATAGAAACTTACAAATTTCTTAATGGGTTGTATAGGCTAGATGCAGGAAGATTGTTCCCGATGTTGGGGAGGTCCAGAACAAGGGGTCACAGTCAAAGGATAAGGGGGAATTCCTTTAGGATCGAGATGAGGAAAACATTTTTCATACAGCGAGTGGTGAGTCTATGGAATTCTCTGCCACAGAAGGTAGTTGAGGCCAGTTCAGTGGCTATATTTAAGAGGGAGTTAGATGTGGCTCTTGTGGCTAAAGGGATCAGGAGGTATGGAGAGAAGGCAGGTACAGGATACTGAGTTAGATGATCAGCCATGATCATATTGAATGGCGGTGCAGGCTCGAGGGGCCGAATGGCCTACTCTTGCACCTATTTTCTATGTTCTATGTTTCTAAGTATTCAGACCCTTTACTATGACACTCAAAATTGAGTTTAGGTTCATCCTGTTTCCATTGATTATCCTTGAGATGTTTCTACAACTTGATTGGAGTCCACCAGTGGTAAATTAAATTGATTGGACATGATTTGGGAAGACACACACTGGTCTATATAAGGTCCCACAGTTGACAGTGCATGTCAGAGCAAAAACCAAGCCATGAAGACGAAGGAATTGTCCGTAGACCTCCGAGACAAGATTGTGTTGAGATACAGATGTGGGGAAGGGTTTAAAACTATTTCTGCAGCATTGCAGGTCCCAAAGAGCACGGTAGCCTCCATTATTCGTAAATGGAAGAACTTTGAAACCACCAGGACTCTTCGTAGAACTGGCCGCCCGGCCAAACTGAGCAATCAGGGGAGAAGGGCATTGGTCAGGGAGGTGACCAAGAACCCGATGGTCACTCTGACACAGCGAATCTCCAGAGCAACGGAGCTGGAGCTGCCTTCTGTGAGGGAATCCCCGTTCCAGCGCAGGCTCGCAGAAACAGCAGGTACAGTAAACTCAGTACCTGGAAACAAAGGGGAAGCCTCCATTCAGTCCGGAAAGGTGGCCGGCGGGCAGGACTTCAGGTCAGACTGAAGCGCAGGGGACTTCGGCCCCCTCTCCATACTATCCTACTGGCCAACATACAGTACCTTGAAAACAAAGTGGAGGACTTAAGGGCAAGGCTGCTTTACCAAAGGGAGCTGAGGGAAACCAAGGAGCTGATGGTGGACTTTGGAAGGGGTAGGATGGGGACCCACAGTCCCGTTTATATCAACGGGTCGATGGTGGAAAGGGTCAAGAACTTCTAATTCCTGGGCGTGCATATTTCCGAAGATCTCTCCTGGTCCTAGAACACTGATGCAATTATAAAGAAAGCACATCAGCGCCTCTACTTCCTGAGAAGATTACGGAGAGTCGGTATGTCAAGGAGGACTCTCTCGAACTTCTACAGGTGCACAGTGTAGAGAGTACGGTGTAGAGAGTGTAGAGAGTGTACGGTGTAGAGAGCATGCTGACCAGTTGCATCGTGGCTTGGTTGGGCAAATTGTGCGTCCAGGAGTGGAAAAGACTACAAAAAGTTGTAAACACTGCCCAGTCCATCATCAGTTCTGAACTCCCCACCATCGAGGGGATCTATCGCAGTCGCTGCCTCAAAAAGGCTGCCAGCATCATCAAGAACCCACACCATCCTGGCCCCACACTCATCTCACCGCTGCCATCAGGTAGAAGGTACAGGAGCCTGAAATCTGCAACACCTAGGTTCAGGAACAGCATCTTCCCCACAGCCATCAGACTATTAAACTCAACTTCAAACAAACTCTCTACTATTACTGCCTATTGCACTTTATCTGTTTATTTATGTGTGTGTATATACAGTGGCTTGCAAAAGTATTCATACCCCTTGAACTTTTCCTCATTTTCTCACGTTACAACCACAAACATAAATGTATTTTATTGGGATTTTATGTGATAGACCAACACAGAGTGGTGCATAATTGTGAAGTGGAAGGAAAATGATGTATGGTTTCCAAATATTATTACAAATAAAAAACTGAAAAGCGTGGCGTGCAAAAGTATTCAGCCCCCCTGAGTCAATACTTTGTAGAACCACCTTTCGCTGCAATTACAGCTGTAAGTCTTTTGGGGTATGTCGCTACCAGCTTTGCACATCTAGAGACTGAAATTTTTGCCCATTCTTCTTGCAAAATAGCTCAAGCTCAGTCGGATTGGATGGAGAGCGTCTGTGAACAGCAATTGTCAAGTCTTGCCAGAGATTCTCAATTGGACTTAGATCTGGACTTTGACTGGGCCATTCTAACACATGAATATGCTTTGATCTAAACCATTCCATTGTAGCTCTGGCTGTATGTTTAGGGTTGTTGTCCTGCTGGAAGGTGAACCTCCGCCCCAGTCTCAAGTCTTTTGCAGACTCTAACAGGTTTTCTTCCAAGATTGCCCTGTATTTGGCTCCATCCATCTTCCCATCAACTCTGACCAGCTTCCCTGTCCCTGCTGAAGAAAGCATCCCCACAGCATGATGCTGCCACCACCATATTTCACAGTAGGGATGGTGTGTTCAGGGTGATGTGCAGTGTTAGTTTCCCACCACACATAGCGTTTTGCAATTATGCCAAAAACTTCAATTTTGGTCTCATCAGACCAGAGCACCTTCCTCCACATGTTTGCTGTGTCCCCCACATGGCTTGTGGCAAACTGCAAACGGGACTTCTTATGGCTTTGTTTCAACAATGGCTTTCTTCTTGCCACTCTTCCATAAAGGCCCGATTTGTGGAGTGCATGACTGATAGTTGTCCTGTGGACAGAATCTCCCACCTGAGCTGTGGATCTCTGCAGCTCCTCCAGAGTTACCATGGGCCTCTTGGCTGCTTCTCTGATCAATGCTCTCCTTGCCTGGCCTGTCAGTTTAGGTGGACGGCCATGTCTTGGTAGGTTTGCAGTTGTGCCATACTCTTTCCATTTTCGGATGATGGATTGAGCAGTGCTCCGTGAGATGTTCAAAGCTTGGGATATTTTTTTATCACCTAACCCTGCTTTAAACCTCTCCACAACTTTATCCCTGACCTGTCTGGTGTGTTCCTTGGGCTTCATGATGCCCAAGGAACATTTTTTTGTTCACTAATGTTCTCTAACAAACCTATGAGGCCTTCTCAGAACAGCTGTATTTATACTGAGGTTAGATTACACACAAGTGGACACTATTTACTAATTAGGTGACTTCTGAAGGCAATTGGTTGCACTGGATTTTATTTAGGGGTATCAGAATAAAGGGGGCTGAATACATTTGTACGCCACACTTTTCAGTTTTTTATTTGTAAAAAGATTTGAAAACCATGTATTATTTGCCTTCCACTTCACAATTATGCGCCACTTTGTGCTGGTCTATCACATAAAATCCTAATAAAATACATTTATGTTTGTGGTTGTAATGTGACAAAATGTGGAAAAGTTCAAGGGGTATGAATACTTTTGCAAGCCACTGTATATATTTTACTTCGGAGTCACGTGAGTGACTACGTGAAGACCCCGCCAGGACGCGTGCGCGACATATCGTCGAACGCATTGCGGAAGTGACAGTCGGGAGGAGCGCCGCTCCTCCAGCGCGAATTTTGAAAATTTACTGAAGGTAAGTCTTACCTTTTCTGGTGAGCGTGGCGACTCCGTGTGTTTCTTTTGCAGAACGGAGGAAGCACCATGGAGTCGCCAAGGGAGAGCAGCCGCTGATACCGCTGCTGTGGAAGCAGCCAGCAGCGTGCCGTCTCTCCAGAGCTGCAGGTGCTGCCAGCAGCTCCCGGCTTCTCGCTGCTACAGACTGCAGGTGCGCTGCGGTCGGCGGCAAAACCACCCGGAAGTCGGACAGGTCCGTTGACTCGGCTGGGTCCGGACCTGAAGACACCCCATTCCCGGATAGGGACGGTGGGGCGTCTTTCCCGCGGGAGCGGGTGGGGAGCAGTGCTCCAGCCGTGACCTGCTTATGCAGGGGCAGAGTCACAGTGGGTCTCTTCGCAGACCCACGGCAGCATCCTTTCAAGGACTGCCAAATGTCTCACCCTCTTCGCAGGGAGCATTAGGGGTCAGAGCTGGGCTGACCCTGAAGAAGGGGGCAATGGCTGAACAGTCCAACTGTGAGGGGTGCCAGAAGAGAGAGCAGCAGAAGATTGTGGCATGCTGTATCAACTCAAGAAGGACTGCCTATACAAAGCTGCAAGCCAGTGAAAAATACATGGCTACAAACCAGCTACAGGAGCAAGCCATTAAACTTTATGGCTGGGAAGTACATTGCTCCCAGAGAACTCCATTTCTCTTAAAGTACCAGCAGTCCATGACCCCATCTGGGGCAACAGGAGCCCATCTATAAGGAGCCAGGAGGTGAAGCTCCAGAGGAAACTGCTGGCTGCTAAAATCACAGCAGTACCAGGACAACTGATTGGGGTTGATTTGCCTGAAGAGTTACGTGATGCTCTAGCAGACTGTGTAATACTCAGTGGAGATTTACAGTTACAGGAAGAGCATCATCAAGAAGTGCGGAATTATGCAAGACAAGTAGCACACAGGCACCAAAATTGCTGTTGGGGGACCTCCCGAAGCAGGTGAAAGACCTGCATGAGGAAGCCAAGGTTATAGGCCTGATCAAGGTGCCAAGCATCTCTAAAACCCCCTATCAACAGCGGCAGCACCCCTACACACCCACCAGACATCGGTGCTATGGAAGACCATCTGGTGGTGAAAGCTCGAAGGCCGGCCCACCTGCACAGCGGTCTTTCAGACCATGGACCAGCCCGGCCTTCATGGAAAACGTGCCAACCCCACAACGCAGCAACACAATACCAGAAGAAACAACTGCGGAGACAACCCACACAACACCGGTAACCATGGAGGTAGGTGGGTCTGGTTGTCTTTAAAAAACATTGCATGTCCGATTCATTAAAGTTGGAGGACGGTTGCACTTGTTTCATCATGTGTGCTGCACTTTTACCTCTGAACTTTTACATACTCGGAAGTATTCAGAATTACAAAATTGAATTTGTATACGAACTACCGTCCCAGTTCAGCATACGCCTAGCAGGAAGTTCATACTTCACAAAAAGAGAGAACAGCAGGCCATGCTGAACTGTTAAGACTAACAGTAATCTAACCTGCACCTAATTTCTATGTTTCTATGTTTCTATGACTAAAACACAAAATGGATTGAGAAAACAATCAGAGAATTTCAAGAGTTCGTATCAAATATATTTATAAAAAAAACTAAAAAGATGGGTGGTTGCCGTATCATTATAGATTTGACCGAACTAAATACTTCCGTTCAGTATGCCCATTTCAAATTAGACACGTTTGTCACACACAGGGTCCATCGTAAATACCTGAAATTTTATCTGGATGGGACAGCAATGGTAGTATGCCTTATCCAATGGGTTGTCATCAGCACCCAGGCTATTACAAAATTTATTAAACCAGCTTTAGCATGCTTAAAGAAACATAACCATATCGTCTTGGCTTACCTTGATGATATTCTCATTGTAGGTGAAAATGGAGCTGGCTACATTGGTGGTATCAGGCACAACAGAGAGGTTTAACGTACATCCAGATAAATCAAAATTGGAACCCTCCACTACCATGGATTATTTGGGGTTCACTATTGACTCTGTTCATATGTCTACACCTTGCACCAAACAAAGTGACAGACTTGATGGGAGTATGCAAAAGCCTCACTGGCATCAGGGAACCATCCATTCGGCAAGGAGCAAGAGTGATTGGGAATTGGTGGCTGCGTTCCCAGCAGCACAATTGGACCACTCCATTATTAAAACCTGGAAGAGGGAAATTTTAGCTCTCAAAAATCATACAGGCCATTTCAATAGGCCTATGCAACTACCAGGGAAAGTAATTAGAATTAAACTGGTGGATAGAAAAGTTCCATATTTATCCTAACCCCAGCACCCCATTCTATATCCCTAGGGTACATTACAGACTGATGCCAGTGCTAAAGGTTGGGGAGCAACTAATACCACCGCAAGTTGTGGTGGCAGATGAGTGCACAAAAATTATTCTGTTTAAAGCACTAGGAATTAATTATCAAGAAATGCTGGGAGCGTTTCATGGACTCAGGGCCTACTGCTCAGATGAGCACCAGTTGCATGTACGGTACAGATTGATACCACACTGGGGGCCTATATATAATCATATGGGTGAAATAAAGTTGATATCATGTGATGAATTGCCTAATAATATCTGGCACTGGTGTCTGGGAGAGAGATTGGATCTCAACCACTTACCTTCCAGGCAAGCTAAAATTAATAGTGGCAGACATCAGGTCACGTAAATTCAACGACAACATTAAATGGATGTTGGATCGGAAAGTGTTTACAGATATTATAGACCGGTATGGGACACCAGATATCGACCTTTTTTCCATCCGGACTAATTCACCAACTACCAACATATGTTGCTTGGGAACCAGACCCAGGGCAGCAGCGATGGACGATTTCTCGCTGCATTGGGGGGGGGGTGGGTGGGGGGGGGGGGGGGGGGGGGGGGGGATTTGTTTTGCTATGCATTTTCCCCTTCTGCCTCATCAGGCGAGTCTTACAATAATTAAACAAGACGCCGCAAGGGTACCATGGTTCCCAACAGTACAAAGATGGTCTCAGAACTCTGCTCTGGATCAACAACGGCCAAGGAGGTTGGCACACCCCGTGCGGGAAAGTATCCGTGCCATGACTGTATGAACTTGTTGATTTGCAGTTTCTGAACAGGCCATTTCTGGGATACGGACTCTCCGACAGGACGATCAATGCCATCTCAGCGTCGTGCAGGGAGTCCACGAGAAGACAGTACCTGACATATGTCAGGAAATGGGAAGTGTTCAGCACCAGGACGAACACTACATATGACTCAGCCACCAACACTGAAGTGCTGGAGTTCTGGCCACCCTTCATTTCGATGAAGGATTGAGTTACAGTGCCATTATTGTGCAAGGAGTGCCCTATCTAATATCTGGGCAGAGGGAGTGATCACCTGGCTATAGGATCACACCCACTAGTACCTAAACGAATGAGGGGTATTTGTACTCTATTCCCCCAGGTCCCAGATACACCTATATATGGGACATAGGTAGTACACCATGTTACGAGAATGGACACCAATATCGGGGCTCACTCTGGACAAACTAATATCCTAGATGGGAATGATTATGGCACTTGGATCAGCACAACGGGGTCCAGTCCTTACACAAGCTAGAATAGGACGTCATGTCTGTCACAAATGGCAGATAACCTGCTACATACAGGGGTACTTAAACTAGACTGACCCGGTTCCTTTGGCCAATATTAGAGTTCTGGCCTATCCTGCAGATAGTCGGCCCTGCATAGTGACACATACTTTCCAATATATAGTCACCAAGACACTTATGGGGCACGGAGAGAGCTTTCTCATTAGCCATAAATGCCCTCACCTAAGGTCACAGTGCAAACCATATCCAGATGGTTCGGGTGGTATTACGGTGCAGTGGTGAATACTAAATGTTTTCAAATCTCACTCCAACAGGGCTGCATCTACATCGGACGCTAGGATGATGGGAGTTCCTATGGACCACATCCTTGCCACAGCGGGGTGGAGCAATGAACGCATTCAATGCTTTATAATAAACCCGTGCCGATCCTGAGACGTTTGCAGGGAAAAATTAAGTTCTGTAAAAATAAAATTACCCCAATGTGGGGCATATTATTTTAGGTATGAATAATACCTTTATTGTTTTTCAGCACAGTGTCGTGTGTGAAATACGTTCATCCTCCGTCCCAGAATGGCAGTGTGTGAGCATGGTCTCGTTCCAGGGCATGAAATCACAGAGCTTTGAAATCTTCACGTAGTCACTCACGTGACCTCCGAAGTAAAATAGTAAGATTTAAATGAAACTTACCAGTTTGAAGTTTGATCTTTATTTTAAGAGGAGTTACGAATGAGGGATTACGTGCCCTCCGCTCCCAAAACCCTCTATTATAAAGTTCAACTGGTATGGAAGTTCTCTCTTATCTTACTATATTAGTCTACTCTGGTATCTGTGATTTCACACCACTGCTTTGAAGAATGTCGCGCATGCGTCCTGGTGGGGTCTTCACGTAATCCCTCATCGTAACTCCTCATAAAATAAAGATCAAACTTCAAACTGGTAAGTTCTCATTTAATCTTACTATTCTATGGTATATGGACACGCTGATCTGTTCTGTATTTATGCCTACAATATTCTGTTGTGCTGCAACAAGCAAGAATTTCATTGTCCTATCTGGGACACATGACAGTAAACTCCCTTGACTTGACGTCTTGCGATCCTGGATAAAAACCTGCTACAGAGTGTTCTGAATCTCAGACTGGGGCAGAGGTTCACCTTCCAATAGGACAACCCTAAGCACACAGCCAAGACAACGCAGGAGTGGCTTCATGACAAGTTTGTGAATGTCCTTGGGTGGTCCAGCTAGTCTTGAACCCGATCGAATATCTCTGGAGGGATCTGCAAACAGCTGTGCACCAACGCTCCCCATCCAACCTGACAGAGCTTGAGAGGATCTACAGAGAAGAATGGGAGAAATTACCCAAATACATGTGCCAAGCTTATAGTGTCATTCCCAAGAAGACTTGAGGCTGTAATCGCTGCTAAAGGTGCCTCAATAAAGTACTGAGTAAAGGGTCTGAATACTTATGTAAATGTGATATTTCAGTAATTTCTTTTTAATTAATTTGCAAACATTTCTAAAAATCTGTTTTCGCTTTTTTATTATGGGGTTTTGTGTGTAGATTGATGATTTAAAAAAAAGAATTTAATCCATTTTAGAATAAGGCTGTAACATAACAAAATGTGGAAAAAGTGAAAGGGTCTGAATACTTTCTGAATGCACTGTAGATCTTTATGGTCATGGATAAATATGGTTGGGGCTGAGGAACTCCTGCTGTGATGCCTGAGGGTGGGAATATTTGACCTCCAACATCCATGGTGACGCAGCGGTAGAGTTGCTGCCTTACAGCGCCAGAGACCCAGGCTCCACCCTGACTGTGGGTGCTGTCTGTACGGAGTTTGTACATTCCCTCTGTGACTTGTTTGGGTTTTCGCCAAGATCTTCAGTTTCCTCCCACCCTCCAAAGGTGTACAGGTCTGTAGGCTTAGTAAAAATGTAAATTGTCTCTAATGTGTAGGATAGTGTGAATTTGGAGGAGGTAGTTGAGGCAGGGACTATCGTATCATTTAGGAAACAGTTAGACAGGTACATGGATGGGTCAGGTTTGAATGGATATGGACCAAATGCAGGCAGGTGGGACTAGTGTAGCTGGGATATGTTGGCCGGTGTGGGTAAGTTGGGCTGAAGGGCCTGTTTCCACACCGTATCATTCTATGACTCTGAAACTGGAGCACCTGGTGAAAACCCACATACAGTGGCTTGCAAAAGTTTTCATACCCCTTGAACTTTTCCACATTTTCTCACGTTACAACCACAAACGTAAATGTATTTTATTGGGATTTTATCTGATAGACCAACACAAAGTGGCGCATAATTGTGAAGTGGAAGGAAAATTATATATGGTTTTCAAATTTTATTACAAATAAAAAACTGAAAAGTATGGCGTGCAAAAGTATTCAGCCCCCCTGAGTCAATACTTTGTAGAACCACCCTTCGCTGCAATTACAGCTGCAAGTCTTTTGGGGTATGTTTCTACCAGCTTTGCACATCTAGAGACTGAAATTTTTGCCCATTCTTCTTTGCAAAATAGCTCAAGCTCAGTCAGATTGGATGGAGAGCGTCTGTGAACAGCAATTTCCAAGTCTTGCCAGAGATTCTCAATTGGATTTAGGTCTGGACTTTGACTGGGCCATTCTAACACATGAATATGCTTTGATCTAAACCATTCCATTGTAGCTCTGGCCTGTACGTTTTAGGGTTGTTGTCCTGCTGGAAGGTGAACCTCTGCCCCAGTCTCAAGTATTTTGCAGACTCTAACAGGTTTTCTTCCAAGATTGCCCTGTATTTGGCTCCATCCATCTTCCCATCAGCTCTGACCAGCTTCCCAATCCCTGCTGAAGAAAAGCATCCCCACAGCATGATGCTGCCACCACCATGTTTCACAGTGGGGATGGTGTGTTCAGGGTGATGTGCAGTGTTAGTTTTCCGCCACACATAGCGTTTTGCATTTAGGCCAAAAACTTCAATTTTGGTCTCATCAGACCAGAGCACCTTCCTCCACATGGTTGCTGTGTCCCCCACATGGCTTGTGGAAAACTGCAAACGGGACTTTTTACGGCTTTGTTTCAACAATGGCTTTCTTCTTGCCACTCTTCCATAAAGGCCCGATTTGTAAAGTGCACGACTAATAGCTGTCCTGTGGACAGAATCTCCCACCTGAGCTGTGGATCTCTGCAGCTCCCCCAGAGTTACCATGGGCCTCTTGGCTGCTTCTCTGATCAATGCTCTCGTTGCCCGGCCTGTCAGTTTAGGTGGACGGCCATGTCTTGGTAGGTTTGCAGTAGTGCCATACTCTTTCCATTTTCGGATGATGGATTGAACAGTGGTCAGTGAGATGTTCAAAGCTTGGGATATTTTTTTATAACCTAACCCTGCTTTAATCTTCTCCATAACTTTATCCCTGACCTGTCTGGTGTGTTCCTTGGGCTTCATGATGCTGTTTGTTCACTAATGCTCTCTAACAAACCTCTGAGCCCATAGTATTTGGGGAGTCTGGCGTTGTGAAGGAGGGGGTTGGCGAGTCGGTGAAAATACAGCTCCAGCTGTATAAGAAGAGATAAAACAAAAACACTGAAAGCAAATAGTAACTTAACAGCGGGAAGTAGGACATATGTGTGTGTGGTGTGCGCGCTACTGAATACTTTCTATCCAGTGTCTCCGCTGCAAATTGCAATGCATACGCGTTTGATATTTAGACAAACTTAATTTTATTTCCAGTTTTGCATTTTTAGTTTGTTCCACACATTTAATTAGTTTTAATCCCTCCAGAAAAAACCTGAAAGTGGAGATGGTTCTCATACATAAAGACCAAGAGATGGCTTCTTGATTCTAATGAGTGTTTGGGAAAAATAGACACAAAAAGCTGGAGTAACTCACGGGACAGGCAGCATCTCTGGAGAGAAGGGATGGGTGACGTTTCGGGTTGAGACCCTTCTTCGGACTGGTGTTTGGGAAACGTGGATTAGGTTTGTTTTCGGGGGGCGAGGGGGGAATACATTCGCCTTTTTCTCTGAATTCAGGAATGAACGCATGTTGACACACATAACACAGAGAAGGAGGGATCGCTGCGTTTAGGTCTGAGGAGAAGGGAGCCAAGAAGTTCTCGATTTTCCCTGGGGATAGTTTTTTTGCACTTTTTTTGCATTTTTCCTTCTCTCCTGCCGCCTGTCCCGCTAAGTGACTCCTGCTTTTTGTGTCTTAGTCGTCTTGTTCAATCTCATTTCATTGCAACTTTCAGCTCTGGATACCCCGCGTTGATCCGCGCGTATTTCAGCATTTATATTTCTCAAGCCTCTTTACCTCCCAGAGCCACATGTAACTTAACCACATGTAATTACTCCAGCATTTTGTGACTATGTTTGGTTCAGTCCCTTTAAGATTATAAAAAAGTTCCCACGATAGACTCACGAGACACTAAGGTAAACGCACGGGCCATTACGTTATTGCAACGAGTTTCAATGTTTCTATTTTTAACTTGAACAGTTAATTTGACTCGTGGAAAAAATCAAACATGTTTGATTTTTTTCACGAGTTAACAAGTTTCCCGAGTACCTGCCGTTAGCGCCACGAGTGGACAAGTCGAACACGCGAGTTCCGACGTTGCCGCTACGTTCATCGTACGTGATCACCACGAGTGAAAACACGGGGTCACTCGAGGGCCAACTCGCACAGTGAGACAGGGGTTTGAAATTTGATGGGAAGAAGCTGTTCTTGAACCTGGAGGTAACATTTCTTAAACTTGCATCCTGATGTTAGCTGTGATTTGAAAGTGTGGCCAGGTTGATTATAATCGCTGTGTTTCTGAGAAGACACTTCCGACAGACCCCTGTGGAGGTTGGTACCCATAATGTCCAATACCTCTGTAGTCTCTTTCGTCTCTGGGATGTTTAAGAATCGGTTTGATTTCTCCTGTGATCTCTGCTTCATGCATGTAATTGATTCTTTGCATCTCTAATTGTTCATATTTTGGCTTATTTATTATATTTACTTATTGCAAATATCCCTTTTCTGTCGAGTGAATCTAGCAAAAGGCGAGGTTTACCTGCAGTTACAGGTTTCTTAATGAATGGTCCAACCAGGCTGGGTTGTTCCCCACTGTACCCATGTAGAAGTTTTATAAAGTATTCAACAGAGCATGTGCACAATCTCCTCAAACTCCTGAGGAATTAAAGGCATTGGTGAACATATTTTGTAAGTACATCGCTGTGCTGGGCCCAGGATAGAATGATGAATCCAGTATTCTGACACTATCTCTCTATATATATCAAAAGGTAAAATATCCCTTGTATGGTCTCCTCTTTGGTAAAGTGCCCTGGTTGGCACCTGACTCTCAGATAATCAAACCAAAGTTAGTCCTGTAGTCTCTAGAGTTTAGTTTGGAGGGATACAGTATGGAAACAGGCCCTTTTCCCAAAGACTCCATGCCAACCAGTGATCAACCATACAGGATCAGTAGTCAGGATTGAACCTGGGTCATTGGTGCTATAAGGCAGCAATTCTACCACTGTGCCACTGTGTCACAGGGCACCTTAGATTTTGCAACATTCATTCTCAGGCAGAATGACCCTGTTGTGCTCTCCGCTCCAGGTAATACCCACTGCCTTGGGTTATCCCTAATGATCAGCCATCCAACAGTTCGTTGAGCTTACCTTCTGCTTACCTTCTGAGACCAGATGGCTTAGCTATTAGTGCAACCACTTCACACGTCAGTGGACCTAGATCAGAGCCTAACCTTGGGCTTGTTTGTGCCTGGCTTTTCTCTAGATGTTCCCATACCCTTCCTTGCCTCAGTTATGTTGGCAGGATAATCAGCCTTTCTAGGTTATCTGTAGTGTCGGTTAATGTAAACAAATAAAGTAAAATTGATGGACGTGCGCAAGAGAGAATAAGTTGCAGAGATGTAGAGATAGGGATGTAAGGAGACGGGGAATGATTTGTTCTCCTGGGAGCTGGTGTGGACCATTGGCTGATGGGCTCCTCTTGCGAGTAGCTGTAAGTAAAGATAGTATGGGGTCAGCACAGGACACACACTGAAACAAAAAATCAAAATGACTTCAATTATTTTTGTCTGTTGAATCTACTGGAATATCTTCATTAATTTTTCTTCATCTCGGACTCATTCTGACTCATTCTGTGCTATGACTAACCCATTCTATTCTCACTCATAGTTAATTTCATTGAAATTATTTTTTTCAAACCATCTAAAAATACTTTGTTCACATTTTTACAGAGTAATCAGTATGCTCCCTTTGCTGCTTTCCCTGCTGCTGTTTTCTCTGCATTGTTACTGCTGAGTCACCATCTTCCCTTGTTTCTATTCATACCACATCACTTATCTCTGCAAACTCTGCCTTTGCAAATGCATAAATTCCTCTCAAAGAGTAGTGGATAATTGTCTCTGTGAAAGATAATTAATGATAGTATTTCCATTCACTTGTATGAAGTTGTGCCTTACTGTTTAATTGCATTCAGAGTTAAGGTGTTCTTAAGACCAATGAAACTGTAACAACTAGATCAAAATGAGAACATTTGTACACAGTTTACCCCATCGCAATAGAGTATTATACAATTGACAATGCTTCCGGGACAGTTTCTTCCCAGCTGTTATCAGGCAAGTGAATCATCCTACCACAACTAGAGAGCAGTGCTGAACTACTATCTACGTCTTTAATGACCCTTGGACTATCCTTGATCGGACATTACTAGCTTTACCTTGCACTAAACGTTATTCCCTTATCATGTATCTATACACTGTAAATGGCTTGATTGAATTCATGTATTGTCTTTCCGCTGACTGGATAGGACACAACAAAAGATTTTCACTGTACCTACCTAGGTACATGTGATAAGAAGCTAAACTGTAACTAGACTGTGACTGTAACTATCATCATAATACACAATTAGGTCAAATTTCTGCTTTTTTGGCTTATTTGCATGAAGTTTCTGGATTGGGTTCTTCTCGATTCACTCAAGATTGTCTTACACCATAATGCTTTTCAAACCTACATAAAAATGTGCTGAAATACAATTTGTGCTTGATGTAATTTTAGATGAATCGAACTGCAGAACAGTTATCGCCTCAGGGAAGATGTGAGTCACTATTTCTTGATTCCGTACGAGCAGCACCAGGACTAACTTGGTATGGAAACAGGGCATTCCGTTCATTTGATTTACATTGTGCACTGAGCACCCGTCCATTTTAAACCCAGCACTTGGCCCATAGCCTCTTCTGCCTTGCAGATTTCAGTGCTCGCCTGGATAGAAGTGACAATAGACAATAGACAATAGGTGCAGGAGGAGGCCATTTGGCCCTTTGAGCCAGCATCGCCATTCAATGTGATCATGGATGATCATCCACAATCACTACCCCGTTCCTGCCTTCTCCCCATATCCCCTGACTCCGCTATTTTCAAGAGCCCTATCTAGCTCTCTCTTGAAAGCATCCAGAGAACCTGCCTCCACCGCCCTCTGAGGCAGAAAATTCCACAGACTCACCACTCTCTGTGAGAAAAAGTGTTTCCTTGTCTCCGTTCTAAATGGCTTACTCCGTATTCTTAAACTGTGGCCCCTGGTTCTGGACTCCCCCAATATCGGGACCATGTTTCCTGCCTCTAGTGTGTCCAAACCCTTATATGTTTCAATGAGTGCTCTTCTATCAGAGACTCTGCTTCCAAACCCTTATATGTTTCAATGAGTGCTCTTCTATCAGAGACTCTGCTTCCACCACACTGACAGACAATCCAGTGACCGACCTGAAAAAGGTTACCCTCAGATCCTCTCTCAATCTCTTATCCTTTAACCTGAATCTGTCCTCGAGCTATACTGTCTCCTAATAAGATTTAATAAGATTATTTTATTTTTGCAATCTATCCTATCAATATTCCTCATTGTTCATGTACCTTAATCATTTAGTTTAATGTAGTTTACTTTAGTTTAGAGATACAGCACAGAAACAGGGCCTTTGGCCCACTGAGTCCGCACGGACCAGCGATCCCCGCACACTAACACTATCTTACACATACTTGGGACAATTTACACCTATCCCAAGTATGCAAACCCAATCCAATCAACCTACAAACCTGTACGTTTTTGGAGTGTGGGAGGAAACCGAAGATCTTGGAGAAAACCCACGGAGTCACAGGAGAACGTACAAACTCTATACAAATATCACCCGTAGTCGGGATAAAACCCGGGACTCTGGCAGCAACTCTACCGCTGCGCCACCGTGCCATCTAAACAAATTATGTTGCCACTTAACCTCATCCACTCCAGGGAAATAAACCTGGTCTCTCCAGCCTCTCCTCAGAACTGAAATAATCCATCCCAGACCATGCCCTTGTCCTTGTGACAGGAACAGGGAGATCGGGGATCTGAATGTGTGGCTGACGGGCTGGTGCAGGGAGCAAGGATTTAGATTTATAGACCACTGGGATCTCTTCTGGGGTAGGGGT
Organism: Okamejei kenojei; assembly: GCA_035221665.1. NCBI lineage: Eukaryota > Metazoa > Chordata > Chondrichthyes > Rajiformes > Rajidae > Okamejei > Okamejei kenojei. The sequence continues at coordinate 3,023,324 of CM069145.1, forward strand.
GACCTGTACAAAAGGGACGGGTTACACCTTAACTGGAGGGGGACTAACGTTCTGGCAGGCAGGTTTGCTAGGGCTACACGTGTGGGTTTAAACTAAATAGTGGGGGGGAGGGATTGACAAATTGGGAGTACAAAGATGGAGTTGAAGGGGAAGTGAGTACAGGAAAAATTACAAAAGATTCTTGAATTAATGGGAAGGAAAGCTCGAGAATGGACAACAGAGTAAGGTCAGGACCAATTGTGAGGGGGGAAGTGAATACGGAGGTCAAAGTACTGTATATGAATGTGCGAAGTATAAGAAATAAAGTGGACGAGCTTGAGACTCAGTTAGAAACTGGCAAGTATGATGTTGTGGGAATTACAGAGACATGGCTGCAAGAGGACCAGGGCTGGGAACTGAATAATCAAGGGTTATACGTCCTATCGAAAAGACAGACAGGTGGGCAGAGGGGGTGGGGTTGCCCTGTTGGTGAGGAATGAAATTCAGCAACTTGCAAAGGGTGACATTGAAACAAGAGATGTGGTCAGTATGGATAGAACTAAGGAATTATAAGGGTAAAAAGACACTAATGGGACTAATCTACAGGCCCCCAAACAGTAGCCTGGACATAGGGTGCAAGTTGAGTCAAGGGTTAAGATTGGCGTGTCATAAAGGTAATGCTACGGTTGTTATGGGAGATTTCAACATGCAGGTAGACTGGGAAAATCAGGTTGGTACTGGACACCAAGAAAGGGAGTTTGTGGAGTGTCACTGTGATGGATTCTTAGAGCAGCTTGTATTGGAGCCTACCAGGGAGAAGGCAAATCTGGATTTAGTGTTGTGTAATGAACCGGATTTGATAAGGGAACTCGAGGTTACAGAGCCATTAGGAGGTAGTGACCAGAATATGAAAAGTTTTAATCTACAATTGGAGAGGGAGAAGGGAAAATTGGAGGTGTCAGTATTGCAGTTGAACAAAGGGAGCTATGGGGCCATGAGGGCGGAGCTGGCCAAAATTGACTGGAAAGATACCCTAGCAGGGATGACAGTGGAACAACAATGGCAGGTATTTCTGGGAATATTACAGAAGGTGCAGGATCACTTCATTCCAAAGAGGAAGAATGATTCCAAGGGGAGTAAGGGGCGACTGTGGCTGACAAGGGACGTCAGGGACAGAATAACAATAAAAGAGAAGAAGTACAACGTAGCAAAGGGAAGCAAGAGGATTGGGTAATGTATAAAGAGCAACAGGAGATAACTAAAAAGGCAAAACGGGGAGAAAAGATGAGGTACGAATGTAAGCTAGCCAAGAATACAAAGGAGGATTGTAAAGAGAAAAAAATTAATTTAGACACAAGTTGGACCCTTGAAGACTGAAAAATGTGAATTTATTATGGGGAACAAGGAAATGGCAGATGAGTTGAACAGGTATTTTGGAACAGTCTTCACTAAGGAGGACATAAACAATCTTCCTGATGTATTAGTGGCCAGAGGATCTGGGGTGACAGAGGAAGTGAAGGAAAACCACATTAGGCAGGAAATGGTGTTGGGTAGACTGATGGGAATGAAGGCTGATAAATTCCCAGGGCCTGGTAGGCTGCATCCCAGGAAGTGGCTCTCAAAATTGTGGACGCATTGGTGTTCATTCTCCAATGTTCTATAGATTCAGGATCAGTTCCTGTGGATTGGAGGGTAGCTAATGTTATATACTCTGGAATTTTTAGGGGATCTTATTGAAACATATAAGATTATTAAGGGTTTGGACATGCTAGAGGCAGGAAACATGTTCCCGATGTTGGGGGAGTCCAGAACCAGGGGCCACAGTTTATTTTTCAACATCAAACTCCATTTGCCATTTCTCACCCCATTTCACCAACACATTAACATATATAACATATAACATATAACAATTACAGCATGGAAACAGGCCCTCTCGGCCCTTCCAGTCTGTGCCAAACATTTATTTTCCCCTAGTCCCATCAACCTGCACTCAGACCATACCCCTCCATTCCCTTCCTGTCCATATACCTATCCACTTTACTTTTAAATGTTAAAATCGATCCTGCCTCCACCACTTCTGCTGGAAGCTCATTCCACACAACTTCTGAGTAAAGAAGTTCCCCCTCATGTTACCCCTAAACTTCTGTCCCTTAATTCTCATGTCATCATTCATATTACCTGCACGTTAAGATTAACCTACATATCGTCAACTCCACCATTCTTGTAGAAGCAAGGGACTGCAGATGCTGGTTTAAAAAAAAAATGTCACAAGTGATGGAGTAACTCAGCAGGGTCAGGCAGCATCTCTGAGAACATGGATAACTAACCTTTTCAGGTCGGGGCCCTTCTTCAGACTCGGAAGTCTAAAGAAGTGTCCTGACCTGAAGCATCACCTATCAGAGATGTTGCCTGACCCGCTGAGTTACACCACCACTCCTGGTGGAATCTGTGATTGTCTCCTTGTGCCTTATGACTCGTGTACCCTATCGTTCCAAATTCGAGTCCAAACATTAAAATAAGTCATTTTCAGGGCCAAATTCTGTTGCAAGGTAGACGAGATTTTCAACTCAGAACATAAATAGTACAGATTCGTATACTTCTTCAAACATTGTAATTGTATTTAATGCTGACTAAAACAGTATAAATAATGGGGAAAAAGCGTCCTAAACTGAAGTAAGGCCTTGAACATGGCATAATAGGAGTGAAAAACAAGGTTATCTGTTGGTTATAATAATATTTTCATTATCAATGCAGTTATAAGGTGGGAATAGTCAATGCAGGTATCACGGGACGTGGAACATCAACACAGAGCTGTATAATTGATTGAAAGATACAGCATGGAAACAGGTCCTACGGCCCACTGAGTCCACATGAACCATCCATCACTCGCTCACACTAATTCTATGTTATCTTACTTTCGCATCCACTCCCTACGCACTAAAGGGCAATTTACAGACACCAATTAACCTACAAACCCGCACATCTTTGGGTTGTGGTTGGAAACCGGAGCGGCAAGATGAAGCCCACACAGCCACAGGGAGAGCATTCAAACTCCTCACAGACAGAACCCGAGGTCAGTATTAAACCCAGATCTCCAGCAGCATCGCTACCAGCTGTGGCACTGAGCTGCCCGTTGTAAAGAATTTAAATGGTAGTTGACTGCAGGAAGGATGTACAGGATATAAGGCGAGACAGAAAGATAAAACACAAGACTGGAGGAAAAAATCACTGGGCTATCACAGTGTAAACTGAGACAAGTTCTAAAATAGGAATTGGAATTTGGTACTTGCTGTTTGCAGATTGCAGTAGATTACTGATTCAAATAGATGTGGACATACAGATGCAAGACAAGGTCTCTCAAGTAGAAAAGATCTTCTTGCAGTTCTTCCAGTCGACTTAGCGGTACTTGCCCCAGTGGAGAATATTGGGAGTTAACAAAATGCAGGGGTGGTAAACTGTGGATTATTAACAGTGCCACAGGCTGCACCTGAACTGGAGGAACACCAACATCCTTGCAGGGAGGTTTACTAGTGCTACTCGGGAGAGCTTAAACTGGAATGGCTGGGGGTTGGGAACCTGAGAGGCAGGACAGCAAATGGAAGGGCTGATGAGAAAGTGGAGGTTATGACAGGTAAGTCTCACAGGAAGGACAGACAGGGAGAGGTTCATGAATATTGGGATAATGAAGGGCTGGAGTGTGTTTATGTCCATGAGTAATGTGGGTAAAGCTGATGGATCAGTGTTTGGAATTGTGATGTTGTGGCCATTATGGAAACTTGGTTGCAAGAGGTTCACAAGCGGCAGCTCCACGTGTCAGAGTGTTGATGTTTCAGACGTGGTAGAGAGCGGGGTCAAAGAGGTGGAGGAGTTGCTTTGCTGATCAAGTAGAATGCCAAAGGTAGACAAAATGCTGGAGAAAGCTCAGCGAGTGAGGCAGCATCATTGGAGCGAAGGAATAGGTGATGTTTCGGGACGAGACCCTTCTTCAGACTGATGTGGGGGGTTCAAGACCGTTCTTCAGACTGATACTCAGAGAGGACATACTGGAGGATACATCTATTGAGGCAATATGGCCTGAGCTCACAAATAAGAAAAGAGTAATCACACTAATGGGATTATATTATAGAGCACCAACAGCCAGTGGGAGATAGATGAGCAGATTTGTAGACAGATTACAGTAGATTGCAAGAACCACAGGGTTGTTGTAGTGGGTAACATTAACTTCCCCAATATCGACGGAGGCTTCCTCAGAGCAAGAGGATTATACAGGGCAGATGCAGAGCAGATTTGGTAGATGTATCGAAGAAGGATACACCCACAAAATACACCTACTTAAACAGTATGTGGATAGTCTGACTGGAGGAGAGCCCATACTGGATCTTGTATTGGGAAACAATCCTGGCCAGGTGACTGGGGTTGCAGCAGAGGAACAAGTTGGAGATGGTGATCACAACTCCACGGGTTTTAGATTGTTTTGAACAATTGTAGTTGAGGCCAGTTCATTGACTATATTTAAGAGGGAGTTAGATGTGGCCCTTGTGGCTAAGGGGATCAGGGGGTATGGAGAGAAGGCAGGTACAGGATACTGAGTTGGATGATCAGCCATGATCATGTTGAATGGCGGTGCAGGCTCGAAGGGCCGAATGGCCTGCTCCTGCACCTAATTTCTATGTTTCTATGTTTCTAAGGGCAGCTCTGGATTTTGAGGGAGGTACTTAATTGGGTGAAAGGAGATTACAGTGTCATTAGGCAAGAGCGTGTTCTGTTGTGAGCAGTGGCCTGAAGAAAGGGCATCTTGTCAGAGGGCACAATGTGAGCTGCAACACAGCCGTGTGAACTGGTGAAGTAGGGCTCGCTGGTGCAGACCAGCCGCATCACCACCTCGTTTAATGTGAAATGACACAAAGCGCAGGAGCAACTCAGTCGTCTGAATCAGTTCCAGGAAGGGTCCCAATGTCATCTATCCATGTTCTCCAGAGATCCTAAACCGATGAATTACTCAAGCACTTTGTGTCCCTTATGGCTGGTTGTAACGAGGGTTTACTGTAAATGCTCTATAGCGGAGGGAATAGACTGAGATGGAAGAAGGGTGTTCGACCTGAAACGCCACCCATTCCTTCTATCCAGAGATGTTGCCTGTCCCATTGAGTAAGCAATTTGTGTCTATCTTCTGTTTAAACCAGCATCTGCAGTTCCTTCCTACAACATGGTGGAGGGAGTGTTGTCGGTTATTGCCGATGACTGCAAATGATGGTTAACAGACAAAAGGACACGAAGAGGCCAGGTGGACGGAGTGACGGGAGAAGCAGCACGTGGCGCTGGCCAAGCGGGGAGCGGAGAAAGCCACTGCCAACAGCAAGAACAACCAACAACAGCAGGTGAGAGGGGCTCACTGGGTCACCTTGCGAGGCGGGAGTAGGATCGGAAGCCGGGACTGTAAACAACCAGGGAGACGGTGGGTCGGCAGGTCATTCCATTCACATTCACATTCAGTTTTCATTTTATATTTGTTTTTTTTGTGTGTTGTGAGCAGACCAGGGGATGGATAGATGGATAGATTTATTCATCACATACACAATAAAGTGCAGTGAAATGAATTTGCCAGCAGCGGTACAATAAAAAAAATCACACAATAAACAATAAAAATTTAACACAAACATCCACCACAGCATTCATCACTGTGGTGGAAGGCATAAACTTTGGTCAGTCCTCCTCCATTTTCCCCCGTGGTTGGGACCTCAACCCTCCGCAGTCGCCGCTGCGGGCATCCAGATGTGCAGACAAGGTAAAGTCCTGAATCGGTGCTTCCCTACTGGAGACCGTGGCTTCAAGATGGTGTAGGCCGCAGGCCGGCGGTCGAAGATTTAAAGTCCCCGCCGCTCCGCAGATAGAAGCACCGCAGACCACGGCTTCAAAAGATGTTGTAGGCCGCGAGCCAGTGGTCAGAGCTCTTCAACAGGGATCCCCGGGGAGGGATCCCGCTCCGGATGGCAAGTCCCTGCCGCGCGCGCGGTTAGAAGCACCGCAGTCTGCGGCTTCAAGCTGATGTAAGTCGCGGGCCGGCGGTCGGAGCTCTTCTCCTCCAGGGTCCCCAACGATGGATCCCAGGCTCCGGATGCCGTGCCAGCTGGAGTTCCGCAGACCATGGCTTCGGGCTGCCGCGGGCCAGCGATCGGAGCGCTCCCTTCTGACGACCCCCGGCGTGGGCTTGCCCGCTCCGCGATGAAAAACCCGGGCCCGTCTCTGGGAAAGGCCGCACCGATCCTTTGTGTTAGGCTACGAGGGAGGCGGACATGGAAAAAGATGCCTCTCCATGGAGGAGGTGACCAAAAGCGGTTTCCCCCTCCATGCGACCAAAAGCGGTTTCCGCACCTCACCCAGATGCTGTCCGACCTGGAGTGGGAAACGCTGGAAACAAGAAGGGCAAGGAACAGACTAGCCATGTTGTACAAGATGCAAAAGGGGATCGTGGGCATTGATACATAACATACTCAACAGAAAGGAGAACAAGAAAGAGAAATGATATGCAAATAGAAATCCCATTCGCCAGGACAGATATTTATAGGAACTTGTCAGAACCTTAAGGGAATCGAATAAACTAGACAACAATATAGTCAAAACAAAGGACAAAGGACAAAGGACATTTATTGTCACATACACCAATTGGTGTAGTGAAATTTGTCTTGCCATGCAGCACATAGATAAAGATAAGACATAACATTAAAGGATTTAACATAAAACATAAAAAACATCCCCCCACAATGGTTCCCATTATGAGGGAAGGCACAAAGTCCAGGCCCCATCCCCAGTTCACCCATAGTCAGGCCAATTGAGTGTAGATAAGGTACACAGACACCATAAGGTCTTCACTACTTTATTAATCATACATCATATATGGCCCTGGCTGTACGTGGTCTGTCACGATCACCAGAGAGAGAGCTAGGGGCGTGTGGGTTACAATTATACTAACTGGTGGGGGAGTGGTTAGCATGGACATCGTCACTATCAATTAAAGGTGTATACACATATCATCTACATCCTTCCTCTCCAAAACAAACAGTGAGTGACAGGGCGACCACGTCTCATGCACTAGGGTAAATGCAAACAGTAAAGCACGGGAATACAGAATCACACGTAATCGCCGTAACGGACCGGCGGCCTGACCAGGCGACCAGACCGGGTCCGCACCTCGCCATCCACCTCCTTCCCCGACGGGAACAAGTGGGGATGCTGGGGCATGGTGGGGGCTATGGACAGGAGAACCCCTTGGCAACGAAGGCATCGGGGGGGGGGGACGGCGAAGAGAAGGGCGAGGAAGCCGGAGAAAGCGGGACCGCAGTCGGGAGGCGGACAGGAGGAGGACGAGGGGAGGTCGGCCCCAGAGGAATGGGCAAAGCACAGGGCCGCGACAGTGGCAGCGGGGGGGCATACAGAGCCGCCAGGGGAGGGAGAGGCTCGTTCACGAGCCGGAGATGCTGGCGGGACCGGCGGAACATCCTTCCGTCGTGGTTGACGAGGGGAACTGGCAGAACCGACGACCACGGCCAGCTTGGAACGGCCAGAAGTGGACCACATACGGACGACCTGGCCGGGGAGAAGAGGGCGGAGGACACGGCAGGACCTGTCGTGGGAACGCTTCTGGATACTGTGTTTTTTGGGCAATGCGTTTCCGGACCAAGGCAGGTTTAAAGACGGAGGGGGACAGGGACTGCTGAGACACCGGGACCGTGGGCCTCGTGACTCGGGACATGAGTCGCTGAGCCGGGGAGCCCAGGGCATGGTCGCGGGAGATGTTGCGGAGGTTCAGCAGGGCCAGGTAGATGTCAGAGCGGGATAGGCGGCAACGTTCCAACAATCCTTTGGCACTGCGGACCGCGCGCTCAGCCAGTCCATTGCTCTGTGGGTATTCCGGGCTGCTGGTGTAATGACGAAAGTTCCATCGTTCGGCAAAAGCGCGGAACTCAGCACTGGTGAACTGGCTGCCATTGTCTGACTGCAGGCTGACGGGGGACCCGAAGGTGGCAAAGTGGCGGCACAACTTCTCAGTGACCATGGAGGAAGAGAGGGAGTGGAGCTGGTCAACTTCAAACCAGCTGGAGTAAGAGTCGACAAGCACCAGGAAGTGCTTTCCGTGCCACTCGAAGATGTCGGTTGCTAGCGCAGACCATGGCAGGTCAGCAGCTGGCTGCTGCAGGAGCGGCTGCCGCTGTTGCTGTGGAGCGAGGCTGTTGCAGGTAGGGCACGCGGAGACCCTATCCCGGAAGTAGCGAGGCATGTCGGGCCAGAAGAACTGGCTCTGAGCGACAGAAAGGGTCGCCTCGGCCCCAGGATGGCCACGATGAGCGGTTTCGAAGTATTGTTCTCGTAGTGCTGCGGGCACCACCACCTTGTGCCCCTTCACAATCACACCATCACGCAGCACCAACTCGTCACGAACCAAGAAGTAAGGCACCGCTGCGGCCGGCAGGGAAGAACGGCGGTCTGGCCAACCCTGCTTGATGATCGCGGCCAGCTGCTGTAGCGAAGCGTCTGCCGCCGTGTGCTCGGCTAGGGACTTCAACTGACCGGAGGGCACGAAGTTCACGCCCAGGACTATCAGATCGGACGTCTCGTACGGATGTCGGGTTGTGGATGAGAGAGGCGCCCGAGACAGCGTGTCCGCAACAAACATGTCCTTGCCCTTGCGATAAACCACTGTGAAAGTGAAGCGTTGTAGCTGGAGCATCATGCGCTGGAGCCGGGAGGAGGCCATGTGTATTGGCTTGTTGAGGATGGTGACCAGAGGCTGGTGGTCCGTCTCGACAGTGAAGCAGTTGCCCAGGATATAGTCTTTGAATTTGGAGCAGGCAAAGACAACCGCCAGCAGCTCTTTCTCAATCTGGGCATAGTGTTGTTCAGCGGACGTCATTGTGCGGGACGCGTAGGATACAGGCAGTTGCACCCCGTCATGGATCTGCAGGCAGGCGGCCCCGAGGCCAAACTTAGATGCATCACACGTGAGAACGATGGGGCGCTGGAGGTCGAAGTACTTCAGCGTTGGCATGCTGACCAGCTTAGATTTGAGGGTGTCAAATGCTCGCTGGTGCTGCGGGAACCAGGCCCAGGCAGTGTCCTTTTTCACCAGATCCCGCAGAGGGGCACTCAGTTCACTCAGGTCGGGGATGAACTTTCCCAGGTAGTTGACCATGCCCAAGAAGCGCTGTAGGCCAGGCACGTCCGCAGGTGCAGGCATCTCGGATATTGCGGCCGTCTTCTGCGGGTCGGGCTTCAGCCCCGATGCAGTGAAGACATGCCCCACGTAGGTGACCTCAGGGACCCGGAATGGGCACTTCTTCGGGTTGAGCTTCAGGTTGACCTCCCGGGCCCGCTGCAGCACCTGGCGAAGGTGGTGGTCGTGCTCAGCGACATTCTCCCCATAAACCAGGATGTCATCGACAATGATGGCACACGAAAGTCCAGCAAACAGTTGTTCCATGGTCCTTTGGAAAACCTCGCTGGCAGAGTTGATCCCAAACGGCATGCGGAGGAAGCGATACCTGCCAAAGGGCCATGGACAACTGTTTGCTGGACTTTCGTGTGCGAGGATCGCTTGTCTAGAGGTATCTGCCAGAACTAACTCTTGGCTTCAAGAACCGAGAACACGGTGGCAGGGCCGACCTGTGCAGCAACATCCTCCACCGTCCGCATGGGATAGTGCGGGCGCCTGATGGCCAAGTTCAAGTCCTTAGGGTTGATACAGATCCGTATTTCGCTCTTGTCTTTCTGCACAGCGACAACCATAGTAGAAACCCACCGGGTGGAGTCCGTTACTGGCTTCAGGATGCCCGTGCCCACCATCTCGCGAACAGCTGACTCGACCTTGCCCCTCATGGCAAAGGACACACGGTGCGGGGGACAGATGACCGTTGGGATTGAGGGCAATCCTCTAGCTGCAGGGCAACTTCCCCAGCTTCGAGTCAAACCGGTCTGGGAATTTGGCCAGCGGGTTCAGGGGTGCCTCTACCAGGTGGACATCACTGTGGAAGCTCACCAATCCGAGGTCCTGGCAGGCCTCCACGCCGAGCAGGGGGTCACATTTACCGTCTAGCAGGAAGAAAGAGAGGGGCCGAGAGGTCTTCAGCACCGTGCAGTGGAGAGTGGCCCTCCCGACAGGAACAAGTACACCACCCCCATAGGCACGCAAAACAGCACTGTCTGTGGAAACGGGCTCATTATTTCTTATCTTCCTGAACAGGCTTGTTGACATAACATTAGCAGCAGCCCCCGTATCCACCTTAGCAGAGAAGGCCATGCCATTCACCGTGACTCGGACGGTCAGGTCCGTTATCAGAGCAGCTGCACCTCGCAAGGAAAACACACTCAGCTCGCTCTGAGAAGAGTCAGGGTCAGACGGGGGGAGATCATCGTGCTGGAGATGGGAACCAGATGCTGTATCATCACGTGTCAGGTAGCGAGACGGTTTCTGCTGTGGCTGTACAGGGTTCCCACGGGAATGGCATGCTGCCGAGAAGTGGTTGGGCTTGTTGCAGAAATTACAGGTTTTCCCCAACGCCGGGCACACATTAGAACGGTGTCAGACAAAGTTACAATTTGGACATCGTTGACGCGGTCTGAAGCCCTGCAGTGGTCTTATCCTCTGTCGCAGGGGAGCATTGTACTGGTGACCAGCGAGACTGGCTACATGGACCACAGGGTCAGGTACAGCGGAGGAGACAGCCTCAGCTAAACGAGAGGCATGCAGCGCCTCATCGAATGTCAGATCAGGCTTACGCAGCAGCTCAGAGCGCAGCTTATCATCCCGTAGACCAAAGACCAAGATGTCACGGGTCAAAGTATCAGGGGTCAGAACATGCAGGTCACATCGGCGAGCCAGTTGGCGCAGCGCGGCCACGAAATTGTCAATAGATTCCCCAGGGTTCTCGCGTCTGGAGAACAGTTTGAAATGCTCTAAGATGTGGTTAGTGCGAAGGTCACACAGCGCTGTAAATTTAGCAAGCAGACATACCAGGTCCTGGACACTCTCACCCTGTCCATAGATGAACGACTCCGAACGCTCGAGCGCTTCGGGACCAGCTAGGTTAAGCAACAGGGAAGCCTAGACAGTGGCGGCCACAGCAGGGTGGGCGATGGCAACATAATGCTCAATGTCCCGTTGGGACACACTCCAGCGATGAGTGATGTCTGCATCAAAGACTAGGATGTCAGGTTTACGACAGGCAGAAGCCATCACGGCACAGGGAGGGGGTACTGGGACTAAGAAAATAAAACGCGATAGACTAGAGACGCAGGAAGAAGCGCTTCTGACGCCACGTAGAGAAGGTACACAGACACCTTAAGGTCTTCACTACTTTATTAATCATACATCATATATAGCCCTAGCTGTACGTGGTCTGTCACGATCACTAGAAAGAGAGCTAGGGGCGTGTGGATTACAATTATACTAACTGGTGGGGGAGTGGTTAGCATGGACATCGTCACTATCAATTAAAGGTGTACACACATATCATCTACAGTCGCCGCTATGTGGAACGATGTTCCAGACCCTTCTTTGCCGGGTGATGGTGCTGCGGGAGAACCCTCTCAGCGGCTCGGGGTGCCTGTAACGGTCACTTCCTTGCTGGAGACCGCGGCTTCCGACGCCAACAGGCCTCGCTGGATGGAGCTCCACAACTGGCGATCTCGCCGAGAGATCCCAGGCTCCCGATTTAAATTTCAGCGCCGCCGCCCCGCAGCTCCGCGATGTTCACCTGCGGTCTTCAGCTCACCGGAGCTCCAGCGCGGCGACCCAGGCAAGGCATCGCCCGCTCCGCTCCGCGATGGCGCTCCAGCGCTGCGCCGCTGCCGAAGCCGTGGTTCTGGGCGGTCCCCCCAGGAAACGCCGCTCCAGGCCCGCTGGTAGGCCGCGAGGACGGGTCGACGGTGCAGCCCGGAGAAAAGCCGCCTCTCCGACCAGGTAGGGACCCTAGAAAGCAGTTTCCCCCTTCCCCCCACCCCCACATAAAAAAGGCTAGGACTCAAAACAAAAAAAAGAGAGAAAATACGGACAGCTGCAGGCTGGGCAGCCATACCTGTACAGGACGGCGCCCCTTCACCTTCACTATACAGTTCTAAGGGGGCACTAACAGCACGTTAGTGTGCACAACACATCCAAGTTGGCGATATGCAGAGTACTGCCCTGCCGACTACAAATTCAGAAGGTTCAGAAGAAGGTGACCTCTGCTGGTCCGGAAAAACAGATAATGTAGAAAAACTCTAGATCCTAGGGTGCCGGAAATCAGTGTTCAATCTGTAGTAACTAAAAACTTGTAAATGGTGTAAAACATAAAGGGTCCTTTGTGAGAGTTATAGGCGAAAATATTATACCGCTGCCTTTGCTAAGTGGTATGGAAGGAATAGCCGGAAGTGTATTCTACCTGGTCATAATGTCATAATCCAGGGTCTTACGGGACAGTTCACTATCAGAGACAAGTTCACTATCAGAGACGGATGGTGTTGTCAGAGGAAAAATCGATAACAGTAATGAGACATTAAGAGGATTTGTCGCAACCAAACTTCAACCGATACCACATGTCCATGCTGATTGTGATGCACTGATGAAGGAGGGTGAGATGGTTATTCATGTAAGGTCTCAATGCAATTAGACTATTCGGATGCATGGAGAGAAACAGAGGAGTTTGTGGAAAAAAGCCTGGAACTGGGGACGATGCAAATGTACACTCATAGATTAGAATGTGTACAGTTATTGGTTGTAATTGGTTTGATTTTCTGTAACTTTTTGTAATTGTTCTGTTTTGAGTGCTAGAGTAACTCAGTCGATCAGGCAGCATCTCTGAAGATCGTGGATAGGTGACGTTTCAGACGTTTCCTTCTTCAGACCGAAAGTAGGATTGGGGATGGTGGGCTGCACCTGGAGGTCAGAAAAGACCGAGATATATCAGGGCCGACAACAAATGACCTCAGGCAGGGTGATGCACAGAAGTTTGAAAATTATACGGTAGATGAGTAGCTTACAATCTGTTTGACCCAAGAGCTTGCACACGGGGGAAACATGATGGGGGAACATGGCCAACATAGGGAATTTAAGGATGTTAGTGAGACAATAAATAGATTTATCATCACGGTGTTTAGGTTCCACAGCATAGCTAGTTGACTTAAAATAAAGATTGGGGGTCGTAAACTAAGCTGAGAGTCATCAAACTGATCAGGGAGCACTGCCTTTTATTGTGCCCATTTGTTATTCAAATGAGGGAGTGGTTTTCTAAGTAACAGGGAGGTTAAGCAGCTGCGGTGGGCTGTGGAAACTTGCTGAAGTGCAATCAAGTCTTCATATTGCCTCTCCTTTCAAGATATTTCAAAAATATTTATCTTACCGGAACAATGGAGCAAATCTTGGTGCCCAGTTTCACTGAATCATCTACCCGTCAAAGCCTGGAATCACTACCTTGCACTCACTTGGTTTGGCCAGATGTGGAGGGTCTTCCTCACCAGTGCACAAAATACTGGAGATCAGAGACAAATTAACACGGGGTGCTACAATATACAGCCTCTGCACAAAAATTGTGAACACTGCCCAAACCATCATGGGTTCTGACCTCCCCACCATTTAAGGGATTTCCTGGAGTCACTGCCGCAAAAATGCAACCATCTCTGCCACAGAAGGTAGTTGAGGCAAGTTTGTTGGCCATATTTAAGAGGGAGTTGGATGTGGCCCTTGTGGCTGAAGGGATCAGGGGGTATGGAGAGAAGGCAGGTACAGGATGCTGAGTTGGAATGATCAGCCATGATCATATTGAATGGCGGTGCAGGCTCGAAGGGCCGAATGGCCTGCCCCTGCACCTAATTTCTACGTTTCTATGTTTCATCATCAGAGACCCACACCATCCTGGCCACGCTCTCATTCCACCCCTGCCATCGAGAAGAAGGTACAGGAGCCTGAAAACTGTAACGCCCAGGTTCAGGAACAGCTTCTTCACTACCGCCATCAGGCTATTAAACATTTCAAAGAAGCTCTGAACTACTTGGATTATTATTGTTATTATTGAACTATTATCAATTTTTAATATATGTACATTTGTGTGTGTGTGTGTGTGTGTGTGTACACACACTGAACTTTTGTTCTCATTTATTATATTGTTTACAGTGTACTATGTTTACATATCTGTTGAGCTGCAGCAAGAAAGAATGTCATTGTTCTATATGGGACATATGACAATAAAACACTCTTGACTCTCTCTCTTGATTCTACTTGTGCAATATCCAAGGGATGTGGTGAGAAAGATTGAGAAAGGGGCAAAGGTACAACCTTGTATGACACTGGTTTTCATTCTTCTTCTTGCGTATGACGTGCACAGCCTAAAGTTGTAGGTCAACTTGTTGTATTTGATCTATTTGTGCACGTCAGGTTGATTGCATTAGTCGAAACAGGGTGGACCACGTGAAGGTTGCCGTCTCCCACCCCACTGGTTTTCATTGAGATTGACTGATATATATCTGTGGGCTAGCAAAATGGCTTTCATGCCATGGTGGAGCAGGTCATTGGAGAGACGTCTCCATCTCAGGTTACCTCTTTTCCAGATAATCAGGATCACATTACTTCTAAGGTCCTGTAATATATGATCTTTTTCCCAGATATTAGCAACAAGATCATGGAGTTGGTAAGTTAAGTTTAGTTGTGAACCACTAGGAGAGGTTCCTTCGTTTACCTAATTGGCCACCCCAGAAACCACAAAACTGTAAGCCATACTCAGTGTTGAGAGTAGACACGAAATGCAGGAGTAACTCAGTGGGTGAGGCAGGATCTCTGGAGAGAAGGAATGGGCGACGTTTCGGGTGGAGACCCTTCTTCAGACTGATGTCAGCGGAGGGTGCAGGACAAAGATAGAATGAGGGCAGATACAGTAAGACCAGTGGGAGACCTGGGAAGTGGAAGGGGATGGAGAGAGAAAGCAAGGGCTATCTGAAGTTATCAGTGCTGAGACACTGTCTAGGAGGATAGAGAAGGGGGTCTGAGAATTACTGTCATTTCAGCATTGAAACAATTACCATTCATATCAGAACCAAATGAAATAGTAGCAAGATCCTGTACAGTAATCTTGGTGCAACATTTTGTCTACATTTAGTAATTGTTCATTGGAAAGATGCTGCTGCAAGATAGCTTGACATAGCAACAAGTTCTGGTTCAAGATACATTTATTGTCACATGTACCATTGGTACAGTGAGATTTGAGTTACCATACAGCCACACGAATAAAACTAACACAATACACGATAGAATTTAACATGAACATCCCCACACAGCGTAATCACCGTTTCCCACTGTGAGGGAAGGCAGTAAAGTTCAGCCATCTTCCTCTTTGTTCACCCGCGGTCGGGGCCCTTGAACCCTCCGCAGTCGCCGCTACAGCGGCCCAATGTTCAGGCCCTCTCGCCGGGATGATCGGAGCTCCGGCATCGGAACGGAGGAACACACTCAGCGGCTTGGAGTTTCCGAATCGGCCGCTTCCTACCGGAGACCATGGCTTCTGAAGTGCACAGGCCGAGCTGGGCGGAGGTCCAACACTGGCGATCCTCGGCAAAAGATCCCAGGCCTCCGCGATGTTAAAGTCAGCGCCACCCGTGGCTAGAAGCTCCGCAGACCACAGCTCCACGATGTTAAAGTCAGCAGGCTCCAATGCTGGCGATCCCTGGCAAGGCATCGACCCACTCCACGATGGAATTCAGTGCTGCGCCGCTGCTGAAGCTCTGGCCGGTCTCCGGTAGGAAAGCCCGCGCCAATCCAGTTGGTAGGCCGTGGGGGGGTGGGGAGTGAAGATGCGACTTGGAGAAAAGATGCATCTCTGTCTAGGTAAGTGACTGGGAAACGGTTTCCTCCTATTCCCCCACCCCCCTCACACACCCCCACTTAAAAAAGACTAAGAAACCTTTAAAACATACTTTTTGACATATTAAAAATAACAAAAAAGGGTGAAAGGGCAGACAGCTGCTGGCAACACCCGGCAGCTGTCAATGGCAGCACCCGATTGTCAATAGTAATGTATCACCAATAGTAATATATTAACAAAATCTGATATCATAATGGCAAGTATAACATTTTTGACCCTCTTTTTAGTTTGAGCAATTTTAAATTATAATAAGAAATGGCTTTTCTTTCTGTCTATCCACCACCATAAAATGTTTTACCGATAAAATTGAGAGGTTTTATCCACCACCATAAAAATGGCAGTGGCAAGAATTAAAATTAAGCCATTACTATTTATCACAGAATTACATTAAAATGCCAATAATACTAATTTAAACTCAAGATTTGTCAACTCTTGATGATATAACACAAGCCTCAATTCCTCAATTGCCATTTATAAATTGATATTGACAGAGCCAATGATTGAATGTTAGTGTGCCTAACAATTATTGATCATCAGAGCACTGCTGGACCTGAGTAAAAAAGGTTTCTGGCTATGCAGCTAAATTTAGTAAATGGAAGATATTGAATATCCAAATAATTATTCAGAACAAAAAATCACAATTACAATATTTTATATATATATAAAAGAAAAACAAATAGAAAAAATGAATGGGTCAGGCAGCTTCTGTGGAGTAAAAAACAAATATTATATTTGAGGAGTTGTATTTTGGGAAATCTAACAAGGATAGGGCCTACACAGTGAACGGTAGGGCTCTTGGGCATGTGTAGAGTAGAGGGCGCTAGGAGTGCAGGTACGTGGTTCCTTGAAGGTAGAGTCACAGGTAGTCCAAAAGGCTTTTGGCACATTGGCCTTCATCAGTCAGAGTACTGAGTATAGAAGATAGACACAAAATGTTGGAGTAACTCAGTCTGAAGGTCTCAACCCAATACGTCACCCATTCCTTCTCTCCAGAGGTGCTGCCTATCCCGCTGAGTTACTCCAGCATTTTGTGTTTACCTATGATTTAAACCAGCATCTGCAGTTCTTTCCTACACATATTGCATACAGAAGTTGGGTGGTCATGTTGCAGTTGCATAAGACGTTGGTGAGATCACCTTTAGAGTATCATGTTCAGTTCTGCGCACCATGTTATAGAAAAATTTTATCTAGTTGGAAAAAGTTCAGAGAAGAATTACGAGGATGTTGCCAGGACTAGAGGGCCTGAGTTGTAGAGAGAAGTTGAGTAGGCTGGGACTCTATTCCTTCGAGCACAGGAGGATGAGGAATGATCTAATAAAGGTGTATAAAATAATGAAAGTAATAGATTCTGGTGGATGCACAGAGTATCTTGCTTAGAGTGGGTGAATTGAGGACCAGAGGACATAGGTTTAAGGTAAAGGGGGAAAGATTTATTAGGAATCTGAGGAGTAACTTTTTCGCACAAAGGGTGGTGGGTGTATGGAATAGGCTGCCAGAGGAGGCAGTTGAGGCTGGGACTATCCCAACATTGGATAGAGTTGGATAGAGCTCTAAGAGCTAGTGTAGTCAAGGGATATGGGGAGAAGGCAGGCACGGGGTATTGATAGCGGACAATCAGCCATGATCACAATGAATGGCGGTGCTGGCTTGAAGGGTCGAATGGCCTCCACCTGCACCTATTTTCTATGTTTCTATGTAACATTTAAGAAACAGTTCGACAGGTATATGCATAGGACAGGTTTGGAGGGATAAGGACCAAACGTGGGACTTGTGTAGCTGGGACATGTTGGCCGGTGTGGGCAAGTTGGACCAAAGGGCCTGTTTCCACACAGTCTCATTCTATGTCTATATTTCATAATTCAGATTCATAACTTTTCATCTGAACTAGAAAGAGTTAAAAAAATTTGAGATGCAGAGGGGGAAAAAAGGAAAGAACAAAACAAAACTGAAATGAAGATGACAGGTCAGGATGAGAATTGGAGATGGAAAATCACCTAAGGAGCAATTGATCTCCACATTTGGTAAAGATTGTACAGTGAGCAGCAAATACAATACACTCAGTTAGATGTGCAACTAAATTGATACCTTGCAATTGATCTCCACATTTGGTAAAGATTGTACAGTGAGCAGTACAATCTTGGTGAGCAGTACAAGATTGGTAAAGGAGCAATTGATCTCCACATTTGGTAAAGATTGTACAGTGAGCAGCAAATACAATACACTCAGTTAGATGTGCAACTAAATTGATACCTTGTCTGAAAAGAGAGCTTGCAACCCTGGATAGTGGGGATGGAACAACTATGAAATGCTGTCATTCTCTCTGAAGGCATTGCTTAACTCACAACGTTGCCCACTCCTTCTCTCCAGAGTTGCTGCCTGTCCCACTGAGTTACTCCAGCATTTGTGTCTGTCTGATATTGTTCTTGTCTTTCTCCACAATGGATCAAGACAAACAAACCATCACCAGGTTTTACAGTCTTTAACCCATTCATAATTTTGCTAAGTAGAATTCCAACTTGCCCAATATAATCCCTGCTCATTAAGAAAAGGGAGAGGACAAGGAATCTCCAGTCTGTGATAAGAAGATTCACCACAATATTGCCCGAGTTGGAAGACTTTAGTTATGGGGACAGGTTGGATAGGCTTGGCTAGTTTTCGGAAGTGGATGAAGCTGAAGGGGTGACCTGATGGAAAACGATGTGAGGCATTGATAGAGTATCAACCTGTCCCCCTGGTAGATGTATCCAAAGGAACAGGGCATAGATTGAAGGTGAGAGGAAAATATTTAAAGGGGATCTCAGTGGCAAGATTTTTATACAGAGGATGGCTGATCTCTGGAACATACCGGTGGTATGTTTAGTCTCGAGATATAGCGCAGAAACAGGCCCTTCGGCCCACCGAGTCCGCACCGACCTGCGAGAACGCACATGAACATTATCCTACACACACTAGGGACAATTTTACATTTTATACCAAGCCAATTAACTTACAAAAGTGTATGAGCAAACCGAAGATCTCGGAGAAAATGACACACGGGTCACGGGGAGAACGTACAAACGTTGTACAGTCAGGATCGAACCCGGGTCTCTGGCGCTGTAAGGCAGCAACTCTACCGCTGAGCCACCTTGCCGCCCTGAGGGGGTGATGGAATCAAATACAACTATTACCTTTAAGGTGCACTTATACAGACACAGATAAGGTAAGGCGTGGAAGGACGAGGTTCTCATGAACAAAATGTGCAGGGAGGAGCTGCAGATGTTGTTTTAAACCGCAGATAGACACAAACAGCTGGAGTAACTCAGCAGGTCAGACAGCATCACTGGAGAAAATGAATCTGTGATGTTTCGGATCGAGACCTTTCTTCAGACTAATGCGGACACATGGATTTAATGTAGATGGGCAAAAATGGCCAGAATGGATATCACACTTCTTAGCAAGTTGGACTATTCCTTCCCAACATGGCAATTGCGTGTATGGAGAAATCTCCCATCCCCACGGCCATGGGAGAATCATCCCATCGCCGTATCAATCAGCGACCGGGACACTGCCACGAGTAGATTGTTTGCTGTCAATTAACATTGCAACACCGAATTCATCTCACTTTCTGAATTAGTGAAAGACTACATTTCGTCTGGTGGGGGAAAAGATTCAAAATGAAATCGCAAATGAAATAAATATTTGTTCATATTTATTATGCATTAAATAGATAACCCAGTTCAAGATTACCCTTCAAAAGCAGTGCATGAAATCATTTCGAAAGTAAGCAGTGAAGCCCTTGTGTTGCTGGCTTCTCCGTGGAAATAATTCCGAGCCTTCATTTGCCATGAAGCAGCTACACAAATAGCAGTGGTTTACCCAGCTGAATCAATATGACTCGCCGAGTGACAACGTTATTCCCTGCCACGTCAGGCAGGCGGTATATATTCCCCACTCTCTTCCAAAGTGCCACAGTGTGTGAACGAGCGGAGGGCTGCTTTCAAAACCTGGATACCGCTAAACAGAACAGACCCGCGAGGAAAAGAATGAACGAGTGGATGGATGGATATCGGGGTCTGAAATGAACGTGGATACTTTCCATGGGAGAGAGCCGCCGATGAAGCTGAAGGCACAGAGCGAAGATGGGGGCTCAAGCATTGATGGGAAGTGTTAATACCGGGCGGGACGCGTGAACAGTGACCACACTGAGGGAATTCCCACGTATATGAAGCAGAGAGAAACGTGAGTTCTACATCTAACTTTGGCGTTAAGCAGCGAGGCTCCCTCCCCGTTTCACTCTGGTTTGCAACACCAGCAGTATGTTGGTGCAACTCGGAGTGCATGTCACGCCGAAGGTAGGCTTCCTCTTCGTCCCAAACTGCTGGCCTTTGGAGGGAATGAGCGCAACGCCAGGGAGGGAGATGGGGTGGGCGGGCACGCCCCGGGCAGATGGATGTGCAGAACCCACCTGTTTGCATGGACTTTCCAACCGTCTGAATGTCCTACAAGGCGAATCTACGGAGCGATTGGCGCTGCGAAGGCAAGGCGAATGAATGGCCATTGTAGATTGGCTCTGCACGCTGTATGGACATGTTGAACTGCAAAGGTACCGCGGCGACCAAGTACTGAGGGCATTCGGGACCTGATTATGGAGATTAACGGCAGCCACACAAGCAAGCTCCGCTGGCACACCACCGGGGCAACCCTGGAATATCTCAACCCGCCCATGATGATCCGTGGCTCGGCCGACCCCGAGCTTTATCAAATTGCCCAAGACACCAACTCAAGCGTCGCCAGCGCCTCCTTGCTGCACAATGGCAGCGAGTGCGGGGCCGAGATCCTGCCTTACGGAGACACGGAGAAGCTGATGATCGGGGCAGCTCTGTCCATGGTCACCCTGCTCACCATCTCGGGCAACTGCCTGGTCATGATCTCGGTGTGTTTCGTGAAGAAGCTGCGCCAGCCTTCTAACTATCTCATCGTGTCCCTGGCCCTGGCCGACCTGTCGGTGGCCTTGGCGGTGATGCCCTTTGTCATCGTCACCGACCTGATCGGCGGCCAGTGGATCTTCGGGCAAGTCTTCTGCAATGTCTTCATCGCCATGGATGTGATCTGCTGCACCGCTTCCATCATGACGCTGTGTGTCATTAGTATCGACAGGTGAGCTCTTCAATTACCTGCCCACGACCGTGTAGTGTTGGCGAAAAGCCGCGCCAGCAGAGTGCACAGCAATTACTAGCATCGGGCAGTCTGAACAATTGCCCTGGCAATTGTCGGCAATTACACCCCGAGTTACAGACCCCGGTAAAATGTGAGCTTGTCCGGCTTCAACGTGACACTGAAACGCTTCCCAAAATATTTGGATATTTTCAGGTCTTTGAAGCGAATCGGCGCCTTCCATCACAGTGAGGAATGTGGGGAATCCGCTGTGCTGGATGTTCGTTAACTTTGATGTAGCTGTGTGTGGCTGGGTGTTTTTTTTGTAGTACGGCTGTATGCTAATACGGATATCCCTATCTTCATCGTTACCTTGATTGGTACTCAGAGAGTTGTGAGTCTGTGGAAATCTCTGCCTTTTCTCTGGATGCTTTCAAGAGAGGACTAGACAGAGCTCTTAAAAATAGCGGAGTCAAGGGGTATGAGGAGAAGGCAGGAACGGAGTACTGATTGTGGATGATCAGCCATGAATGGCGGTGCTGACTCGAGGGGCCGAATGGCCTACTCCTGCACCTATTGTCAATTGGTACATGTGACAATAAAGGACCTTTGAAACCTTTGAAAATACGTCAGTAGAATAAACGTGTAAACTCCATGAAAGATGGAAATAATGTGGGCGCTATAAAGGAGAAAGCTCTTAGGGCTGAAGGAATCAAGAGATATGGGGCAAAAGCAGGAACGGGGTACGGATTTTAGCCACGGTCATACTGAATGGCGGTGCAGGCTCGAATGCCTACTCCTGCTCCTATTGTCCTATGTTTCTATGAATGGTGCAGCTTGAGCTTGTCGTTTAAGAGGTGAATGGAGACGCGGTGCTCAGAGAGTATCCTGTCAGTGGGTGGATGAGTGCAGCCTTTCTCCCGCAGCATCTCTGGAGGAAAGGAATGGGTGACCCTCGAGACCCTCTTCAGACTGAGAGTCAGGGGAGAGAAGGAAAGTGAAGGTGTGAAAACGAGACATCAAAGGAGATGTGGCTCAAGGACCATTGTTAGCTCGGAGAAGGTGGCAAACCAGATACAATGTAATCAGGGGGATATGGGAAGAATGTCCGCATTAACCAACCCGACCTCCCGGTGGCTCAGCACTTCAACTCCCCCTCCCATTCCATATCCGACCTCTCGGTCCTGGGCCTCCTCCACGGCCAGAGTGAGCAACACCGCAAGTTGGAGGAACAGCACCTCATATTCCGCTTGGGAAGTCTGCATCCTTTGGGCTTGAACATTGAATTTGCCCAATTCTGTTAACCCTTGCTGTCTCCTCCCCTTCCCACCTCTCCCTCAGCCCTCGGGCCCTGGCATTCCCTCTCTCTCTATCTCCCTCCCCCACCCTAGTCGCACTAGCTTCTCATTTTCACACCACAAACAGCTTACAATGGCTTGTTCCCTTTATCATCGATACTTTTTTGCATATCTTTCATTCATTGTTCTTTATCTCTCCACATCACCGTCTGTATCTCTCCTTTCCCTGATCCCTGACCAGTCTGAAGAAGGGTCTCGACCCGAAACGTCGCCTATCTCCTTCGCTCCTTAGATGCTGCTGCACCCGCTGAGTTTCTCCAGCCTTTTGTGTAACCCTCGATTCTCCAGCATCTGCAGTTCCTTCTTTAACACGGATATGGGGAGAATGCAGACTGGTCGAACTGGGAAGGGGGAGGGATAGAGAGAGGGAAAGCAAGGATTATTTGAAGTTCGAGAAGTGAATGTTCATACCGCTGGGGTGTAAGCTGCCCAAACGAAATCTGAGGCGCTGTTCCTGCACTTTGCTCCGGGCCTCTCTCTGACCTGTTAAGATTTATTTGTTTGAACTTTCACATAGAATGACATTTTCAGAAACACGCGTGTTTTCCGCGCTGCCTTTAAATATACAAATCAGAGAGAGCGTGGCCATAGCCGATGTGGACGACGTGGAAACTCTCTCGGCAGTTGCGGTCCCAGCTGATCTCATTGATATCCGCGGGTGGGATTGCACACGTACGCGAGACTGCACGTCCAAAATTGAAGCATCTCTTTCGACCAGTGTTACTATCAGTTGCTATTTTGTACGAAAATAAATGTTGCGAAGCATAACTTCGCCGGACCTGTATTGTCTACAGATGTCACAAAATATGTTACAATTTTTAGAAACAAAATTACTCGGCGAGTCGGAC
The DNA here is from genome assembly GCA_035221665.1 of Okamejei kenojei. Lineage (NCBI taxonomy): Eukaryota > Metazoa > Chordata > Chondrichthyes > Rajiformes > Rajidae > Okamejei > Okamejei kenojei. The sequence continues at coordinate 3,046,523 of CM069145.1, forward strand.
AGCATCTCTGGAGAGAAGGAACGGGGGATGTTACGGGTCGAGACCCTTCTTCAGTGTGAACCCGAAATGTCACCCATTCCTTCTCCCCGGAGATGCTGTCTGATCCGCTGAGTTACTCCAGCTTTCCGTGTCTATCCTCAGTGTAAAGCAGCATCTACAGTTCCATGTTACACTTTACAATGTTTAGACCCTCAGCTCAAAATGATGAACGTCATTCAACATTCCCGTCGCCTTTAGGCTCATTAAATAGGCATTGGAAGAGCATCCATGTGCATCCAGACATTTTAAACATGACCCAAATGCATTCTGCATTTTACATAAAACTATCAACGCCGAAATGGCGATAGGCGCTGATCTAAATTGGAAACTCACGGTGAATTCTCTTGATATGCACAGGTTATTTATTTCAGGTACAGCAAGTCTATTTACACGTGGTGAGTTTACACGGTTAATGTCGCGCATCTTACGAATGTGGAAATTACAATAGTTGTAAATGAACCCAGTTGATGGTTTTAACAATATTTTTCTTTGCGATTTAATTCACCGGTTTCATATATTCTGGAATACAAACTTGGGAAATCAATTATTTTCGTGATGAATAAGTTGAAATAGGGATGGAATGATGACAGATCACTCACTGTCAGATAGCATCACCGTAAGAATAGCCCAGACCTTTGATTCCATTTGTAATCTAATTTAAACAATCCATCCCAAATCATTTAACAGAACTTTTAGACAATGCACACATTCGCCACAAATATACATTCTGGCGATTGTAATATTTGATGAATCTGCGAGAAATTGCAGTGGATTGTGGACGCAGCCCAGACCACACAAACCGACCTTCCTCCCTTTGACTATCTACACCTCACGCTGCCTCGGCAAGGCCAGCAACATAATCAAGGACGAGTCGCACCCTGGTCACTCACAAAGTCATACATGATAGGAGTAGAATTGGGCCATTCGGCCCGCCATTCAATCATGGCTGATCTAACTCTCCTTCCTAACTCCATTCTACTGCCTTCTCCCCATAACCTCTGAACCCTCTTCTCCTCAGACACTCCCTCTTCTCCCCTCTCCCATCGGGCAAAGGAAATGGAAGTGTGAAAACGCACGCCTCCAGATTCAGGGACAGTTTCTTCCCAGTTGTTAACAGGCAACTGAATCATCCTACCACAACTAGAGAGCAGTCCTGAACTACTATTTACATCATTGGTGACCCTCAGACTATCTTTGATTGGGGTTTACTGGCGTTACCTTGCACTAAACGTTATTCCCTTATCATGTATCTACATACTGTAATGGCTCGATTGTAATCATGCATTGTCTTTCCACTGATAGCGTAGCACGCAACAAAAGCTCTTCACTGTACCTCGTTACACGTGATAATAAACTCAAGTGAACTAAAACTGAAATTCATACTTGATAATGTTATTCATGTGTTTCAGACATGCTTTATGTGTTGTTGACAACATGTGTTGTCTTTCCACTGATTGGATAGAACGCAACAAAAGCCTTTCACTGTACCACATGACAATAAACTGAACTGATCACATACATAAACTAACCAACATAGACTGTAGACAAGATCAAGAGGCCATGGCCTTGAATTGTCATATGTACCGGCAATCTAACAATGACATTCTTACTTGCTGCAGTTTAACATTAACCATGTTAACAATAACACAAATATACAAGATTTCAGGGTCAAGGCCAGTTTATTGTCACGTGCACCAGTTAAGGTACAGTGAAATTTGAGTGACCATACAGCCATACTAAGTGAAAAGCAATGAGACACACACCCACATAAAATAAAAGTTAACATAAATATCCATCACAGTGGATTCCATATTCCTCACTGTGATGGAAGGCAATAAAGTTCAACCTCTTCCTCTTCTTCTCCCGTGGTCGGGGCAGTCAAACCATCTGAATAATCAATAATTTTGTGGATGACACAAAGCTGGGTGGCTGTGTGAGCTGTGAAGAGGATGTTAGGATGTTAGGAGGTGACCTGGACAGGTTGAGTGAGTGGGCAGATGTGTGGCAGATGCAGTGTAATATAGATAAATGTGAGGTTATCCACTTTGGTGGCAAAAACAAGGGGGCAGATTATTATCTCAATGGAGTTAGGTTAGGTGATGGGGGAGGTACACCGAGACCTGGGTGCCCTTGTACACCAGTCACTGAAAGTTGGCGTGCAGGTACAGCAGGCAGTGAGGAAAGCTAATGGAATGTTGGCCTTCATAACAAGAGGATTTCAGTACAGGAGTAAAGAGGTTCCATAGAAGATCATAGTTGCTGAGGTAACGGTTAATTTAGTTTTAGTTTAGCTTAGTTTAGTTTACAGATAAGCGCAGAAACAGGCCCTTCAGCCCACTGATTCCATGCCGATCAGCGATCCTCCCAGAATAACACTATCCTGTACACACTAGGGACATAAACAATTTTCACCAAGCCAATTAACCTACAAATCCATACGTCTTTGGAGTGTGGAAGGAAACCGGAGCACCCGGAGTAAACCCACACCGTCACAGGGAGAATGCCATACAGGCAGCACCCAAAGTCAGGATCAAACCTGGGTCTCTGCCCCTGTAAGGCAGCATCTCTACCGCTGAGCCACCGTGTTGCTCCATTAGTGTTGTGCACTGTTCAAGAGCCTGATGGTTACCAGGAAGAAGCTGCTCTTGAACCTAGTGGTGACGTTTTCAGGCTTCTGTATGTTCCACCTGATAGTAGTAGTGAGATGAGAGCTTGGTCAGGGTGGTGTGGGTCCTTGATGATGTTAGTTGCCTCCTGTACATCCCTTCGATGGTGGGGTGCTCACCATGGCATACCCCTCTCTGCAGCATCCTTCAATCCGAAGCTTTCGAAATCCTGAACCAGGTCATGCTGCATCCTGTCATCTACTGTCCACCTATGGCAAGATAAGCTCAAAAGGCAGCGTGGCATAATACAGCTCTTCTTATGTTCACAAAGATGACAAATGCATTAGCTGATGTTGACCAATATTTATCTATATGTGTGTGTGAGTATACAGTGGCTTGCAAAAGTTTTCATACCCCGTGAACTTTTCCACATTTTGTCACGTTACAACCACAAACATAAATGTATTTTATTGGGATTTTATGTGATAGACCAACACAAAGTGGTGCATAATTGTGAAGTGGAAGGAAAATGATACATGATTTCCAAATTTTATTACAAATCAAAAACTGAAAAGTGTGACATGCAAAAGTATTCAGCCCCCCTGAGTCAATACTTTGTAGAACCACCTTTTGTTGCAATTACAGCTGCAAGTCTTTTGGGGTATGTCTCTACCAGCTTTGCACATCTAGAGACAAAAATTTTTGCCCATTCTTCTTTGCAAAATAGCTCAAGCTCAGTCAGATTGGATGGAGAGCGTCTGTGAACAGCAATTTTCAAGTCTTGCCAGAGATTCGCAATTGGATTTAGGTCTGGACTTTGACTGGGCCATTCTAACACATGAATATGCTTTGATCTAAACTACTCCATTGTAGGTCTGGCTGTATGTTTAGGGTCGTTGTCCTGCTGGAAGGTGAACCTCCGCCCCAGTCTCAAGTCTTTTGCAGACTCTAACAGGTTTTCTTCCAAGATTGCCCTGTATTTGGTTCCATCCATCTTCCCATCAACTCTGACCAACTTCCCTGTCCCTGCTGAAGTAAAGCATCCCCACAGCATGGTGCTGCCACCACCATGTTTCACAGTGGGGATGGTGTGTTCAGGGTGATGTGCAGTGTTAGTTTTCCGCCACACATAGCATTTTGCATTTAGGCCAAAAACTTCAATTTTGGTCTCATCAGACCAGAGCACCTTCCTCCAAATGTTTGCTGTGTCCCCCACATGGCTTGTGGCAAACTGCAAACGGGACTTCTTATGGCTTTCTTTCAACAATGGCTTTCTTCTTGCCACTCTTCCATAAAGGCCCAATTTGTGTAGTGCACGACTAATAGTTGTCCTGTGGACAGATTCTCCCACCTGAGCTGTGGATCTCTGCAGCTCCTCCAGAGTTACCATGGGCCTCTTGGCTGCTTCTCTGGTCAATGCTCTCCTTGCCTGGCCTGTCAGTTTAGGTGGACGGCCATGTCTTGGTGCCATACTCTTTCCATTTTCGGATGATGGATTGAACAGTGCTCCGTGAGATGTTCAAAGCTTGGGATATTTTTTTATAACCTAACCCTGCTTTAAACTTCTCCACTTTATCCCTGACCTGTCTGGTGTGTTCCTTGGGCTTCATGATGCTGTTTGTTCACTAATGTTCTCTAACAAACCTCTGAGGGCTTCGCAGAACAGCTGTATTTATACTGAGATTAGATTACGCACAAGTGGACTCTATTTACTAATTAGGTGACTTCTGAAGGCAATTGGTTGCATTGGATTTTATTTAGTGGTATCAGAAGAAAGGGGGCTGAATACTTTTGCACGCCACACTTTTCAGTTTTTTATTTGTAAAAAAATTTGAAAACCATGTATCATTTTCCTTCCACTTCACAATTATGAGCCACTTTGTGTTGGTCTATCACATAAAATCCCAATAAAATACATTTACGTTTGTGGTTGTAACGTGACAAAATGTGGAAAAGTTCAAGGGGTATGAAAACTTTTGCAAGCCACTGTATATATCTATCTATCTTATATTACTAAAAGTCTGATCTTGACCGCTTTTGGCTCGCTGTGCTGTGATTTCTGAGAGCACGCCACCACCTACGGGCGTCATTTTTGGCCAGCTCGCTCAATGCCCCCCTCCGCCTTCCTGAACCAGAGGATTTTTCCCATCGATGAAAAATCAGAGAGATATTAATGTTTTCTTTTAATTCGCCATTCTCTCTGCTGCCCCTGCTGGAGGGAGGGAGAGAGACTATAAAACCAGGAAGTGGTGTGCCTCACTCAGTATCTACAAGATGGAGAAAGCCAGAGGGTCATGTCTCTCTGAGCTCTGAGTAGCACTGAACACTTGTCTACTCAACTGCGAGTGCCCTTAATGTGGGTTGAAAATGAAAATATGGTTGGTTTGAAGTGAAAAGGCACTGCCTGCAAATGGTTGTTTGGGTGCTTTGGCTTCAAGTTAAAAGGCACTGCCTGCAAATGGTGGCTTGGGTGCTTTGGCTTGAAGTGAAAAGGCATGACTGTAAATGGTGGTTTGGGTGCTTTGGGTAACTTCCTGTTTGCACTGTATATTGATTTTAGATAAAATGCTACCACTTACGGCTCTGATTTTTGGTCATCTTACTTCCTCCGCTCAGCAGGTGCAGAGGATTCTTCCCATCAATTAAAAATAAAAGTGTTATTAGTGTTTAAAAAATGTTGAGAATCTCTCTTCTCTCCTGTCAATCATGCCATGAAGGCCACACCTTTTCCGGTGGGAAGGGGAGGGGTTATAAAACCCAGAAGTGTGTTTGTGGCTCAGACTCTGCATGATGGGGGAGGGAGAGGCCACGACTCTGTCTGAGCTGTGAATCAACTGAACACACTTAATGTCTACTGAACTGTGTTTGGTGTTTTGTGTGGTTTTATGGTGCTTTTATGATGCTTGAAATGCTATGAAACTGCATTTGAATGTGGTGACCTTGCACCCTGGATGAAATGGTATGAAACTGCATTTGAATGTGGTGGCCTTGAACCCTGCTTGAAATGGTATGAAACTGCACTTGAATGTGGTGGCCTTGTACCCTGCTTGAAGTGGAATGAAACTGCACTTGAATTTGGCAGCCTTGCACCTTGCTTGAAGTGGTATGAAACTGCACTGAATTTGGTGGCCTTGCACCCTGCTTGAAGTGGAATGAAACTGCACTTGAATTTGGCAGCCTTGCACCTTGCTTGAAGTGGTATGAAACTGCACTTGAATTTGGCAGCCTTGCACCCTGCTTTAAGTGGTATGAAACTGCACTGAATTTGGTGGCCTTGCACCCTGCTGAAAGTGGTATGAAATCACACTTGAATTTGGTGGCCTTGGATCCAGCTTGAAATGGAATTTCAAGGAATAGCATCATGAGTCAACTGCCAGCCCACCAGCCGTGAGTGAGCTGCCAGCACATCAGGCTTGAGGGACTGAGCTGCCACCCCAAGAACCCATACCAGCGCTCCAGAAAGCCCCCCCACTTGCCACCAATATTGGAATTGGTGGAGAGGTGGGATATAGCGTCGGGGGACCAGCCCTCCCGTGTGAACATGGGACCCAACAGGTCCCACTTAGTCTAATATATATATATATATATATATATATATGGAGCAAAACTCATGCTCTTTAAATCATGCTATGAAAACCATGATTGATAAGAATCAATAAAGTAATGTCTCAACTGCCAAACAACTTGGGAAGTTATGGAAACATATTTCAATAATTTGTCAGCTGCCGTTGTCTGAATGCAAAGGCATCCTTGGAATTATTTGCCACCAAGATACCGATCAAGGTATCTCAAAACTATTACTGTCTTTGGCATAATATTCTAGCTATCAAGCAAATTAACATGGGAGCTTCAGATATTCTTGGAAACTAGAACTACGAGCTGACCTTTATGAGAGGGCTGGGAGTGGAGGGCACGTAACTCCTCATCGTAACTCCTCATAAAATAAAGATCAAACTTCAAACTGGTAAGTTCTCGTTTAATCTCACAATTTTATTTCGGAGTCACGTGATTGACTACGTGAAGATTTCAAAGCTCTGTGATTTCATGCTGTGGAAACGTGTCCATGCGTCACACACTGCATCAATTGACCAGGGATGAAACATGCTGATGCTTTTTAATGACAAAATGGTAGTTATAGTAATCCCACTCATCCAGGAGGAATTAAAAAATAGAACCTAACAATAGAGTTGGAAAATACCCCCGGTCTGGCAATGGGTTTGTTATAACACATTTGGAAATTCGCTTGTTTGACCATTCTGCAGCCACTAGGATGAGGTCCAGCGAAACATCCATAACCCTCGCTGCTGATGTTGTTGCAGCCCTGGTAGAGTGAGATTTGAAAACATCAGTGTTCACTCCTACACAAGCCAAAACCCGTTAAATCACCCGGGGATGGTTTATACTGATACCTACGTATGAGGTTTTTGTAACTGACAAACATTGCTAGTTCAGAGCCTCTAAGGCTTTAGGTGAGATAATGACTGTATAGATGTGTGACCACACACACAACCAAAGGTCCATGGGGTATGCCATGAAACTAGTTTGAGACCTGACGCCCCCGGTCTACTCTGCAAGACTAAGTCATGAACATAAGTATCATATAATTTGCAGCTGTAACCATCCTGTCCAGTCGTAGCTTATGCAATGACTGGCCCCGTTGCGTTGAACCGAGGATAACCACTGTGTAGGTGAATAGACCGAGGACAGGAATGTAGCTAGAGCCCACCGGCGATGCAGCATCAGCAGGACATAAACACCCCATATCTCTGAGTACCTGGGCCTGGGGGAATTTGAATTGAAGATACCCTTCATAAATCTGGATATCAGAGGTCGAGACCCGACAGCGTGGTGTCCCGACCCCAGCAGGAAGTATGACAACAAGGCACTACTGGCACAATTTATATAACTCCATCTCTCATGAAATATAGCTTTGAGAGGAATACCAAGACATCTGTTATACGTACCGTGTCATATGATATATTGGACTGTAAACAGGACACTTACCATTCCTTGATATAGGAGATGTACTGTTTCTTGGTACTATCTCTTCAGGCTGCACTGATTACATCCACTGTACAACATGACAGTCCGTACCCCAGGAAAGGTCTTCTCATAGTCTGCAACCCAACAATTTTATTCGCTCATGCAGAGGATGGTTCTCCCCAGTCACGGGGTAAACCAGCAGATTTTGTGTTTGGGAACAGCCATAAAAGGCTCTGTTATCATTCGCAGTATGAGTGGACCCATGGCTGTGTAGACCAGTCAGGCACTATCACGCCTGAGGTGGAGTCTTGCTGGTTTTTAAGCAAGCACCAACTGATGAGGCAAAATGGAGGAAAGACATAATGAACATTCCTCCCCAGTGTAGCGAGAATGCATCCATCGCCACTGCCCCTGAGAATGGCCGCCATGCCAGATATTTTTGCAACTGGTGATTGAGACTAGATGCAAACAAATCGATATTTGGTGTTCCATCAATCCACAATGTCATTAAATACTTTGTGATCCAACATTCATTGTGTTGTCATTGATTTACGTGATGGGACACCAGCGCCAAATGAGGTTAGGTAAACTATCACAGGATATTAACTTGATTGAACCCATGTGATTAATATTTGCCACCACCGTAGTGTGTCAACTTGTAGGTGAGCATGCAGATATGCATATTCGCACAATAAGCCTTTAACCCATAGAATGCACCTAATGATTTTAGGTAGTTGATACCACATAACTGAGGGATTGGTAACTCATGCACATTCCATCCGCCTCTGTGACTAGAGATGGGATAGTAATTTCCCATCTTTGAGCACCAGCATCAGTTTGTAACATAACTGAAGATTAAATGACCAAAAGTACTGGAGCAATGTTGAATACTGTTTGTCCATCATTGTGACTTTTGAGTACAGGAGCAGGGAGGTTCTACTTCAGTTGTACAGGGTCTTGGTGAGACCACACCTGGAGTATTGCGTGCAGTTTTGGTCTCCAAATCTGAGGAAGGACATTATTGCCATGGAGGGAGTGCAGAGAAGGTTCACCAGACTGATTCCTGGGATGTCAGGACTGTCTTATGAAGAAAGACTGGATAGACTCGGTTTATACTCTCTGGAATTTAGGAGATTAAGAGGGGATCTTATAGAAACTTACAAAATTCTTAAGGGGTTGGACAGGCTAGATGCAGGAAGATTGTTCCCGATGTTGGGGAAGTCCAGGACAAGGGGTCACAGCTTAAGGATAAGGGGGAAATCCTTTAAGACCGAGATGAGAAAGACTTTTTTCACACAGAGAGTGGTGAGTCTCTGGAACTCTCTGCCACAGAGGGTAGTTGAGGCCAGTTCATTGGCTATATTTAAGAGTGAGTTGGATGTGGCCCTTGTGGCTAAGGGGATCAGAGGGTATGGAGAGAAGGCAGGTACGGGATACTGAGTTGGATGATCAGCCATGATCATATTTGAATGGCGGTGCAGGCTCGAAGGGCTGAATGGCCTACTCCTGCACCTAATTTCTATGTTTCTATGTTTCTATGTTTCTTATAGCTTCAGCTGCTAATAGCATAGCTCTCTTAACAATGACCCACATGGTACTAGAGAGCTTGCTCCTTTGCACGATGTAAGTTCTGATAATGCTAAGGCCCCAATTATGCAGCTGAAAACCAGCCACTAAATTGCCAATAGAAACATAGAAAATAGGTGCAGGAGTAGGCCATACGGCCCTTCAAGCCTGCACCACCATTCAATATGATCATGGCTAATCATTCAACTCGGTATCCTGTACCTGCCTTCTCTCCATACCCCTTGATCCCTTTAGCCACAAGGGCCACATCTAACTCCCTCTTAAATACAGCCAATAAACTGGCCTCAACTACCTTCTGTGGCAGAGAATTCTAAGACTCATCAAACTCTGTGCAAAACTTTTTTCCTCATCTCGGTCCTAAAGGAATTCCCCCTTATCCTTAAACTGTGACCCCTTGTTCTGGATCTCCCCAACATCGGGAACAATCTTCCTGCATCTAGCCTGTCCAACCCCTTAAGAATTTTTGTAAGTTTCTATAACATCCCCCCTCAATCTTCTAAATTCTAGCGAGTACAAACCGAATCTATCCAGTCTTTCCTCATATAAAAGTCCTGACATCCCAGGAATCAGTCTGGTGAACCTTCTCTGTACCCCCTCTATGGCAAGAATGTCTTTCCTTAGATTTGGAGACCAAAACTGTACGCAATACTCCAGGTGTGGCCCCACCAAGACCCTGTACAACTGCAGTAGAACCTCCCTGCTCCTATACTCAAATCCTTTTGCTATGAATGCCAACATACCATTCGCTTTCTTCACAGCCTGCTGCACCTGCATGTCTACTTTCAATGACTGGTGTACCATGCCACACGTTGCATCTCCTCTTTTCCTAATCAGTCACCATTCAGATAATAGTCTACCCTCCTGTTTTTGCCACCAAAGTGGATAACCTCACATTTATCCACATTATACTGCATCTGCCATGCATTTGCCCACTCACCCAGCCTATCCAAGTCACCTTGCAGCCTCCTAGCATCCTCCTCACACCTATCACTGCCCCCCAGCTTCGTGTCATCCGCAAACTTAGAGATGTTGCATTCAATTCCCTTGTCCAAATCATTAATATATATTGTAAATAGCTGGGGTCCCAGCACTGACCCCACTAGTCACTGCCTGCCATTCAGAAAAGGACCAGTTGACTCCTACACTTTGCTTCATGTCTGCCAGCCAGTTCGCTATCCACATCAATACTAAACCCCCAATACCGTGTGCTTTAGGTTTGTATACTAATCTCTTATGTGGGACCTTGTCGAAAACCTTCTGAAAGTCCAGATATAACACATCCACTGGTTCTCCCTTATCCACTCTACTAGTTACATCCTCAAAAAATTCTATAAGATTCGTCAGACATGATTTACCTTTTGTAAATCCATGCTGACTTTGTCCAATGATTTCACCACTTTCCAAATGTGGTGCTATTCCATCTTTAATAACTGACTCTAGCAGTTTCTCCACTACTGATGTTAGACTAACTGGTTTGTAATTCCCCGTTTTCTCTCTCCCTCCTTTTTTAAAAAGTGGGGTTACATTAGCTACCCTCCAATCCTCAGGAACTACTCCAGAATCTAAAGAGTTTTGAAAAATTATCACTAATGCATCCACTATTTCTGTGCTACTTCCTTGAGTACTCTGGGATGCAGCCTATCTGGCCCTGGGGATTTATCATCTTTTAATCCATTCAATTTACCCAACACCACTTCCCGGCTAACCTAGATTTCATTCAGTTCCTCCATCTTATTTGACCCCCCTTCCCCTGCTATTTCCGGCAGATTATTTATGTCTTCCTTAGTGAAGACAGAACCAAAGTAGTTATTCAATTGGTCTGCCATGTCCTTGTTCCCCATGATCAATTCACCTGTTTCTGACTGCAAGGGACCTACATTTGTTTTTACTAATCTTTTTCTCTTCACAGATCTATAAAAACGTTTGCAGTCAGTTTTTATGTTCCCTGCCAGTTTTCTTTCATAATCTATTTTCCCTTTCCTAATTAAGCCCTTTGTCCTCCTCTGCTGGACTCTTGAATTTCTCCCAGTCCTCTGTTAGGTTGCTTTTTCTGGCTAATTTGTATGCTTCATCTTTTGTTTTGATACTATCCCTGATTTCCCTTGTTATCCACGGATGCACTACCTTCCCTGATTTATTATTTTGCCAAACTGGGATGAACAATTGTTGTAGTTCATCCATGTAGTCTTTAAATACCTTTCATTGCACATCCACTGTCAACCCTTTAAGAATCAATTGCCAGTCTATCTTGGCCAATTCATGCCTCATACCTTCAAAGTTACCTTTCTTTAAGTTCAGAACCCTTGTTTCTGAATTAATTATGTTGCTCTCCATCCTAATGAAGAACTCAACCATATTATGGTCACTTTTTCCCAAGGGGCCACGCATAACAAGACTGCTAACTAACCCTTCCTCATTACTCAATACCCAGTCTAGAATAGCCTGCTCTCTCGTTGGTTCCTCTACATGTTGGTTTAGAAAACTATCCCGCATACATTCCAAGAAATCCTCTTCCTCAGCACCCCTGCCAATTTGATTCACCCAATGTAGATTGAAGTCACCCAATATGTAGATTGAAGTCACCCATTATAACTGTTTTACCCTTGTTGCACGCATTTCTAATTTCCTGTTTGATGCCATCCTCAACTCCACTGCTACTGTTAGGTGGCCTGTACACAACTCCCACTAGCGATTTCTGCCCCTAACTGTTTCGCAGCTGTACCCATATCGATTCCACATCCTTCAAGCTAATATCCTTCCTTTCTATTGCGTTAATCTCCACTCTAACCAGCAACACTACCCCACCTCCTTTACCTTTCTGTCTATCCCTCCTGAATATTGAATATCCCTGGATGTTCAGCTCCCAGCCTTGATCACCCTGGAGCCATGTCTCCATGATCCCAACTATATCATAGTCATTAATAACTATCTGCACCTTCAACTCATCCACCTTATTACGAATGCTCCTTGCATTGAGACGCAAAGCCTTCAGGCTTGTTTTTACAACACTCTTGCTCCTTATACAATTATGTTGAAAAGTGGCCCTTTTTGATTTTTGCCCTGGATTTGTCAGCCTGCCACTTTTACTTTTCACCTTGCTACCAATTGCTTCTACCCTCATTTTATACATCTTTTTCTCCCTGCTCACACATTTGAGAAACCCACCGCCTCTTATTCTCTGTTTATTATTTTTTTCTTCTTTCCCCCCTACATGTTGGGTCTGAGTGCTTCCCTTCTCTGCCTCCTGCCTCAGACACTGTCTACTAGCTTTCTCTATTTGAGTCCCTCCCCCCCAACCATTCTAGTTTAAAGTCTCCCCAGTAGCCTTTGCAAATTTCCCTGTCAGGATACTGGTCCCCCTCGGGTTCAAGTGCAACCCGTCCTTTTTATACAGGTCACACCTTCCCCAAAAGAGGTTCCAATGAGGTTCCAGCAACTTGAATCCCTGCCCTCTGCACCCAGTCCTTCAGCCAGGCATTTATCCTCCACCTCACTCCATCCCTACTCTCACTGTCGCGTGGCACAGGCAGTAATCCTGAGATTGTCACCTTTGCGGTCCTTTTCCTTAACTCTCTTCCTAACTCCCTAAATTCTCCTTTCAGGACCTCTTCCCTTTTTCTACCTATGTCATTGGTACCAATATGTACCACGACCTCAGGCTCCTCTCCCTCCCCTTTCAGGATATCTTGGACACGTTCAGTCATATCCCAGACCCTGACACCAGGGAGGCAAACTACTATCCGGGTCTCCGGACAGTGTCCACAGAATCGCCTATCTGACCCCATAACTAGTCCCCTATTACTAATGCCCTTCTCTTCTTTTCCTTACCCTTCTGAGCAACAGGGCCGGTCTCTGTACCGGAGGCCCGGTCGCTGTTGCTACCCCCAGGTAGGCTGTCCCCCCCAACAGTACTCAAACAGGAGTACTTATTGCCAAGGTGTACAGCCACCGGGTACTCTCTAGCCCCCACCTCTGCCCCTTGCCTCTCCTAACCTTGACCCACTTGTCTGCCTCCTGTGGTATTGGAGAGACTACCTCCCTGTAACTCCTCTCTATGACCTCCTCACTCTCCCTGACCAGACGGAGGTCATCGAGCTGCGGCTCCAGATTCCTAATACAGTCCTTTAGGAGCCTCATCTCGACGCACCTGGCGCAGATGTGGACGTCTGGAGGGCTATCCGACTCCATGACCTCCCACATCTGACATCCAGAACAGTAAACTGCCCTGGCACTCATACTCCCCCTTATCCTGGATACAAAACAAAATACAACATACAATACAATACAAACTTCTGGAAGAAATCAGCAGGGATCTGACTGCCAATCAGCTGCTTACTCTAGTCCACTTCTACCAATCAGCTGCTTCCTCAAGCCCACTTAATTGAATGGAACGTTACGGATTTAGAACGTTACAGATTGCGGTCGCTCCTCCCTCACCAACGGCTCCTGGGCCTCTGAAAAAACAAAGCCCCTCGCTGGGTTTTTACACTCACCGCTCGGACGTTGCTCCTCCCTCACCAACGGCTCCTGGGCCTCAACGGCTTCTGGGCAATTACATTGGCCACTTGATGATTAAACAACAAGATTGTTACAAGCTTCCATTAATTCTAATCTCTTGCCCCAGGGCGGAGTCACAGACAATTAATAGAGTTAAAGGTAAATTGCAATCTATAACTCTAGTTGGTATCAACTTAATTTTAACTGGATGGATGAGAAACCCCAATTTCTCAAATATTCGTTTTGCAGCTGAAACAGCTAATTTAGCAAGATACAGCGTTTTTAGAATATCATCCAGATAGGCCATAAATACGTATTTTTGAGCTTTGAGCAGCCCAAGCACTGGCATAGTAATTTGGTAAATAACCTGGGAGCTGAAGTTAGCCCATTTTGCAACGCTTTAACCGCTATTGTTGCTCATCCAGCTAAATTTCAAATATCTCGAGTGAACCCTGTGAATGGGAATTGAATAGTATGCATCTTTGAGATCAATGCCATAAACTATCCTATGGAAATCCGTTGTTAGACAGTAACGAAGTGTCCCATTAAAAAGTCTATACTGCATGTGAGAATGAGAGTTAATCAAGGGTGATCCCTCATCATCCATCTTCTGCTTGTTTGGATATCTGCTTGTACACCCAAACCTTTTTGTATGGAATGAATAGATGTCCAATTTGGTGTACGTTGTGTGGGTGGCAATGAGTTAAAGGAAATTCAATTCGAAATCCTGGTATCCTTGAAATCCAGCACAAACTGATCTGATGTTTTTTGTCGATATTCGTGCAAAAACAGTGTAATCTGTTACCACACCCAACTAGTCCACACACCCCGTGTTTCGGAAAGAACCAGACCCACCTACCTTCATGGTTATCGGTGCTCTTATGGTGCGCCCAAAGGCCCCTGATGGGGGTTCTGTTTCCGTCCTCAGGTTCTGATTGCATCCTTGAATTTGAAGGACAGGACGGCTGGGGTGCGTGGATTGCACATTTTCCCTCAGGGCCGGCTTGGGCATTGGCCTGAAAGACCTCTGCCCAGAGAATCAGCTTTCAAACTGCCACCAGCTTCAGTGAACCACTTACTGCCGATGGAGGCATAGGGGTGTAGTCGTCGCAACGGTGAGGCTTTTGCTCGTCGTAAGTACCTTGACTGGTCTTACAGCTTTACTTCCTCATCCAGGTTTTTTGCCTGTTTGGCTAGGTCTTCTCCAAGGAGAAGATTCGACGGCTGGACATTGCTGGCCTCGCGATCCATAGTCTCCACAGGTAGCGCTGTTCACTGCCGGCATTTTGTTCCTGTAATGCACTCCCGTATGTTTCACGGACATACTTCCAAGTTTGGAGTCAGTCACACACTGCCCCCTCGCACTCCCTTCCACAGAGAGGGAGATTGTAAGCAGCCCTGCAACAGGCGCTGCTGCAGGTCCCCGACAAGACCTGCGCTGATATGGTCCCGTCCACGGACCATATCAGGATGGAACATCTCCTCAGTGGGATGAACGCCCTGCGGACGCATCCATGCTCCAG
Source organism: Okamejei kenojei (assembly GCA_035221665.1). Taxonomy (NCBI): domain Eukaryota; kingdom Metazoa; phylum Chordata; class Chondrichthyes; order Rajiformes; family Rajidae; genus Okamejei; species Okamejei kenojei. Next base: position 3,061,758 of record CM069145.1, read on the forward strand.
CTGCGTAAACGTCAGAGAACGTACCCATGGAGGGGAACCCTTCTTTTTGATTCACGCAGCTGGTGTGTCGTGGAATGTTCCCCCGACATACCATCGAACTGTGAGTCAGCCCAAAACTGACTACCTACGCTCCCCTCTTCAGAGAGGGAGATCTAATGCAGCCCTGCACCAGGCGCTGCCGTGGGCCCCCGAGACCCGCGCTGATATTACTCCCCTCCTTGGAGCATATCATGGTGGAGCATCTTTCCCATGAGATGCTCTGTCCGGGAAAGACGTCCGAAGACGCTCCCCGCTGCAGGAGGCGAACCCTCCTGGCCGGGTCGTCCAAAGTCAACCGCCCTGCCGATCCGGGTCTCCCAACGGAGCCGGGATTCCCCGCGACTTTCGTAGCCGGGTTTCTCCAAGCCGGGTGTCCCCGCCGAGCCGGGTCTCCCACACGGAGCCGGGATTCACCGTGGTCTCCATGGCCGGGTTTCCCCGAACCGGGTTCCCCCCCCCCGCAGAGCTGGGACTCCCCGCGGTCTCCGTAGCCGGGGTTCCCCGAGCCGGGTTTCCCTTCGTGGAGCCGGGTTTCCCCGCGGAGTCAGGATTAGACCCCGGAACGTCATCCAGCAGGAACTCTGTAAAAGAAGCACAACCTGAAAAATAAGTTTGAAACTTGCCTTCAGGGTTTTAAACTTACCGCTGGAGGAGCGACGCGCCTGCCAGCCAGTCGTGAGCCATGCGTTAGACGTAATAACGCACATGCGGGCTGGCGGGCTCTTCACGTAGTCACTCACGTGAAGTAAAATTGGTTTGGTATAAGTGTAAATTGTCCCTAGTGTGTGTAGGACAGTGTTAATGTGCGGGGATCACTGGTGGTGCACATTCGGTGGGCCAAAGGGCCTGTTTCTGTGCTGTATCTATGAACTAAACTAAACTAAAATCTAAACTAGCCTCATAATGTGAATCCCTTACCTCATACGACTGACATCCCAGGCCCATGCTTCACCCGTACACCATAGTAGATGCGTATTAACAATGTCTTTCAATGGTTGGAATAAACATTGTGAGCTGTAACATAAATGAGTATTATTGGGAACTCTGGCAGACACATGCAAATAGAAACACGTGGTGTTTTAAACTATGTCACTTGGCGGCTGAGTTTGCTTGATTTACTGCTGAGTGATACCGGTAAAATATCAGAGCAACTACGGTGGAGTTAAGAAGACTATTTCTCCAGTGGGAAGGATAGCTGTTAGAAATATTCATCATCATATGGCATAGCTTCTATGTACAATTTACACACAGCTAATGGGTGCTCATCTCCAACCCTCAGGCTAATCTTCCCTAATCTTGGGTGGACAAGCTTTTGTTTCACTGAGAATGCTATTTCATAACAATGGTGAATATTTATCTGTACTTTAACAAAGAGAAATTATCAACGTAACAGATCAAGCCTTTAACATTTGAGTTGTTGCTTTAATATTTGTCCACAGATGTAGATGTGGGAATAATGGTAGTATTGCATTAACACTGTTGTTACACTTGGTTTCCTTGCTATTTCTGTCTTTAAATGGATCACTTCAGTTCAATTTGACATGTCAACATCAAAGTAATGTCACCTGTTGTTTAAGTGCCAGTGCCTAAATGTGATTACCAATTACTAATTGGTAATGTCTATTTATTTCCTTTCCAATTGCTCTTGCTTTTGTTAACTTGTCACTGCTATTTATTTTTGATGATCCATGCAATAAAACAGCAAGGGATTATTATTTTTAACAAAATATTAAAAAAAAAAAATACTCTGCTTCAGAAACAATGGTAACTGAGGTGGAATTGTGTTTAATTTGGGCTCTGTCACATTTTCTGTGATAGGCTTCAAAATAATAGAGAATTAAAAAGTGAAGAGGCCTTCTCATGACATGTCAAATTTCCATACCCTCAAAAGACATATTCAACAGATTCCATGAAGCACACTAAACATATTTATTGGTAAAGATGGACACAAAAAGCTGGCATAACTCAGCGGTACAGGTAGCATCTCTGGAGAGAAGGAATAGGTGATGTTTCGGTTGGTGACCCTTCTAAATTGTAAATGTCCACTGCTCCTTTCAGAATGATCAATTTTATTAGATAACAACAATTTTAAAGTTGTACAAGTGATCAATGTGAAAGACACAGACTTTCTGGTAAATAGTGGGTGTCTTCTCTGTCAAGTGCTGGTAAATGTTTTAATTACTTTATGAAACATCAATAATGTAAAATTAAGAGAACTGTATTTATTTAATTTTTAGGTGGTATTTAATTGTCTGATAGCCAAATGAGATTTTGCTGGCTGCCAGAATACTAAATACCACCTAAAAGGAATTTCAGGATGGATCTTGCTCACTAAGTCATTGGAGGCCTTATCATCATTTAGTTTAGGTTAGTTTAGTTTAGTTTAGTTTAGTTTAGAGATACAGCGTGGAAACAGGCCCACCGAGCCCGTGCCGACCAGCGATCCCCGCACACTAACACTATCCTACACACACTGGGGACAATTTACAATTATACCAATTAACTCACAAACCTGTACGTCTTTGGAGTGTGAAACTGAAGATCTCAGAGAAAATGTTAAAGAAGGAACTGCAGATGCTGGAGAATCGAGGGTACACAAAAGGCTGGAGAAACTCAGCGGGTGCAGCAGCATCTAAGGAACGAAGGATCTAAGGAGCGAAGTGCACCCGCTGAGTTTCTCCGATCTCAGAGAAAACCTGTGCAGGCACTGGGAGAATGTACAACCTCTGTACAGACAGCATCCGTAGTCAGGATTGAACCCGGTTTTCTGATGCTGTGAGGCAGCAACTCTACATCTGCACTGCTGCAGCACCCCTTTAGGCCAGGCCTGTGGAGTCCAAGATGATTTGGGCCAGCAAACCTGGCCTTCACACTGGAAAAGTGTGAGGTGATCCCAAGTATCTTATGCTGGCAATAAGACAAAAAGCTTTGGTGCAAGGTTTTCCAGTCCCTGATCGAAATGCACCCTTAGAATAATGGAAGCAGTTTCACATGTGGAATTTCAATTTTATTGGGATTTTATGTGATATACCAACATAAAGTGGCGCATAATTCTGAAGTGGAAGAAAAATGATACATGGTTTCCAAATTTTATTACAAATAAAAAACTGAAAAGTGTGGTGTGCAAAAGTATTCAGCCCCCCTGAGTCAATACTTTGTAGAACCACCTTTCGCTGCAATTACAGCTGCAAGTCTTTTGGGGTATGTCTCTACCAGCTTTGCACATCTAGAGACTAAAATTTTTGCCCATTCTTCTTTGCAAAATAGCTCAAGCTCAGTCAGATTGGATGGAGAGCGTCTGTGAACAGCAATTTCCAAGTCTTGCCAGAGATTCTCAATCGATTTAGGTCTGGACTTCGACTGGGTCATTCTAACACATGAATATGCTTTGATCTAAACCATTCCATTGTAGCTCTGGCTGTATGTTTAGGGTCGTTGTCCTGCTGGAAGGTGAACCTCCGCCCCAGTCTCAAGTCTTTTGCAGACTCTAACAGGTTTTCTTCCAAGATTGCCCTGTATTTGGCTCCATCCATCTTACCATCAACTCTGACCAGCATCCCTGTCCCTACTGAAGAAAAGCATCCCCACAGCATGATGCTGCCACCACCATGTTTCACAGTGGGGATGATGTGTTCAGGGTGATGTGCAGTGTTAGTTTTCCGCCACACATAGCGTTTTGCATTTAGGCCAAAAACTTCAATTTTGGTCTCATCAGACCAAAGCACCTTCCTCCACATGTTGCTGTGCCCCCCACATGGCTTGTGGCAAACTGCAAACGGGACTTCTTATGGCTTTGTTTCAACAATGGCTTTCTTCTTGCCATCTTCCATAAAGGCCCGATTTGTGGAGTGCACGACTAATAGTTGTCCTGTGGACAGAATCTCCCACCTGAGCTGTGGATCTCTGCAGCTCCTCCAGAGTTTTACCATGGGCCCTTGGCTGCTTCTCTGATCAATGCTCTCCTTGCCTGGCCTGTCAGTTTAGGTGGACGGCCATGTCTTTGGTAGGTTTGCAGTTGTGCCATACTCTTTCCATTTTCGGATGATGGATTGAACAGTGCTCCGTGAGATTTTCAAAGCTTGGGATATTTTTTCATAACCTAACCCAGCTTTAAACTTCTCCACAACTTTATCACTGACCTGGCTGGTGTATTCCTTGGGCTTCATGATGCCCAAGGAACATTGTTTGTTCATTAATGTTCTCTAACAAATCTCTGAGGCCTTCACAGAACAGCTGTATTTATACTGAGATTAGATTACACACAAGTGGACTCTATTTACTAATTAGGTGACTTCTGAAGGCAATTGGTTGCACTGGATTTTATTTAGGGGTATCAGAGTAAAGGGGGCTGAATACTTTTGCACGCCACACTTTTCATTTTTTTATTTGTAAAAAAATTTGAAAACGATGTATCATTTTCCTTCCACTTCACAATTATGCGCCACTTTGTGTTGGTCTATCACATAAAATCCCAATAAAATACATTTACGTTTGGGGTTGTAACGTGACAAAATGTGGAAAAGTTCAAGGGGTATGAATACTTTTGCAAGCCACTGTATATGTGCCTCCATGTCCCACTCTGTGTGCCTCCATGTCCCTCTCTGTATGTTCCTCCGTGATCTTCTCTGTGTGTGCCTCCGTGACCCTCTATATGTGTGCCTCCGTGACCCTCTCTCTGTGTGCCTCCGTGACCCTCTCTGTGTATGCCTCAATGACCCTCTCTGTGTGCCTCCGTGTCCCTCTCTGTGTGCCTCCGTGACCCTCTCTGTGTGCCTCCGCGACCCTCTTTTTATGTGCCTCCATGACCCTCTCTATATGTGCCTCCGTGACCCTCTCTATATGTGCCTCCGTGATCCTCTCTATATGTGCCTCCGTGACCCTCTCTCTGTGTGCCTCTTTATATGTGCCTCCGTGACCCTCTCTATATGTGCCTCCGTGACCCTCTCTATATGTGCCTCCATGACCCTCTCTGTGTGCCTCCGTGCCCCTCTCTGTGTGCCTCCGTGTCCCTCTCTGTGTGTCTCCGTGACCCTCTCTGTGTGTCCCTCTCTGTCCTTGTGAACTTACCGCGGACTTCGCTCCAACTTCGCGCCATGTCGCGCCACTCACCCGACCTCCGCGCGGCCCCCGCTTCCAGTTTGGTCGTGCTCACCTCATGGAGTCGCATGGTGGGACAGGCCCTTAAGTGTGTTTGCATCCTATTTATGCCTTATTGCCTGCAAAAGATACTTGGAAATACCCAAGACTTTTCTGTGTAAAGGTCAGTTCATGATATCAAACCCTTTGTCAGGTGGTAACATTTATTAATTGTTTATGGACAATAAGAGTTTTAGTCACTGAAATTATTAAATACTATTAAATTATTAAGTTCATAGTATTTCACTATAATTTCATAGTATTTAATAATTATTAATTATTAAATACTATGAAATTATTAAGTACTATTAAAAGTAAAGTGGATAGGTATATGGACGTGAAGGGAATGGAGGGGTATGGTCTGAGTGCAGGTAGATGGGACTAGGGGAAAACAAATGGTCGGCACGGACTGGAAGGGCCGAGAGGGCCTGTTTCCGTGCTGTAATTGTTATATGGTTATATGGTTATAAATACCAGGTACACTTATTTGAAAATTCGTACAATTTAAATGTAAAAAAATGCAATGTAATGTAATGTTAAAATGTGATTGATTGCAGTCTCTATAGATTTGATCAGTTTCTGTTGTGTAGGAAGCAACTGCAGATGCTGGTTTAAACTGAAGATAGACGCCAATGTAACTCAGCGGGTCAGACAGCATCTCTAGAGAAAAGGAATAGGTGACGTTTCGGATTGAGGCCCTTCTTCAGACAGAGTCAGGGGACTAATATCTGTTTCTGATTCTTGACATGGTAAATTTAATTTGTTGTCTTCTCGTGAAATCTCTGCTGACAATCCATTGTCAGGTCTCCCCATTGCCCACCTACGAACTTTTTATAGGGGAACAATCAAGAGCACATTAACCTACGGCATCACCTCCTGGTTCGGGAGCTGCAAGGCGTACGAACGGCACCAACTGGACAGGATTGTGAAGACCGCCAGCAGGATTATTGGTGCTCCACTCCCTTTATTGCTGGACATATACAGGAAGAGATGTATTAGCAGAGCCATCTCCATCATCAAAGACCCATACCACCCATCGCATCACATATTCTCCATCCTGCATCTGGAAGAGGTACAGGAGCATCAGCTGCAAAACCAGCAGGATGCTCCTCAGTTTCTTCTGCAGCAATTAGACTGATAAATGGACTTTGCCCCCTGCCAAAGTATCGTGCACCAAACACCAACCTGGACACACTGAAGCAGAGCCATTGTCGTGCCACTGCCGATCGGAACTCGTGACATATGTACTTTTATTCTCTATCTCTATTATTGAATGGACACTGGTTGAGAAACGCTCTTTCGTTTTCCTCTGGGTATGCAAATACTCAGAAAAATGATAATAAAGATACACAATACAATACAATTACCTGAGTAAATCTGAATCGAGGATTGCATTGTTGCCTCACAATTGATTAGCGGCCCGATTCAGAGATATATTTTGCCTGTTTTGAACTTTCACATCGTGAATAAATTCAGGCAAAGTGCTACTTTGAAGTTTAAGAAAATCCTTCTAATTATTCATGGCCCATTTAACATATAACAATTACAGCATGGAAACAGGCCCTCTCGGCCCTTGTCCCATCTACCTGCACTCAGACCATACCCCTCCATTCCCTTCCCGTCCATATACCTATACACTTTACTTTTAAATGTTAAAATCAATCCTGCCTCCACCACTTCTGCTGGAAGCTCATTCCACACAGCCACCACCCTCTGAGTAAAGAAGTTCCCCCTCACTTTACCCCTAAACTTCCGTCCCTTAATTCGCATGCCCTCTTGTTTGAATCTTCCCTACCCTCAATGGGAAAAGCTTATCCACGTCAACTCTGTCTATCCCTTTCAATCATTTTAAAGACCTCAAATCAAGTCCCCCCTTAACCTTCTGCGCTCCAAAGAATAAAGACCTAACTTGTTCAACCTTTCTCTGTAACATAGTTGCTGGAACCCTGGCAACATTCTAGTAAATCTCCTCTGTACTCTCTCTATTTTGTTGACAACCTTCCTATAATTAGGCGACCAAAATTGTACACCATACTCCAGAATTGGTCTCACCAATGCCTTGTACAATTTTAACATTACTTCCCTACTCCTATATTCAATGCTCTGATTTATAAAGCCCAGCACACCAAAGGCTTTCTTTACCACCCTATCTACATGCGATTCCACCTTCAGGGAACTATGCACAGTTACTCCTAGATCTCTCTGTTCCACAGCATTCCTCAATTCCCTACCATTTACCATGTACGTCCTATTTTGATTTGTCCTGCCAAGATGTAGCACTTCACACTTATCAGCATTAACTCCATCTGCCATCTTTCAGCCCACTTTTCCAAATGGCCCAAATCTCTCTGTAGACTTTGAAAATCTACTTCATTATCCACAACACCACCTAACTTAGTATCATCTGCATTCCATTTAGTTTAGTTTGGAGATGCAGCGTGGAAACAGACCCTTTGGCCCACCGAGTCTGTGCGAGTAGTTCTATCCTGCACCCAAAGGACAATTTACAAAACCCATTGAACGTGCAAACCTGCAGGTCCATTAAATTGACCAGTCAGCCAATGGGCCACAATTCAAAAATTGATGGATTCAGGGAATGCACCAAAGACCAACCTGCATTTGCTGAAAGAAACAGTTTCAATCGATAAAAATCTCATGAATGCTATTTCAAAATGTTTTTCATTCAATAAAGTAGAGAAACTCAATAGGCCAGGCAGCATCAGTCAAGAGAAACTCTAAGACTTAGTCTAGGTTATTTTTCTACAGAACTGCAAGATCTTCTTCTTCTTGCGTATGGCGTGCACAGCCTAAAGTTGTAGGACAACTTGTTCTATTTGATCTTATTTGATTGTACAAACCAGGTTGATTGCATTTGTAGAAACAGGGTGGACCACGTGAAGGTTGCAATCTCCCACCGCAGAACTGCAAGATGAACAGTTTTTAAACAACTTAAGTTCAATCTGTCCTTCCCAGATGAGTATTTCCAGCAATTCCTGTATAAATGGAGAGCTCTGTGTTGGTGGAGACCAGGTGATAATCTGACACAAGTGCTGATGCTGCAAGGAGTGCTGTGGAATAATGTGCAGAAATAAATGGCCCCATAAGAGCAAACAGGAGAGGGAAACAGGGCAATCTGCCACAACACCAAAAACCTGTGGCCTGAAAATATGGTGAAAGGTTGTGATTTGGCTCCAGGATACAGATTGTCCATCCTTCCATAAAACCTGTCCACACGCACTCACGTACACCCCAGGTCTCACTATGGTAATGTTTCCGTGAGCTGAGCAATAAGTTGGCAGGAACAATGAAGAAAGCCTTGGAAGATTTTTGTAGTGATAGGCAAGTGAGGTAGAGAGGTGGATCCAGTGAGGATGCATTTTCTCCAGGGATGCTGCCTGAGCCGCTGAGTTACTCCAGCGTTACTCCACTATCTTTTGTATAAAACAGCATCTAAATTACTATTTAGTATGTGATGCATGAAAGATTATATTTTGTCAGATAGCTGTGGTCAGAACTTACAATTACTGTCAAAAGCAAAATTCATAATTGAATGAATCAATAATTGCTAACTGTGCACTGACGCAATAACATCACAGTGTAAAGCAAGAAGGATTTTCCCATTTATAAATTGCAGAAGAAATATTAGTATGTGAATTAGCACACAAAATGTGCTTCATTTGTGTAGGAACCTTTGTAGCATCTCAAAGATCTTATTTAGAATCAACAAACACAAACACATATATAATTCAGGAATAAGAAGAAATACATTTAGGATTAATTCCAGGAGATGAATGTTCTGCTGGTATCACTGCTAATTGGCCATGTCTTAGTCACTTTTTAAAGATACTGGAAGAGTAGCATTCATGGATAGTCTTTTCTTTATCTAGATAGCACACAAACAGTAGCTATTGACTGTAACTCAGTTAAACTAAACTAATACTTAAAAAAGGTCAATCAGAATCTGCTTCAAGGAAAAAATCAATCACTTCAGTTCTTAAGAAAAAAAAAAAGTGATCTGTTTCAATGATTTCAGCCCAGCAGCTCTAATATCGACCATACTCAAGGGATTTGAAAGAATTATTAATGGCCCACATCTGCGGCAGACTGTAGAGATCCAGCACTGAATGGCCCTTTGGCCCACCGCGCAGCTGGTGATCATCCCGCATGCCAACACTATCCTACACACTAGGGACAATTTTGTTTGTGGAAACAGGCTCTTCAGCCCACCGAGTCCACACTGACCAGTGATCACCCATACACTAGTTCTATCCTATGCACTAGGGACAATTTACAGAAGGCTATTAACCTACAAAACTGGACTTTTTTGAGGAAACTGGAACACCTGGAGAAAATCCACATTGCCATGGGGAGAACATACAAACTGCATACATCCAGCACCCGTAGTCAGGATCGAACCCAGGTCTCTGGCGCTGTAAGAAGCAACTCTACCACTGTAGTACCGTGCTAAACAAACTGGAGACCCAAGAAACTACGTATCTTCAAAAAACATTGTCCTCAGCAACAGAGCTGCTATAGAGATGCTCAACAGTTTTAAGTTCATTGACACTCATATTATCAGCAAGTCTCTTCACACAGATGCACTGTTCAAGAAAGTGCTCAGTGTATTCATTTTCTGTGACTTTTTTTAAAAGTTGGCTTGTCCACGAGGATTCTCTCAAACTTCTAAAGATTACTTTAGAAAGTATTCTGATGAAATGTATCTCAGGTGTTACAGTCCTGACCGTCTGAATCTGCAGAGATTGAACATCACATGCTCTTCGCCTCTTACCAGCTAGTCTACTTTAATGCTGCATTGCATCAGGAAGGATGGAGGAATTGTCAGGGATGCCTGCAACCATAGGTGATCCCTTTTTGCTCTTTTAATATTGGTGAGAAAATACAGGAAGTTGAAAGCTAGGAGGTCCAGACTTCTACCGTCCACCCCAGACTACTAAACCAGTCAGCGTAGGAAGGAACTACAGATGCTGGTTTACACCGAAGATAGACATAAAATGCTGCTGTAACTCAATGGGACAGGCAGCTCGACTAGTTCCTTCTCTCCAGAGAGTTACTCCAGCAATTTGTGCCTATCTTACTAAACCAGTCACCTTTTTCCACACCCCATTCAGGGATAAACTGCCTTCAACCCTAAAGGGCCGGTCCCACCTGGCGATTTTTTTGGTGACTGCCGGCATCATTGACTGACGTATCAGGTCACTGAAAACGTCGCGCTGTGCAACGGCATGACGACGTATTGACGCGCGGCGTTTCATCAAGTGTCGCAACATTTGTTTTGTCGCAGCTGGATTTTGAAATGTTCAAAATCTTTTGGCAACCCTGATACGTCAGTCAATGACGCCGGCAGTCGCCAAAAAAATCGGCAGGTGGGACATGCTCTTAACTCTACTTCTTTCAGTCATTCTGTTATTTTCCTGAATTCTTTTTGTACTGCTTTGGATTGCAATGCAATCTTGTATCATTCTTTTGTTTTGCATATGATAATGTATTTATTAGAACAGAGAACTATAGCACAGTAACAGGCCTTTTGGCCCACGGTAATCATGTTGAACATGATGCCGCTAAAGTGATCTAATTTGTGCGTGCATGGACCATATTCCTCTATTCCCTGCACTTCCATATGTCTATCTACAAACCTCTTAAACACCAATATCGTATCTGGCTCCACCACCATCCCTGGCAAGGTGTTCCACCCCACCATTCTGTGTGTGCAAAACTTGCCCCTCACATCTCCATTAAACATTCCCCCTGTCCCCTTATACAGTGCCTCCATAATGTTTGGGACAAAGACCCATCGTTTATTTATTAGCCTCTGTACTCCACAATTTGAGATTTGTAATTGAAAAAAATCACATGTGATTAAAGTGCACATTGTCAGATTTTAATAAAGGCCATTTTTATACATTTTGGTTTCACCACGTAGAAATTACAGCAGTGTTTATAACCATGGTTGTATTATTTTGCAGCTGAAAGCAGTAGAAGGTCAAAGGACCAAAGGTCAGTTTCAGTTGAGCAACTGAAGGCAGGAACTGAAGAGCAAGCCTTTTAAATGGCTGCCTGCTCCTGGTGTATTAAAAGGAAGTGGACAGTAGTGGAGATGGACACCGGCTCTCGCTGGCTCTCGCTGGCTCTCCACTCCACTCTAGACCACTTGGACAACAAAAACTCATATGTCAGGCTCTTATTCATTGTCTACAGCTTGACATTTAATACTATCATCCCCTCCAAGCTGGTTACCAAACTCTCAGAACTGTGTCTCTGCGCATCCATCTGTCATTGGATCTGCGACTTCCTCATTCACAGATCACAGTCTGTTCGTATTGGTGGAAATGTGTCAGACTAGATAACAATCAGCACGGGAGCACCTCTAAGGTTGTGTGCTTAGCCCCCTGCTGTACTCACTCTATACTCATGACTGCGTAGCCGGTCACAGTGCGAACTCCATCATCAAGTTCGCTGACAACACCACTGATGTGGGACATATCACTGATGGAGACGAGTCAGAGTATAGAAGTGTGATCGACCGATTGACCAAATGGTGCCAGCACAATAACCTGGCTCTCAACACCAGTAAAACCAAGGAACTGATTGTGGACTTTGGAAGGGGTAGGATGGGGACCCATGGTCCCGTTTATATCAACGGGTCGATGGTGGAAAGGGTCAAATTCCTGGGTGTGCACATCTCTGAAGATCTCTCCTGGTCCCAGAACACTGATGCAATTATAAAGAAAGCACATCAGCGCCTCTACTTCCTGAGAAGGTTACAGACAGTCGGTATGTCAAGGAGGACTCTTTCGAACTTCTACAGGTGCACAGTAGAGAGCTTGCTGACCGGTTGCATTGTGGCTTGGTTCGGCAACTTGTGCGCCCAGGACCGGAAAAGGCTGCAAAAAGTTGTAAACACTGCCCAGTCCATCATCGGCTCCCACCTCCCCACCATCGAGGGGATCTATCGCAGTCGCTGCCTCAAAAAGGCTGCCAACATCATCAAGGACCCACACCATCCTGGCCACACACTCATCTCACTGCTGCCATCAAGTAGAAGGTACAGGAGCCTGAAATCTGCAACATCCAGGTTCAGGAACAGCTTCTTCTGCACAGCGATCAGACTATTAAACACAACTTCAAACAAACTCTGAACTATAATAGCCCATTGCACTTTATCAGTTTACTTATGTGTGTACACAGTGGCTTGCAAATGTTTTCATACCCCTTGAACTTTTCCACATTTTGTCACGTTACAACCACAAACGTAAATGTATTTTATTGGGATTTTATGTGATAGACCAACACAAAGTGGCACATAATTGTGAAGTGCAAGGAAAATGATACATGGGTTTCAAATTTTTTTACAAATAAAAAACTGAAAAGTGTGGCGTGGTTTCCGAAGCCGACAAGGCCGCGCTGGATGGAGCTCCACCCCTGGCGATCTCGCCGAGAGATACCAGCCTCCCGATGTAAAAGTTCAGCGCTGCTGCCCGCGGCCGGCCGCTCTACAGTCCCGCAGCTCCGTGATGTTCACCTGCGGTCTCAGCATTCCAGCGCGGCGACCCAGGCAAGGTATCGCCCGCTCCACTCCGCGATGGTGCTCCAGCGCTGCGCCACCTCCGAAGACGTGGTGCCCCAGGAAACGGCGCTCCAGGCCCGCTGGTAGGCCGCGAGGACGGGTCGAAGTTGCAGCCAGGAGAAAAGCTGCCTCTCCGGCCAGGTAGGGACCCTGAAAAGTAGTTTCCCCCTTGTCCCCCCCCCCCCCACCCCCACATAAAAAAGACTAGAACTCCAAAACAAAACACTAAGACTCACAAGTTAAAAAACAGACAGCTGTTGTTCCTTTATATAAGAAGGGAAGTAAAGGGAATCCAAGGTATTATAAGCTGTTGAGCCTCACATCAGTGGTAGGGCTGGAGGTCTGTGTCCAGTGGAGTTCCACAGCGATCTGCACCAGGGGCTATGCCACGTCTGATATATGTAATTAACTTGGATGTCAACATCAATGGGTTGGTTAGTAAGTTTGCAGATGGCACCATGATTGTTAGGGTCACGGACTGCGAGGAAGGCTGTCAAGCTATGCAGCGAGATATAGATCAGCTACAAAAATGGGTGGAGAAATGGCAGATGAAGTTTAATCCGAGAAAATGTGAGGTGTTGTAATTTGGGAAGTCGATCGTATGGAGAAAATACAATTAATGGCATGACCCTTAATAACGAGATCAGAGGGATCTCGGGGTCCAAGTCTATATACTTTGAAAGTGGCAATATAAGTAGATAGTGGTAAAGAAGGCAGATGCTTGCTTTCATAGGTTGGGGCATTGAGTATAAGAGTCAGAAACTCATGCTGTAGCCTTGTAGGTCTTTAGTGAGGCAGCATTTGGAGTATTGAGTACAGTTCTGGCCATGCCATTACAGGAAGCATGTGGAGGCTTTGGAAAGGTACAGAGGAGGTTTAGTCGAATGATGCCTGGATTAGTGGGTATTAACTACAGGGAGATAATCATATAACCATATAACCATATAACCATATAACAATTACAGCACGGAAACAGGCCCTCTCGGCCCTTCCAGTCCGTGCCGACCATTTGTTTTCCCCTAGTCCCATCTACCTGCACTCAGACCATACCCCTCCATTCCCTTCCCGTCTATATACCTATCCACTTTACTTTTAAATGTTAAAATCGATCCTGCCTCCACCACTTCTGCTGGAAGCTCATTCCACACAGCCATCACCCTCTGAGTAAAGAAGTTCCCCCTCACGTTACCCCTAAACTTCCGTCCCTTAAAAAGATACTTGGATCTTTTTCTATGGAGCACTGGAGGTTGTGGGGAGACCTTATAGATGTATATATGAGAGGCATAGATGGAGAGTTTTCCCAGGATGCAACAAGCATAGCTTTAATGTGAGAAGGGCAATGTTTAAAGGAGATGTATGGGATGGTTTTTACAGACAGATAAAGGCCAGTAAAGTCCAAGGGTCTGCAATGAGGTAAATAGTAGCTCAGGACTGCTTTCTTGATGTTGATAGGACAGTTATAATAACAGCTGGGAAGAAACTGTCCCTGAATCTGGAGGTGTGCATTTTCACACTTCAATACCTCTTGCCTGATGGGAGAGGGGAGAAGAGGGAGCGGCCAGGGTGAGATTCATCCTTGATTATGCTGCTGGTCTTGCTGAGGCAGCATGAGGTGTAGATGGAGTCAATGGAAGGGAGGTTGGTTTGTGTGATGGTCTGGGCTGAGTCCACAATCCTCTGCAATTTATTGCGGTCTAGGATGGAGCTGCTCCCAAACCAAGCTGTGATGCATCCTGATAAAATGCTTTCTACTCCTCATCTGTAAAAGTTGGTGAGGGTTGTTGGGGACATGCCAAACTGACTAAGCCTTCTAAGGAAGTAGAGGTGATGGTTTGCTTTCCTGGCCATTACTGTGGTACAGGACAAGTTGCTGGTTATATATCTATCTATACATAACTAAAACTCTGATCTTGTTTTTTTCCGGTTTGTGCGGTCTTTCTATTTGTGCAAACAGTTTGCGGTTGCGCTATGATTTTTCGCCAGTTCACTCACCGTTCTCCCATGCTGCGATCGCACCAAGTATCGTCCGATCGGTTGAATGACATAAAAGATAGCGAGGTTTAAAAAATCTTAAAAACCGTGGGTGCACAGATCGATCTCTTCTCCTGCCATTCAGCGCCACACAGATTAGTCCCTTCCCTTATCACTCACCGGGACGGTCCGCCCCTTCCTGCGCAACCGCATCTTTACTGGAGCTGAGGATGGCCGGCAGAGGTTTCCAACTGGACACAATTTTCAGAGGGAGCCCAAGCAGCCCAGCCCCAAGCAGCCCAGCCCCAAGCAGCCCAGCATCAGAGACCCAGCCCAGCATCGGAGACCCGACTCAGCCCAGCCCAGTGTGGGAGGCCCAGCCCAGCCCAGATTCAGAGACCCAGCCCAGCCCAGCATCGGAGACCCGACCCAGCCCACCCCAGTGTGGGAGACCCAGCCCAGCCCAGATTTAGAGACCCAGCCCAGCCCTGCAACGGAGACCCGACCCAGCCCAGCCCAGTGTGGGAGACCCAGCCCAGCCCTGCATCGGAGACCCAGCCCAGCATCGGAGACCCGACCCAGCCCAGCCCAGTGTGGGAGACCCAGCCCAGCCCTGCATCGGAGACCCTGCCCAGCCCAGCCCAGTGTGGGAGACCCAGCCCAGCCCAGTGTGGGAGACCCAGCCCAGCCCAGTGTGGGAGACCCAGCCCAGCCCAGCCCAGTGTGGGAGACCCAGCCCAGCCCAGACGGAATGTCACCAAATGGAAAGTGGAAACTCTGATCCCGGCGGAGGAGAACGACCAGTGACCAACACCTGCTGTGAGTCCCATCACACCGCCAATTCCAGCACTAGCTCTCTGGTCCCCCCACGCTGGTTCATCCCCCGTGATACCACCCTCACCCCCATGGCCCTTACCCCGTCTTTTCTCTGAGCTCACTCCCCCCTTCCTCCCCTTCCCGCCCCCCCCCCCACACACCCCTCTTCCCACACAACCCCCCCCAACCCACACACCCCTCGCCCCCTGCCCACAACCCCCTACCCCCACAACCCACCCCCCACAACCCCCATCTCCCCAGCCTCCACACCCCCTAGATGTCCACAAATACTCCCGCTAGCTGGTCTGCGCAGCTGCTAAGGACAGGGCCAGGGACTACATCTGGGCTAGATGCTCTCTGTGGGTTTACCCTCTGGAAGGCCGATCTAACCTCTGCTACAGTCACCCTGGAGAGAGGCCCACTGGAGTCTGATGGGATAGACTAGCGTTCACTGGTCTAGTAGCATTACGATCGTTATGGATAAAGACGGGGAAAGCACATGTTCAAAATCTGAATTGGAGCAGGCCTTAGATGGTATTAGACCAGAACTCGTTTGAGTTGATTGCAGCAGGCTGTTTGCAGTCTAATGCCCCTGTCCCACTTAGGAAACCTGAACGGAAACCTCTGGAGACGTTGCGCCCCACCCAAGGTTTCCATGCAGTTCCCGGAGGTTCCTGGAGGTTTTTGTCAGTCTCCCTAATGGTCGAAAGTGATTTCCGTTTTAAAAATTCGGTCATTTTTCAGTCAAAGCCGATTGCGATGCTAGTTGAAGGTGGTTGCCGGAGGTTGCAGGTAGTGGAAGGTAAGACCTTTTTTTCACCCAGTTTTATTCCACCAGGGAGGTCTTACCTTCCACTACCTGCAACCTCCGGCAACCACCTTCAACTAGCATCGCAACCGGCTTCGACTAAAAAATGACTGATTTTTAAAACGGCAACCTATTTTTAGTCGCGGATTGTTTTGAATTTTTTTAAATAATCGCCGGAACGTAGAAGAAGTGGAAACCACTTTTGACCATTAGGGAGACTGACAAAAACCTCCGGGAACCACACGGAAACTTTGGGTGGGGCGCAAAGTCTCTAGAGGTTTCCGTTCAGGTTTCCTAAGTGGGACAGGGGCATAAGGAGCATCCAAAAAGTGGGGATGCTTTTAAAAGTGTGATGCCAAGAGTTCAGGGTATGCATGTTCCTGTTAGAGTGAAGGGTCAAGCAGGTGGTAGAAAGGAAGCATGGATGATGAGAGAAATTGAGCCTCTGCTCAGGACAAAGGAAGCATGGGATGTATAGGAAAATGGGATGAAACGTAACCCTGGAGGAGTTTTGGGAGCATACCTAAGAAGGAAATCGGCAGATAACATTTAAGGATAAGGGGGAAGTCTTTTAGGACCGAGATGAGAAAATCGTTCTTCACACAGAGAGTGGTGAATCTGTGGAATTCTCTGCCACAGAAGGTAGTTGAGCCCTGTTCGTTGGCCATATTTAAGAGGGAGTTGGATGTGGCCCTTGTGGCTGAAGGGATCAGGGGGTATGGAGAGAAGGCAGGTACAGGATATTGAGTTGGATGATCAGCCATGATCATATTGAATGGCGGTGCAGGCTCGAATGGCCTGCTCCTGCACCTAATTTCTATGTTTCTATGTTTCTATGACCTGCTGACTTACTCCAGATCTTGTGTTATTTGCTCATGAATGTAGCTTCTGCAGTTCCTATGTCTAACTGGATTCAGAATTGACTTCCTGGAAGGAAGCAGAAGGTGGTGATGAAAGGTTTTTCAGACAGAGGGCCTGGGACTAGTGGTGTGTCTCGGGGATATTTGCTGTTTGAGGTTTACATCAATGATTTGGATCAGAATGTACAATGGATATTTTGGATGATTGCAGATGACACGAAAGTAGGTGGTATCGGTCAGTGGAGATGGCTATCAAAAATTGCAGCAGGATATTGATCAGCTGGGCAAGTGGGCCGAGAAATGGCTAATGGAGTTTAATGCAGTTAAGTGTGCGATGTTGTGTTTTGGGAAATCAAACCATGGTAGGAACCTCACAGTATATGGCAGGACTCTGGGCAGGGTTGCAGAGCAGAGGTGTCTAGGAGTATATAGTTCTCTGAAAGTGGAGCCACAGGTAGATAGGATTGGAAAGAATGCTTTTGGTACATTGGCCTTCATCAGTCAGGTTATTGAGTATAAGAGATGGGACTGAAGATAGGTATAAAAAGCTGGAGTAACTCAGTGGGCCAAGCAGCATCACTGGAAAAAAAGTATAAATGATGTTTCGGGCTGAAACCCTTTTTCAGACTGAATCAGGGCGAAAGAGGGTGGTGGCTGTGTGGAATGAACTTCCAGCAGAAGTGGTGGAGGCAGGATCGATTTTAACATTTAAGAGTAAAGTGGATAGGTATATGGACGTGAAGGGAATGGAGGGGTATGGTCTGAGTGCAGGTAGATGGGACTAGGGGAAAACAAATGGTCGGCACGGACTGGAAGGGCCGAGAGGGCCTGTTTCCGTGCTGTAATTGTTATATGGTTATATGGTTATATGGAAAGGAAATGAGAGATAGGGAAAGATACATAGAACAAATGAATGAAAGATATACAAAAGGACTGATCAAAGCTAGCAATGATGCTCAAGGAAAGGTGGAGCCCACAACGGCCCATTGTTGGCTGTGGTGAAGGTGATAATAAGACAGACAACAGTGAAAGTCAGCAGGATGACAGTGAAGCATGTATGATGGATTGGGTGGGCGAGGGACAGAGAGAGGGGATGATACAAGGGTTACTTGAAGTTAGAGAAGTCAATGTTCACACCCATTGGGGTGTAAGCTGCCCAAGTGAAATATGAGATGCTCTTTCTCCAATTTGCACTGGGCCTCACACAGACAAAGGATTAGGCCCAAGACTGAAAGGAGGTCAGTGTGGGAATGGGAGGGGAAATTAACGTCTTTGGAAGCTGGGAGAACACATTGTTCTCAACGGACTGAGTGGAGGTGTTCAGCAAAATGATCGCCAAGTTTACACTTGGTCTCACCGATATGAGAGTCCTCACCTAGAACAGTAGGGGAGGTTGGATGAGGTGCAAGTGAACCTCCGCTCACCTGTCTGGGTCCTTGGAAGGAGTTGAGGGAGGAGGTATAGGGACAGGTGTTGCATCTTCTGTGCTTGCAGGGGAAGGTACCTGGGGAGGGGGTGGTTTGGGTGGGAGGGGATGAGTTAACCAGGGAGTTGCAGAGGGAACGGTCTCTGCAGAAGACAGGAATGGGTGGAGATGGGAAGATGTGACTAGTGGTGGGATCCTGTTGGAGGTGGCAAAAATGTCGGAGGATTAAGTGTTGTATGTGACGGCTTATGGGTTGAAAGGTAAGGACTAGGGGGACTCTGTCCCTGTTGGGACTGGGGGGGGGGGGGGGAGGAGCAAGAGCAGAACTGCAGGATACCGAAGAGACATGTGTGATTGCCTCATCTATGATGGGAGAAGGGAACTCTCTTCCCTAAAGAATGAGGACATCTCCTGGTATGGAACACCTCATCTTTGGTGTAGACGGATGACTCAGAAGAACCAGAAGACAGAGGCTTCAGCGATAGCGGAATTATTTAATCAGAGAGTGGTGGGTATCGGGAATAGGCTGCTGGAGGAAGTAGTTGAGGCGGGTATTTAAAAGGTTTTACAACATGGACAGGCACACTGATAGGAAAGGATATGGGACAAACACTGACAAATGAGACTAGCTTAGAGGTCTTGGTTGGCGTGAACTATCCAGGCTGAGGGCCTATTTCCATGCTCTGTGTCTGTGTGAGTAGCAATATTGAAATTCATCAAGTAAGTGTGTCCACTGCACAAACTATAATAGGGACCATGATTGGTCTCAAGTCATAATTTCTCATACTATTGGTGAATTAAACCATTGTGATGGATGGATTGAAAGGCGGTGAGATCAAATTATTCTTGTGTTCTGGACTCTGCGTACAGTTCATAATTGACATGAAGTGGCAATGCATAATAATTATTTTTGAAAGCATTTAACTTCCTTTCAGAAGGGCAAACCCAGCAGCGTCTGGTGGCACCTCCTCAGGTTCTACAGTGTCATGCCAGATATCAGATACTTTGTCAAATATCAGATGCATACCTCCAACATGACTGTGTCCATATTGTGGAATACCCCACCTACTTGCATTATAAGTGAGTGAAGAGAAGAGGCAGAAATAGGGCTGGACAGCAAGAATCACTTATCGTACATTACAAGAATAAAAACCAATGCTGTTGACATTAGACTCCAGCTGGAAAGGGACTCTTGCCTTTGCTATGTTGCTAATATGTGGGGGTAATTCTGAAAAACATTTCCCTTGGGGGGGAGGAGGAGCAAGAGCTGCAGGATACCAAAGAGACATGTGTGATTGCCTCATCTATGATGGGAGAAGGGAACTCTCTTCCCTAAAGAATGAGGACATCTAGGATATCCTGGGATGGAACACCTCATCTTTGGTGTAGACGGATGACTCAGAAGAACCAGAAGACAGAGGCTTTAGTGATAGCGGAATTATTTAATCAGAGGGTGGTGGGTATCGGGAATACCCACCACCCAAACTCCTCCATAATAAAATTTACAATAGAACTAAGTTTTACTCAGAACTATTAAGGTCCTGTCCCACTAAGGCGATTTTTTAGGCGTAGTGCTCTCGTACGTTGTCATAGGTTGTTGCTAGGATGGCGAAGATTGTCGCCAGGAATACGTAGGCTGTCGCCAGGTGACGTAGGTTGTCGCCGGTGCTGACTTCAGTGAATTCCATTGTGGTAGTCGCTGCCAGTCGCCTAAAAACTCGCCTCAGTGGGACAGGCCCTTTAGTCCAGTCGCCGGTTTTTTTTCGGCGACCTGCTACGACTATGGTAGTCGCTGCCAGTCGCCTAAAAACTCGCCTCGTGGGACAGGCCCTTAAGGGACCTAGTTTCATACAGGTGTAGTTTAAATCATTTTCTCTAAGTACTGACGCTGCATATTATAGGTAGCTCTATATTTTCAGAGATTTAGTAATGGTACTATTCTAATCAATATGAAACAAACAGAAAAGATAATTACTGTTTTCCCACCTGAATGATACTAAAAATGTAGCTTTCACTTGTATAATTGTCATTACACACATGACTATTGCAATACAACAAGAAGTGTTCAGAATGCACATGTTGTGTCTCTAGATATGCAGTTGTGTTTTCCACTCTGGTGATATACAACATAGACAAGAACAGCAAAGGAACGAGTCTTTCAGCCCACAATGTTTATGCTGAAGATGATGCCAAGCTTAACTAATCTCATATGCTTTGCACATAATCAATATCCTTGTCTTCCTCGCACTTCCATGTGCCTGTCTAAAAGAAATGAAACTAAATTGTTTCCAGTTGGAACCTGATGCCATCAATCATTACAAGGAACTGCAGATGCTGGTTTACACCGAAGATAGACACAAAATGCTGGAGTAACTCAGCGGGTCAGGCTGCATCTCTGGAGAAAAGGAATAGATGAAGTTTAGGGTCGAGACCCTTCTTCAGGCTGAGGGTCAGGGGAGAGGGAACTGGGAGATATGAAGTTACATAGAATAAATTAATGAAATACATGCAAAAAGCCAGGTGAAAGCCAGCAGCAACTATCAAGGCAAGGTGGAGCCCACAATGGTCCATTGTTGGCCGTGGGGAGGTTAATGAGTAATACAAACAGTGGAACTCAGCAGGACCACAGTGAAACTTGTAGAATGATGAAGGTGGGGGGCGGGTGGAGAGAGAGGAAAAACAAGGGTTACATCAAGTTAGTGAAATCAATATTCATACCGCTGGGGTGTAAGCTGTCCAAGCAAAATATGAGGTGCTGCACCTCAAATTTGCATTGGGCCACACTCTGACAGTGGAGGAGGCCCAGGACAGAAAGGTCAGTGTGGGACTGGGAGGGGGAGATAAAGTGTTGAGCAACCGAGTGATCAGATAGGTTTAAGCGGTCTGAGCGGAGGTGTTCAGAAAAACAATCGGCAAGTCTGCGCTTGGTCTCGCCGATATACAGGAGTCCACACCTGGAAGAACAGATGCAGTAGATGAAGTTGGAGGAGGTGCAAGTGAACATCTGCCTCATCTGAAAAGACTGTCAGGGTCCCTGGACAGAGTCGAGGGAGGAGGTATAGGGACAGGTGTTGAATCTCCTGTGGTTGCAGGGGAAGGTACCTGGGGAGGGGGTAGTTTGGGTGGGAGGGAAGAGTGAAGCAGAGTTGTAGAGAGAACGGTCTCTGTGAAAAGCATAAAGGGGTGGAGATGGGAAGATGTGACTAGTGTTGGGATCCCAGTGGATGTGGTGAAAATGTCACAGGATTACGTGTTGTATGCGATGGCTGATGGGGTGGAAGGTGAGGACGAGGGGGACTCTGTCTCTGTTGCTGCAAGGGGGAGGGAGAGCAAGAGCGGAGCTGCAGGGTACTGAGGAAACACATGTGAGGGCCTCATCTATGATGGAAGAGGGGAACTCTCTTCCCTAAAGAATGAGGACATAGAGTCATAGAGTCATGGAGTGATACAGTGTGGAAACAGGCCCTTCAGCCCAACATGCCCACACCGGCCAACAATGTCCCAGCTACACTCGTCCCACCTGCTGCACTTGGTCCATATCCCTCCAAACCGGTCCTATCCATGAACTTGTCCGTTTCTTAAAGAATGGGATAGTCCCCGCCTCAACTACCTCCTCTGGCAGCTTGTTCCATACACCCACCACCCTCTGTGTGAAAAAGTTACCCATCAGATTCCTATTAAATCTTTTCCCCTTCACCTTAAACCTATGTCCTCTGGTCCTCAATTCCCCTACTCTGGGCACGAGATTCGGTGCATCTACCCGATCTATTCCTATCATGGTTTTGTATATCTCTTTAAGATCATCCCTCATCCTCCTGCGCTCCATGGAATAGAGACCCAGCCTACTTAACCTCTCCCTGCAGCTCACACCCTCTAGCCCTGGCAACATCATCGTAAATCTTCTCGGAACCCTTTCAAGCTTGACAACATCTTTCCTATAACATGGTGCCCAGAACCGAACACAATATTCTAAATGAGCTCTCACTAAAGTCTTATACAACTGCAACATGACCTCCCAACATCTATACATAATACTCAGACTGATGAAGGCCAATGTGCCAAAAGCCTTTTTGACCACCTTATCTACCTGCGACTCCACCTTCAAGGAACCATGCACCTGCACTCCTAGATCCCTCTGCTCTACAACACTATCCAGAGGTCAACCATTCACTGTGTAGGTCCTACCCTTGTTACACCTTCCAAAATGCAACACCTTGCGTTATCTGTATTAAATTCCATCAACCATTCCTCAGCCCACCTGGCCAATCGATCAAGACCCTGCTGCAATCTTTCACAACCATCTTCACTATCTACAAAACCACCCACTTTGTATCATCAGCAAACTTGCTAATCTTGTCCTGTATGTTCTCATCCAAATCATTGATGTAGATGACAAACAGTAACAGGCCCAGCACCGAACCCTGAGGCACACCACTAGTCACAGGCCTCCAGTCCGAGAAGCAACCTTCCACCATCACCCTCTGCTTCCTTCCATGAAGCCAATTTGTTATCCATTCAGCTATCTCTCCTTGGATCCCATGTGATCTAACCTTCCAGAGCAGCCTACCATGTGGAACCTTGTTGAATCTATCTATCTCTGTATACATAACTAAAACTCTGATCTTGTTATCTTCCGATTTGGCGGTCTTTCTATTTACGCAAAAACGGTTCACGATAGAGCTACGATTTTTCGCCAGTTCACTCATTGTTCTCGTGCTGCGAGTCCACCAAGTTTCGTTCTGATCGGTTGAATGTCGTAAAAGTTAGCGAGGTTTAAAAATTATAAAAACAGCGCTTGCGCAGATAGATCTCTTCTGCTGCTAGTCAGCGCCACGTGGATTAGTCTCTTCCCCTGTCACTCCACGGGACGGTCCGCCCCTTCCTGCGCCATCGCATCTTTATTGGAGCCGAGGATGGCCGGCGGAGGTTTACAACCGGATGTTCGGAGGCAGCCCAGCCCCAAGCAGCAGCCCAGCCCCAAGCAGCAGCCCAGCGTAGGAGACCCGACCCAGCCCAGAGTTGGAGAACCAGCCCGGAGTCGAGGAAGTCGCCGATGTCGCCAAATGGAAAGCGGAGACTCTGATCCTGGCAGAGGAGAACGACCAGCGCCCAGCCCCCAGCGCCCGCTGTGAGTCCCTATCTCACCGCTGTGGGAGAGCCAGAGCGAGGCCTGCTGGTACCGGCACATCACAGCCAGTGCGGGAGCCAGGGCGAGGGCCTGCTGGTGCCGGCACACGGCGTATTACATGCTACATTCATGGTAATGACCCATTTATAATGGATTTTATCATTTGAAAGAAATATGTAATTTGCTTTTTTACATAATATTTAGTTTAGTTTTAGTTTAGAGTTACAGCACGAAACGGGCCGTTCGGCCCACTGAGTACACACCGACCAGCGATCCCCACACATTAACACTATGCTACACACGAGGGACAATTTTACATTTGTACCAAGCTAATTAACCTATAAACCCTGTACGTGTGGGAGGAAACCGTAGATCTCGGAGAAAACCCACGCGGTCACGGGGAGAACGTGTAAACTCCGTACAGACAGCACCCATAGTCAGAGTCAACCCATGCCGGGTATTTACTCCAGGGTATTTTCCATTTCTTTATTATGTCACCAACAACAGTCCAGAATTGACATAATGAGTGATTACATATAAGACATGTTCAGCAATTTTAACCATTAAGAAATAAAAAGCAAAAACTGACAAATGCTGTCAATTTGACAATAGGTGCAGGAGAAGGCCATTTGGCCCTTCGAGCCAGCACTGCCATTCAATGTGATCATGGCTGATCATCCCCAATCAGTAGGGTACATAAAATGCTGGAGAAACTCAGCGGGTGCAGCAGCATCTATGGAGCGAAGGAGATAGGCAACGTTTCGGGCTGAAACCCTTCTTCAGTGGCGTCTCCTTTGCTCCATAGATGCTGCTGCACCCACTGAGTTTCTCCAGCATTTTGTGTACCCTCGATTTTCCAGCATCTGCAGTTCCTTCTTTAACATCTCCAATCAGTACCCCGTTCCTGCCTTCTCCCCATATCCCCTGACTCTGCTATTTTTAAGAGCACTATCTAGCTCTCTCTTGAAAGCATCCAGAGAACCTGCCTTCACCCGCTCTCTGAGGCAGAGAATTCCACAGACTCACCACTCTCTGTGAGAAAAAGTGTTTCCTCGTCTCCGTTCTAAATGGCTTACTCCTTATTCTTAAACTGTGGCCCCTGGTTCTGGACTCCCCCAACACAGGAAACAGTGGAAATACTCAGCAGGTTAAGAGAGAGAGGAATAGAGAGTTAATATTTTAGGTCGATGTCCCCAGTCATCAACTGATGCTGCCTAAGTTGCTGAGTATTTGCAATGTTTTTCTTGATTTTATCTTTTATTCTAATTCAAGTGGAAGGTTCAATATATAATTGTAATTAAGAAATTTGGATAAACATTTGCACCTGCTGCACTGGAGAGTTCTTGTGATCATGGGTAAAATTGGAATTAACTTTCTAAAAGTGGTCCAAAGCAGAATAAAAGCAAATGTGTCTGCTTGACAGCAGACAATCTGCTTGACCTCCATTTCTGAACCACAATTATTCTTCCTTTATAATCCTGCATTTCCAAAAGTCACACATTACTTACTTTAATAACACATAGAACCCTTCAACAATTCACGGCTGGCTGTTTGATAAACAATCTGATTAGACTCATTCATTCCTTTTCTAGTCCTTGCTTTTTACTAGTTGGCCATTTGAAGTTCAACCTTCAGCAGAGTTTAAAATACCTTTTCAAAAAATACTTAAGCTGCAATCAGTGTCCAAGATTGAGTCATTTTCTTTCATTAAGCAATAAAGACATTCTTTTGTTCATCGTCTCAAACAATACTCTCTCTCTCTCTCTCTCTCAATACTATCCTAACCTCTCTTCAAATATAAATGTAACAGTTTTTTTCATCTACTTTGTCATTTCACTGCTTTGTTACTAGCAATGTAATTTCCTTGTGCTCCTTTTACCTCTCAAATTAATTTGCTATCCTGGCCTATCTTTCATAATCCTTAAATCCCAACAGCTGAATCTTTGGTTGTTATTCAGCATGTTTGCAGGTACAATCTGCCGTCTCCATCAGGATGCCCTTGCCGCATTGGCTTCATTGGCATCAGCCCTAGTTAACAATATCTATTCTTCATTTTCCTCGAACTTCGTCCTCTTTGATGTCTATTTTTCACAACGTTATCTCACACATTCTTTATCTCTGTTTCGCTCACTGCTCACTCTCAGTCTGAAGAAGGGTCTCGACTGGAAACGTCACCCATGCCTTCTCTCCAGAGATGCTGTCTGTCCCGCTGAGTTACTCCAGCATATTGTGTCTATCTTCAATGTAAAGCAGCATCTGCAGTTACTTCCTACACAGTTACTCTCCCTCTGGTTATACCCGTGGGTGTGAGCTTAATCTCCTCGCAGTCTGATGGAGAGCGACTGGAGTGAAGATTTTTAATCAAAGTTTAAAGTGCACATTTGATTTATCCACTCGGTGCCTGATCTGATTAGATGGCAAGAAGCAGTATCAGGTCTCACTGTCCTCTGCTAAAAGAGCTCAGTGTACAATCCTCATCCTCAATGTAAAGGTAACTCTGGGCTGATGTAGAAGTAAGGAACTGCTGATGCTGGTTTATACCAAAGTGTACATGTGCTGGAGTAATTCAGCGGGTCAGGTAGCATCTCTGGAGAAAAAGGATGGGCGACATTTCAGGTCGAGATCCACGTTCAGACTGAAAGCAGTGGGCGGGTGAGGACCAAGACAAGACCAATCAGGGTCGGCCACAACTGATCTCAGGCAGGGGGGCAGTGCATGGGAAGCCCATTGGTGGCTAGGGCATGCGTGATCTCAAGAGGAAAAAAATGTGGAGAACTGTGGAGTAATCTGCTAGTCTAATCTTAATCTGCACTGCCTCCATCTCAGACTTCACCACTGCATATAAATTGTGCATAAAATCAGTTGAAATAAGTAACAGGCAATGAGACTCGACAAGATGACTTTGAAGCTGATACAACTTGGGAGGGGGAGGGATAGAGAGAGAGGGGGGATGCAAGGGTTACTTGAAGTGAGAGAAATCAATATTCATACCACTGGGTTGTAAGCTGCCCAAGCGAAATATAAGATGCTGTACTGATTGACCTGTTGCAAGTCTCAATTCCTCAGTTCATGTATTAATGCTGTACTTATTTGCTGTACTTACCCATTGCTGTTGGTCATCTATATCAATGATTTAGAAGAGAATGGACAGGACAAGATTAGCAAGTTTGCAGATGACACTAAAGTGGGTGGTTTAGCAGATAGTGAAGATGGATGCCATAAATTGCAGCGGGATCTTGATTGGTTGGGCAGGTGGGCTGATGAATGGTTGATGGAAATTAATACAGAGAAATGTGAGGTGTTACATTTTGGGAAGTCTAACATGGGCAGGACCTACACAGTGAATGGTTGGGCTCTGGGGAGTGTTGTAGAGCAGAGGGATCTAGAAGTGCCGGTGGCATCATGGGTAGATGGGGTGGTTAAGAAGGCTTTCAGCTCAGTGGTCGTCATCAGTCAGAGTGTTGAGAATAGAATTTTGGTGGTCATGTTGCATTTGTACAAGACATTGGTTAAGCCACATTTAGAGTATTGTGTTCGGATTTGATCACCCTGTTTTTAGATACAGTGCGGAAACAGGCCGTTCGGCGCACCGGGTCCACGCCAACCAGCAGTCCCCGCATATTAACACTATCCTACAAACACTAGGGATAATTTTTACATTTACCAAGTCAATTAACCTACAAACCTGTACGTCTTTGGAGTGTGGGAGGATACCGAAGATCTCGGAGAAAACCCGCGCAGGTCACGGAGAGAATGTACAAACACCTTACAGACAACACCCTTAGTCAGGATCGAACCCAGGTCTCCGGCACTGCATTCGCTGTAATGCAGCAACACTACCGCTGCGCCACCGTGCCGCACATGATCAGTGATGGAAATGGGGGGGTACGCATGGGGTACTGCGTACCCCTAGTTTTCAATTTCCAGCTCGGGTTTAATGAGTACTGCAGAAAGATTCAAGCCGTTTCTCACTTTATTCAACTCAGACTAAAACGATTTGTTAACTGCCACTGTTAGCACTTGTTAACAGCCAGTAGTTAACAGTAGTTATACAATGTGTCATCAATACATCGATCCACATTCCTCGGTAACGTTCCTTTGAATAAAATTCAAGGGAGAATTTCTTAAACTCACTGTCAGGGCTACAGGACCGCAAGCACGGGCTCAGGTAAAGTCACGTTATTTTATTATTCCACGTTATTTTATTTGCTTCCCTGCCTCTTTGCCTCCCTGCCTCCCTGCCTCTCTGCCTCTCTGCCTCTCTGCCTCTCTGCCTCTCTGCCTCCGTGTCTCCATGACTCCCTGCCTCCCTGCCTCCCTGCCTCTGTGCCTCTCCCCCGCTCTCCCCTCTCTCCCCAACTCTCCGCTCTCTCTCCCGCTCTGCCCGCTCTCGAAAACTCGATGATGTATTTTTGGAGGAATTTTGGAGAAAGGAGATGCATAAAATGTGCACATTTAAAAAATCAGGGTTCAGATATACAAACCTTCAAAAGCAAATGATATGCTACATTTCAAATGGGAAATAATGCTTACGAAGCTAATAGAACACTTGTATAAATCATTGGTTGTGCCATAGTTAGAATATTGTGTTCAATTTTTCTGGAACGATATGTCCTTCAGCTAACAAAAATAATGAATATTTAGTCTGAGAGTCAATTAGTTAATGGTGCAGTAACACTTGGCTAGCAGTCACCGTTGAATGGTATTATTCCGTGTTATTTTATTTGCCTCCCTGCTTCCCCCCCCCCCCCCCCCCCCCCCGCTCTCCCCTCTCTCCCCCGCTCTCCGCTCTCTCTCCCGCTCTGCCTGCTCTCGAAAACACGATGATGTATTTTTGGAGGAACTTTGGAGAAAGGAGATGCATAAAATGTGCACATTTAAAAAATCAGGGTTCAGATAATCAAACCTTCAAAAGCAAATGATATGCTACATTTTCAAATGAGAAACAATGCTTACGAAGCTAATAGAAAATGTGTATAAGTCATTGGTTGTGCCATAGTTAGAATATTGTGTTCTATTTTTCTGGAACGATATGTCTTTCAGCTAACAAAAATAATGAATATTTAATCTGAGAGTCAATTAGTCAATGGTGCAGTAACACTTGGCTAGCAGTCACCGTTGAATGGTATTCGCTATACTAGTTAAGAGGGGGAAGGATGAAGGATAAACAAGGCTCTAAATTTAAGTAAACTTTGGGAAAGTGAGGCAAAAGAGTAGACTATACAGAGCATTGACAAACGATGTGAAATGTTCCACGATCC
Organism: Okamejei kenojei; assembly: GCA_035221665.1. Lineage (NCBI taxonomy): Eukaryota > Metazoa > Chordata > Chondrichthyes > Rajiformes > Rajidae > Okamejei > Okamejei kenojei. Next base: position 3,090,788 of record CM069145.1, read on the forward strand.
TCTTGGTAATAGACCTGTACATTTTGAATTGAATTGAAATTATTTTTCATTCAAAAATGAATGAAAAGAAATAGTAAGATTAAACGAGCTTACCAGTTTGAAGTTTGATCTTTATTTTATGAGGAGTTACGTTGAGGGATTACGTGAAGACCCCACCAGCACGCATGCGTGACATTCTTCAAAGCAGCGGTGTGAAATAGTAAGATTAAATGAGAACTTACCAATTTGAAGTTTGATCCTTATTTTATGAGGAGTTACGCTGAGGGATTTCGTGAAGACCCCGCCAGCACGCATGCGCGACATTCTTCAAAGCAGCGGTGTGAAATCACAGATAGCAGCACTGACTGGAGATAGTAAGATTAAGAGAAACCATATACCAGTTGACCTTATGATAGAGGGTTGGGAGCGGAGGGCAGGAAGTATTTCAGACTTGTAACAGAGCTGAAAAACAAGAATGTATTTCTTAATACAAACAAAAAACCCCTGAGTTCGGGAACCATTCAGGGAACAGAAACTTAAAACAGTATCTGCAAACGTCGCAGGAGTGGCCACAGGTTTATTATAAAACCGTTGAAACGTGCCTTCACTGGCCCAGCCTGATGTTGCGAGGACATGGTCCATGGGACCTCCATGGCCCTCGCCGCTGATGCGGACGCAGCCCTGGTAGAATGATTTAAAATAGTAAGATTAAACGAGAACTTACCTGTTCGAAGTTTGATCTTTATTTTATGAGGAGTTACGATGAGGGATTACGTGAAGAAGCCCTGCCAGGCGCATGTGCGTCATACTTCAAAGCAGCGGCGTGAAAAACACAGAAACCGATAGCCAAAGTATGATAGTAAGGCTTACAGAAGACTAGAACTACCAGATGAACCTTTAGATTATGAGGGCCGGGATGGGAAGGCACGTAATCCCTCATCGTAACTCCTCATGAAATAAAGATCAAACTTCGAACAGGTAAGTTCTCGTTTAATCTTACTATTTTACTTCGAAGTCTCGTAAGTGACTACGTGAAGATTTTGAAGCTCTGTGATTTTCATGCCGTAGATTCACTCCATACGACACACTGCTTCAGTTGACACAGTAGTGAATAAATAATATATTGAACGTTGCTTCAAATTATTCAATAACTATGTTAATAATAATAATAACAACAAGGAAAGTAATAACCCCTCTATCCCAGGGGAAAATTACAACAAATGATATGAAACAAATGATATGAAACAAAGCAAACAAATTGAACAGAACACAACACAGCATGTGCAAACCCTGGTACTGTGACAACAGGTTTATCATAAAATCTAGAAAAAGTTACTTCTTTAGACCATCCTGCGGCCTCTAGAATTTGGTCGAGCGGCACGTCCTGCGCCTTCGCCGCGGACATTGATGCCGCCCTTGTGGAGTTGAGATTTAAACACGAGTATGAACTCCAGCTAAATACAGAACCTGTTGTAACCATCTAGAAATAGTTTGTACTGTCACTTTTTTGTGTTTTATTTTTGTTTTTTGTTTGTTTTTTGTAGGTAATGAGCATTGGTGTCTCACAATCTCGGAGACTTAGTTGCTTTAATATATTGAGTCAGATGCTTAACCACACACACTGTTTGGTCGACAGGGTATGCTTTAAAGATTACCTTGGTTCCAGCCTTTCCTGGCTTGCTTTGCTTGCTTAGATCATAGACATAAAAAGTAATTTTATCTACAGACAACTGCATACAATCTAACCGCAACATTTGTAATGTTTGTACTCATTGTGCTGATACTAATGGCATGTGCATAACCACTTTAAATATTAAGTTCTGAAAAGACAGTGACGTAATTGGAACCCACTGTCGAAGCAATGTGAGAACTATACTGACATCCCAGATTTTTGTAAATCTGGGTTTGGTAGGATTTTATTAAAATTCCTCTCATAAATTGGGATAGTAACGGATGAGACCCGATAGATTGTCATTCTGAAAATTGTCCTAAATGGGAGGACGAAGTACTCCGAGCACTATTAATGGCACTATAACTCAGGTGCAACATAGCAAGGAACTCCAATACATCCGATATGTTTGCAGTATGACAAAATATATCTGACTGTATGCAAAAGATTTCCCATTTCCTTATATGAGAGATATACTGTTTCTTAGTGCTATCTCTCCAAGCTGCAGTTATGACATCCATGGTCCTATCCGACAGTCCATCAGAACCTGCAGATTAACAATTAATACGATCATGTAATGGATGACTTCTCCTGTACTGGATGTACCAACAATTACTGCAGCTGGGGATTGTCATGAATGGCTGAGTCATCATTCTGAGCACCAATGGGACAATGGCTGTGTAGACCAGTTTGGAACCACCAAACGCCTGCGGTGGAGTCTTGCTCTATTTTGGTGACATTGCCTAATCAGGCAAAATGGGGAAACATAGAAGATTATACTTCCCCAATGTAGCGAGAATGCATCCACCGCTACTGCTCATATGAGACATATTTAGGCAACTGGAGATTTAATCTGGACGCAAACAGATCAATATTTGGTACCCATACCGACTGACAATCTTTTTGAAACTTCTGGATTTAACATCCATTCTGTATTGTCATTGAACTTTCGTGATCTGTTGTCTGCCACAATATTGTCTCTCCCACAGCTGTGGTATTGTCTACTTGTAATTGAACATATAAGTCATTCATTGTAGAACAATAAGCTATCAATGCATAAAACGCCCCCAATAACTCCAAATAATTGATACCATGTGTTTGGAGAATTAATCGTCTTGGACAGTCCATCACCACCACAACTGGTGGCGCTGTCCTTACCTCCCCATCAGAGAGCACTCCCATCAGTTTGTAATACCACTGAAGGTTGCTGACCAAAATATATTCTAGTAGCTTGTGCAACATTGAGAATCCACCATTGCAATTCAGCTAAAGCTTTAGTTGGTAACTGCATGGACTTATCAAACGACCTGCACGCTTTTTATTTTTTATTTTTTAGTGCTTGTCCTCTGGCTCTTTGCAGACTTTGAAAATGCAGAGGTCCAAACTTGACAGCAGGAATGCTGCTACCATTTTACCAATACCCGTAGGTACTTCTCGGATGGAGGGATAAAGTCTCCCAGCGAGACAAGTACAGGCATTTGTAATATCCCCAACCTTATCTGTTAGCAAATTACTGACATATCAACTGAATTAATGACAAATCCCAAATAATCAATTGTTTGGGATGGCTGTAACTTAGATGTTGTTGGATGGAGAGAAACCCTAGCCTTTCAAATAGGCTTATGGTTGCTGAAACCAGTTCTTCAGCTGTCTCCTGAGTGGCATTTACAATTAACATATCCTCTAGATAAGCCATTACAATGTGATTCTGAGCCCTCAGTAACACCAGTGCTGGTTTCAATAATTTTGTGAACAGCCTGAGAGCTGAAGTTAACCCATTAGGTAATTCTTTAAATTGCCTCAGCTGACCCATCCAATTAATTTAAAGTACCTGTGATAATGATGAATTGGTACTGAATAATAAGGTATCTTTTTTACGTCTATAGTAGCCATATAGCAGCCTTGTGATAACAACTGCGTTACAGTGTTGAAGGTGTACTTTTTTAAAATGCCTACACTGAACATATGAATTAAAGTTTGTGAGGTCCAGAATGACTCTGCAACCCCCATCTTCTTCTGTCTGGGAATATATTTTCTACCTGACGAGTTTCTGGTGCAGCAAACACCAAAGCAATCAAATATTATGCAGCATCATTATAAAAAAATTGTAATCTTACACCCAACCAGAGGTTGTACCCCAGAAGTTCTATCTGTGATGAAATGAAGTTTCTGTACCTCCGTAAATGAACTAGAAGATCTCCTTCTCCCAATATAAGGGTTGATGTGGGCTGTATTGGGTAAAATACTTTGTACCCATTTCCCTGCCTCTGCTGGTCTCCCAGAATCAACCCCCTTCGTATTCAAACTGCTTGTTTTCTCAGAGCAGGGATGAGAAGTTTTATAAGGCAAATATCCTGAATTACTTTGGCAGATTTTCACCAATAATTAATCTGGTTATTGTTTGCCCTAAATAGTCATACATTTTTTGGGTATAATGTTGGCCAAATGGCAATTTTCATCATACAATTAGGTTCGAATAGGCATTGCAGAGTAACGCAAGCATGTCTTTATAAGTTTTGGACATTATCGACCCTTGTATGTCTTCCCCAAATGCAGTGATGCCAACTGATATCAGCTAGAGGACATGCTGGAAACACATTTCCTGCCCTCGCATCGTTACACTCATGGGTGCCCAAATTACTGAGTTTACTGTTGGCACCCTGAGTGAGGCACAATAGATGGGTGTTTTATATATTTTTTACTGTTTCAGTCATAACAGTTTCTTGGAGTAGGTGAGAAACCAAATAATGTTGGCAGCCAGGTCTCATCCATAGCCTCACCAGTCCATTCCGATATAGCAAAACTTGATGCTACATCGGGAACACCCGGAGCGTGGCTCTTGTGCTCTGGTGTATACACATAAGTAGGGACACCAGCTTCAGGGTCAGTGTCCTCCTGCCCTGGTACTCCCGAGTCTTGCTCTAGGGAGACCTCATCCAGACCTAAACAAGGCACTGGAGAGTCAGATTCCCATTTTTTTACATGCACCATACTCAGTGTATGGAACTCCTTCGGAGGCTGCCTGGGAATCTCTGGGTCTTTGGACCCTTGACTGATTAAAGTTTTGAGCATTTTAGTCTTGCTCTAGGGAGACCTCATCCAGACCTAACAAGGCACTGGAGAGTCAGATTCCCATTTTTAACAGGCACCATACACAGTGTATGGAACTCCTTCGGAGGCTGCCTGGGAATCTTTGGGTCTTTGGACCCTTGACTGAGTAAAGTGTGGAGCATTTTCTCCATTTCTAGTCTCCCCCACATTCTTGTCCTCTCTTGTGTATTTGTGCATAACCATATATGTTCATGTTTAGAATTATAGATTCTGACAGGCACATTCTGCTTGCAGAATATTTGTATTAATCGCAGTATCACACAGATCATACACATCAAACTAAGGAAACTGCATCTGGTAACACATACTCAGAGCAGACCTTGTATGCTTACCTATCGTTGTGGCCTCAGCCCGTGCAACTCTAGAGTAGCTGGAGGGTTATTAACTATGGAAAAACGGCCACCGGTATCGGAACCGGCACCGCACTTTATCTATTTTCCCGATCGCTGCGATGGGACCGCAATGCTGCGTGACCCACACTTGCTCCTCTCGCGGTACCACAGGCTCCTGCTGACTCACAAGCCAGCCTTACGGAGCTTAAGTCTCGCTGGAAAGTTTTAAAACACTTACCTGCGAGGTTTTCTACTTACCGCTGGTGGAGCTGCGCTCTCCAGCTCCGTTCAATACGACATGCGTCGACATAATGACGCGCATGCGCCTGGCAGGGCTTCTTCACGTAGTCACTCACGTGAATCCAAAGTGAAATGTCAATGTCTACCCCTGCTGCATCCAACACCTCTCTGAGCTACCTGGAAAAGTCTGCACAGTTACCCTGTAGTGCGGGAGTTTAAAACTGATAAATAGACCTGTTTCCATTCCCCTTAAATTTTCAGTGACTTTAATATAATGTCGGAGATGGGTGGCTATACAGAGGCGTACATCAATGGGATATGCGTGGAATTCCAATTTAAGATCGGTTGTTCCAGATCTATGATATTTAAGTAACTCATCTATAAAAAAGGTTACCTTGGTGGGGGTCGAGACCATCCTGTCCAATTTCAGTTTGTGGAGGGTCTGGACCCGCTGTGCTATAATGAGTGCCATCAACATCACCACGTTATAGGTGAGTTTACAAGTGGGAGTGCCGAAACTGGTGACCAACTCCCGAATAGGGTCAACACTACCCCTATATCCCAGGTCACAGTGTATCGTAGTCTCAGAAGGATTGCAATTAAAAAAATACCCCTCATAAGTTTCGACACAAATGGATGGGATCCCACTCCAAGTCTGAGGTAGGACGATAATGCACTCCTAGCACTATTGGTGGTACTGTAGCTGAGGCCCTCATCATAGTGAAGGCCCGCGAGGAATTCCAGCACATCTGTGATGGTGGCAGAGTCGTAGGTGATATTAGTCCTAGAACAGAAGACCTCCCATTTCCTTACATGGGTAAAGTATAGTTCCCTAGTGGACTCTCTGCATGACGCTGTGATGATGTCCATGGTCCTGTTCGACAGTCCGAGTTCCAGCAAAAGTCTCTTCAGAATCTGCAAGCCAACAGGTTCAGCTGACCATGGCACGGATTACTCTCCCCTGATATGGGATGTGTCCGGAGGTTCGGGCATTTAGGAATCTGCACCCATGGTTCCTGCGCCATGCCGAGGAATCTGATGGTTAATCTGGACACAAAGAGGTCGATATCTGGTGTGCCATCCATTCGGTGTTGTCATTGAATTTTGGACCCAGACCCCGTTACCTCCATTATTACCGGTGGGGCTTGGCCTTCCGTACTTGGTTCTTGGGATGTTGTGGCGCCTTGGTGTGAGGTTGACGCATTTTCCAAGCAGGTCGCTCTGGCCTTGGTCTAAAAAAGACCTCTGTGGGTGAGGCATGACCTTTGGGTTTGCACCCGTCACCCTATCAGGGTGAAACCGGGGCCTGTTGGGGGTTGCATATGGATGCTGCCATCGATATGCTGGTGGCCTGCTGGAGGAAGGTGGTTTTATCATGCCCTTAGCTTCCTCTCTAGGTCTTTGACCTGTTTGGGCAGGTCATCCCCAAACAACAAGCTTGGTGACGGCGTAGCGCTGGTTTTACACAACCCCGCAAATTTGGGGTTGAGCGTGGGCCGGATAGAGCTTTTCCTGAAGCAATTGATTTTGTATCGCGTGTTACAGAGCAGGGCTAAGGCATCCTGGTGCTCTTCCGGCATGTCCACACGATTATCAGGTAATTGATACTGGTTGCTAGCCATGGTTGAAGAGGTTGCCCTTTCTGGGATGGATGTGTGAATTTTGACACCATCCCTAGAAGTTCCTCTTCCTGTATCCCATGCAACTTAGGGTCTTTGGTCAACCTCTCTTCCAGGTTAGGCAGTCCCTGACTTCTGGCGCTCCCTTCTGAGGGGGGAAAGATGTTGGACAGCCCTGGAAAGGGCCTGTCGTGGGCCTGAATGATCCACGGGACGCATGCTCCTGCTGGAGTAGGTCCCTCTGGAGCAGCTGCTCCATCATCCTCTCCATGCGGGCAATGCGATCGCCGTTGCATCTGCAACCAGCAGGTCGTCTTCCCCAGATTCTGCAGAATCAATGGGGTGATTACCGCCAGTCCGCACCCCGTCGGAGTGATGTCTATGGGACTGATGCGGTAGAGAGTCGGTGCCAGCCGCTCCAGCGGGGCTACACGGTTCCCGTGCGTATCTGCCGCCTGTCCATGGCTTCCTGCGGGGTACGCGACTTCCTTGTAGATCTGCTGCCAGTCCGCGGTCTTCCGGACTGAGGCGGTGTGCAGTCAGTGCCAGCCGCTCCAGCGGGGCTACGCGACATCCGCGCGGGCCTGCCGCTAGTCCGAGGTCTTCCGGACTGATGCGGCGGGAAGTCGGTGCCAGCCGCTCCAGCGGGGCTACTCGACGTGTGTTGTTTTGCCACCGGTCCGTGGTCTGACGGACTGAGGCGGTGAGCCGGGGCCTGCCGTTTTCTCTCTGATTTCCGCACTCCTTTGCTGCTAGTCCGCAGTCGTGCAGACTGAAGCGGTGGGGAGTCGGGGTCTTGGCTACCCTGGTCCCACGCGGTCCTCCTGACAGTTCTCAGTTTCCTGGCCTGTGGCGGTGGAGAGTCGGGTCCCGACTGAGCGGGGCTCCCCGACTTCAGCACTGTCTTCCCGGCCCGAGGTACGGGTGCTGCCGGAAAATCAACGGGAATGTTGGCCGCCAACCTCGCTCCGAAGCCCCGCAGTTTTCAATGGCATGCTTGAAAGCAGCCTTCTTTTTGCTCCTTCTCTCCATTACGAAGTTTTTGCAAGGGATTTAAACAATACAGAAACCCAACCAAGTCAAGGTGAGTAAAACGTACCTGTTGGTCCTTTTTTAAGCTGCCGGCAGAGGAGTGTGCTGAAGCCGCTAGCTACACCGCCAGCGACTCGAAAAAGCGAACTCGACCGCCGCCCGCTACCCGCATTCCGTGGTCTCTGTAGCGGATTCTCCGAGGTCGTGACCGGGATTCCCTGTGGTCCGTGACTGGGGTCTCCATAAAGGGTCTTCCGCGTCACAGTCCGGACTTCGCCCAAATTTAGCAGGACCTCTGTAAGGCTTACAGAGATTCCTGCAAACATAACCTGGGAAAAAGTTTTAAAAAACTTACCTCCAGGTTTGGCCCCTGGTGGAGCAGTGCTCCCCCCCAGTCAGATGTTGCGTGATGCGATTCCCTTCTTCAGAGTCAGCCTAGACCTGACTCCTTATGAGGGTGAGCATTTGGCAGCCCTGTAAAGGGTACTGCCGTGGGTCTGCTCGGAGACCCATGGTGACCAGACTCCTGCTGGAGTGTGCCATGTAGGAGGTAGTGCTCCCCACCTGCTCATGCGGGAATATAGACTGCCGCAAACGGCAAGTCTGTGAGCCCGGACCCCGCCGGGTCAACGGGCTTGCCCACTTCCGACAGTGGTGCTCAGAAGACATTTTAGGTAGGCACATGGCAGCAAATGGAATAGAGGGATAGGATCATGTACAGGCAAATAACATCAGTTTATCTTGACAGCATGCTCAGCACAAACATCGTGGGCCGAACCACCCATTCCTGCACAGTACTGAAGGCAGGTAGTTCGAGAAGTTTTGATTTTATTTTTAAGACATGAAAAATTTTGTAGACTTCAGTGGCCAGTGTTTGAGTCGGAGCCCCGGCTCTGTCTTTGCTACCTCTACCGGGTAGCGTTGCCGTCAGTCCGTGGTATTCCTGCGGGCTGCAGTGTTGAGGCGGAGCTCCTGCTCTGCCTTCGCTACCCGCGAATGGCAGTCTTCGAGCCCGGTCCCTCCTGGGTCAACGGGCTTGCCCGACTTCCGGGTAGTGTTGCCGTCAGTCCGCGGTGTCCCTGTGGGCTGCGGTGTTGAGTCGGGGCTGCGGTGTTGAGTCAGGCAACCCAGACCCTGCCGGGTCAACGAGCTGCCTGACTTCCGGTCTGTTTCTGCCGCCACTGACTGCCCTGCGTTCCCGCGGTCCGCAGCCAGTCTCTCGAGGCGGCCCGTTGGTGGGGTACTCTGTCCCACAGAGTCCCTGAAAGAAAAAGCCAGACCTCGGGTTAGTTGGTCCTTACCTGCAGATCCGTTCTGGTGGAGGAGCGACCCTCCTCCCTGCCTGTCGCTTCGCATGCGGTCGACGATATGTCGTGCATGCATGCTGGCGGGGTCTTCACGAAGCCACTCACGTGACTCCGAAGTAAAATCACAGATAATAGAGTTGACTAAAGATAGTAAGATAAGAGAACTAAAATACCAGTTGACCTTTATAATAGAGGGTTGGGAGCAGAGGGCACATAATCCCTCAACGTAATGCCCCTGTCCCACTTAGGAAACCTGAACGGAAACCTCTGGAGACTATGCGCCCCACCCAAGGTTTCCGTGCAGTTCCCGGAGGTTCCCAGAGGTTTTTGTCAGTCTCCCTAATGGTCGAAAATGGTTTCCGTTTTAAAAATCGGTAATTTTTTAGTCAAAGTCGGTTGCGATGCTAGTTGAAGGTGGTTGCCGGAGGACAAAAACCTCTGGGAACCGCACGGAAACCTTGGGTGGGGCGCAAAGTCCCCAGAGGTTTCCGTTCAGCTTTCCTAAGTGGGACAGGGGCATAACTCCTCATAAAATAAACTGCATTGGCCTGTCAAAATGGCCAGCATGGTATTTGAGTGCTTCAATCTTGGCCCTCTGTAAATTTTGGTAATGCAAGGATCCCAATTGTGTGGCTGGGAAGGCAGCCACGAGCTTCCCAATTACCCTGGCTACTTGTCAAATAGATGGTTGACGGACGCAAACAAGGCTATTGCATGCCTCTATTAAGTCTGTTGCTTTGTCCTTTGGCAAAGTGGCAGACATGTGAATAGAGTCAATTGTGAACCCCAAGTAGTCCATAGTCATAGAAGGCATTAACTTGGATTTATCTGGATGGATGATAAACCCCAACTTGAAATAGGAGCTTGGTGGCTGAGACAGCCAATTTGGCCAACTCCGGAGTTTTCCCCACAATTAAGATGTCATCCAGATATGCCATGACAATATGTTTTTGTTTCTGGAGAAACGCTGAGGCTGGTTTCAATATTTTAGTAAACAGTCTGGGGGCTGATGTTAATCCATTAGGCAGCGCTTTATACTGCCAGAGCTGCCCAATCCAGATAAATTTCAGATATCTGTGGAGATCTTTCTCTATTGGTACTGAATAGCATGCATCTTTTAAGTCAATACAAGCCATGAAGTACCTCTTGGAAACTAGTTGTTTGGCAGTAACAAAGGTTTCCATTTTGAAGTGGGTATACTGCACAAAAGTATTCAGCTGTGTCAAATCAATGATGATGTGACACCCGCCATCTTTTTTGGTTTTTGGTGAAGATATTTGACACAAACTCAAGAGATTCGTGTTTGGTTTTCTCAATTACTCCTTTTGTATGTAGTCTTAACAGTTCCGCATGACCTTCCAATTTTTCTTTTTGTGAAAGCATGAACGTTCGGCTAGGTGCATGCTGAACCGGAAGGAGGAGTTTATGAACAAATTAAATTTTGTATCCCTGAATACTTTGCAGTATAAAAGGATCAGAAGTTATGGAACTCCATGCATTTCTAAACAAGTGTAACCTTCCCCCAGTCTGTGAAGAACTTACACATGCTATGTTCTGGAAGAAACCAGACCCACCTATCTCCATGGTTACCGGTGGTGCTGTGTTGGTTTCTTCCGTCCTTGTTTCTTGGGGGGTGGAGGCGCTAGGGTGTGTGGTTGGCGCATCTTCCACGTAGGCCATTCTGGGCCATGGTCTAAAAAAGACCTTTGTCCTGATCGTACGGCCTTCGAGCTTTCACCAGCTGTTGCTCTTTCGTTGTAGTAACGTGGTTTGCTGGTGGATGCGTAGGGGTGCTGCCACTGAGGATACGAGGTCTAGGTAGTGGATGGCGCTTTCATCAGGCCGATGGCTTTTGCCTCCTCGTCGAGGTCTTTAACCTGCTTGGGCAGATTGTCCCCGAACAGTAAAGTAGGTCGGCTGCGTGCTGCTGGTCTTGCACAACCACACGAATTTGGGGTTTAGGGCAGGTCGAATGACACTCTTCCTAAAAATATGGCACACCCCAGCGCCTCCACCCCCCAAGAAACAAGGACGGAAGAAACCAACACAGCACCACCGGTAACCATGGAGATAGGTGGGTCTGGTTTCTTCCAGAACATAGCACGTGTAAGTTCTTCTCAGACTGGGGGAAGGTTACACTTGTTTAGAAATGCATGGAGTTCCATAACTTCTGATCCTTTTATACTGCAAAGTATTCAGGGATACAAAATTTAATTTGTTCATAAACTCCTCCTTCCGGTTCAGCATGCACCTAGCCGAACGTTCATGCTTTCACAAAAAGAAAAATTGAAGGTCATGCGGAACTGTTAAGACTACATACAAAAGGAGTAATTGAGAAAACCCTCGATTCTCCAGCATCTGCAGTTCCTTCTTTAATAGATTAGATTAGATTAGATTAGACCTTTATAGTCATTCAGACCTTTCGGTCTGAACAAAATTGTTTACCATACAGTCATAACACATAGTAAAATTTTTTTTTTTTTTTAAATACACAATAAACATATATCCAACATCCACCACAATGAGTTCACCAGGCACCTCCTCACTGTGGTGCAAGGCAAAAGTCTTAAGTCATTGTCTTCATCCCTCCTAGTATTCCCTCTGCGCTGAGACGATGCAGGCCTCCGACGCCGCTGGAGCACCGCAGCTCTAAGCTGGGCTGATGCCATTGGAGCACCACAACCCTAAGCTGGTCCACCGCCGCCGCTGGAGCACCGCAGCTCTAAACTGGGCCGCTGCCACCGCTGGAGCGCCGCAGCTCTAAGCTGGACTGCCGCCGCTGCTGGAGCACCACAGCTCTAAACTGGGCCGCCGCCCGCCGCTGGAGCACCGCAGCTGTAAGCGGGCCGCCGCCACCGCTGGAGCACCGCAGCTGTAAGCGGGCCACCGCTGGAGCACCGCAGCTCCAACCCAGGCCGCCGCCACTGGAGCACCGCAGCTCTAAGCGGGCCGCCGCCGCCGCTGGAGCACCGCAGCTCCAACCCAGGCCGCCGCCACTGGAGCACCGCAGCTCCAACCCAGGCCGCCACCACTGGAGCACCGCAGCTCCAACCCAGGCCGCCGCCACCGCTGGAGCACCGCAGCTCCAACCCAGGCCGCCGCCACTGGAGCACCGCAGCTCCAACCCAGGCCGCCGCCACTGGAGCACCGCAGCTCCAACCCAGGCCGCCGCCGCCACTGGAGCACCGCAGCTCCAAACTAGGCCACCGCCACAGCTCCGCCATTAGGCCTCAACACAGACGGTGACGGGGGACACGCATCCCCCCCCCCCGAAGGGAGAGACTAAAACTCTGTTTCTCCCACCCCACACATACACAACCTAACAAAACAAAAATTCTACTGAAACAAATACTAGAAGACACAAAAAAAAGAAAAAAACAGATGGACTGCAGGTGAGCCGCAGCTGCCAGGCAGCACCACCACTTCCGGTGTTGCTCTGTAAAAGAAATTACACAGAGCAGCCAAAAAACAATCTCAGAATAGTGAAAACTTACCTGCAGGTCCGTTTTAAACTTACCGCTGGAGGAGCGACGCTCCTCCCGCCTGTCGCTGCGCAATGCGTTGGACAATATGTCGCGCATGCGTGCTGGCGGGGTCTTCACGTAGTCACTCACGTGACTCCAAAGTAAAATTAATGTTATCCCTAACAACTAAGTTCAGGTAGACAGTAACAAGGATAAGGGAGAGCCAGTGGATGTAGTGTACCTGGACTTCCAGAAAGCCTTTGATAAGGTCCCACACAGGAGATTAGCGGCAAAATCAGAGCACATGGTATTGGGGGTAGAGTGCTGACATGGATAGAAAATTGGTTGGCAGACAGGAAACAAAGAATAGGAATTAACAGTTCCCTTTCAGAATGGCAGGTAGTGACTAGTGGTGTGCCTCAAGGTTTGGTGCTGGGTCGCAGTTATTCACAAAATATATTAATAATTTAGATGAAGGAATTAAAAGTAACATTAGCAAATTTACAGATGACACAAAGCTGGATGGCAGTGTGAACAGTGGAGAGGATGCTATGAGGATGCAGGGTGACTTGGATAGGTTGGGTGAGTGGGAAGATGCATGGCAGATGCAGTATAATGTGGATAAATGTGAGGTTATCCACTTTAGTGGCAAGAACAAGAGGCAGATTATCATCTGAATGGCAGGTAGACACAATGCTGGAGTAACTCAGCGGGTCAGGCAGCATCTCTGGAGCAAAGGAATGGGTGACGTTTCGGGTCGAGACCCTTCTTCTGTATGGTGTCAGATTAGGAAAAGGGGAAGTGGAACGAGATCTGGATGTACTTGTACATCAGTTACTGAAAGTAAGCATGCAAGAAACAGCAGGCAGTGAAGAAAGCTAATAATGGCCTTCATAATGATAGGATTTGAGTATAGGAGCAAAGAGCTTCTGCAGTTGTACAGTGCCCTGGTGAGACCACACCTGGAGTATTGTGTGCAGTTTTGGTCTTCCAATTTGAGGAAGGACATTTTTGCTATTGAGGGAATGCAACGTAGGTTCACAAGGTTAATTCCCGGGATGGCAGAAATGTCATATGATGAAAGAATGGAACGACTGGGCTTGTAGCCACTAGCTTGTATCCAATTTAGGATGAGAGAGGATCTTATAGAAACATAAAACTATCAAGGGATTATGCACGCTAGATACAGGAAGGGTTTCTGAAGAAGGGTTTTGGCCCGAAACGTTGCCTATTTCCTTCGCTCCATAGATGCTGCCGCACCCGCTGAGTTTCTCCAGCACTTTTGGCTAAGTAGATGCAGGAAACATGTTCCCGATGTTGGAGGAGTCCAGAACCAAGGGCCACAATTTTTAAAAAAACGGGGTAGGTCATTTAGAACTGAGATGAGGAAAAACCTTTTTCACCCAGAGTGTTGTGAATTTGTGGAATTATCAGCCTCAGAAGGCAGTGGAGGCCGACTCATTGGATGCATTCAAAAGAGAGTTAGATAGAGCTCTTAGGGCTAGTGGAATCAAGGGATATGGGGAGAAGGCAGGAATGGGGTACTGATTGTGGATTATCAGCCACAATCACATTGAATGGCTCGAAGGGCTGAATGGCCTACTCCTGCACCTATTTTCTATGTATCTATATAAAATGCTGGAATAACTCAACGGAACAGGCAGCTTCTCTGGAGAGAATGAATGGGTGACGTTTCGGGCCGAGACCCTTTTTCATACTGATGTCAGGGATGAGTGGGACAGAGAAAGAATGCAGTCGGAAACAGTAAGACTGGTAGGAGAACTGGGAAGGGGGAGGGAATGGAGAGAGAGGGAAAGCAAGGGCTACTTGAAGTTAGAGAAGTCAATGTTCCTACCGCTGGGGTGTAAACTACCCAAGCGAAATATGAGGTGCTGTTCCTCCAATTTGCGCTGGGCCTCACTCTGACAATGGAGGAGACGCAGGACAGAAAGGTCAGATTGGAAATGGGAGTGGAATGGCGTGAATTTGCAACTTTATCCTGCGCTACTTAATCCAAGGGCGAGCGAACGAGCGGACAGATGGACGAAAGCAACGATCATAGAGTAGAATAGATGACATTTCGGGTCAAGACCCTTCTTCAGACTGAGTCAGGGGAAAGAGGAACAAGAGATATAGACGGTACTAAGGACAAATGAATGGAAGATATGCCTATATCTCCCGTTTCCCTTTCCCTTGACTGTCAGTCTGAAGAAGGGTCTCGACCCGAAATGTCATCTATTCCACTCTATGATCATTGCTTTCATCCGTCTGAGAGAGAGAGAGATGCAAGAACGCAGCTATGACATATAATACACAATAAACTATATTATAAATAAACAAGTTAAGCACATAAACCCCCCACCTCTTCCTTCCCAACCTCAGCCTCACGGACCTTAGAGTACCCCTAGTTCCTAAAACCCATTCCCATCACTGCCCATGACGTCTATTATAGGAAAGAGGTTGTTAAGCTGGAAAGGGTGCAGGGAAGATTTACCAGGATGTTGCCAGGATTTGAGGGGCTGAGCTATAGGAGAGGTTGAGGAGCCTAGACTTTATTCCTGAAGTGCAGGCGGATAAGGGATGATCTTATAGAGATGTACAAGATCATGAGAGGATAGAGTAAATGCACACTTTTACCCAGAGTAGGGGAATCAAGAAGCAGAGGACATAGGTTTAAGGTGAGGGGAGAAAGATTTAACAGGAACCTGAGGGGCATCTTGTTTTCACGATTGGTGGTGGGTATATAGAACAAGGTGCCGGAGGAGGTAGTTGAGGCAGGTATATAACAACATTTAAAAAACATTTGGACAAGTGCACGGATAGCAGAGGTGTAGAATAATGTGTGGTAAACGTAGGCAGGTGGTGACTAGTGTATATGGGGCATGTTGATTGGTGTGGGCAAGTTGGTCCGAAGGGCCTGTTTTCACACTGTGTAACTCTATGATTCTCTGCTAAAGCCATGAATGTAATTGCCATTCCAACATCAGAGCCACAGCAGCCGGGCGTGTAGGGACAGAGGGGCTGCCACTAACCTGTGTTTCTGTTGTTGCAGGTATTTGGGGATAACAAGACCACTGACATACCCGGTCAGACAGAATGGCAAAGGCATGGCCAAAATGATTCTCTGTGTCTGGCTTCTGGCCGCATCTGTTACACTACCACCGCTCTTTGGTTGGGCCAAGAATATCAACGATGACAAGGTTTGCCTGATCAGCCAGGACTTTGGTTACACCATATATTCGACTGCGGTGGCGTTCTATATCCCCATGTCAGTCATGCTTCTGATGTATCAGCGGATTTTCAAAGCTGCCAAGAAGAGTGCTGCCAAGCACACATTTGTGGGATTCCCCCGGCCTGGCGACATGTTGATGGGTGACGCGATCAACCAGGGCATAAACCACACAAAGGCTCAGAGGAATGCACCAACTTTACCCGCCTTCTGAGAAATGAGCGCAAGAACATGTCAATTTTCAAGAGGGAGCAAAAAGCTGCCACCACTCTGGGCATTGTTGTGGGAGCCTTCACTGTGTGCTGGCTGCCATTTTTCATACTTTCTACAGCAAGACCCTTTATCTGTGGCACCAAGTGCAGCTGTATACCCTTTTGGTTGGAAAGAACAATCTTGTGGTTTGGATACGCCAACTCGTTGCTCAATCCTTTCATCTATGCGTTATTCAACAGGGATCTGCGGACAACCTATCACAACCTGTTGAGGTGCAGGTACAGGACCATTAACCGGAAGCTCTCCGCTGCAGGAATGCATGAGGCTCTGAAGCTGGCAGAGAGGCCTGAACTTATACTGTAGGCAGAGCAAGCCCTTCGAAACACAATGTATCTCAGGGAGAGAAGAACCCTCTTTGTCTGTAAACTATTGTTGCTGTATCAGGGACTTTACACAGAAAATGTTTTATTCATCAGGCATTGCTAATGCACCAGTAATTTATAGATGATGGATCTGTAGTCAATATCAGTGAGGTAAGAGTGGCATTGGAACTTACAGACTCATTCCCATTGATGTTTCAGTCTCTCTTTCTCTGTGAGGGCCACAGGTCCTCAATACCTCAGGAAAATTGAGTTTAAGAAGATGAATTAATTACATGGCGTTGAGCAGCCTAACCTGCGGTGTCATTGATGCCTCTCTGGGTTAACAAAATATGCTGTTGCTGCTGCATGCTCTTCTCGTGACTACTTCATTCACCTCGTACCCCACTCACAACCCCTCCCGACCACCGCAGCCCAGCCCTATTGATCTACTGATATAACGTGCATTTGCAAAGGAGCCACTAGATTTCCTATTCTCCCTTGATCAACAAATTCCTCAAATACCAGGAAAATATTTTAGGTTTCCCACCACTTCCATTCGCTACCCACACTTGAAAACATGACTTCACCATATAAATTTAAGCCAGCCTCCAAATTTGGCAGAAAAGCAGATGTACATGGAAACATAGAAACATAGAAATTAGGTGCAGGAGTAGGCCATTCAGCCCTTCGAGCCTGCACCGCCATTCAATATGATCATGGCTGATCATCCAACTCAGTATCCCGTACCTGCCTTCTCTCCATACCCTCTGATCCCCTTAGCCACAAGGGCCACATCCAACTCACTCTTAAATATAGCCAATGAACTGGCCTCAACTACCCTCTGTGGCAGAGAGTTCCAGAGACTCACCACTCTCTGTGTGAAGAAAGTCTTTCTCATCTCGGTCTTAAAGGATTTCCCCCTTATCCTTAAGCTGTGACCCCTTGTCCTGGACTTCCCCAACATCGGGAACAATCTTCCTGCATCTAGCCTGTCCAACCCCTTAAAGAATTTTGTAAGTTTTCTATAAGATCCCCTCTTAATCTCCTAAATTCCAGAGAGTATAAACCAAGTCTATCCAGTCTTTCTTCATAAGACAGTCCTGACATCCCAGGAATCAGTCTGGTGAACCTTCTCTGCACTCCCTCTATGGCAATAATGTCCTTCCTCAGATTTGGAGACCAAAACTGCACGCAATACTCCAGGTGTGGTCTCACCAAGACCCTGTACAACTGAAGTAGAACCTCCCTGCTCCTGTACTCAAATCCTTTTGCTATGAAAGCTAACATACCATTCGCTTTTTTCACTGCCTGCTGCACCTGCATGCCTACTTTCAATGACTGGTGTACCATGACACCCAGGTCTCGCTGCATCTCCCCTTTTCCTAATCGGCCACCATTTAAATAATATTCTGCTTTCCTGTTTTTGCCACCAAAGTGGATAACCTCACATTTATCCACATTATACTGCATCTGCCAAACATTTGCCCACTCACCCAGCCTATCCAAGTCACCTTGCAGTCTCCTAGCATCCTCCTCACAGCGAACACTGCCCCCCAGCTTAGTGTCATCCGCAAACTTGGAGATATTGCCTTCAATTCCCTCATCCAGATCATTAATATATATTGTAAATAGCTGGGGTCCCAGCACTGAGCCCTGCGGTACCCCACTAGTTACTGCCTGCCATTGTGAAAAGGACCCGTTTACTCCTACTCTTTGCTTCCTGTTTGCCAGCCAGTTCTCTATCCACATCAATACTGAACCCCTAATACCGTATGCTTTAAGTTTGTATACTAATCTCTTATGTGGGACCTTGTCGAAAGCCTTCTGGAAGTCCAGATATACCACATCCACTGGTTCTCCCTTATCCACGCTACTAGTTACATCCTCGAAAAAATTCCACAAGATTCGTCAGACATGATTTACCTTTTGTAAATCCATGCTGACTTTGTCCAATGATTTCACCACTTTCCAAATGTGCTGCTATCCCATCTTTAATAACTGACTCTAGCAGTTTCCCCACTACCGATGTTAGACTAACTGGTCTGTAATTCCCCGTTTTCTCTCTCCCTCCCTTCTTAAAAAGAGGGGTTACATTTGCTACCCGCCAATCCTCAGGAACTACTCCAGAATCTAAAGAGTTTTGAAAGATTATCACTAATGCATCCACTATTTCCTGAGCTACTTCCTTAAGTACTCTGGGATGCAGCCTATCTGGCCCTGGGGATTTATCGGCCTTTAATCTATTCAATTTACCCAACACCACTTCCCGACTGACCTGGATTTCACTCAATTCCTCCTTTGACCCGCAGTCCCCTGCTATTTACATGTCCGTATGGACAGAAGGATTAGGAAGGAAAAGGAGGAATATCAATCAGCATTAGAAGCAAGAAAGAGCAAACTTAGAGCTTGCATTCATTTAGTTCTTATTACAAACTCAGGTCATCCTAAGGGAATGTATCACCAATGAAATATTTTTTCAAAGTGTTGCCCTTGTTACCTTGATGGAAAAGTGACAAGCAATTTTTATAAATCAAGGTCATGCAAATGTGTAACAGCTATCTTTAGGTCTTCCTCTGATCTTTGCTGCTTCTAAAACAGTAAAGATTGTAACTACTGATACAAGAAAACAGGGAGCTGGTGCGGGCTGTTTTAAAAATAGTGCCGACCATGGTCAGTTTTGGTCACCCTGCTATTGGAAGGATGGTGTTAAACTGGAAAGGATGCAGAGAACATTTACAGGGACGCTGCCAAGAATTGAGGGCCTGAGCTATAGGGACTTTGTTCCTTGGACCACAGGAGGATGAGGGTTGTTCTTAAAGAGGTGTACAAGATTAGGAGGAGAATAGATAATGTAAATGCACTGTCTTTTGCCCAGAGTAGGGACATCAAGAACTAGAGGACATGGGTTTAAGGTTCGAGAGGAAAAAATGAATAGGAGCCTGAGTGGCAATCTTTTCACACAGAGGTTGGTGGGTATATGGAACGAGCTGCCAGAGGAAGTAGTGAAGACAAGTATTATAACAACATTTAAAAGACATTTGAAGAGGTACATGGATAAGAACGTTTTCGAGGGGTATGGGTCAAATGTAGGCCGGTAGGACTAGTTGGGCTAAAAGGCTTTGTTTCTGTGCTGTGAGACTCTGTGACTTCAAAATGCGGTAAGATTTCACTCAAATGTGAAGATACTGCTGCCTTGCATGACAAAAGAACAGAAAAGAAAAAAATGGTGAGATTAATTTCCTAATCCATGTTTTTGAATGCATGCTGCTTTTGATGAATACTATATTGGATTAATAAAATAAGCCCCAATACATTGTTTCTTACTGAGCTACCAAAAGCCTTAGTGCTGTAAAATGATGTAAATCGATGATTCGTAACACATCAGCAAGTGAAATGCTTAAATTGTTTATCTCTAATACTAATCCATTATCTGCTGAGTTGTTACCAGGGCTTGGATGCCAGTGGAAATGAGAATCAAGAAATGTACAAGCATGTGAATTAATATTACATTAACATTACTTATCATCTCAAAGAAATATTATCCCACGTGGAATTCTTTATGCCACAAGGGGAAGGTCAGAGCATTCTTAAGCTTAGTTTAGTTTAGTTTAGAGAAACAGCGCGGAAACAGGCCCTTCGGCCCACCGAGTCCGCAACGACCAGCGATCCCCGCACATTAACACTACCCTGCACTGAGGACAATGTTTTTTTTGCATTTATACTAAGCCAATTAACCTACAAACCCGGACGTCATTGGTGTGTGAAAAAAAAACAAAGTTCTCGGAGAAAACCCACGCAAGTCATGGGGAAAAGATAAAAACTCCGTACAGACAGCACCCATCTCTGGAGCTGTAAGACAGCAGCTCTACCTCTGCGCCACTGTTAACTGGAAAGAGCACAGGAAAGCTAAGCCTCATATCACAGATAAGACTCTCTCTATGACGTTATGTGCAAATATTACCTGGTTACCTGAACTTATACTATTCCTTATTAAATGGGTTGAACATTCTACAAAGACACCAACAAAGTTCAAATGGCACTAATACAGTTCAATGCAAGTATTTACTCTACAGGGAAGTGGCTAATTTGATTCTCCAATTTTAGATAACTAATCTAGAAACAACCCCCCCCCCCCACCCACATTTACAGATTCTCTTCCCTGAGCCCGATCTAGATCCGCACCCAATTCTCCCACAATCATGACATCCCCCCCCCCCCCCCCCCTTACCCTGTCTCCTTGCACCTATATCCCTTCATCTGGCTTCACATTTCACATTTCTCTCTTTATCTCACAGCCTTTTGTCCTTTCATCTTGGGCCTTTGTCTAACCATCTGCCAACCAACCCCCCCCCCCCCCCACACACACACACTTGTATCCACCTATCACTTGCCAGGCTTTCCACAACCACACCTCTCTTTTAGCTTTCTCCCCCGCTATTACAGTCTGAAGGGGGATCCCTAACCAAAATGTTGCCTATCCCTTTCTCCAAATAGGTTGCCCGACACACTGAGTTACTCCAGCATTTGTGTCTTTTTTTTGTAAAGCAGCATCTGCAGTTCCTTGTATCTACTATCTCCACTAACATTCATAAGGGTATTGCCAGAACTCAAGGGCCTGAGCTATAGGGAGCGATTGGGCAGGCTGGGACTATATTCCTTGTAGCGCTGGAGGAAGGGTGATTTTATAAGATGTGTGAGATCATGAAGAGAATTGAAAGTGTGGATGCACAGGATCTTTTACCCAGGGTTGGTGAATTAAGAACCAGAGGACATAGGTTTAAGGTGAGAGGGGGAAGATTTAATGGGAACCTGAGGGGCAAGTACTATAACAATATTAAAAGACATCTGGACAGGTACATGGATAGCAAAGATTTAGAGAGATGTGGGTCAAACGCAAGCAGGTGGGACTAGTGTAGATGGGGCATCTTGGTTGGCATAGGCAAGTTTCTGTGCTGCATGACTCTATCACCCTATTAATCCCATTTATGCTCAGATTACAATCTCCGCCCAGTCGACCAAATGTAGGCTTTTGCGCCAACTGCAGCATCCCACTCTCGGCAAGTGACAACTGGAACTCCGAAGAGGCAATTACTGCCAAGCTCTGCAGATGCTGTTGTTAGTGTTTGTTAACAGGCTGTAGACTGGGGATCTAACTGTGTTCATTATCTCCGGGCTAGAGCAGCATTGCACTGACATCACTGTAGAAAGCTTTCACCAATCTCCGGCATTATGGGGGACAGAGAAGGATCACTTGGCTGAAATCAGAACTTCCCAAATTGCAAAGTGCCAATGTGTTTGTTTTCCCAAGTAATATTTACTCTGGCAATATAATAAATGGAGTAGCCAATATCTGTACATTAAGGTTTTACAGACAATAATGAAACTGACTGATCATTTGTGTAAATCAGTTTTACACAAATTGTAAAAATCAGTTTATCATGAAGATTGGGTTTATCAAGAAGCTGGATCAAAAGGTGGATCTCAACGCTGATGTGGAAAGATAAGTAAATTCAAGAACTGTTGTAAGTTTTCAACCTGAAGCATTAACACAATTTCAACATCCACAAGTGTTGCCTGACCTGCTGAGTTTTTCCAACAATTTATGTTTAAATGTTAAGTTTAATGCATTTGTATCAAGTGTTTTTGAGGCTAAAACTGCCTTTAGTTCTGGGGCAAGTAAAGGTCATTTTTGGGGGTCTTATTTTGTGTAAAATAGTATGCATATTCCGCTAAACCAACTTTGTCCAGTTCTTGGTTCCAATCTTGACACGGTAACTTTTTTAGTTTAGAGATACAGTGCTGGTACTGGCCCATCAGCCCACTGAGCCCACACCAACCAGCGATCCCTGCACATCCGAGGGACAATTTTACATTTATACCAAGCCAATTAACCTTCAATCCTGTACGTCTTTGGAGTGTGGGAGGAAACCGAAGATGCCGGAGAAAACCCGCGCAGGTCACGGGGAGAACGTACAAACTCTGCACAGACAGCACCTGCAGTCGGGATGGAACCCGGGTCTCTGGCGCTATGAGGCAGTAGGTCTACCGCTACACCACAGTGCCACAACCACATATACTGCTCAAACCTCTGGGCCTTGGAATTTAATGCTTCATTCTCATCAATGTCATACAAAATTTTGCAGCGCATACGAAGACTTTCCAGCCCGTCTCCCTTGAATCATCGCTGAAAGGGCTGAAAATTTCTTGTTATTTTAATATTTCAGCAAGCAATGCCGATTAAGTGCTCATTGGGGATTTGGCTAAACTGTCTCCGAGTCCTTAGATAAGTAATGGGTTGTGGTGGAGGGAAAGTATTGAACATTTCTTGCAGATGTTAAATGACTCATCAAACTGCTGCAAACCTTTCTAGATTATGATCATAGCTCTTTCTCTCCTCACCTTCAAGAAGGTTGGCCTGATGAGTTTAGTCTAGTTTAGAGATACGACACGGAAACAGGCCCTTCGGCTCACTGAGTCTGCGCCGACAGCGACCCCTGCACACTAACACTATCCTACACACACCAGGAACAATTTACATTTACACTAACTCAATTAACCTACAAACCTGTACATCTTTGGAGTGTGGAAGGAAACCACGGATCTCAGAAAAAACCCACGCAGGTCACGGGGAGAACGTACAAACTCCGTACAGACAGCACTTGTAGTCAGGATCGAACCTGGGTCTCTGGTGCTGTAAGGCAGCAACTCTACTGCTGCGCCACCATGCCATCCTAACCATTGGTTAGGGGTATGAGCATGTACATATATCAGTTCTATGTGGAATTATATAGGTTCCACCGTTCTATTGCCTGGGAAGTTATTCTGATCAAGGGGGAAAACCAGGTGCTAAATAGGTGTAAATGGCCAAACAGCCGATAGCAAATAGACAACAGTTGCTACATATGGGAGAAGGCAGAGAATGGGTTGAGAGGGAAAAATAGATCAGCCATGATTGAATAGCGGAGCAGACACCACAGGCCGAATGATCTAATTCTACTCCTTTGTCTTAAGGTGGCCCCAGGTTAAAATTCAGAAAATAATTTTGATCCCGCATATCATAATTTGAATAACTAGAAATGGTAAGAAACCATTGTGGGCTTGGCATTAAAGAATTGATGAGAAGAAAGTTTTCGGCCATCGTTCTATGGGTTCCTTTCTCCCAATTGTATTGGAGCTGAGGATGTGGCTGGTACAGTCGCACATTGTGGGATAAATCAGGGCCTAATAAGAAGATGCATCAGTTCTCAAACAAGGTCCTGGTGGAGGAGGTACAGTGAAGGAATGATATCCAGTAGTCACAGCACCAGAAAAGAGTACAGGTTGACCATGGAAGCAGATGCAAGGGCTATCATGCCTCCCTCCCATTTCTTATGCAGATGGAGGGGGTCCCCAGCAAATGACCAGGCTCGTCTTGCCTCTGTCACTCTTGTACAGTGTTCAACAGGTTGGAGAAGCAACGATTCTTTATGAATTAATTCCTTTGTAGATTTCTATAATAGATGTTG
This sequence comes from Okamejei kenojei, assembly GCA_035221665.1. NCBI lineage: Eukaryota > Metazoa > Chordata > Chondrichthyes > Rajiformes > Rajidae > Okamejei > Okamejei kenojei. Next base: position 3,114,850 of record CM069145.1, read on the forward strand.
GTTTAATGTTGGTGACATTTCAGAAACCTTCAGATAATCAGCAGTGGCATCATGGAATGATAATATTGTCTGTCATTGATGAGTATCTTTTGAGTGGAACTTGAAAGCCATGCTTGGAATCAGTCAGCCACTGTTCGATGATTATCTGAAACATTTACTATCAAATACCATTTAGATAAGCAGCAGCAAATGTGTTTAGGTGACAGTGAGGTAACAGAAGACAATGTATGTCTCCTCCAGTACTTTCAATGCGAAGCCCAATGAGCACCTCGTTATCTCTTTCATGGTTAAAGTATTTGGGAAAATTCAACCTCTTGAGTGTTCAACAGTGAGGGACTAGGAGATCACATGTATTCATGTTAAGTGATTGGAGCAGAATTAGGCCATTCGGCCCATCAAGTCTACTATACCAGTCGATCATGGCTGATATATTTTTCCCTCTCAACCCCATTCTCCTGCCTTCTCCCCATTACCCCTGACAACCATACTTATCAAGAATCTATCTCTGCCTTAAAAAACATTCATTGACAGCCTCCACACCCTTCTATCGCAATGAATTCCACAGATTCACCACCATCTGACTAAAGAAATTCCTCCTCATCTTCCTAAAGGCACGTCCTTTCATTCTGAGGCTATAACCTCTGGCCATAGACTCTCCTACTAGTGGAAACACCTTCTCCACATCCACTCTATCCAAGCCTTTCACTATTCGGTAAGTTTCAATGAAGTGCAATTCACTCCACTGCAGAATGTTAACATTTTGGGTGCTTTAAGCTGTTGCAAGTTAATGTCAAATGTAGCAAATACTTAACATTCAAAGAAATAGAACATGAATTGTGAAAAATGGTAAATCCTGTCTGTGAAGCGGAGAAAAGTTCAATACAATAAGTGGAGTGGTTTTGTATCTGGTTTAGTACAATCCTTCCTGTGATGTATGATGTATGAAACATAGGCACCAAATTAATTATGTGTACACCTAAGATTTTCTCCACTAAATGTCTGATGTATGTATATATATTTATTTCATATATGCACTGCAATGCAACTTTTATATGGGAGTTTCTGACTGCAAAATGTATGACTGGCCGACACAAATTGCATGAAATGAACTGGAGAAACTCGCAAAGACCTCCACATAGATGCCATTTGAAAACTCCTTACTTTGGACATATGTACTTGTAGTTTACACATACCAGATTCCAATTTATGTGAAGTGTCTTTCCTGA